>CM038792.1:224773111-225459765 GCA_021764765.1 Vicia sativa
ACATTGGTGGGAGGCAATTGGGGAGTGCTTATGTTGCATGGTGCGTCAAGACTCGTTCTCATAGATGATGAGGTATACTTAAAACCATTATGAACCTTTGAGTACTCAAATTTTCTCGTTCATTTTACTTACATTTTTGCATGGTAATGTTAGACTCCTACAAAACCCAAACAAAAGATAAAGAGTTACGTGATGGTCGGTGGCATCAAAAAATAGGTACAACATAATTATATGATATTTATGATTAGATAATGTTAATTAGTCATCTTATACTTGACCAATATAATTTTATGACATTTAGATTATTCACTTAAAAGTTGAAACATTAATAGGGTAAGGGCACAATTGTAATTTCCATAAATAAAGAGTGTTCTTTGAGAGGACCGAGGCTAGAAGAAAACTACTTAGTATAGGTTGGTGCCTTGGACATATGTAAGTTTCACAAATATTTACATGAGGTGGTACTAGTATTATACCCATGGATGTAGGGATTTATGATCTGAAGGCATGACAACAATTGGTAAGGAGGATTTGGAACAAGTTTTGGATATTTAACATTAGGCCTCATTGTATCAATACATACATCGATTGTACTCAATCAACTTTGTTTAATTCATTGAAGATTTATTTACTCATTTCAATGAATAATTAATGTTAATGATGTTTTATTTAAGGTTTACGTATGACAAGTTGATTCGCCCGCGTGGTTGGAATCAGTTAAGCTTTCATAAATCCCAACTTTGTCCAGCGAAATTGATCATCGGATGAAGTAATAGCGTTTGTACTCCGTTTATTTATGGCCGACAAAAGATATAGAAAAATTGTTCTTTTACCATATAATATTGGCCACAAGTAAGATTTTCATTCTAAATTTCCTCTATTATAATTTTTTTTATTTTTGACGTTGTGTAGAAAGTTTCCATCTAACCTTTGTTTAATATTATAGTGGACACTAGTTATTGGTTATTAATCTGTGAGAGAAATTGTATATTATATGGATTCTTTGGGCAATGATTGGACAACATACCCATATATGAAGAAGGCGATTTATCGTAAGTGAGTTGTTCTAAAATATTCTGTATATTTAATTATTTATGTGAGAGTTCTAAATATTATTATTTATTTTATTATAGCATTCTACAAAGTTTTTAGAACAAAGAGATATTCAAGTACCAAGGTATAGTCAACAATATTTAGTGGATCAAAGGTGGAGGTATATATTTTCACAATTTTGATTATATAGCGATGATACTTGATAAAACAAGTTAAGGTGTATATCTTGATGTATATCTTTATTTTCTTTCCATGTGTAGTGTCTCGTCAGCGCAATTGTAGATTGCGGTTTATTTTATGTTGAGGTTTATGAAAGAAACTCTTCTTTTGGACCGATTAGAGATTCCATCCACGGTATTAATTTCTAAGGGATTATTTTAATATTTCTCATAAAATGACTTAGTGTTTTCAATCATACTATATTTATATTATTATAGTACTTTGATGAATTCAAGTGTGCTATTACTCAAAGATCAATTTGATGAACTTATGGAGGATTGGTGCCAATTTGTTATGGAGTTGAATTTTATTATAAAATTATAACTTTGAGTTTGAGAATATAATATATGTCATTATAGTTTTGTTGCAATATTTATTTTTTATTGTTGTTATTTGATAACTTGTATGAATTTCGATTTTTGATTGTTTGAGTTATATAGGTGCGGATCGATGTAGAAGATAGAGCTATTTTGTAATTCATTGTTGATGTTGTTTCATTGTTGGATATATTAATGTTGTTGTTGTTTCAAGTTGTTTCATTGTTGTATATATTAATGTTGTTGTTGTTTCAAGTTTATGAGTTATTGTGCAAAAGGATTGAAGATGTATATTGATGTTGTTGTTGTTTCAAATTTTATATTGAGCTACAAATTAAGTAAAATCTGGTGCAAAATGGTGAAATTAAATATGATAGGCAACCTTTTGTTTTAAATGAAAAAAATTATATTCTAAATTTTCTTAGGAAAGCGCTACTAAAGGGGAATAGGCAGCTTTTTCATGAGAAGCGTTATCTAAAGTGGATGAAAAAGCGCTTCTATATGGGGCAATAAAAAGCGTTGCTAAAGGGAAATAAAAAGTGTTGTATAAAGTAAAAGCGCGCTAAAGAGGTTACCTATAGTAGCGCTTTTCGGGAAAAACATTGGCTAAAAAGGTATCTATGGTAGCACAAGCTGTTGTCAAAACTCACCTAAAATTCTTTCAAAGCGTTGTCTAAAGTGAAAGCGGCGCTAAAGAGGTATCTACAACTTTTAGGAAAAGCGCTGCCTAAAGGTATCTATAAGCACTTAATGTTATCTATACCTTTAGCAGTGTGGTTTTACTTAACTTCTAAGCGTATTAAAGGCACGAAAAGCGAGGTCTAATCCCTTGTTTGGAGTAGTGAGTGTTGATCTTCATCTTTTACAATGTGATCACTTGATAACGTTTTTGGTTTGATTCATTGAGCAAACTTGTTTTTAGTTCCATTGATGTTAATTTCTCAAAAGTTGGTGGAATTTTCATGCTCGATTGAATCAAGACACTGTTGTTGAGCGTTTGAACAAGGTTTGCCTTTAGAAATGTAATTTTTGATTTTTTTTAGGCAATCGATTTGCCTTTGTAGTGCAATCGTTACTGAGCTTCGTTGAATTTTTATTTGAAAACTTGTGTTGATGCGATCGATTTGCATCTGATGCAATCGATTGCACAAAGTGTCAAATGTGATTTTCACTTGTTTTTGACTTGTTTTGGATCTTTACTCTTCTCTACTCCATTCTTTTGATGATTGCCTTGGATTGTAGTCTTGTACCTTTGATAAGTGCCAAAATGTAGTTGTTTTGTATATACATTTTGTGGCACTTATCAAATCCTTTGTTGATATTTAGTTGAATAATCCGACTTTTTGTTTTAATACGTTTATTATGTTTTGTGTACATATTGTCTTTGATTAGTTTTGTATATATTTTGTAGGTATTTGTTGCATTATTGGAGCATTGAGAATAAAGTCAAATGGAGCTCAAGATGCATTTTGATCGAATAAAGGAATAAGGCTTGTAGGTGGAAGCCATTGGAGGCTGCAGAGAGAAAGCAACAAAGTTATTTCCTAGGCAATTTCTCCGTGAAGGCTAAGCATCGCCGGACCAGTCTGATAGAGGAAGAATGGTTTGCGTTGCGACTTGTTTTTCTTGCTGGTATTTGGTAGGGAAAGGAATTTCAGGGCACCTTCGGTGATATTTTGGTTAATTTGAGAGCGTGGCTTAATTTGGGCCAAGTTAAATGAAACTTCGTCGGGCGATGCACTTTTAGTTCGTAGGAGGCTGCGTCATGATTTTCTTTATACTTTCATTTTCATTTCATTTTTGTGTATGGTTTTGGGGTGTGAGATTCCTGCTCCCAATTCCATCACCCATATAGTTTTTGATAGTTTAGCTTAGAAAATAACACTGGGGTCTTTCTCACGGATGATTGGAGTGGATTGCTCTTGATGGGTGTTGACAAACGGTGTAAATGGGTGGTTTATCTCCTCTTCTCTTTGTATTTCTCTATTGTGTTGGTTATGTATGTATATTTACTCTGAACACATGTATATTTATCTTCCTTAGCGTTGTATAAAGTTTGCTTTATGAATCTGTGTTGGTAGCTATCTTAGGTTTTTACTCTATGTTAGGGATTTGAGCTTTGCTAGAGATAGATTGCTTAGATTCTTACCTAGGATGATTATCACATTGGTTTAGATGCTAGAAATAGGTTTAGGTGACATTCACTATATAGTATGTCGATCTTATGCCTCTACGTTGGTGAAGTATGCCAAGATGGGTATGGAATGGCCGATTGACTTACGTTATTGAGATAGGCCGGTATGGCTATGATTCGGAAGGATTCTCAATTGGGTTAGAAATAACTTAGGTTGTGGGAGGTATGTGATGACACGGACAAGTATCGTGGGTTGAGTATGACATGGGTGAGATTTAAATGCATAGCGGGTAGTGTGCATTCGTTTCGGACAAAACATCTATCCTTTATACTTTTTAGTTCATTTTTTTTGTCTTTTTATTTCATCTCATTTAATCTCAAACTCATTAGCGGTAGAATTGTCAAAGCGGCAGATCAATAACCAATCTTTATGGATGCGATCGATATAACCTAAGCGGTATATATCACGGTAAAACAATACCAACTCTTTGCTTGCTAACATGACAACATAACTAATTCCTCTTTAATCTCAATGGACTTTGGGTGTTGATGAGGTTGGAGAAATGTATTGGTGATTCAAATTTATCAAAGGATTAATTATACAATTCATTCTTTGTGCTTTGAGTCAACAATATATTTTTCTTAATCCACCAAGATGAGTGATTAAACTTAAAGATGGGAGAAATTAGAAGATAATCCAAGTTGATCTATCATTCTTTTTATTTTACATGTGTTGACAAACATTAAAAGATGATCTATATATCATTTTCGTTTTCTTTTTCAACACGTACATCACCATTGATGGCCTCATTGTAGGGTGGCTTCTACATAAGTCTTGGCGATTGCT
Organism: Vicia sativa; assembly: GCA_021764765.1. NCBI lineage: Eukaryota > Viridiplantae > Streptophyta > Magnoliopsida > Fabales > Fabaceae > Vicia > Vicia sativa. The sequence goes on from CM038792.1 coordinate 224,777,682, forward strand.
TAACGCGCTACATTTCTTCTTCTTCATCTTATTTTCTTTTTGAATCGGAAAATGATCAATTAGTGGCATGAACTTTAATGTTCAAAAATCCCACAAGATGACTTGAGCTTTGATTTTGGTTCAACACTTGTAGCTTGTCATTAATGGTGTTGATTTCTAATCAAGCTACAGCAAGTTTCCACTAACTTTGTCCATTTAAATTCTCAAGCATCTTTGATCAAGTGGTGTGATAATTCCATAACCGGTGATATACTTGACAAAAACAATTGAAACTTGTCGTGTGGTGCGCTTTGATTCTAAGCTTGGAAGGTCTTCATGCGTAAGTTTCAAGATGGTCACCTTGCTAACGACTAATTACTAACAATTCGATGATATACTTGTGATTTCAAGATGGTCATATTGCTAACCTTTATTAATTGCTTTTATTTTCCTCTTTACTTTCTTTTATTTTATACTCTTTACTTTTATGCATTTTATTTTAGCATTTACATTTAATGTCATTTTCTTTGCTCAGCATTTATTTTTATACGTTTTTCTTTGCTCACTTGAGTATTTTATTTTTATGTCATTTTTCTTTGCTCACTTGAGCATTTCATTTCTTATTATTTTAGTTGCTCACTTGAGCTTTATTTTCCTTTTCCAAAAATACCTAATAATTCAACCTAAACATAAAAAAATTAATTGGACTTTGTTCTCCTATTCTCGGAGTTTGACTTTGGACTTAGGATTAGGACCTCTACCTCGACTTGGAGATCTTAATGCCCTTGGTGTTGATCTGTCTCGTCGGTTTATTATCTTTGTATCGAGGTTATACCGTTTATACTCAATCATGGTGGATTTCCTCCAAATCTGATCGTTATGCTTCTCGATTTTAGAGGACATAATTTCATCAAACATTGATTTATCGAAGCTTGGTTTTTATACGGTTTTTGTTGTTTATGTGATAATCAAAGGTTGGGATATGGTATTGGCTCTTGATTTCAAGTACTAGTCTTCTCACCGTTAGATCTTTCTTTCTTGATCATGACTTTATCGTCTTATAGAATCTATCTTGCAAGTATCTGATCCTATCGCTTGTAGTTTTAAATATTATCGAATCCACAGGACTAAATGTTGACCTACCGCTATCTTAGGTTACTATGTAAATCTAAGGCTAGTAATATAAATGATGTTTGGATTAGGGAACCTAACTAATTAATATCTAGTTTAGATTCAGAATAGGAGTATCGGTATGTAATGGTCGGGCTTAGAGTTTAGCGACTTATCGACTTAAATAGCATTATCGGAATGTATTTGATAAGTACTTTTTAAAAATCCTCTTCTCACACTCTCGTGTTTATTGATTCAGATCCTATAATCAAACTTAAGTGAGTGCTCTCGCTGTATCAATTAGAGTTGAAAGATAGTTTTGGGGAATAAATAAAACCTAATCAACTTAAAAGCGTTCTATTTTAAGTTGATGCTCGATTATTAATGTCAATTAAAATCTCAAACTCTTGCTTTATTATCCTAACTTCTAATGCATGTTTTACTCTCGTAACAAAACAATTGCATTAATTACTAATAATTGAAACGGAAAATCAATCTTTGAAAAATAGGATAAGTCGGTGAAGTTGCTAAACCCATTGGCTATGTGACCTACATACCGTAACTAGATTTTTCAGCATGGTTAATGATTCTAATATAGCATATGATAATAAACATACAATTCGGATAAAATATGCATTTCAAATAAATCGGGCATAAAATAAATAAAAAATAAATTGATTAAATAAACCTAAAAATAAATTAATTAAATAACCTAAAATAAAATATTAAGCGATTCAAGTGTCTCCCAAGGTCGGTGAGATCGCCTTTAATTGCTCAATACTCCAAATGTGATGAAAAAGGGTAAAGGCCAATCCTAACGTAAGGTTAGAAGTGGCAAAAGTTCACATTAATCTCGATCACGAAGATTACTACGAGAAAAATAATGAATCTGAAAATAAAAGCGAAATTAAATGCGGAATGGAAATTGAAATCGGTGAAATGTGATCTTGAATGAGGAAAAATAACGTCTCTAAGAGTGGTGAAGTATATATATATAGGCGTGTGAGGCTAGGGTTACTGAGGTTGAGAAAATATGCCTCCTAAATCTCCTCCGTGGCGGTCGCTCTGAGATCAGCTGGACCCTTGCCCAGTCGCTACAAGCTTGCGTGAGGAGGAAGTCTTCTGCGTGGCAGTGGCCAGTCTCTACAAGCTTAGGGCTTGCGTGTAACATTGTTACACATTGTAGCGTCATTGGGCTTGTCTTCTCCTTTAAGTGGGTTGGGCCTTGTTTGTTGAATCTATTTTTATTTTGCTTACATTTTTACGTTTCATATTATGCATACATACTTCAATAAATACTCTCTTTTGTGGTTTGGAGGCGTGATTTATCAAGCTTTTCGACTTTCCATTTATGCCAAATAATCGATAGAAACCTAAAAATATAGAACATACCGGCATATCTGAATAAAGAATAATTTATTTAATTAAAATGCGGATAAAAGCATATAAATTGGCTTAAATAATCGATACATTTTCATGTTATCAAACTCCCTACACTTGAACCTTTGCTTGCCCTCAGCGAATGATAGATTTTGAAATAATTTAGCGCAAAGTTCTAGCACAATGCAGATGCAACTCCCGATTATACATGGGTGATAGGCGTTATGTTTAGAAAGATGGAACAAGAACCAACACACACGATAATCTGAGAATGATACGAAACCTTAAGCGTGGTCCAAATCTTCCTTCTGTAAACCGGTCAAATCATGCTATCATAGCTCAACCTAATTTTTCTCGTTCTAAATCAACGCTTTCATTCTCGCGCAATCACATTAAGCCCATTATCTCGCCGCACATAGTAGAAGCTGGTTAGTGATTCTAATCAATTTTTATGGGGTTCTGATGCATAGAGTTAGTAGCTATGTCTGGTGAGAGAACTAACTTTTTGTTTCGTTTTATATAGAATCTTGCGGATAACAAGTCTCCACCGACTTTTCTTTTATCCAATTAAGGGAAGGCGAAAAGCAGGAAAAGACCTTAGTTAGATTACGAGTGCGGGAAGCGAGTTATGAAAGGAAGGTGTTAGCACCCTTTCCATCCATAGTTATCTGGTTATTAATTGCTTAGCTCACTTTTATCGGTGAAGCCCGACTTTGTAGGATTTTGTATCAAATGTGCGGATAGCAAGAGTCGCCACCGACTTTTATTTTTATCAATTAAGGGAAGGTAAAAGTAATAGAAAAAAGACCTTCGTTTAGATTACGATGCAGGAGAAGGTTATGAAAAGGGATTATTTACCTTTCCATCAGATTTATTCTCACGGGCTCTTAGTTGCTCTTAGATAACTTTTAAAATTGCTTTATGTGTGTTTGACAAAGTATTTTTGAAAGGCATTCGCTTTGACTTTATAATGACTCATGTAGGAGTGTATACAAAGTGTTGGAAATGTTTTGTTGTTTTGAAAAATTTGAACTTTGAAAAAAGTGTGTGGTGTGAAAAGCATTTGATAGAGCAAGCAACTAAAGACTTATTACCCACTAAAATTGGTCGTTTTCATACTTCTCGTTCCTTTAGAATAGCGCTAGCCATACCATTAGTTAGTAGGTAGCTCCATTCGTTGGATGTAGCGGGACATTGAAGGACATCGGATGGTCATTGAAAGCTGACTTGTAGGTATCCTACCACATTCGAAGGACTATCATCATTTTCGTAGGCGACAATCGAGGTCAAGATCATGTATTCGTGGCGACATCGTGAGTCTGATCTTTGTATCGAAGGGACTATGATGATTTGTTTGGAAGGCAGCGGTGCTAGAATACCTCTACGTTCGAGGGACATGACCATTTTGAATTATTAAAGACAGCGAGGAATTACCCTAAAGGGGTGCATGTGTGAAGAAGTGTGTTGATTTGAGAATATGTTATCTTGAAGTTAGTGGGCTATATTCATTTATCTTGCCATACGCCTAATTACTAGCAATTGATAAGGTGCGGAAAGTAAAATGCAGGGTGTAAGCGGAAATGTAAAGGTGCGAAAGATAAACCTACGCTATTACATGGCTTTAGCGGATACATAATTAAAATACGGAAAATAAAGTCCTAATTTAAAACTATTACAACCCATATGCAATTACAATATTGAAAAAATAAAATAAAAGCGGAAGAAGCGTCCGAATCGGATGAACACATGAAACAAAGCGAAAGGAAAATATGATGAAGAAATAAGAGAAAATGTTAGAAAAAATGCCAATTTTATATGAGAAAATTATTATATCTGGAAATAAGATAAATATACTACAATATTTTTGGGGATTTTTAGATGCATTTAAGTAATTAAAAATGAATTTACAATGATTAAAATGCTAAATTACAAATAAAAATAAATATGCATGCAAAAATGTATTTTAAATTTATTAAATTAAATAAAGATTTTATGAAAATAATGCAAAAGAATAAATATTTTGGTAATTTTTAATGCGAAATAAAATATAGAAAAAAATTAAAATGAATGGAAAATATTAAAATAAATATGAAAATATGAAACAAAATGCAAACTTGTTAAAAATCCAAATGCCATGGAGGATCGAACAGGACACTAACTTCAAACTTTGAAAACCATATTGACCAAGCTGGTGGCATGTCTTCTTTGTTTGGAAAGCAGAGTTAATGGAATTTACATCGCCTCCTACAGTTTCCTCCTTTCGCGCCATCCATAAATCTTCAACCTTTTGAAAATTTGAAAAGCGGTAATCGGCCATGGTTCGACATAAAGTTCTACAACAAACATCAAAAGCAAACACGTAATATAAATAAAATCCAAGGCCATGGTTCGATTCAGGACATCATTCAAATTGATGGCATGGGTCTTATTATCCAATTTTTCTGTTTGAAACCCTAATTGAAACGGAAAACCTAACAATGGTAATCTGGTTCTAAGCCATGGAAACTCAATCAATAACCCGGATCGCACAATCTTCCTCACGATCACAAAACAACAATCAAGCGTGTTAAAAATGCATGAAAGCAATCAATTTGGAAAAAGTAAAACAAAAAAGTATTTCTTAATTGGATGGTTTTGAGCAAAGTGAAAGTGCGGATCGATTCAAGAGGTGTCAAGGAATATGTTTTGATGCTTGGAATCGTGATCAAAACCACGGTACAAATTGCTTGAAGGCCACGATTTTTGAGCTTACAACAGGTTCTTGAGTCAAAATTCTACCCTAATCCGTGTGGTATGCATCACATATTTATATTGGATGGATTTGGGATTGTTTTGGGAAAGAATTGATCAATAATCAATGATAATCAATCTTGATATTTTCATGAAATCAAATCTTCAAATTTTGGTCAAATTTCAATCTAATCTTCCATATTGATCCAATTTGAATTTGCGGCTTTCAATGTATTGATTGGATCACAAAGAAGAAATAAAATCAATCTTCAATTAATTTTGATTTTATAATTTATTTTCAAATTTAATTTGCATTTAAATGAATAAATTACAAATTAAATAGAAAAATAAATCAAAAATTCGTGGCATTGGGCTTGGGTACTCCTAATTGCATGAGAATAAGCTAGGATGAAGAAAAAGTAGGCCCGTTTGTAAAGATTTGATTTTTAAGTATCTCTCTTTGTGCATTCTTTCAAAATTGCCCAACTTGTGGATGGTGCATCTTGCTCAATTTTCCACATTTTGAGTGTTCTTGGACTTTTGGAAAGCTCTAAGAGTCCTCTAAACAATGTCTTTAGTTTCATCTCAATTGGAGTTACCATGCTCAATATATCTTCAAAACAAAAAGTTGACTTTTGTTGACTTTAAAATGACTGTAATGTTTTGAGCTATACCTCTCAAATGAAGCATTTTTGGACATTCTTGTGAGACATGAAGTTGTAGAAATTGAATTTCCTTCAAAATGAGCTTTGGTGGGAAAATTTAAAGAAAGTATGAGAAAGTTATGATCAATCAAAGTTCGATTGACTTTTCACCTAGAAACCCTAATTTAGAAGGTTTGACTTTTGAGCAAATCTTGAGTTTTCTTGATGAATCATGATCAACCCTTGATCAAATGATAGATCTTTAAAATGAGGATGTTGACCAAAAATTATGAAGTTTGGTGTATGTTGACCACAGATTGACTTTTTGTCAATACACGATTTTCAACCATCGAGCGATTGCACGAAACTTGACTTGTGAGGCTTGAAACACATGGAGAATCTTTGAAGCATGAGGAGGCATGAAGACCATTGGGGATGTTGGAAATCCATATTGACTTGAGAGATACCAAACCTAGTTTGGGTTAATTGTCTAGGAGAGAGTTTGTAGATCACTCTTGAGGAATTCTTGAGTAAGGTGTATGAAATCTCTTGAATAGGTGGAGGCATTTTGGGGTATGACAACTTTATAAATTGCTTTTTGTGTGTGTGTTTGAAAAGATATTTTGAAAAAAGGCATTTCACTTTGACTTGTAATGATTCATTGGAATGTACTGAAATGTTTGGAAATGTTTTGCTTTGCAAAGACTTTGTAATGATTCATCTTTGGAATGTATCTGAGTGTTTTGAAAAGTGTGAGGTGTAAAAAGTATTTTGATAGATTTGATCAAGCAAAAGTCTTATTACCTCTACGAGATAGTCGTTTCCATGTTATTTTGCTTTCCTTAGGGTAGCCTATCCATACCATTAGTTGGTAGGTAACTCTATCCGTTGGATGTAAAGGGACATTGAAGGGACATCGGATCATAGAGAGGCAACTTGTAGGGATACCTTAGCATATTCGTAGGGAATCATCATCTTTTTAGGCAACAACAGGGGTCATGGGGACTATGATCTTTGTATCAAAGGGCCTATGATGATATGTTTGTAGCGTCTTAGCTAAGATATTCCCTCGTTAGGGGACATGACCAAGTATTGAGAAAGACAATGAGAGGATACCTAGGGTGAGTGCATGTGTGAAAAGTGTGTTGTATTGGATATTTTATCTTGTGATTAGGGTTAGCTATGTTGATTGAATTAGTGTTGTCATACATGCCTAGTTACTAGCAGTTAATATGAGGAAAGTAAATTGCGGAAATGTAAAGTGCGGAAAGTAAACCTAGACTATTACATGGCTTTAGGCGGTACATAATATAGGAGTCAGATAGATCCTAATTAAGCTATTACATCCCATGACGATTACATAATATTAGAAAAATGCGAAATTAAAGTCATAACTATTACAACACATTGTGGTTACAATATTAAAATAATTTCATGAGAAGGATCGTTATAAATAGAAAATAATGTTAGTAAAAGTTTTGAGTTAGGAAAAAAGCGTTTTAGGGTTAGTAAACCTAATTAAATGAGAAAAAAACATTTTTGAGGAATTTTACGATTAATTTGATATGGAAAAATTGATTTAAAAGTCAATTTCGATTAATTAACAATTAAATAAAACATGAGTGAAAATAATATTTTTGATGAAAAAATTAAATTAGAGTTTTCTAACCTAAATGCAAAAAGAAATATTTTTAGTGACTTTTAGTGTATTAAAAAATGTTTGAAAAGAAATTAAATAGAAAAGAAAATATTGAAGAATAAAGAAAATAATGGAAAAAAGGTTGGTTGCAAAGGAATAAAATAATATGCAAGTGCGAGGATCGAACCATACTTGCCTTCACCGTCGTTGCCCTTTGGACCAAGCACAAATTGTGTTAGTGACATGGAACTAATTGATTATAAGCGAAATTATTTCACGATATGAAACAACGCCCAAGAACATCATCGTCCCATTTGAATTTCCTAGACTTTTTACCTCTGAGGCTTTCGTTTAGACCTATAGTGTGGCTTTATGCATCACTATAACACTATAAATTTCGAATCCATAAAACACAATATAAATTAAAGGTAAGGCCATGGTTCGATTGCAAATTGGCTTCTCAGCTCAATGGTACCACTCGTTTGGTCCAATTTTTCCTCTAGACTCATCCCCAATTCAAGGTCCGAGCCCTAGCCATGGTGATTACGTGATACTGCGATTAAACTCAATCGAACCATCAAGCGACACAAACATCATTCCAAGCATGAATATACAATCGAAACAAGTTAAATATGCATGTATGATCAAAACCGAATTTGAAAAATATGAGTGAAAAGTGTAATCATGATTTTACATTTCATAAGCTTTTGAGGCTTTGTGAATGGCAGGAATCGATCAGAGAACACCCAGGAATGGATTGAGATGCTTGGAATGGTTTGAATCAAGTTGGAACCTTGGTTGTTAGTTCCTTGAATGCCACGATTTTTGCAAGCTTTTCTAGGGTTCTTGTGCCTTCAAAAATTCGTCCTTCAGGGTTTAGAAACCTTCTGAATATATAAAGGATGGATTTAGGTTAAGAATTATGAAGGAATTAAATGTCAATCTATGAGAAAATATTTGATTTGGATTAAAACCAAATATTTCCTTTTTGATCAATTTCAATCAATTCTCTTGCCAATCTCATTAATTTGAAATTAATGACTTGTGGCTTGCTTGGACCTCAAGAATGAGAGAAAATCAACCTTGCACTTAATGTTTTGATTTTATATCTTTTATTTTAATTAAATTGGTTTTAAATGAATAAAAATCCAAAATAAATAAAAATAAAAGATAAAAGGCGTAATAGGCTTGGAGGTTCTAATTGGATAGAAACAAGTTTGAACCAAGAAAAGTTAGGCCCATTTAGAAAAAAAATTGATTTTTCAAGTATTTCTCTTCATGCACCTCTAAAAATGCCCAACTTGTACAATTTGTATCTTGCTCAATTTTCCACATTTTGGGTGTTCTTGGACTTTTAGAAATATCAAGATGTCCTTTAAACCCTCCTTTTGTTTTAAGCTTCATTGAAGTTTCGATGCTTGTAAGTGTTTTAGGTTGGCATTAATTTTTGGTAAAACTAGGATATGTAATGTCTTGGTGATGTCATGACATTCGAGTTGAAGATAAATTACATGAGGAAGGATGATTCAAGTCAGCTCGGACTAGAAGCTAAATCTGTCTTTGAATTGCGGAAGATTGGTGATGTCATAACCAATGTTATGATATTACATGTGACATTCTTTATTCCAAGAATCATTTCTGAGATTTTCGAGAATTTTGTTGAAATTTATTTTTACTATGATTTATGTAATTGGATCTCATGCTCACGTGGCTTTATGGTTGATCTTAATCAACCCTAAATTGGTTTGTTAAAAGAGCAAGTCTTTAGGATTAATCAAATGAACCCTAGCTACTATTGAAGCCCAAGCTGAAGTTTGAGGCTTCTATAATAGGAATAGAACTCCTACTCTCTGCTGCGCCTCTGGACTGTATATTGAAGATTTAGCGGTTGTAATTTTTGTAATTCTAGTTACTCTTGTGAGCAAGCAATTATCATTTGATAAGTGCCTTGGACTAGGATTTAGTTGTAAGGTTGTTATCACTCAAAGCTTTGAAGCACGAGTGTTGTGTCTCTTGATTAAAGCTTTGAAGCAAGATCAAATATGTTTATTGAAGAGTGTCTTCACAATTCAATTAATCAATAGGTTGATATCCTTCTTTGTGATTGAGGGGAGTGGTAGGAACTCGGGTCTAAGTAGGACTTAGATTGAAGTTGCATTAGGTAGGTTTAAGTGAAGGAGATAAAGCGGTTGGTTTATTCCTAAATTCATTCTACTAATAGTGAATTTCCTCCACGGCTTGGTAGCCCCGGATGTAGGTGTAGTTACACCTTTGAATTGGGTAAACAATTGATTGTGTTCTTCTGCTTTTAAATTAGCGTGTGAATTGTTAGTGTGTCGAATCTTTGTGTCATAACATTCTCTATGACATCACGTATCTTTGCCGAAATTTCAATTGGCATCGGGCGGGCACCTGTTATTACAGGTGAGATCTAGGGATAATAGTTTCTAGCGTTATGGACAAGAAATGAGGATTTGAAATAGACCACCCATCTTGGATGGATCTAATTATGATTCTTTGAAACCTCGTATGGTTTGCCTTTTGAGATCCTTTGGACATTAAAGCTTGGAGGCTGTGACAAAGGATGGAAATATCCTATCAAGCTTGAGAAGATGGGACTACTAATGCAAACACGAGGAAGAATGGAGCAAGAAGAAGAAGAGCTAGCCTGAGCAACTCTAAAGCATTGAATGCCTTATTCAATGGAATTGTGAGAATATCTTGAGACTAGTACATCGGTGTAGGCGGCCAAGGATGTTTGTGACACTCTCAAAACTACTCATGAGGACATCAAAGGTGAAAATGTCAAGACTTGGATGCTCACTATCAAATTTGAGTCTGAAGATGAAGGAAGATGAGACCATTCATGAGTTTCACATGAATATCTTGGAGATTGCAAACACCTCAGGAGCATTGGGAGAAAAGATGTCAGAAAAAAAGCTGGTGAGAAAGATTCTCAGATCCTTGCCTAAAAGGTTTGCAATAGTAGTACTATAGAGCTCGGGATATACACCTTAGAGGTTGAAGAACTTATTGGATCTCTTGAGACATTTGAGATGGGGATCGGTGAAAATGTTGACAAGAAGAACAAGAGAATAGCCCTTGTATCCAATACTGAAGAGGAATGCAAGGAGGATGATGAAGAAGATGTCTGAAGCTATAGCTATGCTTGGAAGCGAGTTCAACAAACTCATCAAGAGAATTGATCAAAGTCAAGGTCAATGTCAAGAATATTGACATTAGCGAACTTATGACTCCGGTAGGAAGATCAGTCGGAAGAAAGTCAATGAGAGGAATTGATGTCATGGATGTGAAGGATATGGGCAAAGTCTTAGTTACGAAAATGATTCAGTGATGAGGAAGTGACATTTGAAGGCTTGCTGAAACTTACAAAAGGCATGTGTCAGTGGTGAGTATGTCGACAAAATGAGAATAGAAAAATTTGTGAAGTTGGAGAGATGAAGTTGGAGGTGAGGAGAGAGGCTCTTTATACTATAAGTCACCTCAGCGGTGAAATTATAGTGTTGAACTCCAAACTTGATCGGATGTCTAAGTCTTGTCGAGATCTTTGATCTGGTACTTATAAGTTGGAGGAAATCCTTGACTTGGACAAAATGAAATATGCATGGTCTAGGATATATGGTGCAAAGCCTGCTGGTGACAAGAAGAAGAACACGTCGGCAAACCAATGTCAGCGGATGTCACATAAAGGCACGAAATGTTTACGGTTCGGGATATGTGCTGCAAAGAAAGTTCTTGATAACAAGAAGAAGAATAGACCTAATAAACCAATGTCAAAGCGGATGTCACAACATTGGGTTCAACATCAAGATCGGAGAAACATGAAGAAAAAGTTTCAAAGATGGAGATGTCATTATTGTGGAAGGTTTGGACACATAAAGCCTTTTGCTATAGACTACATGGATATCTAATCGGACTCCTTATATCAAGCCTAAGACCAACAAGGTTCCATACACTCAGCGGTGGAAGAAGAAGATTGCGACTTTGATAGCTCACACTTCTCTTAGAGTTTCTAGGAAGGCGGGTACTTTGGCGGTGGTTGCTCTGGGCATGGTGGAATCAAGAATCTCTAAATGAAGTCGGACCTCATACTACGGTTATGTCACTTTTGGAGATGGAGCTAAGGAGAAATCAAAGGTGTTGGAAACTTGGATTGCCACAGGTTCCAAACCTAAATGAGAGCCTTTGCTAGTGAAGGGTTTGTTGCCCGATCATAAGTATCAACCAATTGTGATCTAGGATTCAAGGTCAACTTCACAAGTCTTAATGTATTGTGACCAATGAAAAACAAGAAGTTGTAATGATGGAGTCGGATCAAAGATAAGCATTACTTGTGGAGTCAAAGAACACTTTGTCCTCATGTGTTCTCATTAAAGATGAAAAGGAGATGAAATGGCACCAAAAGCTTGGTCATTTGCATCTTAGAGGATGAAAAGATCATATCCACAGGAATTAGAGGATTCCAAGGCGCATATTGATGAAGGAGAGTGCATGGTGAATGTCGGGTTGGAAAGCAAACGAGAATGTCACATCCAATGTCGAGACATCGACACCTCAAGTCTTTGGGCTGTGCACATGGATTTGATGGGGCCTATACAGGTTGAAAGTCTTGGTGGAAAATGACTTATGTTGTTGTGGATGAATTTTCGATTCACTGATAAACTTCATCGGGGAAAAATCGATGTGTTTGATGTCTTTAAAGAATTGTAAAAGACTTCAAAGAGAAAAGAAAGTTGCATTATCGAATTAGAAGTGATCATGGAAAGGAATTTGAGAATAGCAGTTTGATTAATTATGTTCCTCGGAAGGAATCAATCATGAGTTTTCTTCTTCTATAACTCCTCAACAAAATGGAGTTGTGGAAAGGAAAAAGCAGGACTATCTGAGGAATACGCTAGGCAATGATTCATGCTGAAACTTCTATTCATTTTGGGTGATCACAAAAACGATCGCTGCAATCTTCCTCAGATCAAAACAACAATCAAACGTAAAAATGCATGAAAAGCAATCGAATTTGGAAAAGTAAGAACAAACCGAAATCGTATTTCTTAATTACGGATAGTTTTGAGCAAAGTGAGGTGGATCGATTCAAGAGGTGTCAAGGAATATGTTTTGATGCTTGGAATCAAGCCAATCAAAACCACGTGCAAATTGCTTGAAGGCCACGGTTTTGAGCTTGCAACAAGGGTTCTTGAGTCAAAATTCTACCTAATCCGTGTGGTATGCATCACATATTTATATTGGATGGATTTGGATTGATTTGGGAAAATTGATCAATAATCAATGATAATCAATCTTGATATTTTCATGAAATCAAATCTTCAAATTTTGGTCAAATTTCAATCTAATCTTCCATATTGATCCAATTTCCAGTTGTTTCAATGTATTTTGGATCACGAAGAAATAAAATCAATCTTCAATTAATTTTGATTTTATAATTTATTTTCAAATTTAATTTGCATTTAAATGAATAAATTACAAATTAAATAGAAAAATAAATCAAAAATTGTGGCATTGGGCTTGGGTACTCTAATTGCATGAGGAATAAGCTAGGATGAAGAAAAAGTAGGCCCGTTTGTAAAAGATTTGATTTTGAAGTCTCTCTTTGTGCATTCTTTCAAAATTGCCCAACTTGTGGATGGTGCATCTTGCTCAATTTTCCACATTTTGAGTGTTCTTGGACTTTTGGAAAGCTCTAAGAGTCCTCTAAACAATGTCTTTGGTTTCATCTCAATTGGAGTTACCATGCTCAATATATCTTCAAAACAAAAGTTGACTTTTGTTGACTTTGAAAATGACACGTAATGTTTTGAGCTATACCTCTCAAATGAAGCATTTTTGGACATTCTTGTGAGACATGAAGTTGTGAAATTGAATTTCCTTCAAAATGAGCTTTGGTGGGAAAATTTAGAGAAAGTATGAAAGTTATGATCAATCAAAGTTCGATTGACTTTTCACCTAGAAACCCTAATTTAGAAGTTTGACTTTTGAGCAAATCTTGAGTTTTCTTGATGAATCATGATCAACCCTTGATCAAATGATGAATGTAACTTCAAAATGAGGATGTTGACCAAAAATTATGAAGTTTGGTGTATGTTGACCACGATTGACTTTGTCCAATACACGATTTTCGACCATATGAGCGATTGCACGAAACTTGACTTGAGGCTTGAAACTTGACATGGAGAATATTTGAAGCATATGAGGAGGCATGAAGACCATTGGGGATGTTGGAAATCCATCTTGACTTGAGAGATACCAAACCTAGTTTGGGTTGATTGTCTAGGAGAGTTTGTCAATCGACTCTTGAGGAATTCTTGAGTAGGGGTGTGAAATCTCTCTTGAATAGGTGGAGGGCAAATTTTGGGGTATGTGGCTGCTTGTTCATATCGTCTTGTCTTTGGAAGGTTAGATTGACATGCTTGTCTTCGTGACACGGAGGTGAAGATGATTGAACACTCAATACACCTAAAATTTGCACTCGCGGTTGGGCGATGATGCGGGGCAGGCTTACAGATGCCGTTTGGAGAAGGCGGTGAATGAGTCGTCACGCTAGACTCGAGATTATTGGTAGGAGGCAGCGGGGATGGGCTTAAGATGCCATCCGGGAAGGGGTCATATTTGGGAGTGGCCGTCACATGGGGCTCGGGATTATTGATAGGAGGAGTCTTTGGAAAGTGGGTAAATGCGCTAGGCTCATAGATCTGGAAGGAGAGGAGATGGGCTTAAGATGCCATCCGAGAGGGAGTCGTGTTAGACTTTGTGTTCACTTTGAATGAGGTTATTGGTTTGCATTGATTTTAACCATATATGCGGCGAAGAAGTGAAAATTGTTGACAAGTAGTCGGAGATGGGCTTAAGATGCCATCAAAACAAGCGGAGTCGTCGCTAGACTCTGTAGTCATTTTGATAATAAGGGATCAGAATAAATCTTCGTCTTTGATTACTCAGAGGAAATAGTAGTTGGCAAAAATGTGGATAGCTTCCTGTTGTGCATCGGGTGTTGATCCATTGCACATTATCGGAGGATAGCAGGAGGCGGTCTTTGGATAGTTTTCCGTCGATTGGGGCTTAATCTGGACGATCGTGGAGGACAACCAAGGCTTTCGGATAGTTTTCCGTCGATTCGAGCAATCTGGACAGTTTCGTCAAAGTGATTGTTACCTATTTTGAAAAAACAAGAGCTTTGATAGAATATTACGTTAGTTTTATGCAAGTATGATGCATGATAGTGTATGTGAATGACATATGCATGAATTATGACTTTATGAGTAATGTATGAATGATAGATGTTGTGGTATTTCAAAACATATCCATCTTGAAGAAGATCTGGATGTTTTGTTTGAGGATTCGACACGGCAGGGACTTGGTGGGTGGGAACCCGCTTTTGAAGGAAAAGAAAGATATCTGGATTCTGCGATGCACTATCGACCAAGTCTTGGGCTAGATATCGTTGAGGAAGGTAGAGATTTGACAAGCTGTTGTTGGAGGTCTCATATATAGACCTGTTGAGGAGAATGGGAGATCTGTGGGGACCTTGTATAGATCCTGCTGAGGAAATTTAGGAGGCGCTCTCTTGGGGATTAGGTGTAGATCTCATGAGGCATTTGATAGTTAAGGCCGGGTTGGAAGAGTCGGGAGCCGTTGTAATCTACGGCGTGGGAATAAAGGTGTATGTTTCCTCGATGCCTTGCTCGACCAAGTCTTGTGTCGGATCTATTCTTTGGGAGAAGGGAAGGTGAGAGATATCCGTTGGGGATAAATACCTTAATAGGGGGTGATTATTCTTGGAGGACCGATGTAACATTACTTAGTCAGTGGAATTGCATTTCGTGGATTCCCTTTTGCTCTGCTGGGGAAGTTGTATTCTGGTGACACTTTGCAAGGATCGTGCTACGGGGGGATGCTTTGGTGACTTTAAGTCGTCGTCCCATTCACAGACATGTAGTAAGTACTTTTGTATGTTCACTTTTATTATGTTTGTGATTAGATTCTGTTGTCAAATGCATATAGTCATTCAAAGCAAGCGTTGGACTTATTACAAGCGACAGTGAAAATTGTAAAGAGAAAGAACTTGTATTTATTTGAAATGTGGCGTATGGCCGTAGTTTATACATAAGAAGGTAAAAATCCATGCGGAAACAATCTGTTAAGTTCCAACTATGCTGGTACTCATATATTTCAACTATCTCATCTCCTTTACATCGGTAGAAGTGAGTGAATTGATCTTCGCCATTTGAATCTTGAATCTTGATATGCAGGCGGAGGTAGTCTGGAAGGGACATAGTAAATGCGCTTGAATCCTAAATTTTGCCTAGACCGCCCTTTCGGGTTTTAGATCTCTAAGGATACCTTTTGAGTTTTCGACTTCTTAGGGTGTACATGTTTTGTATATATCCTTAACTTTTGCAGAACCTTTTGGTTCGTCGGGATGCCTTATTTTGCCTAGGCGATCGACCTGAGTCTCATTTGTCGTAGTATTGACTTTATGCGTTCATAGGGTGTGGAAGTCTTCACCATCCATGGTCTTTAAGCATCATAGCTCCGGGAAAATCATCTTGACTCTGAGCGGTCCCTCGTGGGTGGGAGTCCATTTGCCCACAGGATCACCTTGTGGAAGATGCGCTTGACTACTAGATCACAGACTTGGTAGACTCGGTGCACGACCTTCTTGTTAAATGCTGCGAGTCATTCGTTTCGATAAATCATGGCGGATGGGCGGCAGTCGTTCTATCAAGTTAATGCAGTCGGCGAGTGCGGATCCAGTCGTCTTCGCTAACTCTACCTCCTGGAGGACTACGGTTGAGGTATCTGAACCTCGATGGGTAAGGCGGCTTCCATACGTAGACAAGAGAAGAGGTTGCCCACTGCGTTCGTGTTGTGTGCGATAACCATGAAGAGCAAATGGTAACATCATCCTGCCAATCTTTGTAAGTCACGGTCATCTTACATATAATCTTCTTAATGTTCTTGTTGGCGGCTTCCCTACGCCATTCATCTTAGGCCGATAAGGAGATGGTGTGATGCTTGATCTTGAACTCGTGCGAGTTCGGTGATCATCTTGTTGTTGAGATTGGGCCGTTATCGTGATAATCCTTTCGGGAGTGCCATACAAGCGGATAAGATTATGCTTGATGAATCGAGCCACTACATTCTTGGTAACGAGATGCATGAGGTTCTTCACCCACTTGGTGAAATAATCTATTGCCACAGGATGAAGCGATGTCCATTGGAAGCCGTGGGCTTGATTTCTCAATCATGTCAATGCCCCACATTGCAAAAGGCCAAGGGAAGTTAAAACATTGAGGAGCTTGGAGTACGTGCACTGTCGGCATAAATCGGGCACTTGTGACAAGATCGAGCATAAGCGGTGACAATCGACTTCCATGGTGGACCAATAGTAACTGTTCTCAAAATCTTCTTAGCCATGGTGTGTCCCTTGGAGTGGGTACCAAATTCGCCTGTAACTCTTCCATGATCATTCTTTGTTTTACGGTCTACCGTTGGAGTAAGCCACGGATCGTGGTTGCGCTTGTATAAGATGTCGGTCTTTGAGGAAGAATTTAGATGCAAATCTTCTCATGAACTTCTTATAGTTAACGGATGCCCTGAGGATATTCACGAGTCTCAAGATACCTCTTCACGTCCCATAGTACCAGGTCTCTAATTCATGTAATCTGTTGGTTCGTCGAACTTCTCAATGATGATCACGGGGAGCCTCGTTGTCCCATCTAACCTTGAACATAGAGCGACATAGTAGCCAATCGTCTGCCAAGCTGATTCTCTTCTCGTGGAATATGATTGAAAGTAATCTCTTGATAGGGGATCAAACTTCGAACATGCTCTCGTCTGGAATGAGATTGGATGCTTCGTATCCCGCTCGCCTTTATCGGTGATCACTAAAGTGAGTCTCCATACACTTGTAAGAACTTGATTCTTAAGTCAATAGCGACTTTAAGACCCATGATGCAGCCGTGCTCGGCCATGTTAGTGCAATGAAACATAATCTGGCGGTGAAAGGGGTATGTCACTGTGGGAGATGTAATGATGGCGCCAGCCATTGCCAAGTCGTTGAGGCTCCATCAAAGACCATAGTCCATCGGGATCCTTGTTCGGGTCCTTAAATGGGCTGGTTCTTGTAATCTGTAACTAGTAGAACATCTTCATGCAAATTCAAGCTGCATGGTGATAGTCATCTACGGCTTGAGGCCAAATGATCGGCTACCACACTTCCTTTGATCGCTTTAGAAGTGTCTTGGATGTCATATTCGGTCAAGATCATTTGCCATCTTGCTATTCTTAGGAGAGGTGGGTTTCTCAAGATGTATTTTATCGGATCCATCTTAGAAATCAACAAGGTGGTGTGAGTCAACATATCTTGTCTTAGTCGTGAGCATGAAGCGTTGCAAGTTTTCTCAAGTGCAGTATCTTGTTTCACGGTCAGTAAACTTTTGCTAAGGTAGTATATTGCATGCTTTTTGACCGGACTCGTCATGTTGCCCCAACACACCCATTGAGTTCTCAACCTGTTAAGTACATGATAAGAGGTCTTGCGGTGGCATCGAATAGGAGGATTACAGGTACTCCTTGATTTTGTCAAAAGCGATCGGCAATCGTCGCTCCATTCTACTACTTGATCTTTCTTTAGGAAGATTGGCTCACAGTAGCGATTAAGTGTGCAATGAATGCAATGTAGTTGATCGGCCCAGAACCTCGACCTCTTTCTCGGTCGGGAGTTGGCATCTCTTGAATAGCTTTAACCTTGGCGGGGCACCTCATACCTTTACCATTGACAACAAACCCTAAGAGTTTCGGATCGACTCCAAAGGTGCACTTGTTGGATTGGTCTCTCGATCATGCTTCTTCACACATTCGAGCAGGTTTACGCAAATCAAGATGTTCTTCTTGATGCAGTGATCGAGCTATCATGTCGTCGGCGTAGACCTCTATCTCGTGATGAATCATGTCATGAAACAAAGTCACCATAGCACGGATAAGTGGCACCGCGTTCTTGATCAAATGGCATAACCTTGTAGCGAAAAGTGCCCTGTAAGTAGTCTTCTCCATGTCTTGAGGGCCATTTTGATCGTTATAAGGAGAAACCATCCATGAAGGAAAAACCTTATCTTGGCGGTGTTGTCAACGAACATCAATATGAGGAAGTGGAAAATCGTCTTTCGGACTTGCTTTGTTCAGATCTACGTAATCCACACATTCGTACTTTACCATCTTTCTTGAGCACAAGGCACCTGTGGATAAAATATGACTAAAAACGCATTAGGCGCTTCATAACCTTTGATCTTCTCGACATCTCGCGCTGCGAACTTTACATTTCTTTGGGAAAACCTTCTTTTTTGGCAATCGGTGTACCCAATATCAATGTCTAAACCGGCATGTCTTCGTGCGACCAAGCAAAACCTCAATATAGTCTCGTAGCATGAACCAACCTTTCTTTAACTGCTCTCAAGACCCGCTCCTATCTTGATCTCTTTCTTGTCTTCGTCGGTAACAATTCACAACCTCGACTTGCTCTTCATGTGTTTGTATAACTCGCTCTTCTTCTGTAGCGGTCACAGCAAGTTCTCCGGCACTTCACATCTTCCTCACTTCGTCTTGACTTGGTAGATCGGATTATCAAAGTCATATTTAGCACTAGCATGCATTTATTGAGATTCGGAGTGATTACGATGTATCACGTGGGTGTGTGAAACACATAGCCTTTTGAAGGGGTGATAAAGTAAAGAAAGAAAACAAACAATTGAATGCAAAGTCCAAGAATTTATTGAATGAAATTACAAACAACGAGATAATAACCCTATGAAGCGAGCCATGGCCTTGGGCAAGGCACGAGCTTTCAAAGTTTATTGTTCAAAACATAAAGGAATCTGACAAGCAAAACAAAACAAAACTCGACTAAAGGAGATTGGTATAGCGTCTTGATCTTCCAATTCTTTGAGCTCATGATGCAGGTTGGGAAGATCCACTAGCGATGTCGAAGTCGTTATCGTTGTCTTCATAGCATGGATTCCACTCTGGCGTCACGCGGAAGGGAAGTTGGCGGCACGTTAGCGGCGTATCCTCTTGTCCCTTGATGGTGAAGCCTAAACCGGTCTTGTCGATTTGAAGGGAAGATCGAGGGAGCTGTCCCAAATAGCACTACCTCCTTGTTCAGAGCTTGAGCATCTTCGGCAAGGCCATCCTAGGCGGAACTTGTGTAACCGGGGTGCGGGGGAGTCAATAGGCATGACTCGGGGATTGTTTCAAAAGCTTGAGGGAGTCTCGAAGAATCGCCTTCCATCTCGAGTATCGGAATGGCCGTAGATGGTGACCATATATTCCTCTTCACCATCTTGTAACAACCTTCCCTTTCACTTGGGTATTTCCACGATGTAAGGTAGAGTGTGACGCTTTGCCCCATGTATCCAAGTCCAGTAAGCAGAAGAATAAGGTGGACGGATGTCCATGACAAAGAAAGTGGAATCAAAGTCGGGAACCGACTTTATGATGATGAGCTCTCCAAATCTTGTCGCTTAGAACCATCAAAAGCTCTCACGATAATGTCCTTTGGGTCTCGAACCAACCCCCGACATCAAGCCGATCAAAAGCGGTCTTGATGGGATATTGAGAGAACATGTCCAGCAAAACATGAGACATGGTAGTACCCTTGCATTCAACGAGATGTGCAAGGCTTTGTTATGTTTCTTCCGGCGAGTCAAATCGACATCGAGAGCCTAGGCCGTTGTTGGCAGCCGGGCTAGCAATACAAACTTGGTGATCGGTGGTAATGTCTTGCGGCACATGAGCATTCTTGAAACTTCACCAAGGCATTAGCATGAGCCTCGAACACAAGAGCAGAGCATGGAAATCTTGGATGGTCTGTCCTAGCTGTCCACAACATTGTAATCACTCTTCTTGATGATCTTGAATTTCCTCCATTTCTTGTTTGGAGTGTCTTGATAACTTCCTTTGGTATACGGTTGGCGGGATGAGCCCTGATTCTTTCCTCTGGCGGGGATATTGGTGGAGTAGGCGGAATGCAGTGGAGTCATGATGTCTTTTGGAGAGAGATCTGCAGAGAATACCCTTCGGTTTGGTCACCCTTCGGATCCGGTGATGTTGTCGATGTCGGGAATAGAAGCTCAATGGTAAGATCTTCAATTGTCGGAGGATCTTGCTTGACACCATGATAGTAAACATCGACTCCATAGTTCCAAGGATGACTTTGTCGGAGGAATATGGCGGTGTTGGAGAAGTGACGATGAGAGGTGCCACCTAGGTATAGGATCGTGAGAGGAAATCCTTATTGTGTTAACATCGGCATAGTCTTACGGAAATCGTCACCCCGTTCGATGCCTTAACATCTTCAATAGGAATCTTGTAACTCTCGGGGCAGTGTACTTCACCATGTAATCATATTTTCCACTTGGCTGCCCCAAGGTGTCCCACGGATGGTGCAGTTTAGTTCGCATTGTCAATCTTCAACTTAGACATTTCTTCACACAACTTACGCAGGTGCTTTGAAATAGTATCTCACGGTTATCCATCATGCCTGAACACGTCTTCTCAACCAAGCACAACCATCGGTGCGGATGGGCTGTGACAATTCTCGGGCATCTGGATTGACACGGCTTGCAACAAATTCTTCTTAATCATCGGAGGAATGGTCAGTCATCTATGTTGAAAACATAAGTATCGTCTGTGACATTGGAACTCTTGTCATGGTTAGGCATAGGCGCATTGATCACATTGGTCTCAGGGAGGATCAAACTCAATGCAGCTTAGCATCATATCTTGAATCTTGTTCTTGAGCCCAACAATTGTCGATGTCGTGCCACAGGCTGTTGGAATGGTAAGCACACTTAGCATTAGGATTGTACTTGGAGAGGAGGTGTTGACATTCGAGGAGGATCCCTCAAGGTCATCTGCGTTCAACATGTGTTGCAAGGCTTGCGACAATGGCATGTTGATCTTCGTAAAGTCTTCGTGGCGCGTTAGCTCTGGCGTTGTCTCGTGAGGTTGTCTTGATGTAGGATTGGAGATCACTGGCCCTTGCATTGAGCGCGGTCGGTCTTGGCTGGCTTTTCGACCATACAGCATTGGCTTCTTACCACCAAAGATTTCTTGGCGACATTTGAAGATGACTCTATCGAATCTTCCACTCTTGATACCGGCTTCAATCGCTCGCTGTCAATATCATTTCGGTGAATCCGGATGAAGAATTTCAATCGGATGATTGAAGAATGGGCTGTCGGTGTTCCCATAAACATATCAACCAACTCCTATTGGACAATGGTGGTTGAACTACTGCTAGATCTCTCCACTTGAGCATACTCCTTGAACTTCTCGTCACGACCCATAGACATGCTTTGTAGTTGCATGCGAGTGGGTGTCAATTCACATTGTACTCATACATGCAAGAAAGCATCGCCAAATCACTCCAAGTACGGATCGGTCATTCTCTGGTGATAGTACCATTCCAAGCGGGTTCGGACAAACTCTCTTGAAAATAGTGCATCCTGACTTTACATCATCGATGTGGGGATTGATTTTACGAACATAGGACTTCAAATGCACTTTGGGCAAGACATGCCATCATACTTAGAAAAAGTAGGAACTTTGAACTTGGGAGGAATCACAACACAGGGGACAAGACTTAGATCATCAAAATTCAGCCGGACATCTTGAGTTTTCCAGACATTGAGGTCTTCAAGTTGTTTGTACTTGTCATCTTCGTGAGTCTTGGCTATAATCAGGCGTCCTCTCTTCTTTCTGGCTCACATCACCATCATCACCCTTGGTACTTCCCTCGGTATGGACACTTCCTTGAGCTCGATCCGGTGACCACTTTTGGACCCCTTTGTAGCGTCTACCCATGTTGAGGAGACCAACAACCTTCTTCTTCTTGTTGATGAGCTTCTTCAAATCTTCTTGGCCTTGGACCAAGTTGGTGAACATCTCTTGGCCCAGGCATTACGAGCACGGAGATCTTTGACGATCTGTTCAAGAGCCATTTACGCTAAAATAAATAGCGAGCAAATGAGAAACCAATCTCAATGTACAGTGATGCGATGTTATGATATGCTATCGATGTTTATCACGAATGCAATGCAATGTTTTCAAGGACCTTAGAGATTTAAATTTGTTAAACAAGCAATGAACAAACATTTATTAGTTCTTTTTTATTCTTTTCTTTTTAAGTACAAGAGATAGTTCAAAACAATAAAAGAAAACATAAACATCCTAAAGCTCTAAGTCTCCATGGCGTTTCCTCTTGGTGCCGATGTAAGCGTTGATGTTTCGCTCCTCGTGAAGTAGCTTGTCAACTCTAACACTTTCTTCTCGCTTGCATAGCATTGAGCTTCAAAGGTATCCCTTTCTTCTTTGAGCTGAATCCGGGATCTCTTCAAGTCTTCAAAATCGGTAGGCATGTCGGGATGGAGAGCGACATAAGTCACGTCACCTATGCAAGGTTCCATAATTCGGAGATCGTGATTGTAGTCGAACACAACATCTTGGAGAAGCATATCATGTGGACCATCTCTTGATGAAACCAAACGGCGTAAAGCTAGAGAAGGGTTGTAAGTAATACCTCCCTTACCAAGGTGGTACATTAGGAATTCTCCACAGCTCAAGAATGTGAAGTCCTTTTGAGAGAAAGATTCCAACGGATATCGAATGAGAAAGTGACATTAACCTTTGAGACCATCTCAACCTTTGTTCGTTCTTCAAAACTATGGAGGAAGGTGCGAAATAAACCACCTTGAAAGTAACGGTATACAACACACAGAGTTCCTTGTCGCTTAGTAGTGCAGTGTGGAGAATGTAGAATATCTCCAAGTAAAGTAGGCCTTTGGATTGCGGGTAAGAAACAACTTGATGGCATTGATATCGATGAATTGATCCGAGTTAGGAAATAGAACCAAACCATAAATTAGCAAGGCCACAACGTTTTCAAATGCATGAAACTCATAACTTTGAGGAGTTCGGGCTTTCTTAATTAAGAACTTGGCAAGTAAACCCTTAACTCCACTTCTAGTTTCCCAATTGGCTTAATGTCGGCGCTTAAGATGTAAAGGCGATGCAATATCTTCGTACTTAGGAACCTTTTCCAAACCGGTGAATGGCATTTGGTCAAGAATAGGTATCCGGTAACAGAGAATTCTTCTAAGGTAGGAACCAAGCGATAATCGGGAATGTAAAGCAATGGTGTTTGGATCGAAGAAGCTGGAATAGGACATGCATCATATCTTCTTCAAAACCGGAGATAACCAAATCAAGCGAGATAACCATGTCTTTTGATGGGCGAGCATGGTCGGAATTTGAAACCAATTCTTTGAGTTGAGAAGGATACCCATGAAGTTGATTCGGATAGTCTTTCTAGAAGCCATGATCCTACAAAATGAGCAAAGATAAATCCCTAGGTCCTTGAAATAGTTAGAAATGATATGCAATGCGAATGATGTCATGATGTCATGTTTAGCACACAAACAATTCACAATGAGCCTAGGGTTAAGGCTTGCATGAGGTATAGGTGATTACCCTACCAAAAGTTTGAGTTGGTTCATCTGTCCTATAATAATGCAAGGGTTCTAGGAATCTCACATCACAGATCTTTCTCGTAGGCGCTTATTTCAATCGACCCAAGTGGTCGATCGAAAATGTCCCAAAGTCTAATCTCGATGGGCGTAGCATCAGTATCAACCAACCTTGGTACACCACCGCCATCTCACTACCTTCTAATGGCCAAGATGGGTCAATTAAGGTTCTAAAAGTTTAATTAGCGCTTGATGACACCACGCGAAGCCAAATCATCTTCAACTTGGGAATGAAGAGTATCGGGACAACCAAAGTGTCACGCTAACGTAGCCATATTGTTGACCGCGTAGTTATCGTCTAGCGGTCGCAATGATCTAAGCTACTTACCTAAAAGGAAACCGGATCGGTGTAGGATCCCCACAATATACCCAAGCAACCCTTAAAGATAAAGCATACAAGTCAAACAAAAAGCAATAAAAGTTCTAGAAATCCCTAAAGGCAATTCTCTCTTTTAAGGTGGTCCCAGTAGTCGCCGATTATGTACGGTGAAGTGACTTTGTAGGATTTTGTATCCAAATGTGCGGATAGCAAGAGTCGCCACCGACTTTTATTTTTATCAATTAAGGGAAGGTAAAAGTAACAAAAAAGACCTTCGTTTAGATTACGAGTGCGGGAGAAAGGTTATGAAAAGGTATTAGCACCCTTTTTCATCATTTATTCTCTGGGCTCTTAGTTGCTCTTAGATAACTTTTTAAAATTGCTTTATGTGTTTTGACAAAGTGTTTTGAAAGAGCATTTCGCTTTGACTTTGTAATGACTCATGTAGGAGTGTATACAAAGTGTTGGAAATGTTTTGTTGTTTTGAAAAAATTTGAACTTTGAAAAAAGTGTGTGGTGTGAAAAGCATTTGATAGAGCAAGCAACTAAAGACTTATTACCCACTCAAAATTGGTGTTTTCATACTTCTACGTTCCTTTAGAATAGCGCTAGCCATACCATTAGTTAGTAGGTAGCTCCATTCGTTGGATGTAAGCGGGACATTCGAAGGGACATCGAATGGTCATTGAAGGCAACTTGGGAAGTATCCTAGCACATTCGAAGGGACTATCATCATTTCCGTGGCGACAATCGAGGGTCAAGATCATGTATTCGTGGCGACATCATTGGTCTATGATCTTTGTATCGAAGGGACTATGATGATTTGTTTGGAAGGCAGCGGTGCTAGAATACCTCTACGTTCGAGGACATGACCATTTTGAATCCGTAAGGCAGCGAGAATTATTACCTAAGGGGTGCATGTGTGAAGAAGTGTGTTGATTTGAAATATGTTATCTTGAAGTTAGTGGGCTATGTTCATTATTATCTTGCCATACACCCTAATTACTAGCAATTGATAAGGTGCGGAAAGTAAAATGCGGATGTAAGCGGAAATGTAAAGGTGCGGAAAGATAAACCTCGCTATTACATGGCTTTGGGGCGAGATACATAATTAAAAATGCAGAAAATAAAGTCCTAATTTAAAACTATTACAACCCATATGCAATTACAATATTGAAAAATAAAATAAAAAGCGGAAGAAAGCGTCGAGATCGGATGAACTTGTGAAACAAACGAGAAATCGGAAAATATGATGAAAGCGAAATAAGAAAATGTTAGAAAAATGCCAATTTTATATGAAAATTATTATATGCTGGAAATAAGATAAATATACTACAATATTTTTTTTGGATTTTTAGATGCATTTAGTAATTAAAATGAATTTACAATGATTAAAATGCTAAATTACAAATAAAAATAAATATGCATGCAAAAATGTATTTTAAATTTATTAAATTAAATAAATATTTTATGAAAATAATGCAAAAAGAATAAAATATTTTGGTAATTTTTAATGCAGAAATAAAATATAGAAAAGAAATTAAAATGAATGGAAAATATTAAAATAAATATGAAAATATGAAACAAAATGCAAACTTATTAAAAATCAAATGCCATGGCCAGGATCGAACACAGGACACTAGCTTCAAACTTTGAAAACCCACGCCTTGACCAACTGAGCTGGCATGTCTTACTGTTTGGAAACGGAGTTAATGGAATTTACACGCGTCGCCTCCTGGTTTCCTCCGCTCGCGCCATCCATCGTCTTCACCTTTTGAAAATTTGAAAAGCGGTCGGCCATGGTTCGCAAAGTTCACAACAAACATCAAAAGCAACCACCGTAATATAAATAAAATCCAAGGCCATGGTTCGATTGGGGACATCATTCGAGATTGATGGCATGGGTCTTATTGTCCAATTTTCTGTTTGAGAAACCTAATTGAAACCGGAAAACCTAACAATGGTATTACGAGTTCTAAGCCATGGAAACTCAATCCAATAACCCGGATCGCTTGCAATCTTCCTACTAATCACAAAACAACAATCAAGCGTGTTAAAATGCATGAAAAAGATCGAATTTGGAAAAAGTAAAACAAGAAATCGTATTTCTTAATTAGATGGTTTTGAGCAAAGTGAAGTGGATCGATTCAAGAGGTGTCAAGGAATATGTTTTGATGCTTGGAATCAATGAAACAATCAAAACCACGATTTGCAATTGCTTGAAGGCCACGGTTTTTGAGCTTGCAACAAGGGTTCTTGAGTCAAAATTCTACCCTAATCAGTGTGGTATGCATCACATATTTATATTGGATGGATTTGGGATTGATTTGGGAAAGAATTGATCAATAATCAATGATAATCAATCTTGATATTTTCATGAAATCAAATCTTCAAATTTTGGTCAAATTTCAATCTAATCTTCCATATTGATCCAATTTGAATTTC
This sequence comes from Vicia sativa, assembly GCA_021764765.1. Taxonomy (NCBI): domain Eukaryota; kingdom Viridiplantae; phylum Streptophyta; class Magnoliopsida; order Fabales; family Fabaceae; genus Vicia; species Vicia sativa. The sequence continues at coordinate 224,804,544 of CM038792.1, forward strand.
TGGCTTTCAATGTATTGATTGGATCACAAAGAAGAAATAAAATCAATCTTCAATTAATTTTGATTTTATAATTTATTTTCAAATTTAATTTGCATTTAAATGAATAAATTACAAATTAAATAGAAAAATAAATCAAAATTCGTGGCATTGGGCTTGGGTACTCCTAATTGCATGAGGAATAAGCTAGGATGAAGAAAAAGTAGCCCCATTTGTAAAGATTTGATTTTTGAAGTATCTCTCTTTGTGCATTCTTTCAAAATTGCCCAACTTGTGGATGGTGCATCTTGCTCAATTTTCCACATTTTGAGTGTTCTTGGACTTTTGGAAAGCTCTAAGAGTCCTCTAAACAATGTCTTTAGTTTCATCTCAATTGGAGTTACCATGCTCAATATATCTTCAAAACAAAAAGTTGACTTTTGTTGACTTTGAAAATGACTTTAATGTTTTGAGCTATACCTCTCAAATGAAGCATTTTTGGACATTCTTGTGAGACATGAAGTTGTAGAAATTGAATTTCCTTCAAAATGAGCTTTGGTGGGAAAATTTAGAAAGTATGAAAGTTATGATCAATCAAAGTTCAGTTTACTTTTTACCTAGAAACCCTAATTTAGAAGGTTTGACTTTTGAGCAAATCTTGAGTTTTCTTGATGAATCATGATCAACCCTTGATCAAATGATGAATGTAACTTCAAAATGAGGATGTTGACCAAAAATTATGAAGTTTGACGTATATTGACCACAATTGACTTTTGTCAATACACGATTTTCAACCATCGAGCAATTGCACGAAAACTTGACTTGTGAGGCTTGAAACTTGACATGGAGAATCTTTGAAGCATATGAGGAGGCATGAAGACCATTGGGGATGTTGGAAATCCATCTTGACTTGAGAGATACCAAACCCTAGTTTGGGTTGATTGTCTAGGAGAGAGTTTGTCTAATCAACTCTTGAGGAATTCTTGAGTAGGGGTGTATGAAATCTCTTGAATAGGTGGAGGGCAAATTTTGGGGTATGACAACTTTATAAATTGCTTTTTGTGTGTGTGTGTTTGAAAAGATATTTTGAAAAAAAGGCATTTCACTTTGACTTCGTAATGATTCTCGCTGGAATGTATACGAAATGTTTGGAAATGTTTTGCTTTGCAAAAGACTTTGTAATGATTCATGCTGGAATGTATACAGAGTGTTTTGAAAAGTGTGAGGTGTAAAAAGTATTTTGATAGATTTGATCAAGCAAAAGAGTCTTATTACCTACTCAGAATGGTCGTTTCCATGTTATTTTGCTTTCCTTAGGGTTGCGTTATCCATACCATTAGTTGGTAGGTAACTCTATCCGTTGGATGTAAAGGGACATTCGAAGGGACATCGGATGGTCATAGAAGGCAACTTGTAGGGATACCTTAGCATATTCGTAGGGACGATCATCACTTTTCGTAGGCAACAACCGAGGGTCATCGAGGGACTATGATCTTTGTATCAAAGGGCCTATGATGATATGTTTGTAAGCGTCTTAGCTAAGATATTCCTACGTTCGAGGGACATGACCAAGTATTCGAAAGACAATAAGAGAGGATACCCTAGGGTGAGTGCATGTGTGAAAAGTGTGTTGTATTCAGATATTTTATCTTGTGATTAGGGTTAGCTATGTTGATTGAATTAGTGTTGTCATACATGCCTAGTTACTAGCAGTTAATATGTGCAGAAAGTAAATTGCGGAAATGTAAAGTGCGGAAAGTAAACCCTAGACTATTACATGGCTTTGGGGCAGGTACATAATATAGGAGTGCAGAAAGTAGATCCTAATTAAGCTATTACATCCCATGAGCAGTTACATAATATTAGAAAAAATGCGAGAAATTAAAGTCATAACTATTACAACCTGTGAGCAGTTACAATATTAAAAATAATTTCGCGAGAAGGATCGAATTGTAAATAATAGAAAATAATGTTAGTAAAAAGAAAGTTTTGAGTTAGGAAAAAACGTTTTAGGGTTAGTAAACCTAATTAAATGAGAAAAAAACATTTTTTGAGGAATTTTCTGGATTAATTTGATATGGAAAAATTGATTTAAAAGTCAATTTCGATTAATTAACAATTAAATAAAACATGAGTGAAAAATAATATTTTTTTGATGAAAAAATTAAATTAGAGTTTTTCTAACCTAAATGCAAAAAGAAATATTTTTTAGTGACTTTTTAGTGTATTAAAAAAATGTTTGAAAAGAAATTAAATAGAAAAGAAAATATTGAAGAAAAATAAGAAAATAATGGAAAAAAGGGTTAGTTTGCAAAGGAATAAAAATAATATGCAAGTGCCAGGGATCGAACCCCTGCCCTTGCCTTCACACGTGCGTTGCCTTACCACTGGACCAAGCCTGCAATTGTGTTAGTGACATGGAACTAATTGATTATAAGCGAAATTATTTCCTGAATATGAAACAAAACACGCGCCAAGAACATCATCGTCCCCATTTGAATTTCCTAGACTTTTTACCTACGAACGCTTTCGTTGCTAAAGCCTATAGTGACTTTGTCTATCACTATAACACCTGTAAATTTCCAGAATCCATAAAACACAATATAAATTAAAGGTAAGGCCATGGTTCGATTGCAAATTGGCTTCTCAGTTCAATGGTACCACTCGTTTGGTCCAATTTTTCCTCTAGACTCATATCCCCAATTCAAAGGTCCGAGCTAGCCATGGTGATTCGTGATACTGCGATTAAACTCAAATCGAACCATCAAACGACTTGCAAAAATCATTCTAAGCATGAATATACAATCGAAACAAGTTAAATATGCATGTATGATCAAAACCGAATTTGAAAAATATGAGTGAAAAGTGTAATCATGATTTTACATTTCATAAGCTTTTGAGGCTTTGTGAATGGCAGGAATCGACCAGAGAACACCCAGGAATGGATTGAGATGCTTGGAATGGTTTGAATCAAGTTGGAACCTTGGTTGTTAGTTCCTTGAATACCCAGTTTTGCAAGCTTTTCTAGGGTTCTTGTGCCTTCAAAAATTCGTCCTTCAGGGTTTAGAAACCTTCTAAATATATAAAGGATGGATTTAGGTTAAGAATTATGAAGGAATTAAATGTCAATCAATGAGAAAATATTTGATTTGGATTAAAACCAAATATTTCCTTTTTTGGATCAATTTCAATCAATTCTCTTGCCAATCTCATTAATTTCGAAATTGACAGCTTGTATGGCTTGCTTGGACCTCAAGAATGAGAGAAAATCAACCTTGCACTTAATGTTTTGATTTTATATCTTTTATTTTAATTAAATTGGTTTTAAATGAATAAAAAATCCAAAATAAATAAAAATAAAAGATAAAAGGCGTGGCCTTGGGCTTGGAGGTTCTAATTCAGATAAGAAACAAGTTTGAACCAAGAAAAGTTAGGCCCATTTAGAAAAAAAAATTGATTTTTTCAAGTATTTCTCTTCATGCACCTCCTAAAAAATGCCCAACTTGTACAATTTGTATCTTGCTCAATTTTCCACATTTTTGGGTGTTCTTGGACTTTTTAGAAATATCAAGATGTCCTTTAAACCCTCCTTTTGTTTTAAGCTTCATTGAAGTTTCGATGCTTGTAAGTGTTTTTAGGTTGGCATTAATTTTTGGTAAAACTAGGATATGTCAATGTCTTGACTGATGTCATGACATTCAGAGTTGAAGATAAATTCTGCATGAGAAGGATGATTCAAGTACAGCTCAGACTAGAAGCTAAATCTTCTTTGGAATTCGGAAGATTGGTGATGTCATAACCAATGTTATGATATTGTGTGACATTCTTGATAGAATCATTTCTGAGAGTTTTCAGGAATTTTGTTGAGCTGTTTTTACTATGATTTATGTAATTGGATCTCATGCTCACGTGGCTTTATGGTTGATCTTAATCAACCCTAAATTGGTTTGTTAAAAAGAGCAAGTCTTTAGGATTAATCAAATGAACCTAGCTACTATTATGGAAGCTGAAGTTTGAGGCTTGCTTCTATAATAGGAATAGAACTCTACTCTCTTCTGCGCCTCTGGTGTATTGAAGATTTAGCAGGTTGTAATTTTTGTAATTCTAGTTACTCTTGTGAGCCAAGCAATTATCATTTGATAAGTGCCTTGGACTAGGATTTGGTTGTAAGGGTTGTTATCACTCAAAGCTTTGAAGCACGAGTGTTGTGTCTCTTGATTAAAGCTTTGAAGCAAGATCAAGTATGTTTATTAAAGAGTGTCTTCACAATTCAATTAATCAATAGGTTGATATCACTTTGTGATTGAGGGGAGTGAGAACTCAGGTCTAAGTAGGACTTAGATTGAAGTTGCATTGGGTAGGTTTTAAGTGAAGGAGATAAACTGGTTGGTTTATTCCTAAATTCATTCTACTAATAGTGAATTTCCTCCCTGGCTTGGTAGCCCCCAGATGTAGGTGTAGTTACACACTGAATTGGGTAAACAATTGATTGTGTTCTTTACTGTTGTTTAAATTAACTGTGTGAATTGTTAGCAGTGTCGAATCTTGTCATAACATTCTCTATGACATCACGTATCTGCTGCCAGGAATTTCAATTGGCATCAGAGCAGGCACCCTGCCTGTTATTTCTGGGTGAGATCTAGGGATAATAGTTTCTAGCGTTATGGACAAGAAAGGAGGATTTGGAAATAGACCACCCATACTGGATGGATCTAATTATGATTACTGGAAACCTCGTATGGTTGCCTTTTTGAGGTCACTGGACATTAAAGCTTGGAGAGCTGCTGACAAAGGATGGAAATATCCTATCAAGCTTGAGAAAGATGGGACTACTAGTCTGAAACCTGAGGAAGAATGGAGCAAAGAAGAAGAAGAGCTAGCACTGGGCAACTCTAAAGCATTGAATGCCTTATTCAATGGAATTGTGAAATATCTTGAGACTAGTACATCGGTGTGAACTGGCCAAGGATGTTTGTGACACTCTCAAAACTACTCATGAGGGGACATCCAAGGTGAAAATGTCAAGACTTCAGATGCTCACTACCAAATTTGAGAATCTGAAGATGAAGGAAGATGAGACCATTCATGAGTTTCACATGAATATCTTGGAGATTGCAAACACCTCAGGAGCATTGGGAGAAAAGATGTCAGAAAAAAGGCTGGTGAGAAGATTCTCGGATCCTTGCCTAAAAGGTTTGCAATGAAAGTGACTGCTATAGAGGAAGCTCAGGATATCTGCACCTTGAAGGTTGAAGAACTTATTGGATCTCTTCAGACATTTGAGATGGGGATCAGTGAAAATGTTGACAAGAAGAACAAGAGAATAGCCCTTGTATCCAATACTGAAGAGGAATGCAAGGAGGATGATGAAGAGAAGATATCTGAAGCTATAGCTATGCTTGGAAGACAGTTCAACAAACTCATCAAGAGAATTGATCCAAAGTCAAGGTCCAATGTTAAGAACATTCCATCTGACATTAGCAGAACTTATGACTCCAGCAGAAGATCCAAGTCAGAAGAAAAGGGAAGTCAAAGCAGAGGAATTCAGTGTCATGGATGTGAAGGATATGGGCATATTAGAGCTTAATGTCCTACCTTTCTAAAGAAACAAAAGAAAGGAATGGCTGTCACTTGGTCTGATGGTGACTCAGGAAGTGAATCTGAAGAAGAATCAGAAAACTTGTCCTTGCTCTCTGGGTGCAATTCGATAATGATTCTAGTGATGAGGAAGTGACATTTGAAGAGCTTCTGAAACTTACAAGGCGTGTATCGAGTGGTGAAGTATGTCGACAAAATGAGAAATGAAAAGTGATTTGTGGTTGGAGGTGAGAATGTGAAGTTGGAGGTGAGGAAGAAGGAAAACACGCTACTATAAGTCACCTCAACAGTGAAATTATAGTGTTGAACTCCAAACTTGATCAGATGTCTAAGTCTGTCAAGATGCTGACATCTGGTACTTATAAGTTGGAGGAAATCCTTCAGCTTGGACAAAATGCAGGAAATATGCATGGTCTAGGATATATGGCTGCAAAGAAACCTGCTGGTGACAAGAAGAAGAACACGCCTGGCAAACCAATGTCAAAGCAGATGTCACAACATAAGGCACGAAATGTTTCTGGTTCAGGATATGTGGCTGCAAAGAAATTTGCTGATAACAAGAAGAAGAATAGACCTAATAAACCAATGTCAAAGCAGATGTCACAACATTGGGTTCAACATCAAGATCAGAGAAACATGAAGAAAAAGTTTCAAAGATGGAGATGTCATTATTGTGGAAGGTTTGGACACATAAAGCCTTTTTGCTATAGACTACATGGATATCCTAATCAGACTCCTTATGTCAAGCCTAAGACCAACAAGGTTCCATACACTCAACAGTGGAAGAAGAAGACTGCAGCTTTGATAGCTCACACTTCTCTTAGAGTTTCTACCAAGGAAGGCGGTACTTTGCGGTGGTTGCTCTAGGCATATGGTGGAATCAAGAATCTCTAAATGAAGTCGGACCTCATACTACGTTATGTCACTTTTGGAGATGGAGCTAAAGGAGAAATCAAAGGTGTTGGAAACTTGGATTGCCACGGTTCCAAACCTAAATGAGAACCTTTGCTAGTGAAGGTTTGTTGCCAATCTCATAAGTATCGATAGTGTGTGATCTAGGATTCAAGGTCAACTTCACCAAGTCTGAATATTGTGACCAATGAAAAACAAGAAGTTGTAATGATCGAGTCGGATCAAAGATAAGCTGTTACTTGTGGGAGTCAGGAGAACACTAACTTCCTTTGTGTGTTCTCTGACCAAAGATGAAAAGGAGATGAAAGCTGTGGCACCAAAAGCTTGGTCATTTGCATCTTAGAGGATGAAAAGATCATATCCACGGAGGCTGTTAGAGGATTCCAAGTGCATATTGATGAAGGGAGAGTGCATGGTGAATGTCGGGTTGGAAAGCAAACGAATGTCACATCCAATGTCAAGACATCGACCACCTCAAGTCTTGGGCTGTTGCACATGGATTTGATGGGGCCTATGCAAGTTGAAAGTCTTGGTGGAAAAAGATATGCTTATGTTGTTGTGGATGAATTTTCCAGATTCACCTGGATAAACTTCATCAGGGAAAAATCTGATGTGTTTGATGTCTTTAAAGAATTATGCAAAAGACTTCAAAGAGAAAAAGAAGGCTGCATTGTCAGAATTAGAAGTGATCATGGAAAGGAATTTGAGAATAGCAAGTTTGATTAATTATGTTCCTCAGAAGGAATCAATCATGAGTTTTCTTCTTCTATAACTCCTCAACAAAATGGAGTTGTGGAAAGGAAAAACAGGACTATACAGGAATCTGCTAGAGCAATGGTTCATGCTAAGAAACTTCCTATTCATTTTTGGGCTGAAGCTATGAATACAGCCTGCTATGTTCACAACAGGGTCACCTTGAGAAAGGGAACATCCTCCACCCTTTATGAAATATGGAAGGAAGAAAACCTCTTGAAATATTTCCATGTATTTGGTAGCAAATGTTATATTACGACAGATCATGATCAAAGGAAAGATGGACTCTAAAAGTGATGAAGGCATTTTTCTGGGATACTCTACAAAAAGCAGAGCATATAGAGTATTCAACTCCAGGAAAAAAGTTATGATGGAGTCTATTAATGTCATAGTTGATGATCGCCATGAGGAAAACAATGTCCCATATGATGTTGAGACATTGTTTGAGACATCACCACAAGTGCCTGATAAGGATGATGTGCCTGTCCTGGCTTCACCAAAGTCTGAACTAGAGGAAGCTAACAAAGATCCTTCCATCAGAATTCAGAAAGATCATCCAAAGGAACTCATCATTGGAGATCCTAATTGTGGAGTCATTACAAGATCCAGAGAAATTATCTCAAACTCTTGTTTTGTGTCAAAGATTGAGCCAAAGAATGTCAAAGAGGCTCTAACTGATGAATACTGGATTGGAGCAATGCAAGATGAATTAAACCAGTTCAAGCAACATGAAGTGTGGGAGTTAGTTCCTAGACCAGAAGGAACAAACATCATTGGCACAAAGTGGATCTACAAGAACAAGTCTGATGCAGAAGGGGTTGTCACCAGAAATAAAGCAAGACTTGTTGCTCAGGGATACACTCAAGTTGAAGGGATTGATTTTGATGAGACTTTTGCTCCTGTGGCTAGGCTGGAATCAATCAGATTATTTTTAGGAGTTGCTTGCATTCTGAAATTTAAGCTGTTTCAAATGGATGTGAAAAGTGCCTTCCTAAATGGCTACTTAACTGAGGAGGTATATGTTGAATAGCCTAAAGGATTTGTGGATCCTAACTTTCCTGATCATGTTTACAAATTGAGGAAAGCTTTATATGGCCTGAAACAAGCTCCTAGAGCTTGGTATGAAAGGTTGACAAAGTTCCTTACTGATAAAGGTTACAGGAAAGGAGGTTTGGACAAAACTCTCTTTGTCAAAGAGAGGAGGAAAGATAATGGTAGCTCAAATTTATGTTGATGACATAGTGTTTGGAGGAATGTCGAGATAAAATGGTGAGACATTTTGCCAACCAAATGCAAGCTGAGTTTGAAATGAGCCTCATGGGAGAATTGACTTACTTTCTTGGACTACAAGTCACACAGATGGAGGACTCAACATTCCTTTCACAAAGCAAGTATGCAAGGAATATTGTCAAGAAATTTGGGATGGAAAATGCCAGCCATAAAAGGACTCCTGCTCCTACTCATTTAAAGTTGTCCAAAGACACAAGTTGAGCAAATGTTGATCAAAGCTTGTATAGAAGCATGATAGGAAGCTTGTTGTATAGCGCCGGACGACATTGCCTTCTTTGTTGGAGTATGTGCAAGATATCAGGCTGAACCTAAAGTAAGTCACATCAATCAGGTGAAAAGAATTCTGAAGTATGTGAGTGGAACTTACAATTATGGTATGATGTATTCTCATGGATGTGAACCAATTTTGTCTGGCTATTGTGATGCTGATTGGGCTGGTAGTGCTGATGATAGAAAAAGCACTTATGAAGGATGCTTCTTTTTAGGGAACAATCTTGTTTCTTGGTTCAGCAAGAAACAAAACTGTGTGTCTTTATCCACTGTGAAAATTTGAATACATAGCGGTGTGCAGTTGTTCTCAAATGGTGCGGATGAAGCAGATGCTAACTGAGTACAATGTCACACAGAATGTCATGACATTGTACTGTGACAACCTGAGTGCTATTAATATTTCAAAGAATCCTATTTAGCACAGCAGGACTAAGCACATTGACATTAGACATCACTTCATCAGAGATCTTGTGGAAGAAAAGGTGATTAAATTGGAGCATGTAGCCACTGAACTCCAACTGGATGACATTTTTACTAAAGCTCTTGATGCTAGTCAATTTGAGAATTTAAGAGGCAAGTTGGGTATTTGACAATATGAAGAGTTGTAGCAATTAACATTGCTTACAACAAGGAATGGAAGAGACTTTTTATTTCATTTAATTCTAAGTGGGCTAATTAATTATTTCCCTCTTATTTTTCAAAAGTCCAAGAATAGGAAGAGACATATATATATATATACCTCAGTTTCTTCATTTGAAAGTATCTCTTGCCATTTCATCAACAGAAACTCTCAAACTCTCTGTCAATGTTTTTCTCTTTTCCTCAAGATGTCTCAACAAAACATGTCTTCGTCTTCTTCATCATCAAAGGAAGCTGGCTCTCCATCTCCCACTGATTCTGGGTTTAGGGCAAACGCAGAAGCAATGCAGACTGAGATCTTGGAAGTCACTCCTCTACGTGCAATGGCAACTGATCCTGGGAGGGTCAAGAAACTACGCACAAGACATGCAAGAAGATCTCAAGCATCTCCTTCTGGTAAGACCTCTGAACCAACTTCCTCTGTTCCTCCTGAAATAGCAAACAGGGAAGGTTCTAGGTATGTCCATCAAGCCATAGCTAGAATAGTCACTAGGATTCTGAATGAGAATCATTATGTGCCTGGGGTTTTTGTCCCTTTAAATCAAGAATCTGCTAGCCCTAGTTTAGCAACTGATCCAGATGTCATAGAGAATGTCAAGACATTTGATGATAATGTTAAGAAAACCCCTGTGAATCCTGTTACTAAACCCTCTGTTGAATCCCCTGTAAAATGTGTTGTTGATACCTCTGATAAAACCCCTGAAAATTGTGTTGCTGATAAGCCCCCTGTGATTTCTGATGATGATATTTCTGATGGAATTCTTGAAGAATCTCCTATAAAACCTGCTGATGTTAACATGGAAAAGGCTCCAGAAAGCTCCTCTGATGGAATTCTTGAAGAATCCCCAGAGAAACCAGTTGATGACAACCTGGAAAACTCTCCAGTGAAGAATTCTGAAAAGGATGTGGAACCTCCTATCATAGACCTGGATGAAGAATTCTCTGATAATGACCTCCTTGTTAGTGTTAATCCTAGCATTGCTAAGAGAATGATGAATAGAAAAAGGGAAGCAGAATGCTACTCCAAGTCCTTCTAAGGAGAAGGTTGCTAAAGTTGCTCATAAGTCTCCTAGGACTGAGAGCAAGACTGAGGAAAAATCTTGTAAGCACAACAAGGCTGGAACTTCCAAGGGGAAGGGTAAAGTGAAGTCTGTTGGAGGTATCTCTAGGCCAAAGAGAACCCCAATTATTAAGAAGAGGAAGGTCCCTGAACCTTCAGAATCTGATCAAGATTCTGACTTTAATGTTGAAGAGAATGTCTCAGACATTCAACCCAGGAAGAAACCTTCTCTAGGCAAACTGCCCAAAGTCCCTGAAGTGGCTATTGATAACATCTCTTTCCACCACCCTGAGAGTGCTAGCAGGTGGAAATATGTGTGTTTGAAAAGGATTGCTCTAGAAAGGGAACTGAACAAGAGTGCCCTTGAATGCAAGGATGTTATAGATCTGATTAAGGAAGCAGGGCTGATGAAAACTGTGGTCAAGTTTTCTAACTATTATCATGTGTTGGTAAAGGAGTTCATTGTGAACTTGTCAAGTGGCTGTGCTGATGGAAGGTCAGCTGATTTCAAGACTGTGTATGTGAGAGGGAGAAGAGTGAAGTTTTCCCCAAGTGTGATAAACAAATATTTGGGAAGATCAGATGATGCTCAACCTGAGCTAGAAGAAACTGATAATCAAGTATGTCAAACAATCACTGCTAAACAAGTGAAACATTAGCCAATGAAAGGAAAGCTAACTGCCAGCAAACTAAACTGAGTGTTAAGTTTGCTATCCTTCACAAGATAGGTGCTGCAAATTGGGTTCCAACAAACCACAAGTCAACCATCTCCATTGGTCTGGGCAGATTCATCTTTGTTGTTGGTACTAAAGCAAAGTTTGATTATGGAACTTACATTTTTGAACAAACCCTCAAACATGCTGACAGTTATGCAATTAAGGGACCAATAGCCTTTCCCTCCCTCCTGTGTGGTATCATAATTGATCAATACCCTAACATTCTTGTTGATAGAGATTCAGTCTGTAAAAGAGCTCCTGCCCTTGGATTCCATTACAAGCTCTTTCAAGGGAAACATGTCCCAGACATTGTCATGACATCTGCTGAGACATCAAATGTCAAGGAAAATTCTCAGAAGGCAAAGGTCATTGCTGTGCTGAAAACAACTTGCAAGGAGCTTGAAGCAAGAAAGCAAAGTCTTGAAGAGTGATCTACCTTTGGAAAGGAGCAAGACACAGAGGTTGAGGATGAAGGGCTAGGTGGTGATGATTCTGCTGCAAATATGGATGAAGATGCTGATGCTGATCAAGCAACTGGTGCTGAGAGCAGTTCAGAAGATGCTACATACCACAGTGCTTACGGAGAAGAAAGTACGATTGTGGTCTCCTCGCTGTTGATTATGCATTTTTTGTATTCTGATGTTAATTTTGTTTCTGCCATTTTTGTTCTGCCTGTTTGAACTTTGTATTTCTTTTGATGGGATGTAATATTTAACTTTGATGGTACTTATTAATATGATGATTGTTGGGCATTTGTACTGGTACCTTTGGCCCCTTTGTGGCTAAAAAGGGGGAGAAGAATATATGGGCATTATGGGCAATTGTATGGAAAATTGTGGGTAGAATTTATCTCCTTTAGGATCTGGTTGTTTAGCTTAGTTTAGCTTAGAGTGGTTATTTTTTTCTGCTGCATGGGAACTCTGATAGCCTAGTTTGTTTTAGCCAAAAATTTTCCAAAGGGGTTTGTAAGTGTTTTATGTTGGCATTAATTTTGGTAAAACTAGGATATGTCAATGTCTTGGTGATGTCATGACATTTAGAGTTGAAGATAAATTACGCATGAGGAAGGATGATTCAAGCACTTTCGATGGAAGCTAAATCTTGTCTGGAATTAAGAAGAAGATTGGTGATGTCATAGCCAATGTTATGACATTACGTGTGACATTCTTATTCTGAATACATTTCTGAGGTTTCGGGAATTTTGTTGAGCTGTTTTTACTATGATTTATGTAATTGGATCTCATGCTCACGTGGCTTTGTGGTTGATCTTAATTAACCCTAAATTGGTTTGTTAAAAAGAGCAAGTCTTTAGGATTAATCAAATGAACCCTAGCTACTATTATGGAAGCCCAAAATTGAAGTTTCAGGACTGCTTCTATAATAGGAATAGAACCCTTACTCTACTGCTGCGCCTCTGGACTGTATTGAAGATTTAGCAGGTTGTAATTTGTGTAATTCTAGTTACTCTTGTGAGCCAAGCAATTATCATTTGATAAGTGCCTTGGACTAGGATTTGGTTGTAAGGGTTGTTATCACTCAAAGCTTTGAAGCACGAGTGTTGTGTCTCTTGATTAAAGCTTTGAAGCAAGATCAAGTATGTTTATTGAAGAGTGTCTTCACAATTCAATTAATCAATAGGTTGATATCACTGCTTTGTTGAGGGAGTGGTAGGAACTCGGGTCTAAGTAGGACTTAGATTGAAGTTGCATTGGGTAGGTTTTAAGTGAAGGAGATAAACTGGTTGGTTTATTCATGAATTAATTCTACTAATAGTGAATTTTCTCCCTGGCTTGGTAGCCCCTAGATGTAGGTGTAGTTACACACTAAACTGGGTAAACAATTGATGTGTTCTTTACTGCTGTTTACATTAACTGTGTGAATTGTTAACAGAGTGTCAGATACTGTGTCATAACATTCTCTATGACATCACATATCTGCTGCCAGGAATTTCAATGCTCATGAACACTTCTTTGCAAAAGGATGACTTTTTGTTGACTTTTTAAAAGGACCTGTAATGTTTTGATCCATAACTTCCAACTGAAGCATTTCTATCCAAAGCTTGTGAGACATGAAGTTGTAGAGAATGGAATTCCATTCAAAATGAGCTTTGGTGAAATTTTTTTGATAAAGTATGTGAAAGTTATGCCTGGTCAAAGATCTGTTGACTTTTGTCTAAAAAAGCCTAATTTGGAAACTTTGACTTTTGATCAAATCTTGACTTTTCTTGAGTTATCGTGATCAACCCTTGATCAAATTATGAATATTACTTCATAATATGGATGTTGACCAAAAATTATGAAGTTTGATTGTATGTTGACCACAGTTGACTTTTCTCAATACAAGCGATTTTCAACCATCGAGCAATTGGATGAGCAAATTTGACTTATAAAGCTTGAAAATTTACATGGTGATCCCTTGAAGCATATGATGAGGTATGATGACCACTTAGAGCTTTGAAATCCATTTTATTTGAAAGAGCAAAACCCTAGTTTGGATTGATTGCTTAGAAGAGGTTTGTCTAGTCAACCCTTGTGAAGTCCTTAAGTATGGAGATGGGAATCGTCTTAAGAAGTAGGAGGGGAAATTTTGGGGTATGATAGTAACCTTTTTCTCTTCCAAATTATAAGTATTGGGGGATCTAACCGTGGTTTGCCCTACCGAGTTCAGCACCAGATACCACTGAACAGGCTTACAAATGGTTTTCACTTTTTGTGTAGGTTACTGTTATTAGATTTAATGACACAGTGAGGTCACCTAACTTAATTAGCACATTCCCTGTTATAACTTGATTTTCAATGCTTTTTTGATAATGACCAGTCACTTATATTCATCAGTTCCCTACGTAGTTCGTGGATAAGACGGTGCTGACTGCTTGTATAAACTACTCGGGGTTGATCTAAAACTTAAAACTTAAGGTCTCGGTATCATAATTACTTAAACTGATTTGCGCGATCTGGAAAACTTGGGTGTCAAGGCGGTATTATCTTTGTCGAGTCTTGTTCAAGAAATCTAACGCAGCCTTACGAGCAACCTATATACTTTTCGGAAGTACCGAGCTAATGCGTTTAGATAAAAATTTAAAATTTTCGTTATGGCTCAAGAAACGTGTGGAAGTAAGAATAACTTATGGAAATGAATATTGATCTGAAACTCTCTTTTTATTTAATGGAAAGGGAAATAACTGAAATTTAAAACTTACTAAATATTGAAGACAAAGTTTTCCTCCCCTACACTTAGATTGAGCATTGTCCTCAATGTGACAACTAATAGTGGGAAAAAGAAAATAAAGAAAGAACCTAAGGAAAATAAAAGAAGATACAAGAAAATAAGAAAATAAATCAGTCTTCATTGTCGTCTTCATTATGTCTGTTGGTTGATGCTTCACCTCGTGCTCTTCTTCCACCACGTGTCCTCACTCCACTTCTTCTGGGTCTAGGAGGCTCCTCACCAGTTCCGTAAACATGTGCATGAAAACCTTCAACGCAGAATGATAGGCGACGTATTTCATCAATCAAGTCAGAAATGTCGCAATGGTTCCAATAAGCGGCATTGTGTTGATCGTGCTGCATCTCTTGCATCAACTACATTAGTTCCTGCTGACACTGATCTTGAAGTAAAAGTGATGCATATATCGCATCGAGTGTGGCTGGCTGAGGGTTATCTCCTGGTTGTGCCTGCGATGGGACATTTAGTTGTGGTGGTTGTTGATTCACTTTTGGTTGATTGTTCTGCACGTTTGCTCCAGGGACTGGTGCTTAAAGATCGTAAATCCAGTTCACAGTGATATCAATTCTAGTGGCTGCTGGATTTGGCAGAATAAAACCTGGAACGACTTTGTTGTTTACCATCAGATTGTATCTCCCATCCCTCCTTGCTTTTACAATATGACAATAATCAATATCCAAGAATTCGGATTGCCATAATGGTAACTCATCCAACTTGTCTTGCAAATCCAGATATTGGGAAATATTCGTGACTATACCTCCAATATAGAAAGGTGATGTGGCTGCATTCCTTGCTAACAGCGATTGGATGTGGCTAAGAAGGAATGGAGCAGCATTTATACTCAAATCCGGATTAAACGTACAGTGCATAAAATACATCTCCCTAGTGTTTACCTTGTTATTGTTTGCTCGTCCGAACATCGTATTTGCTAGGACTCAGTGGAAATAGAGGATACACGGGTTATGGATGTGAGTAGACAAAAGTTCCGCCTAATTATCAACTCGAGTGTTGGTTAAACACTCCCATATTTCAAATGATCTTGTCGTCCAATCTTCGTCGTGCGGAATTCGGTATTCCATACCCTCTCCATGATGTAAATGAAGTATTTGGCTCAGAGTCTCCTAGTTCATGGTATACTCTGTGTTGAATAATCTGAAGGTTGTTGCACCGATTAGATATTGATCGGCTTCTGTAGTAGGCGGCATTTGGTATGCAAAGGAACTTAAAAACTCCAGCGTGAGGGGTTCATAAGTCGGCAGATTCATAGTGGCAATATGGTGTAGACTGGATTCATGAAGCATGAATGACACACTATCTAGAAAACCCAAATCACGAAGACAATCTTCATCAATGTATTTTGTGGGAAAAATATCTCTCTGGTGGAATCTCTAGTAGAGTTGTTCTTGTCGGACTCCGGCATCTCCATCTCTGAACACCATTTTTGTGAAGTATGGCTCCTCTCTATCTTCTTGAGCTCTTCTTGCCATCTTTGTGAAGTGCTTTGGAAATGAGGTGGTTTTAAATGGTAGAAGGGTTTGTTGAAGAAAATTGGAAGTGAAAATGGTGTTTTTCTAAGTGATTTTTATTGGAAGATGGTGAGGAGAAGATGAACAGAGGTATTGAATGGGAGTTAAGGTTGGTGTTTATGGTGAAGAAGAAATGGATGGGAGTATTTGAATTGATTTAAATTGAGAATGAATGCGAATGATGGTGTGGTCGTTTTATAAAAATGCATGGCTAAGGGATGTGTAACGGTCGTTACACAAGGTTCATTTTTCAAGCTAGCATGCTGCCCTTGTAACGGTTGTTACAAGGTGTGGACAAGGGAATCTCATGCCCTGCAACGGACGCAACAAGCCAATATGCATGCATGAGAATCTTGGTGATCGTGGCATGGCAGGTTGTGTCACTTCATTGTCTCCATTGATTAAATATAAATTGAGCATGAGGGACAATGAATGACATACTGAGGTGTGTTATTTAATGGTAAATGCATACTAGGACTAGTAGGTTAATATTCATGCATTTTATTTTTTATCGATGATACTTAATCATAACACAATGGCATCATAGCATAATAATAATAGAACACAATGAGAAATATAACACATAAAAAATAAATGATGAAATGTTAAATAAATTAATAACTAAATCCAAAAATAAATAATAGAAATACTAAAATAAATCTAATGCGATGCTAATGAAACACGAAGAAAAGAAATGAAATCCATTAAAACTAAATCTAGACACTCCTCTCCTACACTAGGAATGAACAGTGCCCTCAATGTTCTTGAAATAAAAATCATCCACTCATGGAACTCAAATGCTAGTTCAGGTGATCTAGATTAGCTGTGACAAGATCCATGAAACCATAAAAATTCGAGCGGAGCGATGTAAGATCAGAGCGGGTAGCAGCATGCTCCCTCATCAATGCCTCAATGTCTACAACATAATTAGGTTGTGGAATCTGGGCGTCGGCAGCAGCAGGGGCTATAGGTGGATCCCAAGCCGGGATACAGTCAAGTAGAGGTGCAGTAGTAGGGTTAAAGTCAATCATGTCAATCAAATCCACCATATTTGGTTCTTCTTCACCCAAAGTTGCAGGAGGGTGTCATACCCCAAAGTTTGCCCTCCATCTATTCAAGAGATTTCATACATCTATGCTCAAGGATTCCTCAAGAGTTGATCAGACAAACTCTCTCCTAGACAATCAACCCAAACTAGGGTTTGGTATCTCTCAAGTCAAGATGGATTTCCAACATCTCCAATGGCCTTCATGCCTCCTCATATGCTTCAAAGATTCTCCATGTCAAGTTTCAAGCCTCACAAGTCAAGTTTCCTCAGACAATTGCTCAGATGGTTGAAAATCGGGTGTATTGGACAAAAAGTCAACTGTGGTCAACATACAGTCAAACTTCATAATTTTTGGTCAACATCCTCATTTTGAAGTTACATTCATCATTTAATCAAGGGTTGATCATGATTCATCAAGAAAACTCAAGATTTGCTCAAAAGTCAAACTTTCTAAATTAGGGTTTCTAGGTGAAAAGTCAATTGAACTTTGATCCGATTCAGACGATTTTCTCTTTATCATTTTATCATTCTTATTTTCCAATAATGTAACTGTATATGGGATGTAATAGTTTAATTTAGGATTTTATTTTCCGCATTTTAAATTATGTATCTGCCCCAAAGCCATGTAATAGCGTAGGACATTTACATTTCCGCACTTTACATTCCGCATTTTACTTTCCGCACCTTATAAATTGCTAGTAATTAGGCGTGTATGGCAAGATAATAATTGGACGTAGCTCACACTAATCTTCAAGATAACATAATCTGAATTTGACACACTTCTTTCACACATGCACCCCTTAGGGTAATTCTCTCTCGATGCCTTTCGATTTCAAATGGTCATGTCCCTCGAACGTAGAGGTATTCTAGCACCGTTGCCTTCCAAAAAAATCATCATAGTCCCTTCGATACAAAGATCATAAGACCCACGATGTCGCCTCCGAATACATGATCTTGACCCTCGATTGTCGCCTCGAAAATGATGATAGTCCTTGAATGTGCTAGGATACTTCCTACAAGTTGCTTTCTATGACCATCGATGTCCCTTGTCCGCTTACATCCAGCGAATGGAGCTACCTACTAACTAATGGTATGCGGCTAGCGCTATTCTAAAGGAATGTAAGTACAACAAAACGACCAATTACGGTGGGTAAATAAGTCTTTTAGTTGCTCGCTCTACCAAATGCTTTCACACCACACACTTTTCAAAGTTCAAATTCTTTTCAAAACAAAACATTTTGAACACTTTGTATACACTCCTACATGAGTCATTATAAAGTCAAAGCGAAATGCCTTTTCAAAACATTTTTGTCAAACACACGAGAAAGCAATTTTAAAAGTTATCTAAGAGCAACTAAGAGCCCGTAGATAACTACGGATGGAAAGGGTGCTAATACCTTCCCTTTTCATAACCATTCTCCCGAACTCGAAATTAACGAAGGTCTTTTTACTTTTACCTTCCTTAATTGGATAAAAATAAAAGTCGGTGGCGACTCTTGCTATCCGCACATTTGGATACAAAAATCCTACAAAGTCAGTTCACCGTATTCTGAGCTGGCGACTCTCTGAGGACTACACCTAAAGAGAATTGCCTTAGGATTTCTAGATCATTTCTTGCTATTTGTTTGACTTGTATGCTTTATATTTAAGGGTTGCTTGGGTATTACATTGTTGAGGATCCTACACCGGATCCGGGTTTCCTTTTAGGTAAGTAGCATTAGATCATCGCGACCGCTGGGCGTATAACTCGCGGTCAACATGATGGCTCGTTAGCGTGACACTTTGGTTGTCCGATACTCTTCATTCCCAAGTTGAAGATAGTATTTGGCTTCTGCGTGGTGTCATCAGCGCTAACTAAATTTTAGAACCTTAATTGACCCATCTTGGCCATTAGAAGGTAGTGAGATGGCGGCTTTGGTGTAGACCGAGGTTGGTTGATACTCGATGCTACGCTCATTGAGATTAGACTTTTGGGACATTTTCGATCGACCACTTGGCGTCGTATTGAAATAAGCGCCTCGAGAAAGATCGTGATGTGAGATTCCTAGAACCGGTTACTATTATAGGACAGGGATGAACCAACTCAAACTTTTGGTAGGGTAATCACCTATACCTCATGCAAGCCTTAACCCTAGGCTCTTTGTGTGAATTGTTTGTGTGTGCTAAACATGACATCATGACATCATCCGCATTGCATATCATTTCTAACTATTTCAAGGACCTAGGGATTTATCTTTGCTCTGTTTTGTAGGGATCATGGCTTCTAGAAAGACTATCGAATCAACTTCATGGGTATCCCTTCTCAACTCAAAAATTGGTTTAAATTCCGACCATGCTCGGTTCATCAAAGACATGGTTATCTACTTGATTTGGTTATCTCGGTTTTGAAGAAGATATGATGCATGTCCTATTCCAGTTCTTGATCCAAAACACCATTGCTTTACATTTCAGTTATCGGTTGGTTCCTACCTTAGAAGAGTTCTCTAAGCTACTTGGGATACCTATTCTCGACCAAATGCCATTCACGGTTTGGAAAAGGTTCCTAAGTTTGAGGACATCGCATCCGCCCATCTTAAGCGCTCGAGACATTGAAGCCAATTGGGAAACTAGAAGTGGAGTTAAGGGTTTACTTTCAAGTTCTTAATCAAGAAGGCGAGAATTCCTCAAAGTTATGAGTTTCCATGCATTTGAAAACATTGTGGCCTTGCTAATTTATGGTTTGGTTCTATTTCCTAACTCGGATCAATTCATAGATGTCAACGCCATCAAGTTGTTCCTTACCCGTAATCCAGTGCCTACTTTACTTTGAGACATCCTACATTCTCTCCACTCGTACTACTAGCGACAAGGAACTCTCGTGTGTTGTATACCATTACTTTCAAGGTGGTTTATTTCGCACCTTCCTCCATCAGTTTTGAAGAATGAACAAAGGTTGAGATGGTCTCAAAGATTGATGTCACTCTCTCATTCAGATATCCGTTGGAGTCTTTTCTCAAAAGGACTTCACATTCATTGAGCGTTATGGAGAATTCCTAATGTACCGCTCCTTGGTATAAGGGAGGTATTACAACCCTTCTCTAGCTCTCGTCGGTTTGGTTTTGCTCGAAGAGATGGTCCACATGATATGCTTCTCCAAGATGTTGTGTTCGACTACAACCACGATCTCGAGTAAGCGAAGGTTTATACGCTTGGGGCATGGTAAAGAAGATGATACCAAGACTTTGGGGCACCGAACTCCATTCCTTGGGAACCTTACCTCAAATGGGTGTGAGCTCGAGCTCAAAACCTCATGATGCCATTCACTTTGCCGTGAATTATGGAACCTTGCTATAGGTGATGTACCTATGATGTTCTCCATCGACATGCCTCTGATTTTGAAGATTTGAAGAGATCTGGATTGACTTAAAGAAGAAAGGATACCTTTGAAGCTCGGTGCTATGCAAGCGAGAAGAAAGTGTTAGAGTTGACAAAGCTACTTCACGAGGAAGCGAAGCATCAGCCTACATCGGCACCAAGAGGCGCGCCATGGGAGACTTAGAGCTTTAGGATGCTTATGTTTTCTTTTATTGTTTGAATTATCTCTTGTACTTAAAAAGAAAAATAATAAAGAAGTACTAATAAATGTTTGCTCATTGCTTGTTTAACAAATTTAAATCTCTTAGGTCCTTGAAAACATTGCATTGCATTCGCATAAACATCGCATAGCATAGCATAACATTGCATCAAAGGTACATTGGAGATTGGTTTTCTCATTTGCTCGCTATTTATTTTAGCAGAAATGGCTCTTGAACAGACTGTCAAAGATCTCCAGGCTCGAATGCTCGGTTTAGGATGTTCACCAACTTGGTCCAAGGCCAAGAAGATCGAAGAAGCTCATCAACAAGAAGAAGAAGGTTGTTGGTCTCCTCGACATGGGTGAGCGTTTCAAAGGGGTCCTAAAGTGGTCAGTCGGATCGAGCTCTCTGAAGGAAGTGTCCATACCGAGGGGAGTACCAAGGGTGATGAAGGTGACCAACGTGAGCCAAAGAAAGGAGGAGAGGACCACTCTGATTATAGCCAACACTCTGATGAGGATGACAAGTACAAACAACTTGAAGACCGTCTGAATGCTGTGGAAAACCTGAAGATGTCCGGGCTGAACTTTGATCTTGTTCCTGGTGTTGTGATTCCTCCCAAGTTCAAAGTTCCTACTTTTGCCAAGTATGATGGCGTGTCTTGCCTAAGCTGCATTTGAAGTCCTATGTTGGGAAGATCAACCCCACGATGAGAAAGTTGTGGATGCACTATTTTCAAGAGGTTTGTCGGAACCCGGTTAGGTGGTACTATCACTAGAGAATGACCGTATCCGTACTTGGGTGATTTGGTGATGCTTTCTACATATATATGAGTACAATCTGAATTGACACCCACTCATGCAACTACAAAGCATGTCTATGGGTCGTGACGAGAAGTTCAAGGGTATGCTCGAGAGTGGAGAGATCTAGCGGTGAGTTCAACCACCCTTGTCCAATAGGGAGTTGGTTGATATGTTCATGGGAACAGCGAGGCCGTTCTTCAATCATCGATTGGAAATTCTTCATCCGGATTCAAGTGATATTGTGACGCATTGAAATTGGTATCAAGTGGGAAGATCCATGTAGAGTCATCTTGAATCTGCAAAGAGATCTTTTGGTGGTAAGAAAGAAGCCAATCTTTGTATGGTCGGAAAAGCCGAGCCAAGACCGACCGCACTCAATCGTAGGGGCGGTTGTGATCTCGATCCTACATCGGCACAACCTCGGTGAGACAGCGTAGCGTGCGCCACGAGGCGGTTCTGAAGATCAACATGCCATTGTATGCCTTGCAACACATGTTGAGCGGTGATTACCTTGAGGATCCTCCTCGAATGTCAACACTTCCTCTCAGTACAATCCTAATGCTAAGTGTGCTTACCATTCCAATAGCCCGGGCGACAGACAATTGTTGGGCTCGAAGAACAAAATTCAAGATATGATTGAAGCTAAGCAGTTGAATTTGGTCCTCTGTTGAGACTCGAATGTGATCAACGCTATGCCTAATCATGACAAGAGTTCCAATGTTGTTGGGGATGATACTTATGTTTTCAACATAGATGACTTGACCATTCCTCGATGTTAAGAAGAATTTGTTGCAAGGTGTCAATCCAGGATGCCGAGTTATCGTTGGTGCCGTCTGCTGATGGTTGTGCTTGGTTGAGAGGCGTGTTCGATGCATGATGGATAACGTGAGATACTATTTACGAAACCACACTGCGGTGTGTGAAGAAATGTCTAAGTTGAAGATCGACAATGCGAATGGCTGTACCATCGTGTGGGATAGCTTGGGGCAGCCAGTGGAAAATATGATTACATGGTGAAGTACGTCACGATAGTTACGATTCCTATTGAAGATGTTAAGGCGACCGGATGGGGTGACGATTTCCACGAAGACTATCTGATGTTAACACAATAAAATTTCCTATCTGATCTTGTGCCTAGGTGGCACCTCTCATTATCACTTCTCAAGACCAGGTTCCATATTCCTCGACAAGGTTATCCCTTGGAACTATGGGTGATATTTACTATCATGGTGTCAAGCAAGATCCTCGACAATTGAAGATCTTACCATTGGAGCTTCTATTCGACATCGACAACATCACGGATCGATGGGTGACCAGGCCGGAAGGGTATTCTCTCGAGATCTCTCCTCCAAAGACACTGCGACTCCGGCTCGCATTCCGTCTACTCCACCAATATCCCGGCTAGAGGAAAGAATCGGTGGCTCATCCTGCTCAACGAAGTACCAAAGGAAATTCTTGAAGACACCTCCAAGAAATGGAGGAAATTAGAAGATCATCAAGAAGAGTGATTACAATGTTGTGGAGCAGTTAGGACGGGACTCGTCCAAGATTTCCATGCTCGCTTTGCTCTTGTGCTCAGGCTCATGCTAATGCCTTGGTGAAGTTTGAAGAATGCTCATGTGCCGCAAGACACTACCAGATCGATTCGAAGTTTGTATTGCTAGCTGCTGCCAACAACGGCCTAGGCTTCTACGATCTTGATTTGACTCTGGGAAAGAAACATAACAAAGCCTTGCACATCTGTTGAATGCAAGGTACTACCATCTCATGTTTTGGTTGACACGGTTACGCTTTGAATATCCTACGAAGCGCTTTTGATCGGCTTGATGTCGAAGGGTTGGTTACGAGACCAGTGACATTATTGTAAGAGCTTTTGATGGTTCTAAGCGACGATGCTTGGAGAGCTCACTCGCACTGTTAAAGTCGGTTCCCGGACTTTTGACTCCACTTTCTTTGTCATGGACATCCGTCCGACCCTCTTGCCTACTTGGGCGCCCTTGGATACATGGGGCGTACCTCTACTTGCATCGAAATACGGTGAAAGGAAGGTTGTTCGGTATGGTGAAGAAGAATATATGGTGGTCATCTACAATCATTCGATACCTCGAGATGGAGGGTGAATTCTTGAGACTCCTGTCAAGCTTTGAAACAATACCAGTCATGCTGTTGACTCTCCGTCCTCTGAAGATGCTAAAGTTCCGCCTAGGATGGCCTCATTGAAAGATGCTCAAGCTTTGTTGAAGAAGGAAGAGTCTTTTGGGGTCGGCTCCTGATCTTCCTTTCAAATCGACAAGGCTGGTTTAGGCTTCACCATCAAGTCGAAGATGATCGCGTGAGCGTGCCGGCCAACTTCCTTTCGCATCGGCCAGTGGAATCCATGCTATAGAAGGCGAAGACAACCGACATCGGCAAGTGGATCTTCGACTCGGACAATGGGCTCGACAATTGGAAGGCGAAGGCGTCATACCAATCTCCTTTAGCCGAGGAGTAATTGCTCTTGTTTTGTTTTGCTTTTCGTATTTCTTTATGTTTTGAACAATAAACTTTGAAAGCCTGGTGCCTTGCCGGGGCATCATGGCTCGTTCGAGGTTATTATCATCGTTTCGTATTTTCATTCAATAAATTCGTTGGACTTTTGCATTCAATTGATTGTTTTCTTTCTTTTACTTTATCACCTTCAAAAGCTATGTGTTTCTTACACACCCACGTGATACAACTGCGAATCACTCGAATCTAGTTAATATGACTATGCTAGTGCTAAATATGACTTGATAATCCGATCTACCAAGCCGAAGGCGAAAGTGAGGAAGATTGTGAAGTGCCGGAGAACTTGCGGTGCACTGACAAGAAGGCGAGTTATCTGACCACCACGAAGAAACAAGTTGAGGTTGTGAATTTGGAGTCTTGACGAAGAAGAGATCAAGATAGGGCGGGTCTTGAGAGCAGTGTTAAAGAAGGTTGATTAGGATGCTACGAGACTACATTGAGGTTTTGCTTGGTCATACGAAGACATGGTTTGAACATTGATATTGTGGTACACGATTGCCGACAAAGAAGGTTTCTCGGTGAAAGCAGAAGGTTCGTCGCATCGTCACGAAATGTCGAGAGAAGATCAAAGCGAAGTTATGAAGCGATTCAATGCGAGGTTTCTTAGTTGTCACCTCTTATCCCATGGGTTGCTAATGTGGTACCGTACCCAAGAAGGATGGCAAAATACGAATGTGTGTGGATTACGAGAGACTGAACAAGGCAAGTCAGAAAGACGATTTCCCACTTCCTCATATTGATGTTACGGTTGACAACCTTTGCTCGGCATAAGGTTTTCTCCTTCATGGATGGTTTCTCGGTTACAATCGGATCAAAATGGCTCCGAAGACATGGAAGACTACTTTTGTTACGGTGGGGCACTTTACGCTACAAGGTTATGCGTTCGGATGAAGAATGCGGCGCCACTTATCGATGCTATGGTGACATTGTTTCATGACATGATTCATCACGAGATAGGGGTCTCGTCGGCGACATGATAGCTCGATCACGGGAGGAAGAACACCTTGATCATTTCGCTGTTTGATGGGTTGAAGAAGTCAGATTGAGGCGAACCCCCAAGTGCACCTTTGGAGTCGGATCAAAACTCTTAGGGTTTGTTGTCGATGGTAAAGGCATTGAGGTTGACCCGCCAAGGTTAAAGCTATTCAAGAGATGCCGACTCCCGAGAAGGAAGTCGAGGTTTCTTGGGCCGATTGAACTACATTGCGGATTCATTGCACATTTAAGCGCTACTTGTGAACCAATCTTCAAGTTACTTAAGAAAGATCAAGTGGTAGAATGGAACAACGATTGCGGATCGCTTTTGACAAAATCAAGGGTACCTCAGAATCCTCCTATTACGATGCCCAGAAGGAAGACCTCTTATCATGTACTTGAGTGTTAGAGAACTCAATGGGGTGTGTGTTGGGGCAACATGGCGAGTGCAGTCGAAAAGAGCATGCAATATACTACCTTAGCAAAAGTTTACCGGTGAAACAAGATACTCACTCGAGAAAACTTGCAGGCTTTAAAGCTGCCGACTAAGGCGGTATATGTTGACTCACACTACTTGTTGATTTCTAAGATGGATCCGATAAAATACATCTTTGAGAAACCACTTCTCTCGGAAGAATAGCAAGATGGCAAATGATCTTGATCGAATATGACATCGGTACACTTCTCGAAAGCGATCAAAGGAAGTGTAGTAGCCGATCATTTGGCTCATCAAGCCGTAGATGACTATCGATCTATGCGATTCGAATTTCAGACGAAGATGTTTTACTAGTCGATTGTGAAGAACCGAGGCCAGACGAAGGACACGAACAAGGATCCCGATGGACTATGGTCTTTGATGGAGCCTCAAGCGCACTTGCAATGGCATTGGCGCCATCATTACATCCCTACAGTGGACATCGCCTTTCACCGCGATTATGTTTGGTTGCACTAACAACATGGCGAGTGAAGCGTGCATCATGGGTCTTAAAGCTGCTATTGACTTAAGAATCAAGTTCTTGCAAGTGTATGGAGACTCGTTTAGTGATCGGTCGGATAAAGGCGGCGGGATCGAAGCATCGAACCTCATTCCGTGTCGAGCATGTTACGAGTTTGATGCCCCACTTTGAAGATCACTTTCAACACATTCCACGAGAATCGGTTGGCGGGACGCATTGGCTACTATGTCATCTATGTTCAAGGTCAGATGGGACAACGAGGCTCCCGGATCATCATTGAGAAGTTCGACGAACCAGCATATTGTTGTGAGCTTGATACGAGAGAAACCTTGGTACTATGACATGAAGAGGTATCTTGAGACTCGGGAATATCCGAGGGCATCATCAATGATAAAGTTCATGAGAAGATTTGCATCAAATTCTTCCTCAACAGCGGCATTTATACAAGCAACCACGACTTGTGCTTACTCCATTGTGTAGACGAGAAAATAGCAATGCGTATCATGGAAGAGTTACACGCGAATTTGGTACCCATTCCGGTGGACACACCATGGCTAAGAAGATTTTGAGAACAGGTTACTATTGGTCTACCATGGAAGCGATTGTCACCGTATGCTCGATCTTGTCACAAGTGCGGATATATGCCGACAAAGTACCGTACCTCGGTACCTCAATGTTCTAACTCTCCTTGGCCGTTTGCAATGTGGGGCATTGACATGATCGGAGAGATTAAGCCCGCTTCCAATGGACATCGTTTCATCCTTGTGGCAATAGATTATTTCACCAAGTGGGTAGAAGCGACCTCGTATGCATCTGTTACCAAGAATGTTGTGGCTCGATTCATCAAGCATAATCTTATCATCGGTATGGCACTCCCGAAAGGATTATCACGGATAACGGCTCAATCTCAACAACAAGATGATCGAACTCTGCAGCATTCAAGATCAAGCATCACAATTCATCTCCTTATCGGCCTAAGATGAATGGCGCGATGGAAGCCGCCAACAAAAACATTAAGAAGGTTATCTGAGAAGATGGGGTGACTTACAAAGATTGGCATGAAATGTTACCATTTGCTCTTCATGGTTATCGCTTTCTGACACGAACATCCACATGGGCAACTTTCTCTCTCGTATCGGTATGGAAGCCGTCTTACCCATCGAGTTCGGATACCCTCGACGAGTCCTCCGGGAGGCGAGTTAGGCGAGGCGATTGGGTCAGACTCGCCTTGACGGATTAACTTGATCGATGAGAAGCGACTTGCGTCCATGGGCCAGGTTACGAGCGAATGATCGAGCATTTAACAAGAAGGTCGAGCACCGGTCTACCAAGTTGGTGATCTAGTAGTCAAGCGCATCATTCTTCCACAAGGTGATCCCGGGGCAAATGGACTCCCACCTACGAGGGACCGTTTGTAGTCAAGACAGTATTTTCGGAGAGCTATGATACTTAGCACCATGGATGGTGAAGACTTCCCACACCACGAGCAGGACATAGTCAAAAATACGCATGAAAGAGACCCGCTGGGTCGGCGAACCTAGGCAAAAATAAGGGTATCTGGCGAACCAAAGGTTCGGGCAAAAATTAAGGATATATGCAAAACATGTACACCGGCAGTCGAAAACACGAAAAGGCGGCTTGGGCAAAAAGTATCGTGGGCGAAAACCGAAAGGCGGTCTAGGCAAAGTTAGGGATTTAAGCGTCGACTATGTTTCTTCGGATCACACTTCCAGACTACTATCGACATTCAAGATTCAAATGGCGAAGATCGATCTACTCACTTTCTCTTGTGAGGAGATGAGATAGTCGAAATATATGAGTACTAGCATAGTTGGAACTAAGCGAGATTGTTTCCGCATAGCTTTTACCTTTCTTGTGTACAAACTTGGCCATCACGCCACCTTTCAAATGAGCATAAATTTCTTTCTCTTTACAATTTCTTGTTGTTGTCGTTTGCAATAAGTCCAGCGTTTGCTTTGAATGACTATCGCATTTGACAATAAGAATCTAATCGCAAACATACAAAGCGAACATACAAAGTGCTTACTACAGTTCGGGGAATTGAGATGGCGAAAGTCACCAAATAGTCCCCAGGTGCATGATCCCACAAAGTGTCACTCACAACACACCTTCCCAGTGAGTATACATCGAGTCTCAAGTAACACCTCACCCCAGTCAAGGTATTCATCTCCAGTGGTATCTCGATCATTCCCTTTTCCCCAGCGGTATATCCGGACTCGAAACTTGGTCGAGATAGTGCATCGGAGGAACTGCATCTTCATTCCCGGCCGGAGATTACAGCGGGATCTGACTCTTCTAACCGGTCTCTCAACAACCATCATATTCTCCAGTGAGATCTACACTCGGAATCCCGATGGGCGCCTCCTAAATTTCCTCGGCGGGATCTACATACAAGGTCCCCGGATCACCTCCCGGACTCTCCTCGGCGGGTCTATATATGAGATCTCAGACACGAGCCTCTCAAATCTCTACCTCCTCAGCGATATCTAGGCCCAAGACTTGGTCAGATAGTGCATCGGAGGAATCCCGGATATCTTTCTTCTCTTTCCAAAGCGGGGTCCTCACCTACTCAATTCCCCAAGCAGAAGTCAGAAATCTTCAAACAAGACATCCGCATCTTCTTCAAGATGGATATGTTTTGAAATACCACAGCATCTATCATTCATACATTTCTCATAAAGTCATAATTCATGCATATGTCGTTCATATACACTGACATGCATCATACTTTGCATAAAACTAACCAATGTTCTATCAAAGTTCCTCTTGTTTTCTCCAAAGCAGTATGATCCTCGGCAAAGCAGGTCGAGGATTAAGCCCGAACCGGCGGAAAACTATCGAAAGACCACACTGTTGTCCTCCGACGGTCGGGATTAAGCCCGAAGCGGAAAACTATCCGAAAGACCACACTGGTTGTCCTCCGACGGCGGTCGAGATTAAGCCAGGCAAGCGGAAAACTATCAGAAAGACCGCCTCGGTTATCCTCCGATGCAATGTGGATCAACACCGATGCAGGGGAGTTATCCACATTTTGCCAACTACAATCTCCCTCGGAGTAATCGACGAAGATTTATTCGACCTCTTCCTATTATCAGCAACTCTGAGTCTAGCGTGCGACTCGGTTGCCTTGGATGGCATCTTAAGCCCATCTCGAGCTACTTATCAGTGCTTCACTTTCGAATGCTGCATATATGGTTAAAATCAATACAAACCAATAACTTCATTCAAAGTGAACACGAAGTCTAACGTCACGACTCCTCGGATGGCATCTTAAGCCCGTCTCCATGCTCCTTCGAAGCGTCTGAGCTAGCGTATGGCTCACTCCCGGCATCAATCTTTCGGATGGCATCTTAAGCCCATCTCCGTCAATTCTCCTATCAACAATCTCGAGTCTAGCGTGCGACTCATTCACCGACTTCTCCAAGCGGCATCAAGCCCGTTCCCATCATCGACCCGCGCAGTGCAAATTTCGGTGTACTCGGTGTTCAATCATCTTCTACCTCCGGTCACGAAGACAAACATGTCAATCTAACCCTTCGGTACAAGACGATTGAGCAGGGGCAGTTGTCATACCCCAAATTTGCCCTCCATCTATTCAAGAGATTTCATACATCTATGCTCAAGGATTCCTCGAGAGTTGATCGGACAAACTCTCTGACAATCAACCCAAACTAGGGTTTGGTATCTCTCAAGTCAAGATGGTTCCAACATCTCCAATGGCCTTCATGCCTCCTCATATGCTTCAAAGATTCTCCATGTCAAGTTTCAAGCCTCACAAGTCAAGTTTCCTCGGACAATTGCTCGGATGGTTGAAAATCGGGTGTATGGACAAAAAGTCAAGCTGGTCAACATACTGTCAAACTTCATAATTTTGGTCAACATCCTCATTTTGAAGTTACATTCATCATTTAATCAAGGGTTGATCATGATTCATCAAGAAAACTCAAGATTTGCTCAAAAGTCAAACTTTCTAAATTAGGGTTTCTAGGTGAAAAGTCAATTGAACTTTGATCCGATTCAGACGATTTTCTCTTTATCATTTTATCATTCTTATTTTCCAATAATGTAACTGTATATGGGATGTAATAGTTTAATTTAGGATTTTATTTTCCGCATTTTAAATTATGTATGCCCCAAAGCCATGTAATAGCGTGGGACATTTACATTTACACTTTACATTCCGCATTTGCTTTGCTTATAAATTGCTAATAATGTATGGCAAGATAATAATTGGACGTAGCTCACACTAATCTTCAAGATAACATAATCGAATTTGACACACTTCTTTCACACATGCCTTAGGGTAATACTCTCGATGCCTTTCGATTTCAAATGGTCATGTCCCTCGAGCGTAGAGGTATTCTAGCACCGTTGCCTTCCAAACAAATCATCATAGTCCCTTCGATACAAAGATCATAAGACCCACGATGTCGCCTCCGAATACATGATCTTGACCCTTGATTGTCGCCTACGAAAATGATGATAGTCCCTTCGAATGTGCTAGGATACTTCCACAAGTTGCTTTCTATGACCATCCGATGTCCCTTCGAATGTCCCGCTTACATCCAACGAATGGAGCTACCTACTAACTAATGGTACGGCTAGCGCTATTCTAAAGGAATGTAGAAGTACAACAAAACGACCAATTCTGAGTGGGTAAATAAGTCTTTTAGTTGCTCGCTCTACCAAATGCTTTCCACACCACACACTTTTTTCAAAGTTCAAATTCTTTTTAAAACGAAACATTTCCGAACACTTTGTATACACTCCTACATGAGTCATTATAAAGTCAAAGCGAAATGCCTTTTCAAAACATTTTTGTCAAACACACAGAAAGCAATTTTAAAAAGTTATCTAAGAGCAACTAAGAGCCCGTAGATAACTACGGATGGAAAGGGGTGCTAATACCTTCCCTTTTCATAACCATTCTCCCGAACTCGAAATTTAGAAGGTCTTTTACATTACTTTTACCTTCCCTTAATTGGATAAAAATAAAAGTCGGTGGCGACTCTTGCTATCCGCACATTTGGATACAAAAATCCTACAAAGTCAGTTCACCGTATTACAGAGGGTCATAATAGTGGGACAGTGTCACAGGATCCACTTCTTCTTCCTCCATATCATTCTCTGCTACGCCCTCCATCTCATAAGTCCAATTCTTCTTGTCGTGCACACTGGATCGTGCAATGTTGGGCAACGTAAAGTGGTAAATTGGCTCACTATGAATCAACAATTAGTACTGATTCGGCTCCATATATATATAAGCATCCTAACATTAAAACAAGAAGACAAATCCAGAGGGATATGGTCAGTAGCAGGGGTCAGACGGGATAATCTCTCGCTCTGAAATAGGGCAGCAGCAATTATAGTCACCAAGCCTCTCACACATATCGGTCCATGAGGGGCCTGAGCAATACTCAGAAGACGAGCAAGCATAAACGAGGTACCTACAACTAGTCTGGATTTGAACACACAGAATATAATGAATAACTCCTCCTTCGATACCAATGTATCATTCTAAGGTTTCCCAAATAAGGAAAACGACAGAATCATGTGAAAATACCTAATCCTCGGGTTATAAATCTCCGACGAGTGTCTCGGGATAGATCTATCGTGCATCGGAATAGATATCTCCCCCCAAAAGTAGTCAAGTTGGTTGTCCAAATACTCATCATCTGCAATCTCAATGACAGCATCAACACAAACTAGGAAATCAAGTAGATCAGCAAGCTCACGAGTGGTGTATATGTGGGTGAAATCAAATAGTCTGAAAGAAACCACTCCTCTAGCTAACCCTAGACCAACATCAGGGTTATAATGCAAAGAACTGAGAAACTCCAGTGTCGGGTTGCGATAGGTAGGATGCTGATTATGAATGAAATAATCCCACCCAATCTGGTTGAACATGAAACGGATACTCTCTGTGATGCCTAAGTCGAACAACGTGGGATCGTGTGCATAAATAGTGGGGCACATCTCTCTCTGAGCAAGTGTATCATAGCGTCTCCGCTAGGCCTCATTCAGGAAGGTGACAGGCATAGTATTAGAAAGATCCATGACAAAAGTCAGTGAAGAAATAAAAATCCTGTAAGTAATTAAAAGTAGTTTTAAATTAGCATCGGCCTAAGGCAAAAAATTGAACAGAAAATATTTATAGAAATTTAAGAAATACATAAACAAAAATAAATGAAATTTTTTAATAAATCAGAGTTTTTATAAAAAAAAAAAGGTGGCTTGCCTCCCACAAAGCTCTTTGTTTAACATTAGAAGCTCGACCTAATTTTGAAAATCGAAAACTAGTTAGGTGATTCAACTGGTAGCTGTATAAGTCTCAAACTAGCTGGGAAATCTCTATTTCTAATACAGTGGTAATGCTTCAAACATTTCCCGTTTACCATAAATGGGTCACTATCTTTTCCTTTGATTTCAACAATGCCACTTCAAAGTACTTTTATAACTTCGAAGGGTCCTGACCATCGAGAACGAAGTTTTCCTGGGAATAGTTTAAGTCTGGAGTTAAATAGGAGTACTACATCACCCACATTGAATTCTTTTCTGGAGATGTGTCGATCGTGTCATTTCTTAGTTCTTTCCTTATAAATCTTGGCGCTTTCGTAAGCATCTAGTCTAAGCTCTTCCAGCTCATGAATGTCTAGAATTCTCTTTTCTCCAAATGCTTTGTAATTTAGATCCAGGGTTTTAATAGCCCAATAGGCTTTATGTTCTAGTTCCACATGTAAATGACATGACTTCCCATAAATTAACTTAAAAGGTGTGGTTCTGATGAGTGTCTTGTACGCCGTCCTATAAGCCCATAATGCTTCATGTAGTTTAGATGGCCAATCTTTCCTAGATGTGGAAACAATTCTCTCCAATATTTTCTTGATCTCTTTGTTAGATATTTCTACTTGTCCACTTGTTTGCGGATGGTAAGGTGTTGCTACACGGTATCGAACTCCATATTTAGCTAAGAGTTTATCAAAGATTTTGGAAATAAAGTGAGATCCTCCATCGCTGATGACTAGTCTCGGTACACCGAATCTAGGAAAAAATATGTTCTTAAATAGTCTAATCACTACTTGTGCATCGTTTGTTGGAGAGGCTACAGCCACTATCCATTTAGATACGTAGTCTACTGTAACTAATTTGTAATTGTTGCCAAAGGAAGATGGGAAAGGTCCCATAAAATCAATTCCCCATACGTCGAAGACCTCTACTTCTAGGATACCCTTCTAAGGCATCTCGTGTCGCCTAGATATGTTACTAGTGCGTTGACACCGGTCACATTTTATGATGGCAGCATGGACATCCTTCCATAGGTTGGGCCAATAAAGGTCGGCTTGCAGAATTTTCGCACAGGTCTTAGATGTACTAGCATATCCACCATAAGGGGCTTCATGACAGTGAGCAATTACATCTTATATTTCATTTTCCGGAATGCAGCGACGGAAGATACCGTCAGGACCACGTTTAAATAGTAAGGGATCGTCCCAATAATAGTGTTTGAGATCGTGAAAGAATTTCTTCTTTTGCTGATAGGTTAGATCGGGTGGAAGGACTCTTGCTGCCAAATAGTTGACATAGTCAGCGTACCAGGGCAATGAGGCCTGTGCAAATACTATTTCCTCTTCTTCCTTTATCTTGCTGTTACTGCAAAGTTCAGAGCGTAGTTTAATTTCACTTTCAGATTCCATCAGGGCTGCTAATTGTTCGTATGGAAAATCATCATCAATAGGTGAGTTGTCTGGGTTAAGGTTCTCCATTCTAGATAGATGGTCAGCCACAAGATTCTCGGAGCCAAGTTTATCTTTAATCTCTAAATCAAACTCCTGCAAGAGCAAGATCCACCTCAATAGTCTTGGTTTGGCGTCTTGTTTAGCTAGTAGGTATCTGATGGTTGTGTGATCAGTATAGAAAATAATATTTGCGCCTACTAGATAAGAACGGAATTTGTCCAATGCAAAAACTACAGCTAAAAGTTTCTTCTCAGTAGTGGCGTAATTTATTTGTGCAGAGTCCAATGTTCTACTTGCGTAATCTATAACATGGAGTTTCTTGTCTCTCCTTTGTCCTAGGACTGCACCTACTGCATATTCGCTCGAATCACACATTATCTCGAATGGTAGACTCCAGCCAGATGGTTGTATAATGGGTGCGGATATAAGAGCTTTTTTCAACCGTTCAAATGCCTTCATGCAGTCATCATCAAATATGAATTCAGATTCTTTCATCAGGAGGTTGGTGAGGGGTTTGGATATCTTTGAGAAATCTTTTATGAAACGTCGGTAGAAACTGGCGTGGCCTAAGAAACTTCATATTTCTCGCACGGTTTTTGGTGGTTGGAGGTTTTCTATTACTTCAATCTTGGCTTTGTCTACTTCGATACCTCTTTCGGAAACTATGTGTCCAAGAACAATTCCTTGTTTTACCATAAAATGACATTTCTCCCAATTTAAAACCAAGTTTACTTGCACGCATCTCTCCAATAATTTTTCTAGCATTGATAAACATCCTTCAAAAAATTTCCCGCACACAGAGAAATCATCCATAAAGACTTCCATGATATCATCTATAAAATCGGCAAAGATGGACATCATACACCTTTGGAACGTAGCTGGCAAATGACATAATCCAAACGGCATTTGTATATAAGAGAATGGACCATAAGGGCATGTGAACGTTGTCTTTTCTTGGTCGTCAGGATGAATAGGAATTTGGAAGAATCCTGAATAACCATCCAAATAACAGTAGTAGGAATGCTTAGCCAATCGCTCAAGCATTTGGTCAATGAATGGTAAAGGGAAATGGTCTTTACGAGTAGCTTTGTTTAGTTTCCTATAGTCAATACATATTCTGGCTCCACTCACGATCTCTCGGCTATATGTTCTCCAACCTTGTTTGTCGTGATTGTGATCCCCCCTTTTTAGGTACGCAGTAGACTGGACTCACCCATTGACTATCAGAGGTCGGGTATATGATTCCTGCATTCAGAAGCTTAGTTACTTCGTCCTTTACTACAGTGCTCATGATCGGATTGATTCTTTTCTGATGTTCCCTGGATGTCTTACAGTCATCTTCCAGCATGATGTGATGCATACAAATGGAAGGACTTATCCCTTTAAGATCAGCAATCTTATATCCTAAGGATGACAAATATTTTTGTAAAACATGTAACAGTTTCTCCGTATCGAGTTGTCCTAAGTCTGCGTTTATTATCACTGGTTTTCTGAATTCAGCGTCTAGGAATTCGTATCTCAAGGTTTTGGGTAATACTTTAAGTTATATGTCTGGTTTCTTTAGACAGGGTATATGATATGGTGTCAGTGCTAGACATTCACTTAAATTGTCATCACGATATTCGGGACACCAATTGTCATCTTCGAAGATTAGGTGCATTGGAATCTTCATAGTTTCGGAATCGGGTTCCTTTGTTGACTCCATCTCTTTGACACATTCATCTATTACGTCCAAAAGATAACAGGTATCATCGATAGTTGGAGCTTGTAGGAATTATGTCAAGATGAATTCGACCTTTACTTCTCCAACTTCGAAGGTCAGTTTTCCTTTCTTAACATCTATTATGGCACCGACAGTGGCTAAAAATGGTCTTCCCAAAATGATTGGGGTGACACTAACTTCTCTAACATCCATAATGATGAAATCCGTAGGAATGTAGAATTGACCTATTCGTATTGGGACGTTTTCAAGGATTCCTATGGGGTATTTGACCGAAAGATCCGCGAGTTGTACTGATATCTTGGTTGGTCTTAATTCTCCCATGTCGAGCTTCTTAGATATCGACAGGGGCATTACACTAATAATGGCACCTAAGTTGCATAGAGCCTTGTCTATGACAAACTTACCTATATTATAGGGAATAGAGAAGCTTCCGAGATCCTTCAGCTTTTGCGGCATTTTATTTTGAATTATGGCGCTACACTCAGCAGTGAGTGTAACCGTCTCTTTATCCTCTATCTTTTTCTTGTTAGATAAGATTTCTTTAAGGAATTTAGCATACGAGGGCATTTGAGTGATGGCTTCTGTGAAAGGTATGGTGATATTTAATTGTTTTAGAAGTTCCACAAATTTCTTGAATTGCCCCACACTTTTAGATTGAGTAAGTCTTTGAGGATAAGGGATCGGGGGTTTGTAAAGTGGCAGAGGAACATAAGGTTTTTCCTTTTCCATTGGTTCTCCATCACCTACTCTCTCTTTCTCTTTCGGCTCGCTTTCCTTCTCAGTTTCTTTCCCAGAGCTTTCGGACATGTCCGGATTCCTAGCTCTAGGATCTTCTGGTCCATCGTAATCAGTTTCGCTTCTCTATAACAGCATGGGTCTATCCTTTAGCATTAGGTTGAGGTTGACCAGGAAATGTACCAGTAGATGCAGCTGTGGGCGCTTGTTGTTGGGCCACTTGTGAAATCTGAGTTTCTAACATATGCATGGCTAAAGCGTCCAACTTATTCACAAGTTGTTTGATTTTCTCATTGGTGTGAATATTTTGGTTTAGGAACTCCTTATTGGTTTGAGCTTGAGTAGATATAAAGTTTTCCATCATCAGCTCGAGATTGGACTTCCTACGCACATTAGGTGCGGCTGCAGGTGCCTTTTGATATCCAGGTGGTACAACTGGTGCTTGTCCAGGTGCATACAACGCATTGTGGTTCTTATACGAGAAATTCAGATGATTCTTCCATCCAGAGTTGTATGTGTTTGAGTAGGGATTTCCTTGAGCATAATGCACTTGGTCAGTGGAAGCTCATGCTAAGACTTGGCATTCGACTGCAACATGTCCAGGTACTCCGCATATCTCGCAGTTGGGAGTTATGGCAGCCATGGTGGCTAGAGGTATTGCGGTTAAGTTATCTATTTTGTTGGCGAGGGAATCTACTTTAGCATGGACGCTATCGAGACTGCTAATCGCGTGCATCCCTCCTTTTGTTTGTGCCTTCTCTCCAGAAGCCTTCTCTATTTGACCTCTCTCGCTTCCCCACTGGTTGTGGTTCTGAGCCATACTCTCTATGAGTGCATAAGTTGCGGTGTAGAATTTATCCATAAGAGCGCCACCCGCTGTGGTATCTATTGTCAATCTAGTGTTATATAGGAGACCATTATAGAAGGTATGGATTATTGACCACTCTTCTAACCCATGATGTGGACAAAGCCTCAACATGTCTTTATATCTCTCCCAAGCGTCGAAAGGAGACTCGTTGTCTTTTTGTCGAAAATCGCTTATTTGGGCTCTCAGCATAGATGTCTTACTTGGTGGGAAATATGGGCAAGGAAGACCTTCTTCAACTCATCCCAAGAGGTAACTGAGTTAGCTGGTAGATATTGGATCCAAGCTCGGGCTCTATCTCTTAAAGAAAAAGGAAAAAGATGAAGTCTTATCGCCTCTTGATTGAGCCCATTAGCTTTACTTGTATCTGCATATTGCAGAAACATGGATATATGTAAATTAGGGTCGTCCATTGCGGACGTGGTTGATCACCCATGTCTAGTTATTTGACTGGTTCGAAAGAAATTGTAGATTGAGAAGAGAGTTGATTAGTACGAGGTATTCATACGTGGCGTCTTCTAATGATAGAACGCGCGGGTTTGGGAATTGGTAGCACTAAGTCTTCACTTCTAGAGCGAGCACGTGGCATACAATCGGGAATGGTGTCGTAGTCTCTACAGCGTAACTTTAAGAGTTACGATATCAACCTGTTAGTCCCCGACAACGGCGCCAAAAACTTGATCGCGACTTTATCGTCTTATAGAATCTAGACTGCAAGTATACAGTCCTATCGCTTGTAGTTTTAAAGATTATCGAATCCACAGGGACTAAATATTGACCTACCGCTATCTTAGGTTACTACGTAAATCTAAGGCTAGTAATATAAATGATGTTTGGTTTAGGGAACCTAACTGATTAATATCTAGTTTAGATTCAGAATAGGTGTATCGGTATGTAATGGTCGGGCTTAGGGATTTAGCGAGTTATCGACTTAAATTGCATTATCAGAATGTATTTCAGTAGGAAGTACTTGTTTAAAAATCCTCTTCTCACACTCTCGTGTTTATTGATTCAGATCCTATAATCAAACCTAAGTGAGTGCTCTCGCGATTTCAATTAGAGTTGACAGATAGTTTTTGGAAATAAATAAAACCTAATCAACTTAAAAGTGCTCTCGCTGTATTTTAAGTTGATGCTCAATTATTAATGTCCAGTTAAAATCTCAAACTCTCGCTTTATTGATCCTAACTTCTAATCTGTGTTTTACACTCGTAACAAAACAGTTACATTAATTACTAATAATTGAAACAGGAAAGTCAATCTTTTAAAAACAGGATAAGTCGAGTGAAGTTGCTAAACCCCGTTGGCTATGTGACCCTACATACCGATAACTAGATTTAGCCTAGCATGGTTAATGATTCTAATATAGCGCAACAGTAATAAACATACAATTCAGATAAAATATGCATTTCAAATAAATCGAGCATAAAATAAATAAACAAATAAATTGATTAAATAAACCTAAAAATAAATTAATTAAATAACCTGAAAATAAAATATTAGGCAGATTCCAAGTGTCTCCCACAGGTCGGTGAGATCGCCTTTAATTGCTCAATAATCCAAATGCGATGAAAAAAAGGGTAAAAAGGCATAATCCTAACGTAAGGTTAGAATTGGTAAAAGTTCGCAGTAATCTACGATGCGAAGATTACTACGAGAAAAGAAACTGAATACGGAAAATAAAACTGAAATTAAATGCGGAATGGAAATTGAAATCGGCAGAGTAACGGTACTGAATGAGAAAAAATAACATCTCCTAAGAGTGAGCTGAAGTAACATATATATAGACGTGTGACAGCTAGGGTTACGAAGAGGTTGAGAAAATCTCGCCTCCTAAATCTCCTCCGTAGCGGTCGCTAAGGAGCTGGCTTGGACCCATGACGGTCGCTACAAGCTCGCGTGAGGAGGAAGTCTTGCTGCATGGCCCGTGATGGTCGCTACAAGCTTAGGGCTTGCATGTAACGGTAATTACACGTTGTAGCGTGTTGGGCTTCAGTCTGCTCCTTTGAGTGGGTTGGGCCTTGTTTGTTGAATCTCTTTTTATTTTTGCTTACTTCACACCCCTAATTTCATGTTATGCATACATACTTCAATAAATACTCTCTTTTGTGGTTTTTGAGCGTGATTTATCCGGTTTTTCTTGACTTTCTTCGTACATGCCTAATAATCGGTAGAAACCTGAAAACATAGAAAATACTGGCATAATACGAATAAAGAATAATTTATTTAATTAAAATGCGGATAAAAAGCATATAAATTGGCTTAAATAATCGATACAATTTTGTGTTATCATTTACCTTTAGCTTTTACTTTATGTACATTTGTTAGCCTCTTCATCTCCTCCCCATTCTTTAATTTTCAAAATCTTCCATCTTTTTCAAAGGATTCTTGTTTTCAAAACTCGAACCGCTTTCAAAAAAAACTTGGACTTAGGTACATGAGTTTTCGAAACTTATTTTCTTAATAAACTTTATATCCATTTAATGATACTTTGGCTTTTCATTTCATAAAACTAAAAAACACCTAACCTCATTCAAACTTTTTGAGCTCTTTGTAGCTTTTCTAAACTAACATTTTCTTAAAATCAACCAACACACAAATTTGGTCTTTTTTAGCCGAACTACTTGGTTTTGATTTCAATATTGCACATTGTTGGTATGTAGGCCTGTAACTCATTAGAAGTTCTATCAAACCAAAAATTGTAAAAAAAAAGTACTTTTTCTCATCTTTCCAGACACTTTTGTACATATACTTTTTTTAGCACACATATACAAATTTTCAAAAAGGTTCCTGCGGAGTACTGTAAATGCTTAGGGTGCCTAACACCTTCCCTTTGCATAACTAACCCCCGGTCCCAAACCTTCAATCTGTTTTTAAGATTTTATTCGCTCTTTTTCCTAGTCCTTTGTATAAAATAAAAGCGCGGTGGCGACTCTTTTGTTATTTTTTGAGTTAAGTCAATTCAATGGCTTATACTTGTAGTTTTTGCCGCTACAATACTACAATGTCTTTTTTGTTCCAATGTACATTCTATCATTGCCTTCATCCACTTCTTAAGAGTACTTCTACTACCAAAAAAATCTCAAGTTGCAAGGTGAAATTCATCTCACAAATGTAAAGAACACCTTGCTACTAAATTATTGTTGAAAATAATTTCTTGTGTCGAAAAGATTTGATTTGATTTGTTTTAGGAGTGTGGAAACAGTTTGTTACACACATATTCGTTTTAGATTTAAATAGATTTTATTTAGATCTAAAATAGAATAAATTTGATTTAGCTTCAAAATAATTATTTTGGGCTTTTATAATTTTGGACATTAGCTAACCTAAATATATAAATAGATGGAGTAACCCCTATTTTTGTAATCAAGTCATTCACAGAATTTTGCAGTTGCAAAGTGCATAATAAAAGTTTTCCACAGTTTGTGGACAGAGAGAAACTTTGCAGAAAATAATTCTTCTGTTTCTTCTTTACTTTTCTTTCATTGTCATTGTTATTGTGTGGTGATATCAATCTTTTTGATCAGGATTGATAGAAATTCATCATAGATTTTGGTGGATTTCCATAATCTGGTATTAAGAGCTTCGGCTGAGTGATTCAAGGGAAGAACGATCAAGAACGACCGAGGAAGAAGAAGAAGAAGAAAATCAATGGCGATGAATTCCGCTAACCGAAATTTTCCAGCAACTCTCTCAATTCTTAAAGGAGATAATTATGAGAATTGGTGCGAATGGATGAAGGTTATATTCTATTTCTGGTATCTTTGGGTTCTTGTGAAATATGAAGTAGAACCACTTGATGAAAGAGCTTCAGAAGCTGAATAAGCGGAACACAAACAAGAATTATAAAGTTCTCTTTATAATTCATCAATGTGTCAGCCCAAACAATTTCGAAAAGGTTAGTGATGTAGAATCTGCAAAAGAAGCTTGGGAGATTCTAAAGAAATCGT
Source organism: Vicia sativa (assembly GCA_021764765.1). Taxonomy (NCBI): domain Eukaryota; kingdom Viridiplantae; phylum Streptophyta; class Magnoliopsida; order Fabales; family Fabaceae; genus Vicia; species Vicia sativa. Next base: position 224,845,422 of record CM038792.1, read on the forward strand.
TTGGAGGCGCTGAGAAGGTGAATGAGGTGAGGTTACAAACTCACAAAAGAACCAATGAACTGTTTCAGATGGAAGACAGTGAAAGCATATATGATATCTTTACTAGGGTTACCAAATTAGTGAATCAAATTAAGACATATGGAGAATCATTAACAACAAGAGTTATTGTTTCAAAGATTTTGAGATCTTTGGCCCCTAAGTTCGACCATGTGGTGGTAGCTATAGAAGAGGGGAAAGATTTGTCAAAATTGACAAAGGAAGAGCTTCAAGGGACATTTTAATTTCATGAACAAATGATGGATGAAAGAGTTGCAGGCAAGTCAAAGAGTGATGTGGATTTGTAGTAACATTCAACAAAATAAATAAAAGGCAAAGGAAAGTGGTTCGATAGAGGTAGAGGTGGATATAACAATTTGACTGGTAGAGGAAACCAGAATGAAGGAAACGTGTCGAATCAAAGAAGACCATAATACCAAGGCAACCAGAGAGGTGGTATTGGATATAGAGGAAGAGGTCATGGTCAAAAGTATAACAAGACTCACATTCAATGTTATAATTGTCAGAAGTGTGGTCATTATTCGAGTGATTGTCTAGAGAAGAGAAAGAATCAAGAAAGTGATGCAAAGTTCTCTAAGTATAAAGAAGAAGATATGTTGTTGATGGTCACAACAAGAGATGAAGAAAAATTCAAAGATTAATGGTACTTGGATTTAGGATGTTCATTACACATGTTTGGAAGGAAAGATTGGTTTATCGATCTAAAACCCTCAATGAAGAACATGGTGAAATTTTAAAATGACAATATTCTAGCAGCTGAAGGTATTTGAGATATTATTATCATGAGGAAAGATGACAAAAGGTCAGTAGTTTCAAATGTGTTATACATTCCATGCATGAAGAGAAACCTGCTTAGCATATGGCAGTTGGTCAAAAAAAGAATTACAAAGCAATTGTCGAAGACAAGACGATGAGAGTCGTTGACGCAAATGGAAGATTAATCTTGAAGGCCCCTATGTCCCAAAATATAACCTTCAAGATCAAACTTAATGTGATGCATCACCAATGCCTTTCGACCACAGCTAGCATAGACGAATGGATATGGCACTATCGACTAGGCCATCTAAACTTCAGGGACAATAGAGATTTGAAGATAAGGAATGTCGTTTCAGGATTTCCAAAACTTGACATTCCAAACGAAGTGTGTGAAGAATGTGTGCAAGAGAAGCAACACAAGACTAACTTTAGCAAGGATGCAAGAAGCAAGTCGAAGGTTATTCTCGAAGTCATATACTCTGATGTATATGGACCAATCCAGGTAGATTCGTTTGGAATTAATAAATACTTTGTCACATTTATAGATGATTTCAGTATAAAAATGTGGGCTTACCTGATCAAGAGGAAAAGTGAAGTGATAGAGGTATTTGCCAAGCTTAAGTCTATGGTCGAAAGACAAAGTGGACGAAAGCTCAAGTTTTGAGAATTGATGGTGGTGGAGAGTATGTGTCATAATACTTCGACATATTATGTGAAAAAGAAGGGATTGTGCATGAGGTGGTGCCACCCTACACTCCACATCAGAATGGGACTGAAGAAAGGAAGAATTGAACCATAATGAATATGGTGAAAAGTATGTTGAAAGGCAATAATTTACCTAAAGAGTTTTGGGGTGAAGTTGTGTCTACTGCAACTTATATTTTGAACAGATGTCCTACGAAGAAGCTAGAAGGAATTACTCAAGAAGAATATTGGTCTTGTGTGAAGCCTAGCTTGAGTCATCTGAAGATATTTGGATCTATTGCACATAGACATGTGCCAGATCAGTTAAGAAGAAAACTTGATGACATGTCGAGTCAAATGATACTAGTTGGATATCATTTGACAAGAGGTTATAAGTTGTTCGGCCCAACAAATAAACAGATTGTGATGAGCAAGGACATGATCATAGATGAGCTTAAAGAATGGGATTAGACTCAAAATGTCAAGAAAGATTCAGTAAAAATTTTACTTGAAGAACCAAAAACTCAAGTCGAAAGGGAAGTTTTGACAAGAGGAACCAGCAGTTATAGATCAACCAAGTACAATTACAAGTACAATCAGACCTCAAAGAACAAGACGCAATCCTGCAAGATTGCAAGATTGTATGGTTACATCAGATGATGCGCTTGATAACAAAGGTGAGTTGGTACATTATGTTTTCTATGCAGATCTTGAACCAGTCAGTGCAGTTGAAGCATTGGAAGATTCAAAATGGGTGAAAGAAATGAACGAAGAAGTGAAATCCATCGAAGACAACAACACTTGGTCACTTGTCAAATTTCCTCAAGGCAAGAAGGCAATTGATGTCAAGTGGGTGTACAAAGTTAAGATAAATCCCAAAGGGGAAGTAACTCGACACAAATCAAGACTAGTAACGAAAGGATTTCTCCAGAAAGAAGGAATTTACTTCGATGAGGTTTTTGCACCTGTGGCTAGAATCGAAACAATTGGGTTGGTTGTTGGTTTAGTAGCAATAAACAGTTGGCATGTATGTCAGATGGACGTAAAGTGTGCATTACTTAATGGACCCTTGGATGAAGAAGTTTATGTTAAACAACCAGTTGGGTTTGTGAAACATGACGAAGAGAAAAAGGTGTACAGGCTTCATAAAGCCCTGTATGGATTGAAACAAGCTCCATGAGCTTGGAACAAGAAGATTGATAGTTTTCAAAGGGAGAAGGAATTTGTGAAGTGCACAACTGAACATGGAGTATATTTAAGAAGAAGCAATAGAGAAATGCTTATACTATGTCTCTATGTCGATTACTTGTCAATAATAGGTAGCTGCAAGAAGGAGATCGAAGACTTCAAAGGTGATCTCAACAAGGAATTCGAAATATCTGATTTGGGTGATATTTCATATTTCCTTGGCATCGAATTCTACAAGACTAGTAGAGGTTTGATGATTCATCAATAAAGATATGCAGGAGAAGTTCTCGAGAGATTTGAGATGGAAGAATGCAATTCGACTTCGCCACCTGCAGAATCAACACTGCAATTGTCGAAAGACTCTAAAGAAGATGATGTCGACCCAACCCAATATAGAAGAATTATTGGGTTCTTAAGATACCTTTTTCATGTGAGGCCTGACTTAGCATACATTGTGGGTATGGTAAGCAGATTCATGCAGAAGCCAAAGGTATCACACCTAACAGCGGCAAAGAGGATATTAAGGTATTTGAAAGTAAGTCTTGAATAGAGCATTTTATTTCCAGCAACTGATAAATGAAACTATTGTATGTTAGTAGGGTACACAGATTTCAGTTGGTGTAGTAATGTCGAGGATCGAAAATCCACAGTAAGATATGTGTTTATGTTAGGTGGTGCGCCAGTTGCTTAGAGTTCGATAAAGGAACCAGTTGTGACATTATCATCACACAAAGCTGAATACATACACACTTCTCTTTGTGCATGTCAAGCAACATGGATGGTGAAATTTGTCGAAGAAATCACTAGTAGAGAACATGGAGCAATTACCATGAAGATCGATAGCATGTTAGCTATCAACATGGAGAAGAACCCGATAGCACACGCTCAATGAAAGCACATCGAAATGAGGTTCCACTATCTTCGAGAGCAATTAGCTGGTGGAAAGATGAACTTGGAACACTGCTGAACTGAGAATCAGATTGCAGATATCATGACGAAGGGTGTGCAGGTCGAAGTATTTTAAAGACTAAGAGCTATGAAGAATATAGATAGCTTAGACACAATGAATTAGGTGGTGTGTTGAAAATAATTCCTTGTGTCGAAAAGATTTGATTTGATTTGTTTTAGGAGTGTGCAAACAGTTTGTTACACACATATTTGTTTTAGATTTAAATAGATTTGATTTAGATATAAAATAGAATAGATTTGACTTAGCTCCAAAATAGGTATTTTGGGATTTTATAGTTTTTGGCATTAGCTAACCTAAATCTATAAATAGATGGAGTAACCCCTATTTTTATAATCAAGTCATTCACAGAATTTTGCTGTTGCAAAGTGAATAATAAAAATTTTCTACAGTTTGTAGGAAGAGAGAAACTCTGCAGAAAATAATTCTTTATTTTCTTCTTTAATTTTCTTTCATTGACATTATTATTATGTAGTGATATCAATCTTGTTCATCAAGATTGGTAGAAATTCATCATAAATTTTGATGAATTCCCAACAATTATTGCAGGGTAGACCAAACACATCGCAAAAACATTAGTCGCAACTTGTTGCGGTGTGAAAATTACGTCTCAACATTGTTAAATAAAAATCACACCGCAACGTTGCTAAGTATAATTTACTTCACAACTCCTTTCCTAGAGATCACAGCAGGGAGAAGCAGTGCGTCAGTCGGTGTCACGAAGTCATGATGAAACGAGATATTTATTTTTCAAGTGAAAATCACCATGCAAAATGTGTATTTTCCCGGTGAAAAACACCTTACAATATGTATTATTCTGTTTTTAAAAACAACAGAGATTTTATCCTAAAAAGTATATTTTTTGATAAATGTTTTACCCTACAAAAAATACTAGTCTCAATTTATCCTAAAAAAATAAAAACATAAATAATTACTAGAAATTAGTCCCAATTTTATCCAAAAAATCAGATTTTATCATATCCCCAATTTTCTAACACAATTCATATAACAATTCTTTTACATAAAATAAAAGTCTCAATTTAATCGTACAATCATAAATAAATAAAAAACAAGATCTATATCAATTATCACATGAAACTCAATATAAAATAACAGGACAAAAGTTAGTTTTAGATGTTTACCATAAAAAGATGAAGAGAAAAATGAATTTTATGAAAACCTTGAAGAAAATCTTGATCCAACTCAAACTTTGATGATAAATCTAACAAAGATTTGATGAGCTTCAGTTTTGTTTATGTTTGTGCATAATTTAATTTGATATTATTTGGTTGAAGATGAGGGATTCAAGAGAGTAAAGAGGTTTTTAGATGAAAACAACTTCTGAAGGAATGAAGCTGAATTGGTGAAATATATAAAAAAGTTACGGTGTGAAATACACCCTACAAGTTTTGTGCAAAATAAGAAAATTACGGCGTGAAATATACTCTATAAGTTCTGATCGAGTCAGAATTTTCACTTGCCATCTGATCCCTCAATAAATGACCCAGATAAATTCCTTTTTTTTTTGAAAACTCTTGCGGGGTATTATTCACCTCACAACGTCATTTTAAAAAATTGAATTTCCTACTTTTAATTGCGATGTGAAAAAAGGATTTTTTTTATTAAAAAAAAGCATGGTTTGCGGCGTGAATACTAACCCGCAACTACTTTTTTTGCAAGGTGAATAACACCTAGCAAAATCACCCTGCAAATTCGTTGATTTCTTATAGTGTCCAATACCCTCACACCTCGTGAGAGATTTCCCTATTGTCATATATTTGTATAAGCCTACCATTAATACTTCTCTCACAATCTTCCAACAATAACAAAGAAGCACAACACTTGATTTTCAAACATACCAACAACAATGGTGGACTTTAAATCACCTTGATTCAACAGAACTTTTCAACATATAGAAAAATAACCTTTCACATTTGCAACAATCTATTATAAGTACAACACTTCATTACAAATAAAGAATCACCTCACACTTGATAAAAAATTACAGATAAACAAATAATATTTAATAAGAAGACTTTATAGCAACTTCGATAAATTGACCACTTTGTTGATTTTCGGATATATTTTAGAGATGAAGAAAAATTTATAAACTTCCATAATTTGACAATTTGACCTTTTCATAGTGAACCATGTACCTCTTTATTTTTAGATGATTATCAAAAGGTTTAGAGATGAAGAGAGGTGACAAAATAATGCAATGTTTCAGTATTTTTCCAAACATAGTAGAGGTTAATTGATTACGATTAGAGGGTTAATTGATTACCCCTAACTTTAACGTTCAAAAATATGAGTAAAAATGGAATTGATGATCAATTAGCTTGGTCCCTTTACCAAGGGGTTAATCGGTTATCTTTAGAGAATTTTTTTCCCACCTAGTGGATTTCTTCTAGACCCCTTGTGGAAACCCCAAACCCCTTGAATTAACAGTCTAATTAAAATATTTTTTTATGCTATCATTTATCATAAAAAATTAATATTATTTATTTTGTTTTAACATGTTATAGTATTTATAATTTTAGAAGATATATTATCTTTATTTTAAAATAGAAAAAAAGTTAGTTACAAAAATGATAAATTTTATTTGTATCATATATTTATTTTGGGTAAATTTATTTGTTTTGAGATTATTGTTTTATTATTTTTATAAAACTTAAGGTTAGAAGTTTGAAAGAAAAAAAATCGAAGATTAACAATTATTAAAAATGAATAGTATATCTAAAATTGAACATTTATTATTAGTTAATTTGATTTCAATCATTTTTAATGGTTTTTAATGGACTTGACTTCATCATTTTTGTAAATATGATGAGCGTTATTACATTTTCAACCTACCAATATTTCTAAATGTTGTAATATTAATAAGTTTTAAACGCATACATTCTCTTTAATTTTAAAATAAAATCTATTTAATATTTATATACATTTTATTTTAGGAGTAGAGATTCAATCATTATTTTACATATTTATTTTAGGAGTAGAGATTCAATCATTATTGTAAATGTATAAGGAGAAGGAACAATATCTTCAAGTTTTTCCGTGAATATCTCAATAGCAATAAAGCGACACTCTCTGATTTTTAAAATTGAAACATCAACTACCTGTCTATAACACAAACAAAATCCATAGGATCTATTTAGGTTTGATTAAAGATATCAATTATTACAATTTAAATTTATTGAAATTGATAAAAAAAAAAATTGAAGAAAAATTAAGATCGAGATAGAGAAGGATCTGTTTTTTATAACAATGTGACCATTTTTGCTAATGGTTCCAAATTTATTGTAGATATGTCTTGGAGGCTCCAGATTGTTGAGGAATACTATACATGTAGCATCATGTGAAAAAGACCCAAACAACAAATGGTTACTATTGACGCTAATCGAAAAAATATTACCAATTCAATTTCGAAACAATGAAGTCGCCACCTAACTTTATTTATTTCTAATGAGGAAAGGGGAAATCTAGGTAAAACTCAGGAAATGAAATGTGAATGGTCATCATAACCAATACATAGGTTCGGGAGTCGATTATGCAAGGGGAAGGTACTAGCACCCCTCACATCCATCGCACTCGATGGGACCCATTTAGTTCTAAGTGTCTTTGTGTGTTTAGTGTTTTAATTTGTTATCTTCTAATTACTATACGAAAAGAGGAGACATGTTTTAATTTTTTGAAAGTGTGCTCGCCTAGATGTTAGAATATCGTGCCTACGTATTTCTCATGTGAGATGGGAAAGTCAGAGCTTATGTAGTTCTCGGTTGGTTGATTTTATTTATGAAAATAGGAGCTTAATCGTACGTGGACGATAAGACATCACTAGTGCAATTCGCGTGTGAGCGAAAAAAATCGCGTGTGAGCGAAGTGAGTTTGAAAAAAGGACTTGCACGTGGGCAAGGTTTGATGGTTTTAATTGATTTTAATTGTGGATGACAAATACTGAAATACTATGCTATCATCTAATGATTTCAAATACTTGAAATTGGTGAGTGAGCTCGACCAATCATCTCTCATCCCAAAAGTTTATTATGAAAATGGTGAGGTGAAACGAGGTTCACTCTTGTTAAGTATTTTGAATGGATAAAAGTATTTAGCTTATTGAGCTGTCATCCAATAACCTAAATACTTTAAATTCGTTTAAACCATTGGGCTATCATCCAACGACTTAAACAAATACCATTCAAGTTTTTTATGAAAACATTTTTGAAAACAACTCGATGTTGGGTCGAGGTTTAAGAATTTGATTATGAAAGTGGTGAATGATAATGAGAGAAGATTTGGGCTATGATTAACCAAAAAACTTGGTTAATCTTGAGAGAATAGACAAGTGTCTACTCCCTACCACGAGGCCTTTATTGAATGAAAACTTGGTTTGTGGACCAAGGCGCGAGAATTAAAATGAAGCGAATAATTGTAAACATTCATGGAAGAGAATAATTGATAAAATCACATACAAGGTGACTTGCACAAATGATAACACAACTAACAATTGTGTAGGTGCATGCACGAAATAAATTTAATCAATTAATTAAACAAAATTTAATCAAGTAATTAGAGTAATAAAATTAATTAGATGGATTAATCAATTTTAAGTAACCTAATTAGAACATTAAAATGATGTTTAACTAATCAACTAAAGCCTCATTGTAAGCCCAAGAGCAAGCGCGGTGTGTGCACAAATGTGTGACCGTTGTGACGCTTCACAGCTTTGTCGAACTCAAGGTATGAAAATAACTCACAATCGAGTATTAGTTTGAAATATTTTCGGTTTTCTGCTTGTGACGAATAATTAAATAAATAAAACAATAAAATATTTAACTAAACTATTACATCTCATGAGGATGGGGATACATATGTACAAATAGGGATGAATCGATTAACAAGTCTACTATAAATATACACAAATATCTAAATATTCAAGCAGAAAAAGATTGTTTAACAAATTAAATAAAATTGATTAACTAAAATTACTAACTAAATTAATTAAGTTTAATAAAATCATTTAATAATGCTAAACTAAAACAATAAAAAATTCTATGAAAATAAAAAATATTGCAAATTAATTATAAATTAATTCAAAATAAAAATAGAAAAAAGAAATTAGGTCACAAGGTGTATGCTAGTGAAATGGAGTTGTTATTCGTATTGGGCCAAGTTGGATTAGTTTTCTTAAGCCCAGTAGAACAAGTTATTGCAAAACAATTTCTCTCTCTAACAGTGACTCTCTGCTCAAGCTTTATCTCTGTACTTCTTTCTCTGTTTCTATTTTATTTTTTCTGCAAAACAACAACAACAAAACCTTGCCTCTCCGCCTCTCTCGATCTCGCTCATCATCTTTCTTATGTCAACAAAATCACCATGGCAAATCAATAAACAAAACACACCCAAGGAAATGGTTCAAGCATAAAACCTAACCCCTTTGTGACCCAATACCCCAAACTCGAAATCACAAGTTACAAAAGCAAAAATCGAAGAAATAAAAGGTAACTCTTATTTTTGGATCTGGCAGAAAGGTGAGGTTATGGCGATGATTAAGAGAGTTACAGAAGAGATGATGAAGCTAAAAATGGAATGGTTAAACGTGTTTGGGTTTTCTTTGAGGTTGAAAATTGAAGAAAGGTGGTAAAAGTGGTTATTACAATTGATGTGAAGGTTAAAGATGTAAAGTATGAAACGGTGGTGAAGATTGTTAAAGGTGAGTTGAGGAAAATACGTAGTTTTAAGTGTGATTGTTGTTATGTGGGTTATGATTGCTTTCTCTATTTCATCCTCTTCGATGAGAAAAAATGAGGGTGATTATATAGGAGTGGAAGAGTGAGGGCAAAGTTGGAAGGATTGGGCACGATGATGATTTTTGCAAGGTAATGGAGAGGTGTGAATTATATTGTGGAGGAGTGGAGTGGTTGTATTTTGTACTGATACAGTACCATAAGAGAGAGAAAAGAAGAAAGATGAAAATCTCATATATTGATCTTAGATAGAAAGAGTACAAAGGCATGGTATATAAAGTAGCCTTAGATCTAACTAATCGCATGGCATATAGTAACGGATCAATGACACGTTGCATAACAACTACTCTATTAGTCCCCTTAGAACGAGGGTGTGTTTAATAAACTAAGTTTATTGAACACTCAGCTTTATCGAGGTAAAACTTGATGGTGAGAGAGTTTGGTCAACAACCGCCCACCGATCTTGGCGGGAACATGCTCCACAATTAGGCTCTTGAGATCACTTTCTCCTTACAAAAATATATCCATTCCATATGTTTTGTCCTTGTGCAAGGATTGTGTGCAAGTGTCACAGTCTTGAGGTTATCACACGATGGTTTAGGAGTAAGAAATGCAGTGAAGTTCCTGCAGAAAGACCGAGTTATTTGACTAACGTGCCATACTCACTCGACATTGGACCTTGCCACCGACTCTCTTGGACCACCAAGAGATGAGATTAGGACCTAGAAACAAGCAAGCTCCTGATGTTGACCGTCATCATCGTGGTCGATGCCCGTCAAGCATCACAGAAACCAAGTAACGACAGAGGTTTGTGAGGTGCTGCAGGCTGAAGCAGTAAACCATAGTGCAGAGTCCCACTGAGGTATCTCAGTATCCTTTTAACTGCTTTACAATGCTCTTCCAAAGGATTTGACAGAAATTGGCACACCTTATTGACAGAAAAGGAGATCTCTGGCCGAGTGAGGGTAGCATACTGAAGGGCACCCACCACAGACCTGAACTGGGTGGAATCAGAGACAGGTTCAGAACCAAACCTAGAGAGTTTACTGGTAGAGACCATAGGCGTGGGCATGCCATTGGCATTGATCATATTAACTTTGGCTAGCAAATCTGTCAAGTATTTGGCTTGGGATAGAAGCAAGGAGCCATTGTGTAGATGAGTGACTTCTATGCCTAGAAAATAATCCAAATTGCCAAGCTGTTGAAGTGAGAAATCAGAATTTAGCTGGGTGATTAGACCACTGATGAAGGCAGAAGAATTACCAGTGATGATTATATCATCAACATACACCAACACCATAATACTTAGACTGCCAGTATGGAGAATAAAAAGGCTAGGATCACACTTGCTAGCATGAAAACCATGACTTAGGAGAGAGCCCTTGAGTTTATCAAACCAGGCTCTAGGAGCCTGCTTAAGACCATAAATGGCTTTGTTTAATTTGCACACCAAAGTCTTGTCTGCAGCTTCAAAGCCAGGAGGCTGCTGCATGTAAACTTCCTCTACAAGTGTGCCATTTAAAAAGGCATTGTTCACATCAATTTGCTGTATAGACCACCCATGAGTCACAGCAAGAGTGAGTACAGTCCTGACAGTTACAGGCTTGACCACAAGAGAAAATGTCTCTGTAAAATCACTGCCAGCCTGCTGATGAAACCCTTTGGCCACTAATCTGGCCTTGTATTTGTTGATGGTTCCATCAGGGTTCTCCTTGACCCTAAATACCCACTTGCAGCCAATTGGCTTCCTAGAATCAGGTGGAGACACCAAGTTCCAGGTCTGATTCTTTAACAGTGCAGTATACTCATCTTTCATGGCCTGAAGCCAATGAGGAGAGGCCAAGGCTTGTCCAACAGAATTAGGTTCCATATGAGTAAGTAAGAGGGTAGGTTTAAGTCTAGGTTTAGTAATACCACTTTTAGACCTTGTTTGCATGGAGTGAATATTGTGAGGATGAATGGAAGGGTTAGGCAGAAGAGGTGCAGTATTGATGAAGGACTCAGAGGCAGGAGAAGAAGGGGAAATAGTGGGAGCCTCTGCAATATCAGACTGCAGAGGAGTGACAGACAAAGAATTGACAGGTGTAGTAGGAATGGGAGAAGAAGTAGCAGATTCGGCAGTTACTGAAGGTGAACCAGAGATAGGAGAAATAGCAGAGTTGGCAGGAGTAGGACTGAAATTGCTAAGTTCAGCAGAAGGTGTATGAGAGGGTGGAGTGGGAACATAAGGAACATGAGTGATAGGCACAGCAGAAACTGCCCTAGTGACAGAGTTAGACACATTAGGAACAAGAGGTAAAGACCAATAAGAAGGAGTAGAAGGGAGTGAAGAAGATTGATCAATGGCAGGAGATGGAAAAAGAGTAGGATAGGGAAATTTAGACTCATTGAAAATGACATCTCTAGAGACATAAATCTTGCCAGTGGCAGATAGGCACTTGTAGCCCTTGTGAATGGTAGAATAACCAAGAAAAACACACTCTTGGGACCTAAAGTCCAATTTGTGAGAGTTATAAGGGCGAAGAAAGGGAAAACAGGCACAACCAAAAACTCTTAAGTGAGCATAATCAGGAAACTTGTGAAACAGTTTGAAATAGGGAGTTTTATGCTCAAGAGACGCACTAGGAAGTCTGTTTATGAGATAAGTGGCTGTGATAAAGGCATGATCCCACATTTGAAGGGGCAAGGTAGAGTGAGCAAGCAAGGCTAAGCTGTTTCAACTATGTGTCTATGCTTCAACAATGCCATTCTGATGGTGGGTATGGGGACAAGTGAAACGATGCACAATGCCAAGGTCATTGAGATATTTGGTGAGAGGTCTAAACTCACCACCTCCATCAGTTTGAACAACTTTGATTTTATGGTTGAACTGAAGTTCCACCATAGTTTTGAACTGAACAAACTGAGAGAAGGTATCAGACTTTAGCCTAAGAGGAAAGATCCAAGTGAACCTAGAAAAGGCATCTACACAAGTGAGAAAGTAGGTATAGGCACATGAAGATTTAATAGGTGCAGGACCCCATAAATCACAAACCACTAATTCAAAAGGATGATTATAAAAAGTAGTGGAGAGAGAAGTAGGAAGTCTGTGAGATTTGCCTAAGGAACAAGCAGAACAAAACTCTGCTGCAGACTTAGAAGAGAGAGAAATGCAGCAGGTTTTGAGCACTTCAGCAAGAACTTGATGATGGGGATGACCCAACCTGGTATGCCACAAAGCATACTTACTGAGAGTAGGAACAGACTTAGCAGTAGAGTAAACAATAGGCAAATTAACAGCAGAAACATCATTTTTATTCATAGAAAATGAAGGATTACAATCAGTAATAGTATGACTAATATCATTGGAATGAGAGACAGTATTACATGAAGCCCTAGAATTACAATTATTGAAATCTAAAGCTGAGCTAGAATGGAGACTAGACAAAGGCTTTGACACTTGAGAGGAAGGAATCTGAAACTTGTAAAGACCATCATCTCCAACAATACCATGAAGAAGCACCTCAGAAGAACCCTGAGATTTGACAAGACAAAAAGAAGGATGAAATTCAAAGAAAACTTTGTTATCTTGTGCAAATTTACTTACACTGATGAGGTTTTTGGTGATGTGAGGAACAAGAAGTAAGTTGTGAAGTATGAGAGGTGTGTAAGAAAGATGAGAGGAGGGAAATTTCATGGAACCTATAGAGTTAATGGACAAACCTTGGCCGTTTCCCATGAAGACTTGTTCTAAACCAGTCACAGATTGAGCATCAGGCACGTTGGAAGAGTCAAGTGTAACATGGTGTGAGGCACCTGAGTCAGGATACCACCATTGGTTGCTGAAGTTGGGATCAGAACTAGCCACAAAGGCTTGAGGCGGAGAAGGTCGTGGTGCAGCTGGTCTCGGTGAGGAATAACCAAAGACAGGAGCATACACAGGACGAGCATTCGCCAGAAATGGATTGAAGGGAGCTTGTTGCGGTGGAAACAACTTTGGAGGGGAGTGTACCGTAGCAAGCAGGCCGTGTCCACTTTTGTGCCAGTTTGTGAATGTGAGACCAAGCGAGCAAGAAGCGGTTCAAGATCCTCCAACGTCTTGAGATCTTCCTTACTATTGACGCCAATCGAATCATACTCCTCGAGCGCATCCGGCCAATCTCAATTAGGTTACGCATCGAAATAGGATCTCCAACGAAATCAACGAATCATTGATTTCGCGAACTCGCGCCATGAACGCTTCAATATTGAGATTACCTTTGGAAAGGCGGTTCGGATCGTGGTGACGAGCCTTCGTGACTGCAGTAGCGGTGAACTTCCGTCCAAACACCGCGTGAGTACAATCCACAAGTTTGGGAAGAAGCGAGTCGAAATCGTGGAGAAGCCACGCAGGACAGCATCCTGTTGTCCCAATCAAGATACGCGCTGACTTCGCTAAGATTTGGATCAAGTCACCGCGAACGCGAATCAACGGTGACAAAGCGTTGAAGCTTGTGGCCACGCACAACTCCATCGCTTCCTGCTTGAAATTTTATCATCAAGCTTAACAAAGAGCGTGAGCGGAAGGAAAGGCGTCGTCACGCGACGGTGACGCCATGAATGAAGATTACTAGATCAGGAAAGAAGAAGCTCTAGATACCATGATCCAGTACCATAAGAGAGAGAAAAGAAGAAAGATGAAAATCTCATATATTGATCTTAGATAGAAAGAGTACAAAGGCATGGTATATAAAGTAGCCTTAGATCTAACTAACTGTACAGCTAGCATATAGCTTTAACAGATCAATGACACGTTGCATAACAACTACTCTCTATTATGTACTGATGTTTGTCTTTCTTGTTTTGCAGGTTGTAGCAAAATGGTGGGAGAGGCACGATGATGAGAAAGAAAAAAAATACCCCACCTTTATTTGTTTTGATCTAAACAGCAGCTGTATAAAATTCTTATTATTATTTTTTTATTATAATAACATAGGTACTATTTAAAATAATTAGAATAAACCTATTATTACTATATTTTTATTATTACTTTTTTTATTTTATAAATTATAAAAACATTCCAAATGTGAAAGAAAATATCATAATTGTCTTAAATGAAAATTAAAAAAAAATAAAATAAAATTTCAAATAAAAACTAAACTAATTTTAATAAAAAAAAAAGAAAATATTTGAATGAGGAAAGATTTTATTTAATTCAAAGCTCTAATCAAAATGTAAATTTAAAATAAATAAAAAAAACTAAACTAATTGTTAAAAAAATAAAAATAGAAAATATTTTCAATAGGAAAGATTTTATTTAATTCAAAGCTTTAATCAAAATGCAAATTAAAAAAATGTAAATTTCAAATAAAAAAACTTAACTAATTGTTAATAAAAAAAATTAAAAAAAAAAAATTCAATGAGAAAATATTTTATTTAATTCAAATCTCTAATCAAAATGCAAATTAAAAAACGTAAATTTCAAAAAAAAAAACTAAACTAATTGTTTATAACAATAGAAAATATTTTCAATGAGGAAAGATTTTATTTAATTCAAAGCTCTAATCAAAATGCAAATTAAAAAATTTAAATTTCAAAAGAATTGAAATAGAATGAAAATTTTATCTAATAATTGAATTCACTATAAAAAAAATTATTCAATTAATAATAAATCCTAACTATAAAAAAAAGGAAATGGAAATAATTATTAACACAAAAAATGCAAAATTGAATTAAAACAAATTTAACGCAAAAATAACAAATTAACTACTACTTATGTAATTGAAAGTCAAATGCAACAATTCACTACTCATGTAAAAAATGACATGAAACTTTATTTGGATGCAAATGAATCAGATGAAATGTTAAAAAAAAAAAAAAAAAGGCAAAATTTAGGGTGTGACAGTTACCAAGCAACAAATGTTAGATGTATTTGATTTACTAAATAATATGCATGATTATAATATATTAGCATTAGATTATACAGATCTTTAAAATATAATATGCATGATTAAAAATATAATATGCATAGACCTTTTGTTATCATTGATGTCGCTTATTTTCTCCTCTCCGCTATATTCTATGAAGAAGATGTACTTATAAGGAAGAGGAAGATATGAAATGGTATAAATAGGGTTATAGGCATGATCGTTTAGATGGTTGAAGGATGAAGGAGTTACGGAACGGTTTTGAAATGGTTGCAAAATAAATGGCTTATGAAAACGATTCTTCTATAGCTTTTGTAACAGAAGGGTCAAAGGTGAAAATATGAAGAAATAGAATATGAAGAAGGTGAACCCACTATAGAAATGAGGTAAAGGAGAAAAGCAATTAATAAGGAGAAAAATTAAGATTTAATGAGGAGAAAAATTAGAATTTTCATAAAACTTTTATGATGCATTAGATCAGCTAGGTGGCAAAAACAAATTACAAAAGAAAAAAAATCACTTTTCTTATATGATAGATAACTAAAAGAATTTTTTATTATCATATAATTTTAATATTATTTAATATATAGTTGTATAAAATATTTAATCTTATATAACATGTAGTACCCATTTGAAAACAACACTTTTATGTATATGGAGTTGTTTTCACCTTTGAGAAAAAAAATAAAAGATTATCAAAAATATTAAATTCTAGTTCAACTTCTATTCCCTCTCCATGATTCTTATTTTGAGCTCTTAGTTAAAAGGTGATACAAAATATAATCTAGGAGAGAGAGAAGAGAAACCGTTGTTAAAAAAGCCAACTAAACTTCCACGT
The DNA here is from genome assembly GCA_021764765.1 of Vicia sativa. NCBI lineage: Eukaryota > Viridiplantae > Streptophyta > Magnoliopsida > Fabales > Fabaceae > Vicia > Vicia sativa. Next base: position 224,861,544 of record CM038792.1, read on the forward strand.
TAATAAAAAATAAAATAAAAATTTTATTGACACGTCTTAAATTTTTCCTTTCCATGATTCTTATTTTTGAACTCTTAATTAAAAGGTGATACAAAATATGATCTAGGAGAGAGAGAAGAGAAACCGTTGTTAAAAAAGCCAACTAAATTTCCACGTTAATAAAAAATAAAATAAAAATTTTATTGACACGTCTTAAATTTTGATGACACTATTTTTTGAGGGAAAGGAATCCTCATATATTAAAGGATGAATCCAAATTTTTTTACATGGAGTTTCTTCAAAACTCGCCCATATGATACGTGGCAAAATATCTATCAACCCTTGTTTAAATATGAACTAAAAATGAAATTTTAGATGTTTTTAAGGACCAAAAACATATTTAACCATTTTTTAGTTAATAAAAAATATGATTGATTATGCTTAATTGTAATTTATCAACTACCTAACTATACATATCAACTACCAAACTAATCAACTACCTAACTAACATTAGAATATGCCATTGAACTCAAATTTACCATTTAGTTCAAAATAAAGTTCCCTCACTTTTCCTGTCATCCTCCTTCTCTTTGAAACCCTAGCTAGCAAAAGAGAAAGTTATCCTCACTTTTCCCTTTTCCTTGTCTCTCTCCTTACCGGTTCCTTATTGAGAAAATCTTAAACCCTATTTTCCTTTTCCTTTTCCTTTTCCTTTTCCCTTCTTCCTATGATATTCCTTTCCTTCTAATACTTTCTCTCTTCATTCTTCTTCGAAAAACCATTTTCTCTCTTCCTTCTTCAATAAACCATGGAGGAATGTGTGTTATTCTCAATAATGGTGGATCCGACAGTGCTGGTAGAGAGATGACGGTGGTCTCTAAAAAACTGTGAGGGTGAAGAAATTTTTTTTCTCTTGTTTCACATTTGATGCTTTGAAGAAGAACTGACTTCTTCTTCAGTTGTCGGTAGTTGTATCCTTGTCCACTTTCTTCCTCATTTTTATGTTTTAATGTGTGTTTTTGGTTTCTAAAATATATTCATTCAACTGATTTGTTCTTATTCCTTCTTTCTTGTAGATCTGTTTATGGATTGTGTTTTGATTTCAAGTGTAGATGAAGATGAAGATCTGCTTATGAGTTGTGGTACCAATTTCAAGCAAATAATAAGACGCGAATCCATGGCTTGTTTTTTTGTTTTATCTAGATCTGTGTTTATGAATGGTGAGTTGCTTTGTGATGTGAAATGCTAAGATTAGTTTATGATTTCTGATTATGTGTTTAACAAAAATTTATTTTTATGATTTATTTGTTTTTGTGCACATAGATTGACTCTAATCTGAGTTAAAATGGACCATTTGTGTTATTGATTAAAGATATCTAGAAGGGTGTGTCTGGGAATTTTGAGGTTTTGAAAAGTAAATTCTTAGTTCAGCATGATACATGCATTTATGGCGATCTCTCAGTTTCCGAGGAAGTGGAAGCTACAAAAGATATCTTTGGCCTCACATAATATTTCCCCCCTAAACGAGATTGATGAGTTAGAGAGTGATGTTTCATTTGTACAGATAATATGGGTGATGATTCCGGACAACAAAGATGTCGGGTAAGTTCTCTTTACCGTGTTCGTGTCAATGCAGACATTTTTTATATTGATATTATGTTTTGAGGTGCTGTGGAATTTAGTTTCAGGTTGTTCCTTATAAGCGTTTCAATGATGTTGTTACGTAAAATGGGCTTGGTTTAGCGTTTGCGGTTATGGGAATGACTTCTTTTCAGGTTCAGTTGGTGAAACAAAATTTACGCCTGATTTGTTTACTATAAGGACAATTATTTGGTACGCAATTTATTTTATATAATGACGTGCGAATGTTATTTATCTTGTAATGTAAACTGATGCAACTCTGTTTCATTATTATAGGAGCAAGCAAGACGAAATGGTTTTAGGTCATCGGAATGTTAAACCGGGCCAATCATGGGAATTTTTCTCGAGAGACTTTAAAATGAGCTTCCAAAATTCTTAAAGATGAATTTAACTTGGTATGTTGCATATCGGATGGTATTTAGAATTTATTATCTTGGAATTTGATTAGTAAAATTTACAATGCCAATTATTTATTATAAACATGAAGAAAACCGTTCAGGGAAGGGAATGAAGAATGGATACCATTTGACTCGATTCCTTATTGCTCCCCGTCTACATTTGATGATACTTCCGCTTCCACAATACTTTGTGAAGTTGCTTCTGATTTACATTCTTCTATGGGAATTGAGACAAAAGATGGTTTATCGAGTTTTCTAAGTGAGCATATTAATAGAAATATTTACTCAAATGCATATAGTGCATATGTACTCAAATGTACTGCTACGGCAGCTTATTGTACAATCGTATAAAAGTTCCATTGTGTCATTATGAATTTTCAAGTTCTATGTGATTTTGTCTCTGCTGCAGCTAGGATTTGATTCCCACTTTTTTGCTAGAATCGATTACTAAGATAGAGCCAAACGATTAAAGTACAAAACTCTAGAGATTGTATGGTGAAGCAACCCGATTTTCAAAAATCGTTTTAATTTCGAAAACTAGTGAAATTGCCACCTAATTTTATTTTTTCAAAAGGAACAGGAAAATATAGATAAAACTCCACAAATGCGGATAAGGCGGTCTACGACCAAAAATATGGAATCGGGAGTCGGTTATGTAAGAGGAAGGTATTAGCACCTCTTACATCCATACTCGATGGGACCCGTTTAATTCTAAGTGTGTGTATATTCGCTAATTTCTAAGTTATAAAAGAAACGAAATTTGTTAATTTATTATTATTTTGAGTTTGGCACGGTTTCGGAACGGTGTGCCTACGTATTCCCTTGTGCAATGGGAAAGTCAAAACTCTGTAGTTCCTCTCAAAAAGGTTTCCTCTCAAAAAAGTTTTAATTGGTTGTATTGATTTTATAAGAAAAATCGTGCATTAGACATTTTAAATGCTTGAACTTGGACTTGTTTTGTTTGTTTGAAAAGCTTAAGTCCTCGTTCTTGTTTGAAACGGCTATTGCACACTCTTAATCGCAAAAGAGTTTGACAATCGCATATGAGCGATAAAAGAGTTTGGGTGAGTTGATTTATTTTTATGTGAGAGACGAGTATTGGACCATAAGCGTTCAACGGCTAACGCCCCAATTACTCGGATGAGTGGACAGAAACATCCTAATCATCTTTTTCTACCCAAAAGTTTATTAAGAAAAGGTGATGTGAAACAAGGTTCACGTTAATTAAATTCGATTAAGACACCAAACATACGGTCGAGGGTCGATACTGGACTGACTACCATATGTTTGGGAGGAGGGAGAAATAGAATATTTATTTATGAAAATATTTTGAAAAGAAACTCGACGTTGGATCGAGGTTTGGAACTTTTAATTATGGAAGCATTCTGAGATACGTGCTGAGATGAAATGGAAGCGGGTTATGATTAATCAAGTATATGGACTTAATTAACCTCGTGAGGATAGGTGCTCCTATCCCCAACCATGAGACCCTGGTGCATGGAGAATTGGTATATAGACCAATGTTATTTTCGGGTTATGATTGATCAAAGCAACAAGGGCTTTAATCAACCTCGTGAGGATGGCCATGCCCATCCCCAACCATGAGACCCTTCGAGAAATCGGCATATGAGCCAATCAAAGCGGAATCAGATTGATTTTAATTTTAATTTGTGTGTAGAGTGTACAATGGTGAATAAATACTGAATGAGTAAATAAACAGACAAATATCACACAATACAATCGTAAATTTAAATAATTATTAGAAATGATTTTTTCCGTTTGATGAAAAATCGACTAATAGTTTAATCGATAAATCATCAAATAAAAACTATCAGAGCCAATTACTATTTAGTACATCGCAACAAATAAATTATTCGCATAAAAATAAATTAATTGAAAAGATGAAAGTTTAGAGTTAGCCTGTATTGCCATGATTCTGGGAGGTGCGAAAAGAAATCCATCTGATCCTTGTACGATTGGTCAGCAAAATCTTAACATGTGCTAGCAAACTGGATGCGTCAGATCTTGGTCTCCAAAATATCCCAACGGCCAAGATAATGTGATATTGTATTTACCAAATACTTATACTCTTTTCTTTTTTATTTAAATAAATTATTTAACCAAAATAAATAAAAATAACATAAAATAAATAAAAAGAAATTAAGTTAATGAAATTAGAAGAAAAATAAAAAAAACAAAATTACCCAAATGGGCAAAATAACAATCTGTTCTCTCTCTCTCTCACGCGTTCGTTCTCTCGTCTTCTCTCATCGTTCCCAAATGGAACCCTATCCCTCTCTCCCGACCTGCATGCTCTCTGGTTCTCTCCCTCCCGCGATTCTCACTCATAACCTCTCATCTCTCACTCATGGTCTCTCTGTCTCCCATCGGAACCGAAATGGTCGCACCGGAAATCGCCACATGGCGGTTCCGGCGGCGGCGTGACCCCTAACCTCCGTGTTTCTGTGTTTTTGCGTGTTCCTGACTCTTGCTAATCTGATGTTCATGTTATGTTTTTTGCAGATAAATGATAGATGTTGGCTGAAATCCAAAGGGGGTTTTTGAAACCCTAGACCTCTGACACGATTCCGGTAACGGTGAAGATACCTGAGCCTTGGAGACGTGTTGATGGTGAAGAAATGCCTCTGAGTTCGTTCTGGGTGAGACTGTTCCAAACTCCTCTTCTTTCTTTCTCTGTTTAGAACGATGTTTCTGGAAAAAAACCTAAACTCTGAAGGTGTTCTGGGGGAAAATGATGTTAGGATAGTTGACTTTTGTTAGAACAGATGTTGTATATGGTTTTGGTTATGGTTTTGAATGTTTAGAACAAATATCATATTTGGTCTTGGCTATGTTTTCTGTTACGTTTTTTCCAGTTTGGAATGGTTTCTAAGTTTCTAGCTGTTATCGTGATCTGGGTTTGGGAAATGTGCTTAGGTTTGGAACTGATGGTGTATTTCTGGAAATTGTTTCTTGCTGGGACTATGAGGGTTGTGATTTTCTGGTTTGGAAGTTTGTTTCTTGCTGGTATCAGTTTGGTTTTTGGAACTGATGGTATATTTTTTTTCTGTGGCTTCTTACTGTGTAGAACAAGTATCCTTGTGGTCTTGGCTATATATCTTTTGAGCAGATATTATCCTTGCATATTTTTCCCTTTTGGAACTGTGTTCAACAGATATTACACTTGATCCCCTTTCCCTTTTTCTGCTTGGTATATCTTAAGAACAGATGCTATCTTGTCTCTTTTTCTGGTGTTGTGTTTAGAGAACAGATATTCTGCTTTTTCTTTCTGATTGGAACAGATCCTCTTCTTGTCTTGGTCAACCATATCCCTTCTGCCCTGGGATTTTCATCAGTATTGCTGGCTTTTACCCTTTTCACCTTAGGTGAAACAAAACCTTTGGAATCAAACCTTCCCTTTTTTATGATGCTGCTGCTATACATTGCTTGCACCATTTAGTTTACCTCTTTGGGCTCTACTATGCTTTCTGCTCTTTTGTGCTAGTTTTGATAACCATGTCTCTTGCTGCTGCTATGTTAACTTGTTTTGGGCTAATTGTTGCTTCTGAATTGTTGGATTAATTTGTTGGGATTATTTGAACTGTTGGATTAATTTGTTGGGATTATTTGAACTGTTGGGTTGATCTGTTGGGTTCTTGAACTGTTGGATTAAATTATAACTATGATGAATAACTGAGTTTCGGCTTTATTTGTGAACCGAATCAATTCGTGATTTGCAAATAGGCTCTTTTTCACCGATGATTAATCTTGAACAAGATTATGAGGATTGGCATTCTAAAACCTGATTCCCGCCAGAAACACCTAATGATGAGTTCGAAAAAGAAATGCTTTTCCTTGATTTATGCTCAATTATAGTTACTAATCATGCTTCTTTTGTTGTTTTTCATGTAACAATGCGATGAAGACGGAGACAATAAAAGGGCAGCCCGGATGTGAAGAATGGCTCGGAGGAAGACACGATTTGCTCGAACCAAGAAACAAACTTTAGAAACTTGTAGCATTAGAATTAAGAAAATCTTTGTAACTTTGTGGCTTTGTAATTCACATTTGCACTTGAGTTTCAATGGAATAATCTGTTTTTTTTTTCTTTTCAAAATTAAACTTGTAATTCCAAAACTTTGTGGATCTTGAGATAAATGAACACACACTGTAACTATTGTTTCTCTGCTGATGAATTCAAACACCAAAAGCAGCATCTTTCCCTCCATTGGACTTAAATCCCACAAGAAACAAAGAATTCCTTTTAGAATTTAAATTCCAAAATAATTAATATTTTTTTTTAATTCAAATTCCAAAAGAAACAAATTATCCCTTTCGGACAAATAATTCCATCAGTTCCTTTTGAACCAATAATTCGAAACCGTTCCTCTAAAAAAAATAATTCGAAACCTCTTGAATGATAATTCGAATCAAAATTGAATTAGTAACAAAACCAAACTTTCCTTCGAAATCCAACACAATTCTTTTCACAAAAATTCCCTGTAGAAACTCCTCCGAAACCACAAAGAATGAACGTCTATGCTTGAAACAATGAGGTAAAACAAAGGGGAAATTTTGGGGTGCGACATATGGCAAGGTTCCAAGTGTCTTGGTTAGTCTTCACACCTACCTCTCAACTGATCCTAATTAGCTTAAAATTTTCTCAACTAATACACCAATCGCAATACCTTTATATGCTAAACTATACACACTACATATTGTGCCCATGTCATTAATTGATTTCTTCTGATATGGTAATTGTGATTGCCTGCTAATATTTATAATTAGATGATTTTCACTCTTATTACAATATTTTCACGTGCATTTTAGTATAGGCGTGTTCTGATATATGTTCAATTATTCTGTTTGTGGCTGATTTGTAGCTAGAAACCTGATAATGTTGTTCATTTTATGGCTTTATGTGCATTTGATCCGATTATAAGTTATATTTATTAACTTTTCCTACTGACTTGCAAGAACAGGCAAAGTGTATAATATGTTAGGTTTTCCATTTATGGGCAACATCTACTAGGGATGATATAATATTAGCATAACTTAGTGTTACAACAGATTGTCAAGAAAAAAATACTTCATTCTGGTCTGATGTTTTCCTTGGCTTATATGTTAATGGCATATGTGCTTTCTCGACACAAAAATTTTCAAGCAACTTTTTCATCATGCAGTTGAAGTGTAATGGTATTTCTGACATGCCAATATGTTTTGTAGGTTAGTTAGGATATGGGAGCAAAGGCTCCTATATTGATCAGTTTGAAGTTAGGGGATTTCAACAATGTATTCCACCAAATTGTAATTGCTTCTGAGCACCCTTATTTAAGCATTCTAGGAATCTGAAGCTGGGAAAAACCACAAACATTACAACAAGCTCATAGGTCGATCTCTTATGTGTGTTTCAAGTATATCACTTTCATTAAATAATTTGAGCCTATTTACCTATTTAAATTTGGGATAATGTGATTTATCTTTGGCTGCATGTTCGTTCTTTTGGTTTCATTGTCAATGCTTCCAGGTGGTCTCTGGGAGCAATAAATTATGTCATGGGGTATCTACCATTTTATTCGGATGAACCAGTGGTAACTTGTAGAAAGGTAATGTCAGACTCTTGAACACCTCTTGATTACATCGCATAATTTATGGTTGAGTGGGATATTTCTTTGTAGAGAAAGTGTAGATTAGATTAAACAAACATCCTGGAATTGGGTGTAGAGAAAATATATCGATGCGAGATGCAACATGTATCAATGTTTTAATAATCCAGTGCCAACTGTGGACTTAAGCTAAAACTTGAAATTTAAATAAATCTGCAGAAAATGACTGGATTCTATAATCAGGTTGATAGTTGTGACCTTGAGTTGGCTTTAGCAAAATAGTTATGGAACATTCAAGTCAATATATTGTTAAGTGGTGCAGTTAAGCTTACTATTGAATAGATTCATAAACATCTGAAAGAGGTCTGCACTACTGACCATATTTTTATGTTTTTTGCATGGCAAGTACATAATATAACATGTCCCCTTATTTTGTTTCAAGTAGTTGCTCACTTTATTTATTTTAGAAAATATATTGCCTATAAATCTGAAACGTAATAATACATATGACAGGGAATATCTATGGAAATATCACCCAAGGATCACTAAATGCTGAAACTTACAAATGTGAAGTTTTGGGCTTGCACTTGGTATAACTAGCCAAAAAGGTTCTAAATGTATTCTCATATCCTTTACCTTCTCTCTCATGAAGGGAGTATTTTTATGTATCAGTGTTAAATTTGGTGACATGGAACGGGAATCACTGCTTTGTAAATCTTCCAAACTTTTGGGTTAATCTAATATATTTAAATCAGTTTAGAGCTGACGGTGAATGCAAAATTGATTTGTTACAGGTAGTTCTATTTAAATTTTGGAGGTTTGTATAGTTGAATAATTACATATTAAAACTAAATTAATAAAAAAACAATTTATGAAGGCCTTTGACTTTTTGTCCAATAAAACTGATTTTCAACCATCTGAGCAATTGATTGAGCAAATTTGGGCTATGAGGCTTGAAATTTGACATGGTGATACTTTGAAGCATATGAGGAGACATGATATTCACTTGAGCCATTAGGAACTATCTTTATCTTGAGAGAAACAAAACCCTAGTTGTGGGTTGATTGCTTAGGAGAGAGTTTGTCTGATCAACCCTTGAGTAGTTATTGAGTATAGAGATGTATCTTGATCTCAAAAATAGGAGGGCAAATTTTGGGGTATAACAGTCCTATGACAATAACCATGACCAAAAAAGATAATGTTACCTTACCTAAACCGGAAGCACTATGGGATGGGAATGATGAGAAAATATATGCCTATGATTGGAAGGGTAGAAACATGCTTATAGCGGCCTTAGGTGTTGATGAATACTTTAGAGCATCTCATTGCACAACCGTTAAAGCTATGTGGGATGCCCTACAAATCGCCCATGAAGGCAGAAGAGATATTAAGCTTGCTAGAATCAATACATTGACTCAAGAGTTCGATCTCTTTCAAATGAAGCATGGTGAAACCATTTCCGATATGCAAAAGAGATTCTCTCACATTATTAATCGCTTACACACTCTTATTCATGTTACTTCCAATACAGTTTCTACTAACAAAATTCTAAGATTTCTTAATAAGGAATGACAACCGAAAGTCATTGCTATCAATGAAGCAAATGACCTAGCCGCACTCGACATGACAACATTATTTAGCAAGCACCAAAAGCATGAACAAGAGCTCAGAAATCTTAACAAGCATGAAAAGAAAGATAGAAAGGAAAAACAAAAAGATACGAATATGAAGTCTATCTCATTGAAGGCTTCTAGCTCAAAGTCCTCCACCAATAACTCATGTGTAAGTGAGTCTAGTGATGATGATGAAAACTCGAGTGAAGACATGGGGTGGTTTATGAGGAAATATCACAAATATCTTCGAAGAAATGAAGTACAACACTCGGACAAAAATCCCGTCAACTATAGACAACAATCAAAACCATCTAAACAAGATGATGGAAATAAATCTAAGTCAAGAGGATCATGTTTCAACTGTGGGAAACCTGATCACTACAAACCGGATTATCCACTTCTCAAAAGAGAGAAAGGAAAGGAAAAGTTTCAAAAGAGACCAAATAAAGCTAGAAGAGCTTACATTGCTTGGGAAAACGATAATGAAGCTTCGAGTAAAAGCGACTCTAGCGATGAAGAAGAAACTGTCAACTTTTTCCTTATGGCTCATCAAGAAAAGAAAAAGAAGGTAAAACACTCTAAATATGATCATGGTGATAAAATTTCTCATCTTGAATTAAAAAGAGATTTTGAAACTCTACATCATGAGGCTAAAGAAGCTTTCAAGCGATTAGCTTCAAATACGAAAAATATTTTCATACCTTGAGCATAAAGTTCCCGAATCTAAAAAGGAACTAGAAGCTCTTAAGGCATCAATGATTGAGAGTGTTAAAAGTGAAAGCAAAGATGACATGGTTTCTTGGCATAATTGGGCTGGATGTGAAACTTGTCATATTTGGAAAAGAGAAGTTAAAACTGTTAAAGCCAAACTTAACAAGGCTTTACAACCCAAAATTAGATATGCTATTGATAGATCAAATTTCAGAAGTAGTATGATTAACCCTTATCAAAAATACTCTTATGAAAGTACAGATCAATTTAGCAAATATAATTATCCCAACATATTGACTTGCCTATATTGTTGCAAAAGGGGGCATACCATAGGTAAATGTCGCTTTAGGATATTTCTAATTCCTCAGGGCATTTTCCAATGGTTTCCCAAATGCAACTCATGTACCACTCACACACAAGGATCCAATAAAAATTGGGTACCTACTTCCCTTGTTTAAATTCACGGGTGGAATATCTTGAGACTACTGAGAGAAGATGGTTTCTCGATAGTGGGTGCTCAAGACACATGATAGGTGACATTTCCTTGTTCTTTGACTTTGTGGCTAAGAAGAAAGGATTTGTTACCTATGGTGACAATACCAAGGGTGAAATACTCGGTAAAGTTAGTGTAGGTAATACCTCTTCTACTACTATCTCTGAAGTCCTTTTAGTTGATGGCCTTAAACACAATCTCGTTAGCATTAGTCAATTGTGCAACAAAGGATATAATGTCTATTTTTCTAAAGATTGTTGCACTATTGAACATAATGTAAATAAAGAGGATGTGTTCAAAGGCTTGAGGGTTAATAATGTATACATGTTAGACTTGAATGAAGTATCCGTGAAAGGTGCCAAATTTCTAATCTCCTTAAATGAAAATTCTTGGCTTTGGCATAGACGCCTCGCTCACTTAAACTTTGATTTATTAAATAAAGTTATCTCTAAAGATTTATTAGCCGGATTGCCAAAGATAAAATTCTCCAAAGATCACTTGTGTGATGCGTGCCAAATGGTAAAGTAAACAAGAATCTTGTTTAAATCTAAAAACATTGTATCTACAATGAGACCTCTTGAACTTCTCCATATGGACCTCTTTGGACCATCTAGAATTAAGAGCTTAGGTGGAAATTATTATGGATTTGTCATTGTTGACGAATACTCTAGATTTTATTGGACATTTTTCTTAGCAAATAAGAGCGACACCTTTTCGGAATTTGAAAAGTTTTCCAAGATCTTCCAAAATAAGTTAAACACAAGCACTACTACTATTCGTAGCGATCACGGAGGTGAATTTGGAAATGATCTGTTTGACAAGTTTTGTCCAAAGCATGAAATTGATCATAATTTTTCCGCACCACGTATTCCTCAATAAAATGGAGTGGTGGAACGCAAAAATCGTATTTTAGAGGAACTCAGAAGAACTATGATCAATGAAAATAGTCTTCCTAAATACTTTTGGACCGATGGAATTAACACGGCATGTTATATTTTGAATAGGGTCTTAATTCGCCCTATTCTAAATAAAACTCCCTACGAACTTTTAAAAGGAAGAAAACCAAATATGTCCCATCTTCGTGTATTTGGATGTAAATGTTTTGTGTTAAATAATGGTAAGGAAAATCTAGGTAAATTTGACTCAAAAGTTGATGAAGGTATCTTCTTTGGATACTCCCATCCTAGTAAAGCCTTTAGGGTATACAACAAAAGGTTACATATTATTGAAGAGTATGTGCATGTTTCCTTTGATGAATCCTATCCGAAAGTAGTCGAAAAGGGTACTTTGTTTGATGGTGCAGGTGTATCTTCGGAAAGTATACTAAAAGATGCCAAAGAAAAGGTCTCTGAATCTACTAAAAACGAGGAAGAGTTGGATCAAGTATCTGAGGAAAAAGGGGAAGATCATTCAAGTAATAAAGATGATCTTCCTTTGGAATAGAAAACCTCTAAGGATCATCCCATCGACAACATCCTTGGAGACATATCAAAGGGAGTTACCACTCGCTCTAAAATAAGTAACTTTTGTTATCATTTTGCTTTCGTCTCGCAAATTGAGCCTAAAAAATCTAAAGATGCCCTACTCGATGAGCATTATTTTTAGCCATGTAAGAGGAACTTAATCAGTTTAAAAGAAATGAGGTTTGTGACCTTGTCCCTCCTCCGTGAGATCATCGAGTTATTGGTACTAAATGGGTCTTTAGGAACAAACTTGACGAAAATGGAATAATAACTTGCAACAAGGCCCGCCTTGTTGCCCAAGGGTATAATCAAGAGGAAGGCATCGATTATGAGGAGACTTATGCTACAGTGGCCCAACTCGAGGCTATACGCCTTTTACTTGCATATGCATGCTCACAAAATTTTAAGTTGTTTCAAATGGATGTAAAGAGCGATTTCCTAAACGGATACATTAATGAGGAGGTTTATGTGTCTCAACCCCCCAGTTTTGAGAATTTTGAGAATCCTAACTATGTTTATAAACTTAAGCATGCGCTATACGGTCTTAAGCAAGCCCCTAGGGCTTGGTACGAACGTCTTAGAAAATTCTTACTAGATCAAGGATTCTCAAGAGGAAAGATTGACATAACCCTCTTTTTTAAACGTCAAGGAAAACACTCCATTATTTTCCAAGTCTATGTAGACGATATTATTTTTGGATACACTAACATATCCTTGGTCAAGGAATTTTCTAAGCTTATGCAGGGAGAATTTGAAATGAGCATGATGGGGGAGTTGAACTACTTCCTTGGACTTCAAATAAATCAATTGAGTGAAGGAAATTTTGTGAGGCAAAGGAAGTATTGTCTTGACTTGCTCAAACGCTTCGATATGGGTGACTCTAAAGCAATTGACACACTGATGCCTACAACTGTAAACTTAGATCGAGATGAAAATGGTAAGCTCGTTGACATAAAGAAGTATAGAGGTATGATTGAATCCCTTCTCTACTTGACTGCCTCCCATCTTGACATTATGTTTAGTGTTTGCATGTGTGCTCGGTATCAATCATATCCCAAGGAGTCACATTTAAAAACCGTCAAGCGAATACTTAGGTATATTTGCGGTACAACTAAGTATGGTCTTTGGTTCTCCAAGGGAAGTGATTGTTCCTTAGTTGGATACTCCGATTCCGATTTTCCGGTTGCAAATCGGATAGGAAAAGCACGAGTGGTACTTGTCACTTTTCTCAAACTCTTTGGTAAGTTGGCATAGCAAAAAGCAAGTTTTCGTTGCTTTGTCAACCGCAGAAGCGGAATATTTTGCTTCGGTAATTATTGTGCCCAAATTTTGTGGCTAAAGAAACAATTGCTCAACTTCAATGTCCATCTTGCCAAAACAATACTAGTGCCATCAATCTAACTAAGAATCACGTCCTACAATCTCGCACGAAACATATCGAAATAAGACACCACTTCCTTAGAGATCATGTGGAGAAAGGCGATGTTATATTTGAGCATGTTGATAGAAAAAACCAATTTGCTAACATTTTTACTAAGCCTATTGCTACTGCGCCTTTCTTCCGTATTTGAAGGGAAATTGGCGTTCTCGATATCTCGGATCGATTACATCTCAATTGAGCTGCATGCTCTAAATTTCATTGCATATTATTTCCATCCAATACTTACTTTTTGCTAGTATTTAGTAAAGGGATCATGATAAATTCTCATGGAGGTAATATTTTTCTAACACTTAAATCTCTTCTTGACCATAAATATATTCTTAGTTAATTATCTACTTGACTTATGTTCGTTGTGTGCTCATATGCATGTTTTATCTATGTATTGATTATTTTCACTTAGCATGCCTTTAAATATTGGGGAAAAATAAGTCAATTTTCAGGATGAGTCGACCTAAGCTGAGTGATGCGTTGACGCATTCATTTCATTTAAAATTCAATATCAGGTTTTATATAAGTTGCGTCGACGCATGGATTGTGGCGATCATTGCATCTGGCGAAAATCCAACCTTATATTTTATAATTTGAGTTCATTTACTTTACTCTTTTCATTTTACCCCAAAACCTCTCTGAACCCTAAATCCTTCCATAGCCTCCAAACAAAAATTTCTCTCTTCTCTTTAAAGATTACTCAAAGGTGATCATCATGGCTTCTCAAAGGGTTGCAAAGAAAATGGTTCTCCATGGCGGATCTTCCCAATCTGAACCAGAATCTCTGGTAACTACCCTGTCTCTCCTCTCCACTGATTTGACAGAAATTTTTGAGAAATTTAGAAATAGAAAAGAAGTCAAACAACACTATGTCATTATGAAAACCATAGGAGATGAACACTTGCCCGAGATTATAGTTCTGATTAGATTTCAAGGGCTTCAAACCTTCTTTGAATGCCATAACAAATATAATGAGGATTATGTTAGGTTGTTCTATGATGGGATTTAAGAAAAAATTAGAGGATCTAATTTTCGTTATAGGATAGACAATAAGTTTTTCATGGTAACTTCTCATGTGTGGAAAGATCTTCTTGGTATGGATTCCAATGAGGCTAATACTGTTAAATTCTCTAACTCAAAAGCTAATGTTACTGGGTTTAATTTTAAAGTGGCCTTAAACTCTATGCTTAAGAAACTATATGCTGCAAATATAGTTAACAGTGCCTTGTTTCGGTCATCTGTGACCACCGGTGCCCTAGCTCCTCTTGATAGAATCTTGTACTGGTTTGTGGGGCACATCATTCAGCCTAAGAAATAAGGCCTCTCATGAATTGACAAAGCTGAGGTAAAACTTATGTATTGCATCAAGAATAAGATTAAGGTAGATTGGCCATACTATTTTGCTATCCGGATGTTTGATCTCCGTGACTCCTCTCATGCCACTGCACTCTGTTACGGATCTCTCATTCAAAGAATATTAAACAGTGAAAGCATTAGATTTGCTGGGATACCCTATGTGTCGTTTGACATGGACCAAGAGTTTTCAATAAAATCTCTCAAACTCATGGGATTCACTTGGAGCCATGAGAACCAAGCCTTTCGACATACTGTGAGATCAAATGCAGTTCAACTCAGAAACTCTGATGATGATACCGATGATGAGATTGATGCTTTGTTTGATAAAGGAAATGAAGGAAATTGTGAAGGTAGTGATGGAGGAAATGATGAAGGTAACGCTGAGGAAATGGAGGAAGATACTCCTATTGATCAAAGTGACATGGCTCGAGTACTAGCTCAGGTGGAACTGGTGGAGCTTCATCGGCGTGGAGACTTATCCATCCAAAATAAAAGATTTTCGGCATATGAAGCGACCCAAACTGAGTGATACAACACCTTGCAAGGAATGCTTTAATCCCAAGCCGACAACTTTGCCACCTTTCAAGCTCAGTTCATGCAATACCACCCTTTCGCCCATATTTGTAAAGTTCGTATTTAATTAATCGTTTTAATTAAATATTTCAAGTATTTTCTGAGTATTCGTGAATATATTGTTTATGTTGATAATTGGATAATCGGGTAAATGGTTAAATTAGCCGGAGAAAATAATATTAGAAAATATTATTAGTTTATTAGAATAATTATTTAAATAGGTGGGTTATATTGTATGTGGCAAATAGAAAACTAGAAGTACTAGTTTTAGGCCCATTAGAACCTGTACGAGACTGTTTGGAAAATTGAAACAAACTAGTGCTAGTTATAAAGTGGCCTTTTAAAGTGGCTAGGGTTAGAAGAAAGAAAACCAAACCTGCTACGTGAGGAAAAGAAAAGCAAAACTATCATTTGCGAGGAGAATAAGAAGAAACGGTCTCAAATTACCAGAATTATGGTCCGGTTAGGTTCGCGAAATTCGATCGAAAAATTTGAGCTTCCTTCAATCTAAGGTAAAGGTGGGGTTCGAATCTTATAACCGGAAATATGATGGTTAATATGTAGGTTTGGGGTTGTGTAATTCTCCATTGTTTGTGTTGAATTTTTGTGTGGAATTTTGTGTAGAACTTTGCATTGAATAATTGTGTATGTTGCTGGAAAATTCTGATGTGTTGAATAGATGAAAAGAAGAATTGTTTTTTGGAAAAATCTATTTTTTCACTGTATGCATGTGACATTAAATTAAGGTCAAGTTATGTTGATATTGGCAACTGAAACAAAATAATAGAATTAAGAAACAAGAATACTGGGACAAAATATTACTGGTAATAAAAAGAATGAAATAGTGGAGGGTAGAAGAAGAGTGCCAATCGACACTTAGTTGTTGTTGTTGGCTGTCGGTCGACAAGCCTTGGTAGTGAGGGAGTGTCGCTCAGCACTACCCGGTGACATTCGCCACACCATTGGTTGTGGGGCCCTTCCTATAATTGTTTCTTTCTGATTCTCTATGAGTTTTTTTTGACGTAGGGTATCACTAATTTGATAAAGTAGTACTTTACTTAATATAATTAGATAGTATAAGTGGCACTGAATTAATATAACTCCTTGGTATAGTATGATAAACTTATAGTATGCAGAAAACATAGTCACCCTGTTAAAATAACAGTATAGGCATGAAAAGAGAAACAAGTTTAACTAAGTTCAAGGACTACTAATAATTGAAAATAGTTAGAGTCAATGACAAAAAAATTATTATAGCAAAATAATAAAAACTAGTAGAAGTTAATTAATAATTGACAGTGATAGTGGTGAACGGAAAAATCCCGATTTAGCCGAATAACCGAAGTAGATGGTATATTTAATTGTCCAAAACTATATGAAATTTGACGGGGTAACTAATATAGATTATTAGGTAATTGTAGTTGATATATTTTGTTGAAACGACGTTGGATGAGTTGATTTGCAGGTACCGTTGAATAAGTCGAATTGTCCCGATTCGGAAGCATGTTTACGTTGAAGGTCGAACGACCGTTTTGATTAAGTTGATGCAAATGATGCATGTCTAAGTTGTTGTTGAAGTTTCTGTTGTTGTGAATGAAGTTGTTTTGTTGTTGATTTCATTGATTGTATGTCATACATAATGTCGCATACATTGCATTGATTAAGTTGGCCTTCATGGCACCACGTTGAGGGCTTATGCCTTGTTAATGCCTCGATAAACTGGCATATGTTTAAGTTGTGTTTAAGTTGGGAGTTCTTCTCCAAATGGTACCACATGCATCACATAGTTTGAGTCGCATTGAATTATAATCTTGAGGTTGTGGTGTGTTATGTTGCTTGTTGAATAATGATTGGCTGTTGTTGTGAAGTGACGAGTAATTATATGATTCTTTTCTTATATATTGATTATCATAATCTTGTTTATATTATTCGATATCTCACCCCTTTATTTGTTTCGCTGTTACCTTTATATTGGTAAGGTGCAGGTAACAAGGAGTAGAGACTTAGTAGCTTGTTGGTGTCGTCGCTCTGATACTTAGCACTCGGGGGGAATGATTGCTTTTTTTTTTCTTTTTTTTTTAAGTTGAATCGTTTATGTTGTTATTTTGAGAAGTTGTTTTGGTTTAAAGTTGTTTTTATACTGATTAAGATGTTATGACTTATTTGAGGTTTAAGTTGTGAACTCCGCTGCATGGTTTTATTAAAGTTGAATTATTATGAAGACTAATTACTAGTCATGAGTTCCTCTCTGTTAAGTGTGCTATGTATTTGTCATAAACTATTTTATGCGATTGGTTAAAGTTGAAAGTGTAATATCCCATGATTGGTTAAAGATTTTTATACTCTGATTTTTATAATAATTACCGGGTAAAATGGGGTGTTACACTAATCAACAACCTCCCACTGATGAAAACTGAAGTTCTAGCAACCAAATCTCTCATGTTTCTGCATTTTGATTTTACTATTTATGTAATTCGTACTTTGTTGTCATGACTCTACTATGTGTTTGTTTTTTACTTCTATTTCGTATGTACTGCATTTTATGGATGCTTAATTATTATTTCTTGCGCAATGTGTCACTATATGTGTTCTTTGTGCCATAAAATTGTTTTTTTTATGAAGGACCTCTATTACTTTATCGTGTTACATATGACCATTGTCTCTCTCTTTTTGATGTTGTCAAAGGGGGAGAATATGATGAAGGCCAGAGAGAAGTTGATTCATTTCCGTATGCATATCATCAGGGGGAGAATAGTTATGTCTTTATGTGTTACTCGCATACTGTCATACCCCAAAATTTTCCCTCCTACTTCTCAAGACATTTCATACATCCCTACTCAAAGACTTCACAAAGGTTGACCAGACAAACCCTCTCCTAGGCAATCAACCCAAACTAGGGTTTGGCAATTCTCAGATCAAAGTGGTTTCCAACATCTCCAATGGTCATCATGCCTCCTCATATGCTTCAAAGAATCTCCATGTCAAGTTTCAAGCCTTACAAGTCAAGTTTCCTCAGACAATTGCTCAGATGGTTGAAAATCAGTTGTATTAGATAAATAGTCAACTGTGGTCAACATACAGTCAAACTTCATATTTTTTTGGTCAACATCCATATTTTGAAGTGATATTCATCATTTGATCAAGGGTTGATCATGATTCATCAAGAAAACTCAAGATCTGATCAAAAGTCAAACTTTCCAAATTAGGGTTTTCTAAGGAAAAGTCAACAGAACTTTGACCAGGCATAACTTTCTCATACTTTATCAGAAAATTTTCCACCACATCTCATTTTGAAGAGAATTCAATTCTCTACAACTTCATGTCTCACAAGCATGGTCAGAAAATGCTTCATTTGGAAGATATGGATCAAAATATTACAGGTCCTTTTCAAAGTCAACAAAAAGTCAACGTTTTGTAAAGAAGTGTTATTGAGCACGGAAACTTCAATTGAGATGAAACCAAAAGGGTTGTTTAGAGGATATCTAGAGCTTTCTAAAACGTCCAAGAACACCCAAAAATGTTAAAAATTGAGCAAGATATACCTTGCACAAGTTGGGCATTTTTGAAGAAGTGCACAAAGAAAAATACTTGACAAAATCCAATTTTTTCCAAATGGACTTATAATTTTATGATCCAAACTTGATCATAATATTATTTATGACCTCTTGATGCCTTGCCACGACCTTTTCCTATTTTTTTGATTTATTTTTGAATTTAAAAGCATTTAATTCAATTTTAAATTAAATAAAATATGAAAACAAGGAGTAAAACAAGTTGGGTTGGATTTCTATCAACCTTGAGGACCAAGGAAGCCCACAAGACATGCCAATTTCGTGCAAACTCATACAAGGAAGAAAAATCAAATTTTGGAAAGATTTGATGGAAATTGAAAGGAAAATATTCTTGCATTCAAAGCTATATCTTTTTTCATTCTTTTTGCTCCAATCTCTTGCATTATAAATACACAACATATTCACAAGACAAAGGGACGAAACCCTAGCCTCTTGAAGCAACCCTAGTTTTCTCAAAATTCTCTCAAAGTTGCAAATTTCGAAATCTTGTTTCCAGCCACTTTCAAGCACTTCATTGTGCTCCTGGGGTAAGATTGAGTAAGTATGCATCATTATCCATGGCCAAACATGCATGAATCGTGCATATCATGAACCTCCGATTTGCATTTTTATATATCTTCAAATTTTTAATATTAGCATGTTTTAATTGAAACTAATCGTTCTAATGTGTTCCTGAGATGTCATAGAGAGGATCTGGGCCATCGTTTACAAGGTTGAACGTCCAAATCGCGTTACACCATTGTTAGGGCTTCTAGAACTGTTTGTTTCGAAACTCACTTTCCAGGCCGTTTCAGGACAAGAGAACACCACCATCGTGTTCGCAAGGGTCGAATTAGGGGGATAGGGTATCTCTTTCCTTTTTATTTTGGCTGTTTTGCAGGTTAGGAGTTTGGATCGGCCGGAGAAGACGACCGGAGCTTTGCTCTGGCGTCTCTGCGTTGTCTTTGACCGGCGAGGACCGGTGACCTAGACGTGGCGCATTCTGATTCGTCCTTTCGTTACAACTGGGCCCCACGTTTGACTTGCTTCGAAATTCAGAAATAGGACACGTTATCACATATAATCCATTGATTGCAATCCAATAACACCAAAGCAGCCTAGCTTAGATGGTAACGTGTTTGTTGGTTTATCCAGGAGGTCCTGGGTTCGATCTTGGCTTCCAGCATTCTTTTTTAACACTTTGCAAACTAACTCTTCTTTTCATATTTTTCTTATTCAATTTAATTTATCTTCAAATAATTTTCTCATGCATTTAAAAATCACCAAAAATATTTTCCTTTTGCATTTTAATCAGAAAAATACTTATTTAATTTTTGACATTAAAATTAATATTTTTGCATGCATATTTTAATTAATTGTTAATTAACCTTTAAATTGACTTTTAATTGCTTTTCCTTATAAAAAACGATCCAAAAAATTCCTAAAAAATTACTCTATCATCTAATTATCATTACTAACCCAAAAACATTTTTCTTCATTCAAAATTTCCTTTTACTAACATATTTTTCCTCTTATGCGAATTTCTTATATTTTCCGATTATTATGTATCTGCTTAGAGGTTGTAATAGTTAGGATTTATTTTCTCGCATTCTTTTCCAATATTATGTAACTGCTCATGGGATGTAATAGTTTAATTAGGACTTTATCTTTCCGCACTCCTATTATGTAACTGCCCCAAAGCCATGTAATAGCGTAGGACATTTACTTTCCGCACCCTATAAACTGCTAGTAACTAGGCGTGTATGGCAAGATAAAAACGAACGTAGATCACCTCTAATTGCAAGATAACATATCTGAATTTAACACACTCTCTTCACACATGCACCCCTTAGGGTAATTCTCTCTCGTTGCCTTTCGAATAAATGGTAAAGTCCCTCGAACGTAGAGGTATCCTAGCACTGTTTCCTACAAACATATCATCATAGTCCCTTCGAATCAAAGATCACGAGTCCCTCGACGTGGCCTACGAAAACATGATCTCGTCCCTCAATTGTTGCCTACGAAAAATGATGATCGTCCCTTCGAATGTGCTAGGATACTCCTACAAGTTGCCTTCTATGACCATCTGATGTCCCTTCGAATGTCCCTTTACATCCAACGAATAGGGTTACCTACCAACTAATGGTACGGATAGCGCTATTCTAAAGGAAAGTAAAACAACACGAAAACGACCATTCTGAGTAGGTAATAAGACTTTTAGTTGCTTGCTCAATCAAATACTTTTCACACCTCACACTTTTGTCAAAGTTCAAATGCTTTTTAAAACAAAACATTTCCGAACACTTTGTATACATTCCTACATGAATCATTACAAAGTTAAAGCGAAATGCCTTTTCAAAACATTTTTGTCAAACACACAGAAAGCACTTTTAAAAATGAGCTAGAAGCAACTAAGAGCCCGTAGATAACTACGGATGAAAAGGGGTGCTAATAGCTTCCCTTTTCATAACCTTCTCCCTTACTCAGAATCTAACGAAGGTCTTTTTCTGTTCTTTTCACCTTCCCTTAATTGGATAAAAGAAAAGTCGGTGGTGACTCTTGCTATCCGCAACATTTGCGATAAAAAGAAAAACAAATTCCAAAGTCAGTTCTCCCACCGTATTACACATACTTCTATGTTTCTTTGTTGTATAGATTCTCCTTCAATTTCGTCATTTTTTCCATCATCAAAAAGGGGGAGTATGTGAAAGCATAGCTCGAGTTTTCATGATGTCAAAACCCAGAAATGACATGGTGTACATCCAAGAGAGATTAGGAAATCTGAATGATAAGCTGGTTGAAGAAAAGTGCAGTTTGTCCTAAAATATTGCAGATGCGTCGATTCATCCCTTACTTCGGTCGATGTAGATTTTAGGGACACCCCCCTGGAAGTTACGTGTTGACCTTACGATCGATGCACCAGCAAGAGCTTCCTAGGATAAAAATTCTAAAGACTTTCCTTGATGCACCTCCATGTTGCGGTCGATGCAATCATCTGTGATGCTTCAACACCCAGTCTCTGAAGGTTACGCGCCGACCCTCCCTCCTTGAGCGGCGACGTATTCATAATGTGCTGACACTTTTTCGTTTAATTTTTCAGCCTTAATTTTGTTCATTAAACTAACACATATAAATAGTGGGTTATTCTTTTTTTGATCATTAACAAGAATATAGTGAAAGATACACATTAAGAGCACTTCATCTTCATCATGTCCTCTTCAAATTCAATTTCTTCACAAAATCAAAGCAATTGAATCAAGATTAGAAGATTGGTGATAACGTCCAATTGAATAACAAATTCAGAATTGGGTTGTGTTTTGTGGGCTCTTTCTTGAATAAAACCATTAGGGTTTTGTCCTCCTAGATCCAAATTGGTGACGGGGTTTTTGGTATGGATCTTCTCTTCAACGTATTCAACTGAGTGAAATGGTCGAGGAACGGTGGGTTCTCTTGATCAAGTATCGGTAGCCGGAGGATCATGAAGGAAGATTTGGGGTCGTTCTTGTTCATTTGATATCAGCCGATAGAAAGAAATTATGCAGCAAATTGGTAGTTATTTTAAGTATCACTAATCGGAGGTGTGCTCGAAGAGATTGATGTCTGGTTTGGATCGACTCAAGGATCGTGAAGAAGATAGGTTCATCATCAACAATTGAACTGTGTGAAAAAGGAACTGTTTCTTCACTTGTTACAATTTGCAATGTTTTGAAAAATTTCTCAATTCTAGAATCTAGAATTGGGGGAAAACGTACACCACACGAGGACTAAAGGTGGAACTTCCTTAACAAATTCTCGTGTTTTTTTCACATTTAACTTTCATTATTTGATTGATTCAATTCGTAAGATTCAAATTATCAAACTTGCATAAACTGAATTTATGGTGTGTCGAGCTTCAACTAATACATTGGTAACAACCCGTTTGATTGTTACGTGACAAATTTCGACAACACAAATTAGTTAATAGAACACTTGTAAATTTCGCTTACAAGGTGTTTGATAAATTGTCTCTTCTACAAATTGTTCAGTGTGCTTAATTTCTCTCTTTAATATTCTCATTGGAAGTATTTGATACTCAAAGAGATTGTTGATTCGATTAATTGATTGAGTATAAATCGTATTGATTAGAGAAAATTTTTCTCACATCATTCGCACGGTTCGCATATATGATCTTCTCAATAATTGATCGATTAGACGATTGAAAAACACCGATCTATTCAACCCCCCTTCTAGATGGATCACATCGTCTAACACGATATACCATATTTTTTGGGTAAACCTAAAAATATGGTAGCTCAGCATGCTCCGATGTTGATTTTACGCAGTATTATACCACTGATGTGTTGTGTTTGACATAAATGGTTACTTTTTACATAATTGTGCAAACCTTATTTTACGTACGTTATATATGTTAGATATTCCCCTCTCAAGCTAACGTTTTGGTATGAGCATAATCTGTTGGTAAGTAATATGGTATTGTTGTCGTTACTATTCGGTATGATACCGCAAATGGGATGAGATGGAGGAAAGATGAATTAATATGGATTGTGAGAGAAGATGAAATTACAAGAAGAAGATTGTGGTTGCATGTACATATACTATGAAAGTGAAATATTCGTTTTTTATGAGATATGTGCCAAGTGGAAGCGGTTGTAAGGTCACTATCAAGTGTGGGTTTCATAATCCTATGCTAGCTAAGGACTTAAATGGGAATGCCATATTAGGCCGTTTAAAAGATCATGAAAGAAAGTTTGTGAATGACATGAATAAATATAACATGGCTTTCAAATTCATAGTTGCTTATATGAAAGATAGATATCCAGAAAAACTAACGAGTGTTACCCAGGTCTACAAGGATAAGTTTACATACAATGCGAGCGAGAGAGGTCTGTTGATGGAAATACAACATTGATGAGTCTTATTTATGAAGATAAATACACATGTTGGACAAAAAACATGGATTTTTCCAATGTTATTGATGATATATTTTGGACGCACCCTAATTTAATGAAGTTGTTGAACATGTTTCATCTTACGTTAATTTTTGAGTGCACATACAAAACAAACAAGTACTTCTTATTCCTCCATGTTCAAGAAATGCATAACTCTATGTTATTATTCCTCCAAATGGATTTATTCTTGTTTTTAGACATATCCAAGCATGCAAAAAAAAATGAAATTAAAAAAATAAACATAAATTGAAGAATCGAATGAGAGATGCATGCAAAAGAGAGAAATTAGGTTTAGTGAATCAGTACCTTCGAAAACCTAAATCTCTAATTTTCAATCGAGTTCCATGTTGTCACCAAAACCTCATTCCTCTTGAGTTTTGGGGGTGTTTAGAGTGTCATCGAAAACCTAACTTCTATGAGTTATTGAAAGGACAATATGAGAGGGAAAAGATAAAACCAAAAAATAGGAGCGGGAAGAGAAAAAACTAAAATAAACGCATGAGAGGGAAATTTAAAATATTCACTAATGAAATGGAAGGAAGAAGACTGATAATGAGAGAGAATGAAAAGTTGTTGAGAATCAAGTGTGAGGAAGAAGTCCCACATTGGTTAGAAAAGGGAAGATTTAACACTTTATAAGTGAGAGAACCCACACACCTATCACCTTAAGACTTTAGGTGAATATGTGGTGTTCCTCTCATGAAGGTAAGTCCCAAGTAAATGCTCCCTCCTCGAAATTTCCCCTAACAGTGGTATCATGAGTGTTTGGTTTCGAGATAGCCACCGACCCGCAAGTGGTGGGTAGAAGGTGTTTGGAAGAGAGCGTTTGGTTTCGAGATAGCCACCGACCCGTAGATGGTGGGTAGAAGGTGCGTGGAAGAGAGAGCTTTCACATGGGGGGCATTACCGACCCGCAGGTGGTGGGTAGAAGGTGTGTGGAAGATGACTTTCACATGAGAGGGAGCATTGGAGAGAACCCACACAACTATCTCTTTAAAATTTTAGATGAATATATGGTGGACCTCTCACAAAGATGTGTTCTACTCGAAATTGCCCCCAACAAAAGTTTTAAAAGGTTCTCCTAAACTAATGTGGCCATCAAAATTTAATTTTATGTTAATGATTTTATAATATAAGTTATCTTACTAACATTTTTTCATGTTTATAAAAATTACCAAGACAAACTTATTTATATATCTTCAAGTAAATTATTGAAATGAAAACATCGTGGTTTTATTTTTATACAATTTCTTATTAATTAATTATTTATTTGAATTTTTTTTAATTAGAGGTTTATATCAAGAAAAACATATATGTTTAATTAAATTATGGATTTTTTTAAATTTAATTTCTATACATTTTTGTTATAAAATTTTTAGACCTTTATTTTAAATAAAATTTAAATATTCATATAATAAAATAATTTTTAGTTAAAAAAGTAAACTACAATGTCATTTAAAAAAATCATTATTTCTTAATCATAAAACATCGTTAGAGAAGGAATATTTTCACGAAAAACAATTTATTATTTTCTTTAAAATAATATATTTCTAAGAGTATACTTCTCTCACAAAAATATGTAATACATTTATAAGTAAATTTGTGACGAATATATCTTGTATACAATTTTTTTAATAAGTGAGAATTTATTTCTCTCACAAATTTCCGTTCCTAATTTTTTATTTTTTTAATAGTGATTTTAGTTTAAATAATAATGAGAAAAATGAAAGAAAAATAATAAGTTATAAATAATAAATCATACACTGTTTAAAATAATATTTAAAAAATAAATTATAAACCTGTGATGAATGACTATCACAAAACATATATTAGTTTATAAATTATAAAGTATTACCTTTGTTCCTATATATAAGAGACAATTCATTTTTTAAATTCATTCAATAATCAATATATTTGGTCAATTTATAGACTAGGTACATTGATTATTCAATGAATCTAAAAATTGAATTGTCTCTTATATATAGGAACGGAGGTAGTAATAAATAAGTTTATATAAACAAGAGTTTAAAAGAAAAAATGAAAGGTGGTGTCTGAATGGAAAAACAATTGATAACGTGACTTACTTACTCAACCACAACATTTGCATCCAACATCCGCAAATAGTGGTTGTATATATAGATGGCTCCCACGTTCACAAACCCTAACCATCCATTCCTTACCGATTCTCCCGTGTACTTCCCAGTTCTCAGTTCTCACTAACGTGTTTTCTTTTCCATAAAATCCGTCAACAACAAGGTCGTTGTAAGATCCCTTCTTTTAGGGTTTTATTACTCTTTATTTCTCTTTTTGATATATATATATATATATTTGTATGTGTCCTCTGTGTATAAATTATGAGACTTAAGTGAGATTTATTTGTGTGCGATTGAGAATAACAGGTTTGTCTATGTTTAACCACATCAGTCTTCATTACTTTTTCTTTGAAATTACTGCCATGAACAAGCGATTGGGATCGGGTTCAACCAAAGATCCTGTTACTGACCTTTCTGAAATGCTGCCATCGGGATGGCGTTTACAGAGGATAATGCGATGTTGTTCAACCAACCATAGGACTAGGGAGGACTAGGGAGGTTCAGCTATTGCGACGGGTTTCAACCAACCGATGGCCATTTTGTTCAGAGAATGATAGGATTAGTGAGCTTCCCGATTCAATTCTACGTCACATTCTCTCTTTTCTTCCAATCAAATTAACAGTTGAGACTAGCATCCTCTCCAAGAGGTGGAAAACATTATTCCATCTCTTAATTCATTCCTGAGGTAGGTCTTATAGATAATTTTACTTTATTATTACAGTTATTATTTTAAGACTCTCACTCTGTTTAAATCAAATATTACTTGAATTGTTTAGGAAATACAAAATGGAAATGAAATCAAAGACAATAATTGGGAGGAGCCACAAACAATTCCAGAATGTTTTTCATTTCAGCTCAAAACTTGTTTGTTTGGATAATATAGTGGCACAAGTTCTGAACTACATCGGCTCAGGTCTGGGTACGTTTTTTTGATTTAGCCCAGGAATATTGGCGGCCACGGATACTATTTGCGATAGCCAGCAGTGTGGGTTCTCCCATATGCATTGATGCTGCTGCGTCCAAAGCTAGGGTAGATAGAGCTTTTGGGCAGTATGTTCGCGTTCTAGTGGATATAGATTTGTCTCTTCCGTTGAATAATAATATTTTAGTTGAAAGAGAAGGTTTTGCTTTCTTATCGGACATCGAATACGAAAATCTACCGGATTTTTGCTCTCATTGCAGGAAACCTGGGCATATGATTTCTTCCTGCAAATTGTTAAAAGCTTCACAGGTCCATAATATGCCTAAACATTCAACCCATAATCTTCACAAGCAACAGTTTGTCCCTCCGGTTAATAACGAGGCTCCTGTGGCTCCTCAACCGGCAGATTTAGAGGAAGATGCTACAAGAATACATCACAGTAACCAGGGGGATCTAGTGCTCCCTCATAATCCGTTAAATTTTGTATCTCAGCCATCTGATTCTAATAACTCTCAAGTTTCGGTTTTTGTAGCAGCTACTCCAGAGCCGGTTAACACAACAGCTCCGGTGGATGATGTATTGGACAGAACCTTCCTTCAAAACTCTTGGGATGTTTTGGCTCAAGATGGGATGGAGGAGCCGGTTAAAACCAATTGTTCCACAGGGGCTTTTTCCATAGCAGTTTCAAAATTACACAAGAAGAATTCTAAAGCAAGTCTTAAATATGGAACTAGGTCCAAAGCAGGCCTTAAAAAGGTTTCCTCATGAAGCACATTTTCTGGAATATCAGAGGAGTGGCTAATGCTCCATCAAGATTAGCTTTGAAGAGATTAATCATTTTACACAAGCCAGATTTTGTTTTTATCGCCGAGCCTAAGATGAGTTACAATAATTTTCCTGTGAATTGGTTTTCTAATCTTGGATTAAAGCAGTTCGCATTTAATGATACCATTCAACCGTCTTTATGGTGTTTTTGCAAGCTAGACATTCATCCTTCCATTCTTCTCATTACTAATCAGCTGGTTTCTTTTTCTTTTGATCGCTAACATCTTTGTAATGGCAAACTTATGCTTCCACCGATCATGCAAGGTTTGTGGGCGGACCTCATTTACAAACTTTGCATCCCATTCCTTGGCTTTTTATGGGGATTTCAATGCGATTCTAGGAGCACATGAGCATAGAGGTAGTAGGTCTCCTTCTAAAGGTCCGATCTGAGTTTTAAGGATTGGTCAAGGCAATAATCGATACATTCCGGCGAAAGGGGCTTGGTATACGGTCCAACAAAGAGATTTTCAATTGTATCGAAAGAAGACTTGATAGGTGTATCGCTAATCAACAATGGCTGGATGTCTGTGCTCTCTGTTCAGTGTCAACGCTAACCAAGCTCAGTTCTGACCATTTCCCGTTGCTATTGGAGTTTCACATTAACTCTAGTAGAAAGGCGGGCCAGTTCCGTTTTCTCAAAGCGTGGACACTGCATTTGGATTGTAAACGTTTGATCGAAGACAGTTGGAAGGTGCCGGTGGTAGGATGTCCAATGTTTGTTTTAACAAAAAAACTGCAACGTCTTAAAAGCATTCTTCGTGAATGGAACAAGCTTTCTTTCGGCAATGTTGATGTCAATGTGCAAATGGCAGAAGAAGCTCTCGATAACATTCACGCTCTCGTTCAAAACTCGGGCTATGATGAAAGTCTTAAGATACAGGAATTTGAAGCTCAAAAAAATCTCTCTTCTGCGTTGGACATAGCAGATTGTTTCTGGAAAGACAAATCTCGTATCCGTTGGCAATTAGAGGGAGACCGAAACACCAAATTCTTTCACAGAACTTTCAAAATCAGGAGCAGTTTCAAGTCAATCACTATGCTCATGGATGGGGATTCTTGTGTGTCCGAACCACATAGAATTGCTGAGCACACTTTAACTTTTCAAAAATATTTTTCAAACTAATTTCTTGTTTTGCGGATTGCTCCCTCATTGAGGAGGTTATTCCAAATCTGGTCACTGAGCGCATGAATTCGTTGCTCACCATTCTGCCATCGGTAGAGGAAATATCGGCAGCAGTTCGCTCCCTAAATTTTGATAGTGCTCCTGGGCCAGATGGTTTCGGCGCAATCTTTTTTCATTCTTACTGGGAGGTTATTAAGCATGATGTTGTGGCGGCGGTTTTGCAATTCTTCACTTCCGGTTGGATTCTCGATTTAATTCCAATGATGGTCCTTATTCCGAAAAGCACTTCTGCTATTGCCTTAGATCAATTTCGCCCTATTGCCTTAGCGAATTTCAAATTCAAAATTATTACGAAGATTCTTGCGGACAGATTAGCTTCTTTAATGCCTATGCTCATTTCTCCTGAACAGCGTGGCTTTATTCAAGGCAGAAACATCAGAGATTGTGTTTGTATTGCTTCAGAGGCTTTTAACATGCTCGACTCCAAGGCTTGGTGCGGTAACATAGCATTGAAAGTAGACATCTCCAAAGCTTTCGACACTTTAAATTGGACTTTCTTGCTAAAAGTTTTAGAGAAGTTCGGTTTTAATGACAGGTTCTGTTCTTGGATTCACAACATCTTTCACTCGGCTTTTCTTTCAATCTCCATTAATGGTGAGCTGCACGGGTTTTTTAATGGTTCGAGGGGTGTCCGACAGGGTGATCCTTTTCACCGTTGCTTTTCTGTTTAGCAGAAGATGTGTTGAGCAGATGGCTTTCGCGGTTAGTTTCCTCCGGAAAATTGGATCTTATCAAGGGTCCGCGTAACTCACTTGTTCCTTCGCATACGCTTTATGCTGATGATATTTTTATATTCTGTAAAGGCAAGCTCTCTAATATTCAAGTTCTCACTGACTTGTTCACTTCTTATGCGGTAGCCTCTGGTCAAGTTGTGAATTGTTCTAAATCGTCGATATTTGGCGGCTCCATGACTTCTTCGCGGTTAAATATTCTTAAAGAGTTAACTGGTTTCAGCATAGGCTCTGCTCCGTTTAACTATCTTGGTGTTCCTATTTTCAAAGGTCGACCAAAATCTTGTTATCTCCAGCCGATTGTTGACAAGGTTATTTGTAAATTAACCTCCTGGAAAGGATCTCTTTTGTCTATGGCAGGGAGAGTCGAGTTAGTTAAATCTTCTCTGCAAGGCATGTTCCTTCATACGATGTCTATTTACGCATGGCCGATTGCGTTACTTAAGAATCTTGAAAAAGCAATGCGAAACTTTATTTGGAGCGGGGATACTTTGAAATGCAAAACGGTTACGGTTGCTTGGAAGAAGGTTTGTAAACCTTTGTCAGAAGGTGGTTTAGGTCTCCGTTCTCTCCTTGAGCTTAATGAGGCCACGAACCTCAAACTGTGTTGGGATTTTTGCTCATCTGTTCAGCCTTGGGCCGTTCTTCTGCGTTCTCGTGTGTTGAGGAATAACAATTCTATTTGTTCTTCTCATCTCTTTTCCTCGATCTGGACCAGCATTAAACATGATTGGCAGATTGTTCAAGTCAATTATTTTGGCTCCTCGGCAACGGTACATCCATCAGATTTTGGTTGGATAGTTGGTGCGGTACTCCGTTGGCGGAGGATTCGGGTGACATGATTATTGATAATAAGCTGCTGGTTTGTAACTTCTTATCTGGACAGAACTGGAATGCTAACATTCTCTCCTTGCCGGACCCGATACAACGCATAATTATGAATACTCACATTCCCCGAAGGTTGTAGGTGCAGGCCCGTCGGCAGGGGAATCATCACTAAAATAGCTTTTAACTTCAAAAGAAAGACTGGGGAGTTACGGGATTGGAGCGGCTTCATTTGGGCCAAATGGATCCCTCCATCTAAATCTATTACGGTGTGGCGGATGCTCCTCGAGGCAACTTAAGCGGAATTTCTCTTTCCCCTCCAGGTGCGGTTTATGTAGACTGGAAGAAGAATCTGATCAGCATTTATTTTTTAAATGTGATTATGCGAATAAGCTCTGGTCTTGGTTGATTTCGGTGTTCCACTTTCGTTTTCGAATTGAGGGTTGGGATGACGTTTGGAAGATGCTAAACAATTCACAGTCTGAATGCTCTTTGGTGCTACGGTGGCGATTATTTTCATCTGAGCGGTATTTGGTTCGCGTAATGGAGATCGATTTAACAACAAAGGGTTCTGTTTGGTCACCATCTCCTCTATATATTTGCTATGTGGCTGGAGCAATGCTAAAGCGGTCTCTCATCTTAATATCTGATTTTGTCTTCTTAAATTCTTCAAAGTTGCTATCAATCCTCCCAAAGCACCTCGGGTCATCGAAGTTATTTGGAAGCCTCCTCCGAGTGGTTGGATCAAGATTAACTGTGACGGTGCCTCCCTTCATAATTCTGGTGCTTCTGCTTGTGGTGGTATTTTAGAAATCATGACGGTAATTTCTTGGGTGCTTTTGCTCAATTCCTGGGTTCCTCTAACTCGCTCATCGCCGAACTCTCAGGTGCAATGGCTGCAATTGAGTTCGCTAATGAACAAGGTTGGAATAATATTTGGTTAGAGTCGGATTCTATGGCTGTGGTTCTTGCTTTCAAGCCGCCTTATTTGGTTCCTTGGCGGATTCGTTCTAGATGGTTTCACTGTGTTCATATTACGTCGAAGCTGTCGTTCATAGTAACTCATATTTTTAGGGAAGGGAATACTTGTGCAGATTCTCTTGCTAACATAGGTCTGACTTCTACAGGTTTATTAAGATTTAGTGCTCTTCCCACTTTTTTGCGGAAAGATTTTGTGAAGAATAGGTTAGGTTTACCATTCTTCAGGTTCATATCTGGTTGAGAGGGTATTGGTCTAGTCCCCCCTCTCTGTTTGTTGTTGTTCCATCTTTTCTTTATTAATATTATTATCTCATTAAAAAAAAAATGTGTCACTCAATATAATATTTTTTAATATAATTTATTTTAAAATAAATAAAAATTTTAAATTAATTATCATGGGAGATACCCAACCAAAACTCTAGGGTATTAAAGGAATTTATTAATTTTTAAATAGTAAAATTAACATTATCTCAATTATTTTAAAATAATTTAAATTAAAGATTAAATAAATATTTATAGTCATTTATTATATTAGAAATAAAATAATTATCCTAAACTTTTATTAAAAGTTGTTTATCATGACATAATATTAGTGGTGAAACGGGTTCCGGCTTGTCGAGCCGGCCGCGCACCCGCTATAAAATGACAGGTTATGTTGGAATTTCAAAGCCTGCTCCTCTAAATTTCGCCCTGTCAAAATGCATATGCCGCATGTATTCGTTTATCTTGCTCCACCATAATTTCATCATTTTTTTAGTTAAAAGTTTGTTCAAAGATACTTGCAAGGCTGCCAACTAGCCACCATGGCGAGATGAACTATGCATTGTCCATCCAAATATTTTTTTAATAGACTTAAGGCAGGGTGGGGTGGCATGTTTTACCACCCCTACATAATATCATATGTGATTTTTCAATTTAGTGTTTCTAGTGCCATCATCGAAGGATGACAATTAGATCTATTTCTTAATGGTATCTATTTCTAGTGGATACCCATTTCTAGTGGGTGTCTACAAAATTTATCTATAATAAATTTATCAATAATAGGTAGTGTAAAAGGATAAGATCACGAACAATTATTCATTAAAATAAATGTGCATGAGTGTGGATATTCATACTCGCATAGTATATATTTATGAATATTTTATTTATTTTTTAACTCAACAATAATAATTTTAGATTATTTTGTGATAATAAAATTTTAAAATTATGTGATAAATTATAATAGGCTATTAGTTTTTTTTTAGAAATTCTGATAAACGAAGCTCTGTTTGGTAAAATTAGCGATTTAGTGATAGGCTAGGTGATAGCTTATAACTTATGGCTAATGGCTAATGACTAATAATTTATAGCTTATAGTTGATGGTTGTGATTTATAGTTAATAAGCTAATTAAAGTGTTAGGTAAAATTAACGGTTTAACTAGCTGATAAATATAAAATGACATAAAAAGACACTTTTTTAATTAATAATTAAATGTATATTTAAAATAATTAAAATTTATAAGGGTAATAATGGAAAAAAAATGCTAAGCTATAAGCTAAAATGCTATTTAAAATAGCATATGGAAAATAAGCTATAAGCTAGTAAAATAAGTCATAAAGTTGTAATGACAAAACAGTTACCAAACATATCGTTTATTATTATATGAGCTTATAAGCTATAAGCTATAAGCTAAAAGCTCAAAACATGACTTGCCAAACAAACTCGAAAACGGGTTGTTTACAAGATTCCTTGTTACTTTATGTACACCACACTATGTTTTAGTAACTTGGCGTAATTGTAGGTCTGTCTAGTTAAGTTGTAAAATTCAACATCACTCATAGTTTTGATTGAAGTTGATCACTAGGATTTAATGATTGTAATATAAATAATAAGGGTTAGTGTTTGAGAAACATGATGTGTTAGGGTCTCTCATATTTAGGAGAAATCCTAAATATAAAGTCATCGGAAATTGTTAGAAAAATGCATTGAAAAACAAAGGATTTGTTGTTGTTTTTAAGACTATTAATTATACTAAGCTATTAATAGTAAATTTCTTTTTTTAAGTTGAAAGTCAAGCCTCCATATGTAGATGTAGGTTGCATCGAAACGGGTTACCAATTGATTGTGTTATGTATTGCTTTTTTGATCCATCATCTTGTACAACTTATTTGTGGTGATTTTGATTGAATTTGTCATACCAATTATTAGGACATTGCGTGCGACATCTGTCCCCTTAAGGTTTTAGGTGGAGATGTGGTGTCCTACGTTGTCTAACTTTTTTTGGTGCGTAGGAGAGACTTGAAAATCAAGTGTGAGGAAGAAGTCTCACATTGGTTAGAAAAAGAAAGAATGAATATTATATAATTGAGAGAACCCACACACCTATCACCTTAAGGTTTTAGGTGAAGATGTGGTGTATCTCTCACAAATGTGTGTCCCATATAACATGCTCCCTCCTCGGAATTTCTCCCTAATAAAGTTTTCTCTTTTTTTTTGGGTATCATGAATTTTGTGTCTCCATTAGAAAATTGACTATGCTTTTATTTTACCATAATGGTGTAGCTAGCAAAAAGTTGTTATAGCATTTTTTCATTTTTTTTACTTCAATTTATGGTCTGTCCCTGAGTTCAATTTAGTGCTGTTATTTTTCTTCAATTAGATATTTATGTGTTGTTTTGCTAGTGCAGGGATGTTTGGGAAACAGTTGAATTCATCTCTTCTCACTATTGATTCTTCTGCACAGTCTTCTATTGCAGGGTGAGTGCATCTTAATTTTTACTTTCTACTGGGTTTTGGACTTTTGGTGGTTCTATGTGTTTCTATGCTAGGAAAAATAAGTCTCCTAGCATTAGTAGATAATATCCTACACATTACCATTACCATTCCTATTCATCACTCAGCGGGACTTTTTTATCTAAATAATTTTTTTCTTTTTCTTTTTTGACTTTACCGAAGAATAAAAATTATAATTGAATCAAATATTTATAAAAACAAAAAGATCTTAGAAACAACTAAAAAAATTTATAAGAACAAAATAAAATTGAATTATATCAAAGGTGATTCTATATTTAAAATAATTACATCATACTTAGTTTTATTTTCATTTTAATTGATTTTCATACAAATAATTAGAATTAGAATTACAATAATATGTTAGTGCAAAACAAGCCAAACAAACTCTTACTTCCAAAAAAAACAAACTCTTGCTACTAAAGAAATATATAATATGACAAATATATGAATTTTCATTGATTATATGTGTAAAATTGGTTTACACCGACAATGCATTTAGGGGTGACAAAATTGGTTGGACCCGTCGGATCGGTACGTTTGACTCATCATTTTTGACGGATTGAGCTAAGATTTTTAACTCGGTATCTTAAGTTGGTCCGTCCCGTCTAACCGCTTAAAAAAGCGGGTCGAGACGGAGCGGGGCGGGTTTTGCGTGCTGACTTTTTGTTAAAATTTTTTACTTTTTTACTTCGAATAAAAACAACTTTAACTATAAAAATAATAATATTTTCTTAAGATTATGTTTCTTAAATTGTATTTTAAACTATTATACAAACAAATTGAATTATAAGCTCAACGTTCTTTTTATAACTTTCTAATACATGTGTTGATTGAAATTTTTTGAAATAAAAGAACAATTGTATGACATGCATAATTATTAAGTTTTCAATACATTAGCTCACATGTTTTCTTTAGAAATAGATGTTGATTTTAAGAAAAGAAAGATTTGATTAGTGTATCGTGTGACAAATTTAGGATTTAACTATTAAGGAATCGATCAATATAAGAGTCTACATGATATAAACATTGAGAAAGTCAAGTATTGATATTTTATGCACTACTATTATTATTATTTATGCGTGTAAAATCTTAATTGGATTCTTTAGTAGTTAGTTTTTAAATAGTATTAGGAAGATATGTATCATTTAGTTTTTATTTTGATATTTTTTATTTATTGTAATTGGTCTTTATTTTTTGATCTTTTTGAACAAACACATGTTGAAGTTCTATTATGGGTTAAAAAAATATTTTGTCGATTATTTGAGAATAATTAAAAAAATTGTAAATTATGTAGTAAATCAAAATATAAAATTAAAAAATTAAAATTTAGCGGGTCAGTCTGCCTACTCGACAACTCGTTAGTAAACGGGACAGACTTGATTTTTGAGCTCGAACACCTAAGTTAGTCCGCTCAGCTCCATCCCGCTTTTAGACGGGCTTAAACGGGCCGCCCGCTTTGTCACCCCTAAATGCACTATATAATTTTAAAAAAAATAAATTGGATATAGAGAAAATAGAACATGCTTATTTTTACAATGTGAATCAATGACAATTATATATTTAGTTAAAATATATTTTTATTTTAAAAATATTGATGACAAATTTAAAATTTTTGATTGATGACAGATGTAAAATTGATTTACTATGACAGTACTCTACAATTAAACTCATTATAATATGGCAGCTTAAAAAAATAAGTTGGCAATTGCTTGAAAAAAACTTGATAATGTGAAGAAACTTTCTCAACCACGTCATTTGCATCCAACATTCACAAATAGCGGTGCGGTTTTATATCTCAATGGGTCTCCTATTCACAAACCCTAACAATCCATACCAACTCCCTTGTGTACTTCTCACTCACGCGTTTTCTTTTCCGTAAAATCCGCCAACAACAAGGCAGCCGCTGTAACCCTTATTTTCCGGATCCCTTTTCCTAGGGTTTTATTACTCTCTATTTCTCTTTTGATTTATATTCTTTTTACTTGTGATTTGATTCATAATTAGACCAGATCTTTTAGATTCGTTACAGATTTGATTCGGAATTAGATATTTGTCCTCCTCGTATAAAGTATTATGAAATTTCTTTATTCATGGGTTTTTCCTTTACTATGTATGTTGTATGAGTATCAGTAGAGATTTATTTGTTTAAGAATGAGAATAACCAAACCAGAATTTGGTTAGTTTTGATTTTGCAACTGCCATGTCCAAGCGATTGCGATCGAGTTCAACCAAAGATAGGGTTACCGACCTTTCTGAAGTGCTGCCATTGGGATGGGGTTCAAGGAAGCGATTGCCATTTTATTTACAGCGAGATAGGATCAGTGACCTTCCGGACCCAATTCTATGTCTCATTCTCTCTTTTCTTCCAACCAAATTAACAGTCGTCACTAGCATCCTCTCAAAGAGGTGGAAAACAGTATTCCTTTATGTCCCCTCTTACATCATGTACACACCCTTCATCAAATCTTATCATCTATGTCGCGACAGCGAATCTCCGATACCATTATTCCGCCTCTTTTGTAACGAGCCTGAAATTTACAACCCTCTTATCATGGAAGCAACACAAAGAGGAGTTGAAACCCTAGAACTTTTCTCTTTCTCTTCCCCTTTAGAGAAGAGCTATATTTCTAATATACTCACTTGCAAGACTCTCACCGTTCTCAAATTGTCATCGGTGACCATTAGGGAACGGGAACTTCCTCACATTAATATTTCTTCTATCAAAACTCTTCATTTGGATACTATCAATTTCATCCATACTCCATGTATGATCAACTTTTTCTTATCCTTTCCCAATCTAGAGGAATTGGAAACAAATGATGTACATCAAATTTTGGGGAGGAGAGTTATTCCACAATCAAGAGAAATGATTAAATGTATGCTCAACTTGGTGAGAGCTAATATTTCTGACATTGAACTGATTCCTTTCTTATCCTTTTCCAAGGAACTCATTCTCAATGTAAAGAAGGTATGATTGTTACTTTAAATTTCATAAACTATAAAAGTGTTTATTCATTTC
Source organism: Vicia sativa (assembly GCA_021764765.1). Classification (NCBI taxonomy): domain Eukaryota; kingdom Viridiplantae; phylum Streptophyta; class Magnoliopsida; order Fabales; family Fabaceae; genus Vicia; species Vicia sativa. The sequence continues at coordinate 224,898,659 of CM038792.1, forward strand.
TAATGTTTTGGGTCTGTAATTCATGAAGGTACCGCTGATTAGCATCGGCCAAGTCCCCATCTTTTACAACCTAACTCAATTGAAGCTCTTCTTAACCTTTAAACAAACTTGGCCCCAGAAATGGGAGTGGATATTAAAATTGCTTCAACAAAGTCACAAACTTCAACATCTTATCATTCATGAGGTTGATCTTATAGATAATTTTACTTTAATGTTAATATATAAATATATTATTATCATTATTAGTATTATTATTATTTTAAGACTATGTTTTAAATGGAATATTACTTGAATTGTTTAGGAAATACAAAATGAAAATGAAATCAATGACAAGAATTGGGAGGAGCCACAAACTATTCCTGAATGTCTTACGTCTCAGCTCAAAACTTTTCTCATTAGATGTTTTAGAGGCACAAGTGCTGAGCTACAATTTGTAGAATATATTATGAGAAATTCAAAAGAATTACTTACAATGACGATTCACAGCTCCTCTTCCATAGATATAAACACAAAGTTTCAAATATTACAGAAATTATCTCTATGTTTAAGGAGTTGTAAACTTATATTTGATTGAGTGGCCTAAAATTAGGTATGATGTAAGGATTTGATGGTGTTTGAAACACATAACTTCTTATTTTGTTTGTTTTCAATTTTATATTGACTTTTATAGTCAACTTAAATTCATATTATTAATCACCATTTTTACTTCTTTGTTTTCTCCTTTAAACTCAATTTTATAACTATATTATAAAAGGACTATAATTTTATTTAGTTGCATTATTAATGTGTGAATTTTGGAAGCAGATCACCTCATATGCACCTTTCCTACGGCTATCTCTCGTGCTCACTAAAGTCAAAGACCTATCAACCATTAGTAACACTAAAATGTAGGATACATTTTGAGGTAGATTAGTATTATAATTGGGGAATAAGATTTTATTAATCTAGTCAACAAGAAATATATGACTTTGTAGTTTTTCTTTTTTGAGAGGGGAAAATAATTTAATTGAAATAGGCATCAGAAATGCCCAAATAATATTACATCAGATACATCCTATACCAGCCCCCTTAAAACCACCCACATAACTATTAAATAATAAGACTCAATCTTACCTAAACCACTGTCACAAACAACTAAATGCAAAAATATTTGAATTATAGAATCCTAATAAAGCAACTTATTTACATAACACAGTAAATAAAATAAAATGTACACTTTAAAATTTATTACAAAAACTTTACGATTGTTTCTTTGATAAAAAATTCCACGAAAGATACAATGTATTTCAAGAATAATCCTTTTAGACGAAAATTCTTAGGTAGACACGGTTATAACATTTGGCCTTACGCATAATCAGTCATATTTTTTAATTAATTAAAAAATAGTTAAATATGTTTTTGATACTTATAAATATTTTAAATTTTATTTTTAATTCATATTTAAATAAGAGTTAATAGGTATTTTGTCACGTGTCATACGGGTGAGTTTTAAAAAAATTTATATAAAAAAAATTTAGATCTTTCCCTTAACATATGAAGATTCCTTTGTTTTGTCCTTCAAAAAATAATGTCCTCAAAATTTATGACGTGTCAATAATTTTTATTTTATTTTTTATTGAAGTTTAGTTGATTTTTTAACAACGGTTTCTCTTCTCTCTTCTCTCTCTCTCCTAGATCATATCCTCTATCACCTTTTAACTAAGAGCTCAAAATAAGAATCATGGAGAGGGAATGGAAGTTGAACCAGAATTTAATATTTTTTTACAGTCTTTTATTTATTTTTTTCTACAAAGGTGAAAACATCTCTCTATATATATAAAAGTGTTGTTTTCAAATGAGTACTACATGTTATATAAGATTAAATATTTTATATAACTATATATTAAATAATATTAAAATTATATGATGATAAAAAATTCTTAGTTATTATTTATTTATTTATCACCACTGGTATAATCCGATTCGGGGGTTGTAATTCTCCCTACCAAACTCAGCGTCAATCACCACTGAATCAATCAATGATTAGTAATTCTTTTAATTATCTATCATATAAGAAAAGTGATCCTTTTCCTTCGCAATTTTTTTCCACCTAGCTGATCTAATGCATCATCAAATTTTTTATGATAATCCTAATTTTTCTCCTCATTAAATCTTAATTTTTCTCCTTATTCATTGCTTTTTTCCCTTTACCTCATTTTCAGCTTGGGTTCACCTTTGACCCTTCTGTTACACAAGCTATAGAAGAACCGTTTTCATAAACCATTTATTTCAAAAAATATGGCCAAACCTATGGAGAGGAGAAAATAAGCGACATGACAACAAAAAGTCTATGCATATTATATTTTTAATCATGCATATTATATTTTTAAAATCAGTATAATCTAATGCTGATATATTATAATTAGATATGATTAGTTAATAGATTGTTATCAGTCAGTTATTTTCCTAATCTTCATGAAAACAGGCTTAAGGTTGTTTGTTCAGTTTTATAATTTGCATTGATTTCAAATTATGTAATGCAAATCAAACGATAGATTTAAAGTAGGTAAAGAACTTCTACAGATTTCAAATTATGTAATACATATCAACGATGGAATTAACGTAGATAATGATGTGATCCTCTGCCATGGGCGAGGAGATAACGATGTGATCCTGTCTGCCATGGGCGAGGAGAAGATTAGCGAGTCTTAAGTACGTTGAGTATTAAATGCATGAAATTATCGAGTGTTGAGTCTTAAGTGTTTTATGCTTGTTTTATGTTGTAAAAAAATTATTGGTTACTACTCTCTGTAACACTTTTATTGGTTACTACTCTCTGTAACACTTATTTACGTGCTTATCTAAAACACCCTCTGCAGTAATTCTCTTAATGCAACAAATTTTATGATTTCTTAAAGGAACATACGGATGCTTTTAATCTGTACTTATTTTCTCTATGCATTTTTCTATTATCTTATATATTTATGAGATGAACATGATTTTGATTATTATTTATGGTATAACAATTAAAGATATTATTTATAGAAAGGTATAATTTCACAATATTTTATTCATATAAATAAAATTGTTATAACACTTTTATATCATATTTTCACAATTATCTTATTTTTATGTTTAAATTAATATTTCAAGATCTTTTTCCTTAAACAAATATAATTAATTAATCAAATTTACAAAAGCTATTGCATATTATAATGTAATTAATGTTATTAAAATTTAAAATTATAATATGATGTTAATATTATTTTAGATATTTATACTATATAGTTAAACTTACAATAATAATTATGATAAGTGTGTAATTGCCGGTGTCAAAATAAAAATTATATTATTCATCAAAGTACAAGAAAAATATGCCATTTATTAAAATTTATACATTTAAAATAATGATTGAATCTCTCCTTCCAAAATAAATATGTAAAATAATGATTGAATCTCTAATCCTAAAATAAATATGTACATAAATATTAAATAGATTTTATTTTAAAATTAAAGAGAATGTATGCCCTTAAAACTTATTAATATTACAACATTTTGAAATACTGGTAGGTTAAAAATGTAATAACGATCGTTATATTTACAAAAATGATGAAGTCAAGTCCATTAAAACCATCAAAATGATTGAAATCAAATTAACTAATAATAAATATTCAATTTTAGACATACTATTCATTTTTAATAATTTTACGTATTTTATACAGAGGAATATCTCATAAATTAAATAGTGCTCTGGCTGGTTCTAAAATAGAGCTTTGATCATCTAAAGAATGTGTTAGAACAACTTATCTTTTACTGGAGGTGTCGGTATCATACTAACTTCATGGTTCTCCAAGTGTAAGAGTAACTCCAAGAGCACCATGACACCAATGCACAAGACGGTCAGATTTGTTTCCTTCATTGGAGGGATAATTGTCACTCAAGAAACGATTCTTAATCATTTAGTGTAGTGTACCCTTTACATCTTCTACCTCATCTGGTTTGAGCTCCATGTCCATCAAAACATTCATGATTCCTGCAAGTCCATGAGCAGCACCCCAATATTTCTTCCCATGCCATTCATACATCAAATGACACCTTCCCTTTTGAGCCAATTTTCTACCAGCTGTTATAATTTTTCCACAATTGGTCTCTGTCAAAGTTAAATTAAAAGCGATTTTCATGTAACTGTGATTTTGACAAAATAAATAGCAATGAAGAGTGCCGCGATGAAGCACATATGTCTTACCATGTGAGTAGTTTGTATTGTGTCTTTATTGATAAGCTTGTTTAAGAATGAACAGGCCCATAAGTAACTTGCTCTTCCATACAATCATGGGGTAGCTCAATCTGTTCACAAAGCAAAACCAAAAGAAAAAAGATATAAAACAACCAAAATTAATATGTAAATTGAATTATCATACAGATAATGATTAAGAAATAAATACAACAGAACCTCTTTGAATTGTCTAAGGTAATAGTCAAATAATCTTTTCTCACCGGCATGCTTAACTATGACAGCACGAAGAGCACAAACACCGGCACACCCACAAATAATGTCACACGGATGCAACATAATACATTAGCAAATAAAACTATAATCCCATTATTTCTCATTCTCCCATATTAAGATGAAACTGTAACTGCTCATAACAGAAGTATATATGCATGTCAGAAGATTTTCTTGTAATCTCATAGAAGCAAAAGTATCATAGACTTCATCATAAGTGGTGATGAGTTCTTGTCCATTAGTGGAAAGCCTGAAATCAATTTCCAAATATTAAAATTATATGATATACAAACACACACAAATAATGCATTACACTATTACTTACAAATCGTTCATCTTAGTGTCATACTGCTTCGCATCAAATTGTGAAACTTCTGGAGCCAAACCTAGCATCTGCAGATCCAAGAACACAGTTTAGATAAAATTCAACACATATTACCAATAAATAACAAACATACAACTAAATATCCATTAAATTAAAATTACATTAAAACACAATCCAATTGCTTTTTTGCCTCTGTTTCCACCTTGAACATTTCTTCCTGAAATAATGAGACTGTTACTGAATTAAAAACGACATAAGAATTTAAAAAAATACTGATCTTATTGCTCCATTAAATCCAAACAGGATCATCCTAATAAACGTTGATGTTATCACAAACAAAACCAATTCACTTATCGTAACGATAATCTTATCCTCCCGAGGAATCTATCTCGCCCTCTAATCGGATGAAAGATCCATTGATCCAATGAACCATTCCTCAGGAACTCGTAAACTAAAAGCCTGCAAAACAAACACTTCTTAAGCGAATTAAAGCGTTGAAATACCATACATAACATAGATAAAAACATTAGTCTATATAGTTTCACAAAGAATATCCAAACTACATTGAAAATGACATTGACAAATTTATGATACTATGTTGTTCCATCTCCACCTATTATCTGCATAATAACACAGACAAGTCTTTAATGACAATCATGTACTCTTAACAATCTGAAATTGCAACAAATTAGAGGGATAACAGAGGAACACGCACGCGGAACATCATCAACAACAACTCAAATTGACTTATTCAGTTTTCTGAGTTATGGCGATGGAACAAATTGCGACATAGTTGCTGCAAAACACGCATCTGAATCAAAAGCATGAGCAGATCGAAGAAGAAGCAAAGAATAAATTGGTGAGAATCAATCAAATCTCCTACTTTCTTCTTTTTATCCCTTCACTCTTCAAATTAATGGAGTCTAAGGGTCAATGGTAGTGGAGTGCGAAAAGAATTGAAGACGACAATGATGTATTGTAACCGTTATTAGCAGGTTTCGTGGAGTAGTGAGAGGAGAGGGTTATGAATATGGAGGTGGAACAATTGAATGGTAGTGGGCGATTGATTGGGAAAGAGAGAAAATAGGTCAAAAAGAAAGAGAAAGAGAGAAAGGATGAGAAAGAAAGAGAAAGAGAATTCGTTTAGGTTGAATTGAATCAAGAAGATGAGGTGTAAAAACATTAATTAATTTTTTTAATTTGATTTTTGTAAAAAAAAAAAAATTATGCTGATTGATTAGGATAACCACACAGATGATTATGGAATAAGAAGGGTAATTAAGGATTTTAATAAACACCTTCTTTTCTTATATGATAGATATTCATGTGTCTTCCATGAAAGTGCATAAGCATCTTCCATTCTTAGTTAGATAGTAGATATTTATTTTCAAGAAAAAATGTATATTTTTTGAGTAATTTTCTTATCAAATTGAGTCTTAACATTTATTTCATAGGACTTTTTAATTTTTAAAAAGTTGTTCCGAATATTTGTTTAAACGAGAATACTAAATATATATGTAATAGAATTAGCGGTTGCTAAATATATCAAATAAATGAATAGAAAAAAAGAATTGATGAAAATTAGATGATTTATAAATGAATGTAAGAATAAATTAATAGACAAATTTGATGAATATATATGTGGAAATAACTAAATTAAAAAACAATAAATTAATAAAAATATAATAATAAAAAATGAATGATTTAAAAAATTAATAAAATATTAAGTGAATAAAATGATATTTACATTTGAAAAGAAAATATAAAAAGTGAATTTAGTTTTCTAAATTTAAAAAACAAAATTAAATGAAAATAACGCTTCATTAACTAGCGCATAAATATAACAACAAAATCCATATATGAATGTACCTTCCTAAATCTTTATGGTGTTTGAAGGCAAACATTTGTTTTGCTTGGGTTCGGGTTTGAAATTTGATTTTACCAGAATTTTACGTTTCAATATACCTCCGTCCTAGGGATACAGCTAGACGACCAATGTCTTTGTGGTTGACTTCTGTTACCAGAAAGGAGGTCATGACTGACGTCTGATTTACCATGTTTGAATGTCATGCTAGGTCGCACCTGGGGTGAGTGCTCATGATTAGCACACACAAACAGATAGATTAGTTATTTATTCCCCTTGTCCTAGATCATGAATGGGATTTTACCAAGCGTTTTATACTGAGGTTGGCATGATATATATTTGTTCCTGGTAGGGAAGTACCACTCTGCGTCTTTCACTTTGGAATATATGTTAGTTTCTATAATTCTTTTGAAATTTAATTGATGGTATGCTTGGAACGAAGGCTAAACTCTTTTTTTACGAATCTGGCTAGATAATCTTCAAACTAGACCACTTATAAATCACAACTGAAATAAGTTTGGAGGTTTTTGAATGTTACTTCTCTATATGATTTTCCTCTTTCAGGTCAATATTTTTCACGACTGGTTTCTCTTCATTATTGTGATACGCCCACTATACGGAAAAGACATACCACAATGGTTGATAAAGAAATATAATCACGCAAGACCATGAGTTGTTATGTAGCGTGTGGTTGTATATGTGTTACTTACAATCACAGTCCAGTGACTGTTATAGTAAACTATGTAATGTGTTATCTATTACGACGGTTTACATAAACAACCGTTGAATATAGGGCGCTCTATTCATGCAAATTTGAAAGCTACATTGTCTAGTTTGTCCAAAAGGATCCACCATGGATGTCACTGAAGACACTTTTACGTGAAATTACGAGAGTTAAGGGTTAACTCGTTCTTTTTCTTTCCTAGTGATAATTATAAAATTCTAGCACGCACACAAATAATGTCAAGACTGATGTATTAATGAACAAGCAATATCACGTCAGATGTTATAACATCCACTGACAGAACAACAACAATAACAACAATGCAAAAATGTAAGTTGTAGAAAGATAAAGAACACATCGATATGTTAATCGATTTTGGTGATAACTCACCTACTCTAGGGGCTACTGAGTCAGGAAGAAAATCCACTATTAGTAGTAATAGTTCAAAGCCAAACTCCCGCATTTACAACTTCTCGTTCAATCCCTATCCAGTGCAACTTCTACCCAGGTCCTCCTTAGATATGAGAAATCGTCATCCCACTTCCAATCACCGTAGTGATAAAAACTCCCAATCACATGGAAAATAGTTCCAGTCCCAAGAACTGTCACACAAACTAAACCAGGAAGAACACCCTTCCAACTTACAATACTCAACCAAGACTCTTGACCAAGAATAATACTTAGAGTTGCTTAAAATCTTCCTACAAGAACAATACCTAACTCTAGCCTCCAGGCTTCGCTTGAGAATAATTTCTATACAAGAAAGTTACAATCAGTCAACTCAAATGTATCATAGATACATGAGGACAAACAAAAACACATGGAGAACCTATGGAACTACCAAACCTAAACCCTTATTTTTCACAAGGTCTTATAATGAAAACTATGCTTAAAAACTAGATCTTGGGTAACTGCTTATATAAGCTTTTCACGTTGGACTTGGACTAGTTTGGATTCTTCAATCAACTTCAATCTTCAGCTGAAAAATATCTGGAGAATATTCTCAACAAAAATAGAAACAATCTTATAAAAGGTTTCCTAAAAAGTCCCAATCAATCCTTTTAGTAACCAATCAAATATGCACATGTTTCTAACAAAATACTTGATTAGCCTGCGCCTATAATGAGTATATAATATTCTAGATACTCATATCTTCAGATTAAATCTTCAAGAATATCCAAAAAACAACGCCTGCTGCATCAGCCTTAGGATATTACAACATCTTTTTTGACATCTGGCAGAAAAACATATAACTTTAAAATTATTATGAAAGTTGATGAAGATGCCGCAACATCTTACTTAACATCAACATAGAACCATGTGTAACCAAAATTTATGCCACCATAGAACAATAGAACTAACATATCCTCTTTTCTTTTGTCTGCTCCCTGACAAGATGTCGAGGAGCCCTCATGCTTTGTACCCTTGGAGTTCTCTTGAAGCCTTGAGTATCGAACATTATTGGTTGCTTATTTTTCCTTTTACTAGATGTACGCATGTGCTTTGAGTTGGAGAACATATAGTGTTACATGAGTTTCGATGCCAACTACTTTAGAAAAGTCGCTGCACGGGCGCAGTCCACGCTCAAGTATGTACTTTTTCATAACGTCGGTCGTGGAGACCTGAATAGCTTCATGGTTGAATCCTTCTATGTATGCTCAAAGAGACTCATCCTTACATTAGATGATCTCTCGAGTGACACTTCAGATTTCAGGTGTCGACGAGAGGCCGTGAAGTTCCCGGAGAATTTCTTCCCAAGGTTCCTCTAGGATTTGATAGACTCGTCAAGCAGGATTTTATTCCATGACATAGCCTCATTCCTCAGGGTTGTGGGGAATAGCCGGAATTTTATGGTTCCCCTAACTCCTCGATAGTTGATCAAGGCGTCGATGTTCTCGAGGTGGTCGTCTGGGGTCAGTAGTTCTGTCATAGGACCCCAAATTTGAAGGTTTCTCCAGCCCGACGGGGAAGGGAGTTTCCATGATTTTCCTGGACAATGAACCTTGGGGATCGTCATGTCGCTCCAGCTTGTGGATTGAGGCGGGAAATAGTTGGTCCTTCCTCGGCAAGGACTATCAACTCATCTGGGAGACAGGCTTCTTTGACGACTCTTCATTTTAGGTGGAGAGGAATGATGATTTTCTGACAGTTGATCGCCCTTGGTCTTTTTTGTAACTTTGGAGTGTCGGTCTCTACGGGAAAGAATGCGATTTTGCTTCTTGATAAACGCAACTTGTGGTTTCTCTTGTGTTGATCGACAACTTGGTCATTATGGTGATGGGTTGTGTGACCCACGTCGTCATGTGTCTCTGAGGAGGAGATCTTGACTGGAGTCTTTTCTCTAATAACTCCTGAAACAAGCATTTCAAGCAACACATTATTGTAATTGACAAGTTAAAATTCCATAATTCATCTTATCATGTTATATTATTGCTTTTACTTATATCATATTATTATATAGTATTTTGGAGTAAGTTTATAAAAGGAAAAACTTATATATAATTTATTATGTGTGGTTTGTACTATTTTTTTAATAAAAATATAACAAATATATAATTTCTCTAAACATATAATTTTTTTTTCTATTTTCACTTCCTAAATAATATTTAAATAATTTGTCATTTTTTTTATTAAAAAATACTATAAATCACATAAAAATTGTAAATACGTTTTCTCAATTATAAAATGAGTAAAATAGAAATAATTAATAAATGAAGTTATATTTCTAATAATTTTTTGAAAACAAGTGAGTGTATTTTCTTCTACGTCGATTGCATTTTTGTAATGCAATTATTCAAGAAGTTTTTACGGTAAAGTTGCAAGTAGGGATGGACAAACATTCGGATAGGATTAGTGGTAGATTAAAATTGGGAATCTGATAAAAACCACGATTGCAAAATCTAGGTCCATTCGTCCGATCACGTCTTCTATTTCTTTGGGTGGCGATTTTATCGGATGACGCTTTATTTCAGCTGGTTACTTCAGTTCCTTCGTTTAAAGGTCCATAATGTGGTCATTTGATGGCCTTGATCCTGTTATTCTAATGGAGTATCAGAGTGTTAGTCTGATTCAGAGCTACGTGCAAGGATGTCATGGTTGGGTCAACGTTGGACGATAATGGAATTGGGTGGAAGGCACTATTTCTTGAAAAAAAATCTTCATGATTTTTTTTGGTTGACTCAGTCCATTTTCAGAAGACAGTATAGTCACAAGCTTCGGAATTCTTCAACCAAGGTTCCTCCCAAAGCAGCATCTTAATTCATAAGTATTCTCAACCCTTACCATGTTTTCCTATTTAATTGAAATTACCCGTTAATGTGAGACTAGTGAATTTAAATGAATGACCATAGAAATGGTTGTGGAGTGCGGGTTGGAAAATGGATGATTGAATATACGTATAGTGATTACGAAACTGTATATGTAAGTTTCCTTATTGTGATCATTATTTCTCAAACATTTCCCATTAGCTTTCATATTTTCATAAATGTTTATAATTATACGTAGGTTCTCAGTCCTAAAAGGCTGAAACTTTTACTTTACTTGCTTCAATCATCAAATAATGTTTTGTTAAACGAAGTTATGGCAAGAGCTACAACTTTTTTGGGTGATCAGAAGAGGAAAAGGAAGGCATTAGTGAAGGATATTATGAAGCTTTTGTTAATTATTAGGGAAGAGCGATGAACTATGTTGGTTTTGTTGTAATATTTAGTGGTGAAAGGTTTTCGTCAAAGAAAGGTTTTGATTTTAATGAGATTTTCTTACATGTTGTAAAGATGTCATCAATCAGAACTATGTTGAGTTTAGCTACTACTGTTGATTTATAGGTTGAGAAAATGGATGTGAAAACAACTTTACTTCATGGTGATTTGGAGGAAGAAATCTACATGAAACAACCTGATGTTTTCAAGTTAAAGGCAAAGAAGATCATGTTTGTGGATTGAGAAAAAGTCTATATGGATTGAAGCAAGCTTCAAAGAAATGGTATAAGATGTTTGAGTCAGTTATGTGTGATCAAGGATACCAAAAGACTACACCAAATCATTGCATCTTTGTTAGAATTTTTTTTAATAATGGCTTCATTATTCTGTTGTTGTATGTTGAAGATATGCTTTTTGTAGGGAAAAATATTTCTAACATTAAGAATTTAAAGAAGTAGTTGGGACAGTCATTTGCCATGAGAGACATAGGAGCAGCTAAACTGATTATTGGCATTAGAATCACGCGTGACAGAAAAGAGAAGAAACTCGGGATGTCATAAGAACATTATATCAGAAAAGTGTTGGAAAGATTCAAAATGGAAAACTCTAAGGTGGTAAGCACTCCTCTTGCTTCTCATTTGAAATTGAGTTCTAGTCAAAGTCCTTCAAGTGAGGATGAAGCGTTTGATATGAAATGTGTTCCTTATGCATCTGTTGTGGGTAGTTTAATGTATAAAATAGTATGTGCAAGACCAGATATAGCACATGTTATTGGTACAGTCAATAGATTTTTCTCAAATCCAGGTAGAGAGCATTGAAATACTATAAAATGGATATTAATATATCTTTGTGGTACTACTTCTATGAGACTTTGATTTGGAGGAGATAAGCCTACTCTAGTAGGATACTCATACTCTGATTTGGCTGGATATATTGATTCCAGAAAGTCCACTTTAGACTACATGATCAAATTTGCATGGGGAGTTGTGGCTTGGCAGTTTGGATTGTAAAAGTGTGTAGCATTGTCTACTACAGAGGTTGAGTTTATTTCCATTACTGAAGCATGCAAAGAGTTACTTTGGTTGAAGAATTTTTTGCATGAGCTTGGTTTTGATCAAGACAAATATGAGTTATTTGTTGATAGTCAAAACGTTATTCATCTTGGTAAGAATCTGACTTTTAATAATAAGTCCAAACACGTTGATGTGAAATATCATTGGATACGTGATGTTTTAGATTCTAAGTTCTTGGAGTTAGCTAAAGTTCATACGGATGATAATGGTTTTTATATGATGATTAAAGCATTACCAAAATGTAAATTTGAATCTTGTTGTGATATCGTCGGTTTGGCGATTTCCTCCACATAGTTGTGAGGGGGAGATTTATTGAGCCTAGGTTCCCTTCCTATGTGGAGAAAAGCACAAATTTGAATAGCTCATTTGTCTCTCTTATATAAGGATTCAATTGATTATAGTGAAGTTATTTTCTTTGGTCTGGACGATTTGTGGTTTTTAGTCACATATTGAAAGATTTTCTATGTTAAAAATATTGGTATTCTTTTAAGCCTTTATTGTTTTGTTGTCGTCTTATATTTTTTGTTGATCCTCAAGGTTCCTACAAGTTTGAGAAACATTATATCCGCTGCGTATTAGTCTATTATTGTGTGTTAATTTTTCATCAGAAGAAGAACAAATGATTTGTAAAATATTATTAAGTGAATGGAGATTGATATGCAGTAATTAAAACTTTCTTTTAAAAACAGTGCGTTATAAAGTTAGTGCACCATAAAGCTGGTGTGGGTTTGGGCTTTTTTCTATTGGATGGTTAAAGTGACTTCATTAAAAAAGTCAATTGTGTGACTTAATCACCATAGAAGCTCCCTAATCTAAAACCTTAAAAAATCATAATGAAATCAAGAAAATAATATTTAACTTGATTTTTGAGTATTAAGATGCCCGTGTGTCAAGTGTGAATGATGATTCTCACATCATTTTAGTTATATTAAAAATCAGATCAATACAAAAATAGAAGGCAAGCGGGCAACAAGCTGTCCCGCTACTCCTCTTTGGATTGCAAAATCAATTCTCTTAAAAACTACTCCATAGATCTAGGAGATATAATATTGTTATTCATAAGCCTTTGAACTCTTTGTAAAAGAGTAACCGCTTCTGGTGCAAGGAATCCAAAAGTGTCAAAGACAAATGATATACAAACATATTGATTTTCAGAACACGCTTTCTCATGTTTGACCACTTTACTAGATGAAAAAGAGAATATTGAATGTTTTTATGTGAGAAAAGACATAGATCTAATATCTTGAAATTTTTTATTAATATATGATTTTAAAAATTAACTCAGTGAGATTAAATTTCATCAGTATAGATCATTAAAGATAAAGATAAATTACTCCTAATTTTACAATGGTAGACTAAGCCTCACCTTAAAAGAATCTTGAAACAAGTTTATGCATTGCACAAATTTTAATAGATCTCGTGATTAACATATCAATAAACATATAACTTTATCTCAAGGAACTATAGAACCTTTAATTGAGAAACTTTCCTAAGCAAGTAAGTAATCAAAACAATTCATTGGGTGTGAGTGTGAGGTTCCTCCTCTTCATCAACATCACGAGGATGATTACCACGACAGCAGCTGGTAGCCCAAACGACAATTCGTGATGATCCGTTATTGTTGTTTCTAAATAGAGATTGAAGTTTGAAGAATTGAAAAACGAAAGAAATTGGAAAAAGTATAATCACGGAGTAGAGAATTCCCATTACTCAAGTAGTAACCAATTCAAATTGAAGGTAGGGTTTGATTAGGTTGGATTCTGAACCCAGTATCTCAAATGCTTATTTATAATAGTCAAACTAAAAATTTCAGTAACAAACAAATCACTTTTTAAATGTTCTGTTTTTTTTTTCTTTCTTTCAAAGATTATCTATATAATAACAAACACTTTCCTTATTTTTTGGCTAATTTAGTTAGTAAATAAAAGCATACTTTAAGTAAAATTGAATATAAATATTTGATGCAAAATTAATATATATTTAATTTAATTTTTTTACTGATAAGTTAGTATTTAGAATTTTTTTAAATCTAAATAAACTTTAAACGTACTCTATTAAAATGGTTACTATTAAATATTGTCTTTTTTAAAACACATCATTTTATTTCTTTCAGCCAATTAGTCAAAGTGAATCCATAAAATCATTTGGACGTTGATGTCATATAGTCCTTTCTAAAATAACTGTCGTATTTGTAAAAAAAATGTATTCTAAAATAAATTTTTAATGCAATTTTAATTTTTGTCTTTCAATAATATTTTTAATTAATACTTATAATTTATTATTACTCTAACTTTGTATTAACAATAATTTAAATATATCAATTGTTGTTCTTTATTTTTAATTTATTATATTTTTTTATATTTGTGAAAGTCTCAATTATGATAAATATATCAAATTGTGAGTGATTTAATAATGGAGAAGTTTGTCACAATTTTTCTTCCTCTGAATTTCTATTAAAATTCTTAATTTTCTTTCCCAATCTTTCACTAATAATAAATAAAAGTTTAAATCACCAAAAAATATACCAGAACTTAAATTTATTCGTTTAAGTCTTTAAAAAGCAAAACTTGCATCAAAATTTCCACAATAAAACCAAATTTATTCATTTACAGAACCACAAAATTGATTATATAGTTCTAGCAAAAGTATCAGCAGCAAGAACAATATCTTGAATACATTACTACATGTAACATTTAGCATCTAAGAGGACAACAAGTGAAACCAAATACTAATTCGGGCTTAAACATGAACTTCCTATATCACGATTATGATTTGTAGAACAATTGTGGAATAATTTTGGGTTTTGTAGAGCAATTGTGGAAAAATTAAAAAATTCTCCTCCTATTTTGTGCTAAAAGTTTCTTAGTGATTAACTTTAAAAAAAACTAAAAAAATCAATAAAAAATAGTATTGAAAATTAGAGTTAATATTTTTTTAATAAAGAAAAGAGAAAAGAGGGTTGTGGAAGTTAATATTTGTAACACTATTTTTTTTAAAGTTGTCTAGGTTTTTTATTTTTAAGAATTACATAATATTTTATTAAATAAAATAAATTTAACTAGAAAATAGGTTTTTGTCTTTTTTAATAATCATTATGTTATATTAAATAAAAGATAACAAAAACTCATTAAAAATTAGTTAATAATAGAAAATTAACTACATGATATTTTATTAATGAAGAGAAAATTATGAGAAAAAGTTTTAGTTAATAATAGATAAATATTAACAAAGAATTAAAAATTATTTATTTGAAGACATTTAATATAAAGAAAAATATAAGAAAAAGAATTGACAGTGTCAATATTTTTACTTGATAAACAACCTAATAAAAATGTGTGGTCCAGTGGAGAAAGAAATGAGGCTATGGCAAAAAAGTGACTTTCTGTCTTCTTTCACCTTAATTTTCAAATCTGCCTTACACCGCTCTGTGCCGCCATCTTGTTCAACCTTTGCTCGCCATGGATAAGTTCCATATTTCCTGGTCATGTTTAGAAGAATCAAATATTATACAAGAGGAGAAACAATCTGAACCTGAATGTGTTATTCAAGAAAACATAAAAGGTATATAAGTACTTATGGATATTACTCCTAAACAACCTTCACAGGTGGCTGGAACTAGTACTATGGGGGAAAACATTAGAAATCCATTTTCATGATCAATAGGGGATTGATTCTCAAGGAGATATTGAAGATGCTAACTCTCAAGATTCGAAATTCATGGATGCTACACAATTCCAATCCGACGATGAGTCGCCTCATGAGCCTACATATGCCATGATATGGAATTTCTATGTGTTTCTTGGGCCAATATGGTAGAGTATGAGGAGGATGGAAATAGACAAGATGCTCTGGGCACAAGGCCAACTCCTTCTAATTACCAAATTGTGTCACATAAAAGAAACCAAATGAAGGTCATTGTATCAAAATCCCATGGCCAATATGAAACCAGATCCAAGGTTAGTCTTCATTTAAAGGCTAAATGAAGTTCCTATATTAGAACATTAGGGGGTGGTCAATACCCCGTCAAGATTGGATCTAAAGAGACTCATTGTGAAGACAAATCCAAATATAGTGTTAGTGGCGGAACCGTGGATGTTTTTTGACAGGTTTCCCAATAACTAGTTTGGCAAGCTTGGATTTGAAGTATTCTCTTTCAATTAAAGGGACAATATAGCACCCAACCTGTGGTGTATTTGTAAACAAGATATTGATCCAATCATTGTGGAATGTGGTGATCAACATGTGGCTTTTCACATTAAAATCAAAGACCAAATTTTTGGCATTGCTGCAGTTTATGCCTCTAACTGTCATATCAAAAGAAGAAATCTTTGGCACATGCTTCAAACCTTATCCCAGTCCAATTATGCTTGGTGTTTCATCGGATACTTCAATGTCATCCATGGCATGCACGAGCATAAAGGCCACTACAATCCACCTTCGGTTCCTATGTAGGAGTTTCAAGCATGGACTGACTCTAACCACCTTTAACATATTGCAACCAATGAGGCCTGGCTTATTTGGTTGAATAGGAGAAAAGGGAAGGCTCATACTCAAAAGAGGCTAGATGGGGTAATTTGAAGTCAACATCGGCTGCTAAATTGTAAAAATTTCTCTACCTCAACTTTGATTAGGCGCAAATATGACCATTATCCGATTCTATTGGACTTTCACAATCCTATTTTGAGGGCAGCAACTCAATTTAAATTCTTGAATATGTGGAAAATGCATGATACTTGCAGGAAGCTAGTGATGGAATCTTGGATACTGCTTTCTTTGGATGTCCCAAGTTTGTTCTGGCCTCCAAATTGAAACTTCTCAAAAATAAACTTAAAGTTTGGAACAAAACAATGTTTGGAAATGCACATGAATCTGTGATTACTGCCGAACACGAGCTGAAGGAGATTCAAGATAAAATTAATTGTCTTGGATATAATGAGACCCTAAGTTCACAAGAAAAGTTAGCCCATACAAACTTGAAGATGCGCTACAGAAGCAAAATTACTTTTGGCAAGAGAAATCCAAGAATAATTGGCATTTGAATAGGGATAGAAACACAAGTTATTTTCATAGGTTGGCAAAAATCAAACAATCCACTAGAACCATTAATGCTCTCAAAGTTGGAGATGACATGCTTTCTGAACCGGAGGTGATACAGATATAAATCCTAGTGGTGGAATTAGTAATGAGCAGACCACTGTTTTGCAGCCCAATATTGCTGAAGCTAGGCCCACTCGTACTTAGAGGATTCCTTCTAAGTACAATGACCACTTGCTTTATTAATAAATACTATATTTTCTTAGTTGCATTTTATTCCCTTATTCCTAGTATGCTTCTAGAAGGCTGTGACTCAGCCAAGTTTGTTAGGATTTGCTTAGCTGTGAGATCTCCCACTAGATTCTCTATTGCATTTCCTTTATATGTTGTAATTGCTCTTGAAGCGCATTATCAATGAAATTCTGTTAAGAAAACTCTCTTCTCTTTCTTTATACTTTCTTGAGGAGGTTTGCTCAGTTCTTAAAACTGAGCACTATCAATTGGTGCTTTCATTGAGAGTTGAACTCATCCTTCTTCCATGGCTCCACCACCAGATCCCATCGCTGATCTCACTCGTCAAGTCGCCACACTCACCACTCAGCTTGATGCTTGTCGTGGCAACCGGCGATTCGGAGGTCTCGTTCAGTAGCCGATTCGCAACACCGTCCCCGTCTCAAACTCGATGTCCCTCGCTTTGATGGTACTGATACACATGGCTGGATTTTTAAGATTTCTCAGTTTTTCACCTACCATCAAACTCCAGATGAGGAACGCATCACCATTGCGTCCTTTTACCTTGATGGTCCGGCGTTGGCGTGGTACCAGTGGATGTACCGGAATCGCCAGATCGCGTCGTGGGATCAATTTCTGGAGAAATTAGAGATTCGTTTCGCTCCAACGGCATTTGATGATCCTCGTGGCAATCTGTTCAAGCTCACCCAATCGTCGTCAGTGACGGCGTATCTCACCGAGTTCGAAGCTCTTGCTAACCGTCTTGAGGGTTTATCTGAGGCTGATTTACTCAGTTGTTTCATTTCTGGGTTAAAGATTGAGGTTCGCCGTGAAATGTTGGCTCAACAACCAAAGACTATTGCTCGAGCCGCGGTCTTGCGATTACGGGAGGATAAATGCGGGACATTGCTCGTTCTTCTCGTCGACCATCACCACCACCGTGGCATTCGTTTGGTTCTCGTCCTTCACCAAAGCCTAATCGACCCTCCTTCCACGGCGAAGTCTTCTCGAGGCTTACTTCCCCTGCTAAGCCTCGATTTAGGTATCTTTACGGGCGAAATGGATGATCGTAGCGAGGCTTATGTTTCAGCGTGACCAACCTTGGTCTAAGCAGCATAAATGTGGTGCCCGTATTTTTTTGATGGTGGCGAATGATGATGATCTTTCTTCTGCGACAGGTGATTTAGAAGCAGCGGTGGCTGACTTAGTTGATGGCAGCGTCACGCCGGAGGACACCTCGATTCACGCCGCTCAATTGAGCTTGTACGCTCTTTCTAGCGATCAAGCTGCTGACACCTTTCGACTTTCGGGTCGGATCTCTTTGGAACCAGTGGATATTCTTGTTGATGGGGGTAGTACCCATAATTTCATTAAAGAGACTATTGCTGCAGCTTTGGACCTGAAGTTGAGTCCGATTGATCCATTCAAGGTTTTGGTGGGTAGTGGCCAAGAGTTGTTGTGTTCTCACATTTTCCAGGGGGTGTCAATAGTAATGCAAGGCCACTCATTCTCCATGGACCTATTTGTTTTGGGTTTGCGGGGTGCTGATGTAGTGCTGGGAGCCCAATGGTTGAAAAGGTTAGGCCCAGTTTTAATGAATTACAATTCCCTTACTATGACCTTTTTTCACAACAATACTTGTGTTGAGTTAAAAGGAGATTCACCCACTCCTACTGTGGGCCTACATCACTTCCAAAGGCTTACGAGACTTGACCCAGAAGCCCAATTATTCTCCTTCATATCACCGATCCATATGATACACCTACTCAACCCACACCCGCTCACTCACCTTCTTTACCCGCTACAGACCACCTTGACCCAGACTTCATTTCCCTCCTCTCTAAACACTTCCACCTATTCACTGAACCCTCCACCCTCCCCCCTTATCGTCCCACCGACCACACTATCCCCCTCTTACCTCAATCCACACGATAAGCGTCGACCCTACGGTACCCTCGTTCCCAAAATTAGAAATTGAATCCCAGGTGGCCAAGTTTCTGAAGACAGGGTGGATACAACCTAGTACAAGCCCCTTCTCATCTCCAGTGCTTCTGCTTAAAAAGAAAGATGGTTCTTGGCATATGTGTGTCGATTACCGTGCCTTGAATGCAATTACAGTCCCTGATCGCTTTCCCTTGCCAACCATCGACGAGTTATTGGATGAATTGGGTAGGGCCAGGGTATTTTCCAATTTAGACCTTACTTCGAGGTTCCATCAGATACGCTTGGCTCCAGGTGATGTTCCTAAGACCTCCTTCCGCACTCACGACGGCCATTATGAGTATCGTGTTATGTCGTTTGGCTTATGTAACGCTCCGGCAACATTCCAGGCTACGATGAACGACATATTTCGTGAGTTGCTGCGTAAATTTGTCATCGTCTTTTTTGATGACATCCTGGTCTTCAGCTCTTCACTTGATACACACTTGGATCATCTGACACAGGTATTTACTATCTTGGCTAATCACAAATTTCACTTGAAACCCACAAAATGTTCATTTTGTCAAAGTCAGATTGCTTACTTGGGCCATATTGTTTACGAGGCGCGGTGGCACGACCCACAAAAGTCTGAGGGTGGTAGATTGGCCAACTCCTAAATCAGTGAAGAGTTTGCGTGGATTTCTTGGCTTGTCGGGTTTCTATCGGAAGTTCGTGCAGGGGTATGCTACTTTGGCTCACCCTCTAACTTCATTACTTAAGAAGAATTCCTTTGAGTGGTCTGATCTTGTTAGCCTTTGATAATTTGAAGGTCGCTTTGGCCACACACCGTTCTTGTGTTGCGGTTTCTCATTGCCTTTTCGTCAATGGCACGGGTATGCTATGAAATTTGTTTTGTTCTGAATGAACACCCTATCGCCTATTTTAGCAAACTGTTTTGTCCTCGTCTCTCTAAAGCTTCAACTTATGTCAGGAGCTTCATTGCCATTACTTGTGTCGTGAAAGATGGCGTCAATACTTGCTTGGTCATTACTTTATAATCCAAGCGATCACGACTTGAAGGTTGCTTACTCAGTGATACAAACCCCGAACAACAATTTTATTTATCTAAATTGTTGGGGTACCATTATGACATTCAATACAAGCCCAAGAAGACAAATACTGTGGCGGATGCCCTGTCACGTTGTCAAGAGCCACCTGTTGCTGAGTTGAATGTGCTCTCCACCCCTCAGTTCTTGTTCATTGATGATTTGCAAAAAGAATTAAATTCGGATGTTGACTATCAGACTAAGTGTCAGCAAGTTGCTGTTGATCCCTTTCTTGCTCCGGATTACACTGTTTCTAATGGGTTATTGTTGCACAAAGGGCGCATTTGGATCCCTTCTACATCTCGTTTCAAGGCCCTGCTGCTTAAGGAATTTCATGAAACTCCTATTGGAGGCCATGCAGGAGTTGCCAAGACTCTTAAGCGTCTTTCCGCTAATTTTTGTTGGCCTGCAATGCGCCAAGACATCAAACAGTTTGTGCGTGAATGTACCACTTGCCAACAGACTAAATATGTGACAAGTAAACCAGGGGGCTACTCGACCACTGCCCGTTCGATGCGTATTGGGAAGACATTTCCCTTGACTTTGTCAGGGTTACACCTTCTAATGGGTTCTGATTACGCTAGTTGTGGTGGACCGTTTCTCCAAGTATGTGCACTTGGGAGCATTGCCTTCTAAGTTCACTGCATATAAGGTGGCTGATTTATTTGTCAATATTGTTTGCAAATTACATGGGCTGCCTAGGAGCATTGTTTCGGATAGAGATCCGGTGTTTATTAGCAAATTTTGGACTGAGCTGTTTAAGTTCAGTGGCACTCTTCTTCGCATGAGTTCGTCTTACCATCCTCAAACAGATGGCCAAACGGAGGTTACCAATCGCACAATTGAGCAATATTTAAGGGCATTTGTTCACCACAAACCCTCTCTTTGGCATAGATTCCTTCCTTGGGCAGAACTGCACTATAATACCTCTTTCCACTCCACTGCTGGCCTGACACCATATGAGGTAGTTTATGGTAAGCTACCCCCCTCTATTCCCTCTTACGTGGCTGGCACGTCGGTTTGGGCTTGGATGAGTTGTTGAGCTCACGAGAGCTATCCTGACCTTCTTAAGAAGAATTTGACTAAAGCTCAGTTTACCATGAAGTCCATTGCAGATGGTAAACGTAGAGATGTTGTTTATGCAGTAGATTCCTGGGTATATGTCAAATTGCAGTCATATCAACAGATCTCTCTTTCGGGTCTCGAGTACAATAAGCTGCATAAGAGATATTATGGTCCCTTTCGTGTGCTCGCTCGCATTGGACCCGTAGCTTATAAATTAGAGCTCCCTTCATATTCAAAGATTCACGATGTTTTCCATTGTTCGCTTTTGAAACCTCATGTTGGTCCACCACTGCGAGTGGACGACTCCTGCGATTCTTTGGGGAATAACCCTATACTCACCCCTCTGGTTATCTTGGATAAGAGGATCGTTACGATTGATCGCGACCCTCAACAACAAGTTACGGTGCAATGGACTGGTTTAGCACCCGAGGAGGCATCATGGGAAGCTTGGCGGACTATGCAAGAGTTTACAACCTTGAGGACAAGGTTGAATTTGAAGGATGGGTATTGTTCTGATATAAATCCTAGTGGTGGAATTAGTAATGAGCAACCTTTGTTTTGCAGCCCATATTCAAGCTAGGCCCACTCGTACTAAGAGGATTCCTTCTAAGTACAATGACCACTTGCTTTATTAATAAATACTATATTTTCTTAGTTGCATTTTATTCCCTTATTCCTAGTATGCTTCTAGAAGGCTGTGACTCAGCCAAGTTTGTTAGGATTTGCTTAGCTGTGAGATCTCCCACTAGATTCTCTATTGCATTTCCTTTATATGCTGTAATTGCTCTTGAAGCGCATTATCAATGAAATTCTGTTAAGAAAACTCTCTTCTCTTTCTTTATACTTTCTTGAGGAGGTTTGCTCAGTCCTTAAAACTGAGCACTATCAGGAGGCTATCGTTGAGCATATCACAACAAACTTTAAAAACCTGTATACTTCTAACTTTGTTGTGGTGCATGATCATTTTCTGGTGGAGGAAGCCTTTCCTAATGTGGTGAATGCGGAAACCAATTATATGCTTACCATGTCGCCTATTTCCATAGAGATAAACAATGCAATTTTATCTCTTAACAAGGACGGAGCTCCGGGATCTGATGGATTTGGTGCCCATTTTTATCAGACATTCTGGGACATTATTGGCCATGATGTGGTGAACTCTACTTTGGAGTTTTTCAAAACAGGTTTGTTGCTTCCGAACTTTAACGCCAACACTTTGGTTCTTATTCCTAAGGTGTCTGGATCAGATTCTATAACATCCCAATTTTTATCGGTTATTTTATTAATTATTTATTAATTTAATTATTATATGGCGTGATAATTATATAATTATTTAACTATGTGATTATGTGTTAATTGTGTTATTTGGGTTACTTAATGATAGAAATAACTAATTTGGGACTAAAAGTTAGAAATAGAAGTAAAAATGAGGTGTAAGTTATTAAGCTCAATAAGAGGATACTAGATAGTAAGGGTTATGAGAAAACATAAGTTAGAGCTCTCATTTTGTGAAAAACAAGAGAAGAAGAGAAGAGATGGAAACCTAGAAGAGATTCTTCAAGAGGTAAGAGAGAGAATCCTAATTATTATGGGTATGTATGGTATGCAATGGGTAGTAAAATGCTAGGTGGTTTTGATTTCCATTTCTATGAACTTTGAATGTTAGGGTTTACAGAGAAATAATGTTTTTCTACTTACAATTGATGACCCGTGATTAGAAATATGTTAGGATACCCTTAAATAGTGATTATTGACTGATTTGAATGGGTATTGTATGAAAATTTCGTGGATAAGGAATTATTGTCAAAATAAGGATTTTTCCAAAAGTCATAGAGGATGCTTAGCGCAGTAGGTGGCATTTAGTGCGATAACTTCATTAAGTCGGGGCTTAGCATGGATATTGGGGCTTAGCACGGTCTGTTATATTGAATTGTATTATCTTAATTCTTTGAATTAGGATCCTATATGCTTATGTTTTATGATGGATTTCCATGTATTTTAATAATTTATTCAATAAGGTTGGGATAGGTTTTGAATTGGAAATTGATGAATACATGAAACTTGATTTTGGTATATGTATGTTATGTTTTGAGTGATTGTTGAAGATAACATTTGTCGGTGTGCTATATGTTATTTGTGAATACGTGATGATGATGAATGCTAAATGAGTGCATTGAGACTATTTTCACATATTTCAAATAGTCATAAAAGCATGGTATTTAGTCACGGTTAGATAGCAAATTGGATAAGCTTTCCAACGCTTCGAATCTGGTGCAAAACGGAGTTACGGTTCTCAAGTTATGACCAAAACAAAGCATAATTTTTTGTTGTTGCTTCTGGTGTATTTCGCCCGGTGAATTTAGTTTCTCCCGGCGAATCCAGTTTCGCCTGACAAAACTGGCCGGATAGAAATACGATAAAAGGGGTAAAAACACCATTTTCTTAGGTTATGTTTTGGGTATTTTTGGTCTCAATCCATCAAACCTTCATTTTTGGATAGAGATAGCTTAGAAAACAACTTCGGAGCTTGCACACGAATGATTCGGGGTGGATTGATCATCAATTGGCGCTGACAAACTGGGAGATTTTTGGTTCATTTCTCTTCCTCTTTGTGTATTTCTCTTTTGTTGGGGTATGTTTGTATATTTATTTTGAACATATGTATATTTTGATCATGATATTGTATAAAGCTTATTTTACAAATCAATCTTGATGTCTTCTTTGATCTTTTAGCTTTATGTTTGGATTTGGATGGTTATAGACATATACTCACAAATCTTGATTAGGGATGGATATCGATTAATTTCTATATTCTAGAGATAGATTTAGAGCTAATATTCACTTTGGATGCTAAAGCTTAATGCTTCCATATTGTTGTAATGTGCAAGATATTGTCGATAGAGTAATATGGTCGGTCTCACGAATTGGCGTTAGACATAACCTTCATTGCGGGTACATCTCGTGGTGCCCGTGATGATTTTGACGAGAAGAGTAGGTCGAGTACAACTGGTCAATAGGTTTAAGTTTGTGACGAGTAGTGTACATTCGTACCGGATAAGTTTGTCTATCCTTTTTATACATTTATTTTATGTTGATACATTTCCTTACAACCAACCCATTCAAATCCTAAACTCATTAACTAGAGATTAGTTGAACGAAGATCAATATACCAATCTTTGAGGACACGATACAATATAACCTATATATCACCCAGTAAAAATAATACTTTACTTTTTGCTTGTCGCTTCACTACTTCAGCAGTATACATCCTGGAGCTATTAAGATGTATCAAGATTTGAGGAAGTTATTTTGGTGGTCTGGTAAGAAGAAAGATATTGCAGAGTTTGTGAATTCTTGTTTGATCTGTTAGAAGTCTAAGGTCGAACATCAGAAATCGTTTGGGTTGTTGCAACCGTTATCCATTCCTAAGTGAAAGTGGATAGCATTTCAATGGATTTTATTTCTGGTTTTCCAAGATCTCTGAGTAAGTATGATGTTGTTTGGGTTGTTGTGGATAGATTGACAAAGTCTACTCACTTTATTCTGATTAGGATGGATTATCCGATGGAATGTTTTGCTAAGTTATCTATTGAGAAGGTTGTGAGTTTGCATGGTATTCCTTCGAGTATTGTTTCTGATAGAGATCCGAGGTTTACTTAGAATTTTTAGGAAGGTTTGCAAAGTGCTTTCGTTATAAAGTTGTGATTGAGTTCGGCGTATCATCCGCAAGAATATGGTCATATTGAGAGGATGATTCAATCACTTGAGGATCTTTTGAGAGCTTGGGTTTTGGAGCAAAGATGTTCTTGGTATAGTTACCTTCCTTTGATTGAGTTTACTTATAACAACAGTTTCCATTAGAGTATTGGAATGGCTCCGTTTAAGGCTTTGTATGGACGGAGGTGTAGGTCGCCTTTATGCTGGTCTGGTGAGAGTGTTGTGGTTGGATCTAAGATAGTTCAACAAATTACGGATAAGATTAAGATGATTCGGGAAAAGATGAGGATTTCTCACAGTTATCAACAAAGTTATCATGATAAAAGGAGTATAGTGCTTGAGTTTGAGGAGAATGACCATGTATTTTATTAGAGTTACTCATGTAACTTGTGTTGGTAAAGCTTTAAAGTCACGTAAGTTGACGCTGCATTTATTGGTCCTTATCATATTGTTGAGAAAGTAGGTGAAGTGGCTTATCATATACATTTGCCACCGTTATTTTCCAATCTCCATGATGTGTTCCATGTATCTCAGTTGAGGAAATACATGGCGGATACGTCTCATGTTGTTCCGTTAGATGATGTGTGTTGTATCCTAAAATTTTCTCTCCCATTTTGAGATCAAGATACATGGACATGATCAAGAACCACCCAAATATTGATAAGGACAAACCATTTCTTAAGCAATCAACCAACAACTAGGGTTTTCTTTCCTCAAGGTTAAAATGATTTCTATTGGCACAAGTAGACTGATCGAAAAAATAGAAAGTGTACTATTTTTACCGATGTAGTAATAATGGTATTTTATCTCAAGTATCAATCTCGAGGATTCCGTAGGAAATACTTAGTATGATAATTTATTCAATTGAACAAAAACTAAATATTTTGGTTTGTTTAATGAAATTCGTACAAAAATAAAGAACATGAAATTAAATTGACTTTTCTTCTTTTAAGTAAAACATGCTAGGGTAAGTGGTTGATTCGACTCGCAATGCTATGAATTCCAAATTAATCAAAGAACTTATGTATTTCAATTCCCAACCTCTAGATTGTTTTTCCTAAGTCCTTAGTGAAAAATCGTTGAACATTCAATCCTAATCCCAATACCTATGAAGATAACAATTAAACTCAAGCAATAGAAATAACAAGGTTATAAGTGGGGATTATAGAGTATCCCTAGTCCTAGGAATTAAGATTCAAATATCAAAAGAAATGGACATGGAAGTCCTCAGGCAATCCCACACCTACAATTAGGTCAAAACTAAAAGATGTGACTCCTAACTTGTCATCATAATAGGTGGACAATGAAATGTCAAATAAGCATCATTGGAGCATGAGAAATAAAATGAAAGAGATGTATGAAACAAGATTCAAATATAAAAAGAAATGGACATGGAAGTCCTCAAGCAATCCCACACATACAATTAGGTTAAACTAAAAGATGTGACTCCTAACTTGTCACCATAATGGGTGGACAATGAAATGTCAAACAAGTATCATTGGAACATTGTATGATAGCAAGCTAATCACAAAATATCAGAACCAAAATAGGTCATATTTGAAAAAGCTTCACATGAGGTTTTAAGGTGGTGCACAAGAGCTACCTTCTAAACCTTGATCATGAGCATCTACCATATAAAGAGGACAATAGATGAGAAAATTGTAAGAACTTGAATGGTTCAATGATGAGCTCAAGTCTTCAAAAGCAAAGGAGGATGAAGAAAAGAAAAATATATCCCTCATGGATTGCACAAGTGCATTCCTTATATTTGGAATCTAAACAAAGCATTGATGCATGCATAAAAGGGTAATTGGACAAAGAAATAGAAGCATGGGTTATAAAATTGGAAAAAAAATGTTACAAGTTCTTTAAGATGTCAACAGGTCACCAACACAAGTTTGGAACAAAGATTAACATATTTCATGTTGAAATAAAAATCAAACAAGTTAGTATAACCTAGAAAGGTTTGGAAACCCTAATTTGACTTAAATGGGAAAAATAGTAAACTTAATCCTAAAAATTCAATAAAATTAGTTCTAAGACCCTAGGGTATTACATTATCATATTCTAAAAATAAATGGTCTCAAAAATTAAGGGAAGTTAGTCAAGAAATTATAACTTCTAACCTAAGCAACCAAAATTGACTAAATTTAGGTAAATTAAATAAAAATAGAAAAATGACCTACAAAATTCAAACAAAATTCTATTAGAACACTTAAGACTTATAAAAGTCAGAATCAATCAATTTGAATCCTTGAATGTTTAAAAAATATTGAAATAGAAATTCATCTTTCAAAACTAGTTGAGATGAAGCTCAAACTAGACATGCTTTGCAAAGTATTTTGATAAAAAAAGTAGAATTTAATTTATAAATTCAAACAAAATTGATTTTGATAAACTCAGGATATTCAAGGATCCAAATCAAAAATAAAATGACATTTACAATTTCTAAATGATCACCAAATGATGCAAGACTTGTGATGCAAGTAACCAAAAAAACCTAAAAGGCAATTGCAAACCTAAAATTCAAAATTAATTATGAACAGTGATATAAATCACAAAAAAAAATTCTAAAATCAGTATAAGACTAAAAGGACCTCAAAAATATTTATTTTTTTTTGGATTTTTAATATTCAAGAAAAATAATAGCAATAATAAAAATACAAATACAAAATATGATATCCAAATTGAACATTTAATGCAAAAAAAATTGAATTATGCAACAAAATGCAAAATAATAAAATAAAATTGAGAAATGCATTGTATATGAATGGGATGATTCAAAATATTTTTTATGCAATTTTGGTATGAAGAAGAATAATTTTAATGATAATTAAAATGCATGAAATGCAATCTAATACAAGAAAATTATTTAACTATGCAAAAAATGCAAAATTATGGAATAAAATTTAGAAATGCAAAATATAAGGATAGAATTACTCAAAATATTTTTATGCAATTTTGGTATGGAGAAAAATAATTTTAATGATAATTAAAATGCATGAAATGCAATATAATACAAGAAAATTATTTAATTATGCAAAAAATGAAAAATTATGGAATAAAATTCAAAATGCAAAATATATGGATAGACTGACTCAAAATATTTTTATGCAATTTTGGTATGGAGAAAAATATTTTTAATAATGATAAATATGCATGAAATGCATGAATTTATTTAATTATACGAAAATTAGAAAATAATTAAATAAAATTCAGGGACTTAAGATTATAAAAGTGATAATTACTCTATTTTATTCATCATTTATTGTAAGAAATTTCTAAGTATCAAGGATTGTTTGATGTTAGGTGCGTTTCTTTGTTATTTAGGATTGTTGGAAACAAGAGAGTAGAAAAGAAAGAACTATTTTCTTGTTCTATTGGGTTGGTTTTTGTCCTTGCTATCCAGGATTATTGGAGGCAAGATAGTTGATTTTGAGATGATTGTTTTCATTTCAACTTGGTTGGTTTAAGGTGTCTGGGATTGGTTATTGGTTCAACTTGGTTGGTTTAAGGTGTTGTGGGATTGGTTATTGGTTAGAGCCTTAGATAGAAAGGCTAGGTTGTCTTGTCTAGAAATCTAACAATAATAAAATATTTTTCGTGTTAGAAAGGGAACTAGACGTACCTTTAGATTCTGAAGGAAACTATGATACATTCTTGTGTTCTTTATTTTTTTCGCACTTTATTGATTTCTAACTCTTGTACGAAACTAGAAAAATAAGAACAACTCGTATCCATAAAATCAGAATTTTAAAGTACTTAATTCACCTCCTCTTAGGCGCACTCCGAACAGGGTCAATCCTGACTTTTTGGAGGCTCGGGGCTAATAACAAAGATGGACCCCTTATAACAAAATTAAACAACTAGCCTTAAAATTTGGTCGTATAAATTTTTTAATATTTAATTATGAAAATAATAATATTTAAATTTTACATTAAAGACAAGATCATCTTATTTAATTTGAGGTCATGTTCCAATTTTAAAAATTGATCTCTAATAAATAGAATAGAAAGGATTTTGAAAGAGTTATTTCATTTAAAATATAAATAATATTAAAACTATATAAAAAATGATCTGTAAATATTTTAATGCTCGAGAGAAAGACTAAACATCATGTATTATACAAACATTTACTTTTTAACTATAATATTACAATTAAATTTTTAATTATAAATAACTAGAAATTAACGATGTTTTAAAAATCGGACCAAATCGGCCGATTAAACTGGAAATCGGTCAGGTAATCGATCTGGTTCAATTGTTAGATCGGGGATGTCATTGAACCGGCAAGAACCGGTAAGAACCGGTGAAAATCGAAAAAATCGGCGATTTTCTAAAATCGGTGGTTCAACTGCACTTTATTTTTTACTCAAATTTTTAAAAAATTTACATTTTAATTTTTTTTAATTCATTTTGATTATTTTATTAAAATATTATATTTAAATAAAAATAAAAAATAAAATTAATTAATTATATTATTGACAGAGAAAATATTGCAGATCTGCTGATTTTGTTACAAATAGTTTTGATATTGAAGAAGGATATTTCAATATTGAAATAATCTTTATTCCTTGAAATTAAATAATAGACAATGAAATTATTTTGTTATAAATTATTCAATTATACTATATTGCAATTATAGTTTGTAACTTTATACTATTTGATTATATATGATATTTATATTTAAAATTTAAATTTAAATTATTAAATTATAAATTTATTTATGATATAATATTTTAAAAATGTTTAAAATTTAAATTTAAATTATTAAATTGTGAATTTATTTAGGATATGATATTTTTTTTAAAAATTGTTCTTGATATATTTTGTAAAGAATGAGTCATCCGATTCGACAAGTTTTATATATATATATATATATATATATATATATATATATATATATATATATATATATATATATATATAGTTTTGTTACAAAACTCGATCTATTCAACCGAGTTATTCGATTTAATCATGCGGTTCGAACAGTGACCCAATGATTCGATTAATAAACCAATAATCAAGTATCTTCACCGATTTAATCTTCGGTCCGGTTTTTAAAACACTGAAAATTAAAATTATAAAATATAAGAATAAACATTTGTTAGAGAATACATAGCTTACAATATTAAAAATATTAATTGCAATATGTAAAATATGAAATTACATTAATTGCAATATGTAAAATATGAGAATACTGCAATATTAACTACGGTTTAGTTATAAAAATATTAAATGTATTCAAATCCAAATAATAATTACTAGAAACAACGGCCAAGGGGGTGTAGAGGAAGGATTTCATCGCACTACCAAGCATGAATCAGGAAATTTGAATTTTGAGAGTTATAAACTACTTAATATGTTATTTGGAAGGATATCACTGAAGTTATTTTAAAGGACTTCTAATAGACAAAGAAGAAGCAAAAATAGGAGAAAGTAATTCCTTATAGTATACTCTAGATGTTTAGGATGAATGGCTGAACTCAAAATTTCTTGCCTTTTCTGTTGAAGTATACTTTATCAATATGAAAATAATATGAAAATATTGAAGGCTACAATATTTTATCATGACTCATGTGACTTGAGCTATATCTTTTCTAATGTCAATTTTTCCTATGCTCTTTCTTCATTGTTTGTTTCTTACACTTAACTGTCACTGCCGAATGCACAATAATTTTTCAAATCCAAAACAATCATAATTTATTTTTAATCATAGAATATCCCTTTCGTTTTTGTCATTTTTTTGTGTGTCCACTTGTTTCGATGTAGTCTAATATAGTCACTATTCAAAAAAATTGAATTAGTATAAAGTTTCTCCAAACAACTTCATACCCAAAACTTCAACTATATAGCAAAAATGGATTTTGTTCTAAGTTTCCAAAATATCACAACAATAGTATTTCTTTCTCTACTATTCATACTTTCTTTTTTCCATTTTCGTCCCTCCAAAGTTCTCAATAAGGGTAAAGAACCTCCCATGGCCTCAGGTGCATGGCCTATACTAGGTCATCTCTTAGTATTAGCTAGCTCCAAAACTCCACATAAAACCTTAGGCACCATGGCTAACAAATATGGGCCCTTATTCACCATAAAACTTGGTACAAAACATGCTTTGGTACTAAGTAATTGGGAAATGGCAAAAGAATGTTACACAATAAACGACGTGGCTGTTTCGTCTCGCTCGAAACTCGTTGCGATTGAACATATAGCTTATAATCAAGCTAGTTTTGGCTTTGCGCCGTATGGTTCTTATTGGCGCGAAATGCGCAAAATTGTTAGTATGTTTCTTTCGAATCGTCGAATGGAACAACTAAGTCATGTTCGAGTTATTGAAGTTAAAACTTCTATTAAAGAGCTTTTCAATGTTTGGTCTAGCACAAAGAATGATTCTGGTTACTTGTTGGTGGAGATGAAGCAATGGTTCACCAAGTTGGTATTCAATATAGGTATTTAATATCATTTTAAAATTTTCATCTTTCTAAATAATTGTATTATAATATTCATAATTATTGACAAATATTATTTTATAAATATTTAAAATAAAAAGTCAAATTTCAATAAATATTTAAGGTACAATTCAATGACGGTTGACCGTGTATACCAATTAAATTTTATATTATATACAAATATATCTAATAAATTTTTGAATATGTAGTTTTCCAAACTATGGCTGGGAAGAGATATTTTGGTGACACGGCAGTGGTAGAAGAGAAAGAAGCACAAAAAGTTGTAGAGGCTTTAAGGAAATTCATGCAAATGTTAGGAGTATGTACAATGGCTGATGCTGTTCCAATTCTAAGATGGATGAAATTAGGAGTGAAAGCAATGAAAGAAACTGCCAAAGAATTAGACATAGTTTTAGATGATTGGTTAGTGGAACATCATAAGATGAAGGGTTTGGTTGAAAAGGTTGAAAGTGACCAAGATTTTATGGACATGATGATTTCAATGCTTGATGGTGCTACAATCAATGGGTTTGATGCTGATACCATAAACAAAGCAACAACATTGGTAATGTTATGTTTTATAAAAAAATACTAATGTCAATTTTTTTCTTATTTAGAGAATATTTATTTACTTTATTTGTAGGCATTAATATTGGGAGCAACTGATACAAGCACTGTTACCCTAACATGGGTAATTTGTTTATTGTTGAACAACCCTCATGCATTAAAAAAAGTGAAAGAAGAACTCAACATTCAAATTGGAGAAGAAAGATTCATAGATGAATCAGACATGAAGAATTTGGTATATCTTCAAGCAATAGTCAAAGAGACACTAAGGTTATATCCTCCAGGTCCTCTATCCGCGCCTCGCGAATTCACCGAAGATTGTATTTTAGGTGGTTATCATATCAAAAAAGGAACTCGATTAATCACAAATCTTTGGAAAATTCATACCGATCCAAGTATTTGGTCAGATCCGTTAGAGTTCAAGCCAGAACGATTTCTTACTACTCATAAAGATGTTGATGTTAAGGGTCAAGATTTTAACTTGTTGCCATTTGGGAGTGGTAGAAGGATATGTCCAGGAATATCTTTTGGTCTTCATATGATTCATTTAATGTTGGCTAATATTTTACACTCATTTGAAATTTCAAATGGATTTGATGAACCGATTGATATGAGTGAAGTTCTTGGAATGACCAATGAAAAAGCTACACCACTTGAGATTAGGGTTAAACCCTGTTTTTCTCCTAAGTATTATGAAACTATGTGATCAAATGATTATTTATTATGTTATGTTTTATACTTTAATTTGTATAATTTATCAAGTGTGTATACGTGAAAGAACATAAATAAAAGAGATTAACATTAAAGATAAATATATATATATAGGGATCAAATTACACCGGAAGAGTTACACCATAAGTTACACTCGCTCAAAAACGTCACTTTGAATTAATATTTTTTAAAATCAACCGTTGAATTGAAACATACCATCATATAAATCATGCCTATAAAGTTTGAGATTAATCTATAATAATTTACTATACGATCAAGATATCCAAAGATTAACGTCAAAATATATTTTCATATAACGTTAATTTTGATGTAGTTCAATGACATAGTAAATCATTTAGATTAATCTCAAACTTTATAGGTATGATCTATATGATGGTATTATGATGGTATTATTAAATCTCTCTCTCTTGATATATATATATATATATATATATATATATATATATATATATATATATATATATATATATATATATATATATATATATATATTTAATTCAACTATTATGTGTGTATTTGTTCACGCAAATAATTTAAGGAAAAAGCTAACATGTGTCCCAAGGGGCACATGTTAAGGAATGTTATGGAACTATTTGTACAAATATTTTTTTCGAACGCGTGCATTTCATATTTTGAAACTTTAAATATGATTTTATTATATTTAATCACATTAATTTTTTTTAATTATAGTATATTTAACATGTGCTCTTAGGACACATGTAGGGTGATAAAACAGACCTGATCCACGGGGAAAGTCTGTTTAACCCTTCTTTTTTTGCGAGTCAAGCCTGAATTTTGAACCCGTATTTTTAACTATGTTCGTCCCGCCCAACACCGGAAAAAAATGAGAAGAATATGGTGCGTTCCCGAGCAATCCGTGGATATAATTGAATTGTTTTTCATAATTTTATTTTATGATATTCTTATCATCTTATATTACTTTATGGCTCATTATCAAATAAAAGCTCATTATCAATTTGAATTAAGGTTAGGTTAAATATATAAAATGTTAACTAACGGTTTGCTTAACTATTTATATTTGTTTTGATGTAATGCCTATTGAATTTATGTTAAACTACATATTTATGTTGAATTTAATTATTAGATTTGAATATAGGATATTACAAGTGAGCTTTAATTTTTAACTATATTTTTTTTATTAATGATGAATATTTTTAATTTATAGCATTAGTGTAAATAAATAAAAAATTTAAAGAGTAGTGGACATGTCCACCTTTAAACAGAACAGGTCTAGTAAATGAGCTCGTGTCTACTACTTTGACGCCCCAACCCACTCCGTTCCATTATTTTGGACTTTTGCAGAACAGACTTAAACGGGACGGACATGCCTGTTTATCATCTTTAAACACATGTTAGCATGACCTATAATCTAAAATTTATGGATGAAGACTGAAAGCCTTAAACTTTAAAGTTTAAACACGATAAATCTACTTCAAAATTGAACTTAAAATTTGAAGATTGGTCAAATATTTATATATAACTTTGAGTTGTTTACAATGGCAATGCATAAAGTCTTAACCCACGAGATATCTTGTAACAAGCACATGATTTAAAAGATATGTAACTACACATTTTTACCATTTTTGTTTTAATTTTTTTTAAAGTTAATTTAAGATATTTAAATTCTTAGTCATCAATACAAATATCTGGTATGATTATTAATAAGTTTAAATGTATTTTTTATCCTCTTATTTTAATGTTTTTTTTAATTATTAATAATTTCATTTTAAAAATTAATTTTTTTTTCCGAACTTTACATCAATTGTGATTTAGCTGACCCCTCTAATATTAGTCCCTTTAATTTTAGTGACGTGTAGTGATGATTAGAAAAAAAAATACTTTTAATGAATTGACAAAGGATAATTAATTTATTAATATTATTTTAATTAATAAATTATATATTAATATGTTTATTAATTTTTTCAATTAATAAATCAAAAAATTTAAATAAACTAATTTGAGTAACCCTTTTAACCCATATTCAAGCAGTATCTTTTCAATCCAATAATAATTGCATCACTCGTAAACACTAAAATATTTTATAGGGTTTTAAATATGTATTTGGTTTCTCTATTTTTCACGTTTTTTAAGTTTTAGTCCTTCCAATTTAAAAGTTAATTTTTTCGTCCTTAAACTTTACCTCACTTGAGATTTTATTGGTCCCCTTCTAATTTTGCATATGCGGCACCCTTATTAATGACATAACACTGTTACAGTAACTCCACGTTAAATGAACACACGTTGTAGGAAGTTACTGTAGTAGTGTTATGTCCTTAATAAGGACGCCACATATGCAAAACTATAGGGGGGCCAATAAAATCCTGAGTGAGGTAAAGTTTAGGATCAAAAAATTGGCTTTTAAAATGGGATGACTAAAACTTGAAAATAGGCGGATCAAAAGTGCATTTAAGCCTAATTTCTAAATAAAACGACATGGGACTACTAAAACCACTATATTCTCACAAGACTTCTTCCTCTTCCTCCTCCTCCATATATTCTCACAAGATTTTCTCCATCATTTATGAAGGTGGTTTTTCATTGATAAAATCTCCAAATACCATGATTTGTTAATAATTCATGCAAATCCTTAAAAGATTGTGACTTTGAAGATGGAAACTGATGAACAATTTTCTTAATTATATCCTAGTACGATTTGAAACACTTCCTAAGTAAGATTGATGTTTAGTTCATTGACAGTTCCTTGACGTTTAGTCCATTGATATTTTCGCCAGTCTCTAGAATTTCCAACAAGTGGTATCAAAGTCGTGGTTAGACTTTGTGGGAGAGCGGAAGTGGAATTCTAGTATGAACTACCTTGACTTTTTGAGTAGATATGTGGTGTCAAGTAGAGGTGGCAAAATGAATTGTGGCATGCCGGTCTGACCCGCGCACCCGTCCAAAATGGCGGGTTGAGTTGGGATTTTGGACCTGTCTCCCATCAAATCTCTCCCCGCTAAAGATTGTCGCCCGCTATAGCTTGCCTCGCCACCCGCCAAAGCCCGCCGCGCCTATTCGTTCCGCTTGTCCCACCTTAAGTCCACCCTTTTTAGTTAATTCTATTAGGTCCAATTCTTGATGGTTTTATTTTACACATTTATTTGTGAATATATGAAATATTTTTGTAAGTAAATTTTGTTAAAAAGATGCTTTATAAAAAATTATTCTAAAAAATAAGTGAAAAATCTAATTGAAATGTAAAAAAAAAAAAAAAAAAAACTTTTAATATGTTAAAACAATATGAAAAAGTAAGCGAGCAAGCCCGTCACCCTCCAACCCGCCATCTTGTTGGGGCGAGTTAAATTTTTAAGTCCATATCCACTTAGCGGACTTGTCTGTCCGCTCTTTTTTTAGCAGGCTTAAGGCGCGGTGGAGCGGAGCGGGGCGAACGACCTGTTTTGTCATCTCTAGTGTCATGGTCTCTTGAATTATGGAAGTTTAGTCCATTAAGACTTTTGACATTCCTCCAACTATCCTTCAATATATATATATATATATATATATATATATATATATATATATATATATATATATATATATATATATATATATATAAACATGTTTTCTACGTTGATCCATTTTTTAAATTAATTTATCATTTTTATTTTCAAGAGACGCAATATGACTTAGAAGTGAAGATTGCATTTTCAAATCTACTTGTTTCATTATTTAATTTTTTTTATAGAATATAACTTATACAAAATTAATTCAAATTAAGCTTTCATTATCTCATTTCTTCGTAGTTTGATATGAGACATAATTTTGTCTTATCTTCGTATTCATATTTATCATATATGAGTCGAAGTTATTATTCTTTTGTTCGGATTCATCAGATAAATTTAGATTGTCATTATCTTATTCAGATTCATCAGATGAGTTTGTCTTGTCATTTCAATTTGTATTATCTCTTTTATTTTTATTATAATGAATTATTTTCTTTATGGTAGATTATTTCTCTTAAAGTGTTTTGAGATCTTTTAACTCATGTAAAATGTCTTGCAATTTATCATAATATATTTAGAGTTATAATCTAGGATTAGAGAAGAGAAATTATGGAGATGTGTTACATATTTATAATAGTGGACGTCTATTATGAGAAGATATGAAGATAAGGATTTAGTAGGATCATAATATGTTAGTAGTTAGTTGTTGTGTAGCGATACAACAAGTGGAATTGGACATAGAAAAATTAGATTTAGAGTTAGCCAACTTAATAAGATTTATATATAAAGGATAATGGATTAACATTATTATACGTTTAGTTACATTTGCATAAACGTTTATTGTTGTTGAAGTTATATTGCATCATTGGTAGAACTTCTACTATCATTACAAAAAAAAATTATTACCGTTGGATATATTGCATCATTTGCATAAACTTTCATTTGCATTTCCAATTATCCACTTTTGTTGTTTCATTGTAATTATTAGCATTTGCCGAACAATTGGAGTTATAGTCACGTTTATAATATTATCACATGAAAGGAAAAGGTACACCAAAAAACAATAGAGAGATAAAATCATATTTTTAGTTCCACAATAAGAAGTAAATAAGTTTAAAAGACAACATTAACAAATTTTAAAAAACTCAGATTCATTTGCATGGATTTATTTTCAGAAGATCCTCTCCAACTCCCTAGCATAACTAAGTGTTTGGTTGATGAGTTAGAGTGATGGTATTTCTTTGCAAAGTGTGACTTCTTAAACAACAAATCAGAGTGGCGCAGCGGAAGCGTGGTGGGCCCATAACCCACAGGTCCCTGGATCGAAACCAGGCTCTGATATATTTAGTTATATTATTTTTTCTCTTTCGTCTTTGTCTTTTATCATGCATCATTTTGTCATTTTTCCACTGAATTTTTTATCATCATGTAACACCCGGAAATTATTTAATTACTTAAAATAAAATTATTAAGGATTTAATTATTGAAATTTAGTCGAAGTTGAATTTATCAGTAGAATTATAAGTAGCACTAATTAATTTATAAGTTGATTTAAGATGATTAAGTGAATTATCGGAAGTTGAGATTAATTAATGATGAATTAATGTTATTATAGAATATTATTGGAAATAATATTAGAAATAAGTGTGGATTAATAGAAATATTATTATTATTATTATTATTATTATTATTATTATTACTATTATAAGTTGGATTTAATTATAAGAGATATAAAAGGAGAATTATAAGGGATTAAGTGAATAATCAGTTTAGTCGGAGAATTATTATTATTATTAGTAGTAGAAATTAATTAATTAAAGTATTTAGTGAGTTTTATTATAATGTGAGAAATAAAATGAGAAACATTATTTAATTGGCCAATAAAATATATGATAGAATAATATTTGAATTATTAAAGGAGTAGAATAATTAATTTAATTAATAATAGAGTATGAAATAAATGAGTATATAAAGGAAGTAATAATAAAAAAATAGGGTTTACGAGATAAAAGAAACCAATTGAAGAAGGCGGAGGCACAAGGGCTAGGAGAGGATACCGGAAGTACACAATCGGAATCGGAAAGTAAAAATTCGATCGGAGTTATAACCACCGTCAAATTTAAGGTAAGGGGTGGGGTTCTAACTTTCTAAACGGGATTATGATAAATCGTATGTGGGGATGAATTTACATGAAATTATCGGTGTTTGTGTAGACCGTATGTGAATTAAAGTGTTAAACTTTATAATAGTTTGCTAGTATTAATAATGAATTATGAAAAATTGTGGCGCGATTGAAGATAGTGTTGTAGGAATCGATCGATCGAAGAATGGAATTGGGGACGGTAGCTATAGGGTGGGGCGAGCGCCCCTTGCACCGTAATGGAAGGAGATGGACGTCTCTGGGGTAAGAATAATGGGGACGGGGGCCTCAGAGAGTGAGGTGGGCGCCCTAGGTGGAATGGAGACAGGAGGCGGACGCCTCCCTTTGGGGAAGAAGAAGGGGGCGATCGTCCTAGGCTAGAGTGGGACCACTACTTGTCCTTTTTGTTGTGCTATTCGTGTAGTTTCTGTGAATTCATATATAGCCACTTGATTAATAGGTAGTACATGTTTGATGAATCATAGTATGTTACCTAAACCAATTAAATGTGTTAGTAATTAAATGATAGTTTTGCAAGAAGTAGCAGTTGGAATAATAAGAATACTATCATTAACAAAGGCAGTTGGTTCCAGTAACAGTACTGATGAGGATTAACAGCATCAAGGATAAAATATAGTAACAACAATAATGTTAGATAATGGCATAATGTTAATTAGTAGTAGGGAATGGAAATGTAATTCTGAGTAGTAATAATAATGTGTTAAATTAAATTGGCAGCATGATAATTAATTAATATTTGAAGCATGGTTGATAGTAAGTTAGCAGATTCATAATAATTAATAGTAACAATAGTACCTAAAAATCAGTACTGAATTAACCGAGTTAATGATTTAAGCGATATAATTAGTTGTCCGAAATTAATTAAAAATAGTCAGAATGATTTGTATATTTTAGTAGATGATTGTGATTGTTTATTTTGTTGGATTTGTGTGAAAGTATTGTGTTGTTGATTTGTTTGCGAATAGTTTGATTTGTGTGGAAGTATTGTGTTATGATTTGTTTGCGAACTATTAGCGATGAATTGGTTGTTGTATACGGTTGTTTATGTGAAGTTGCAGGATTTTTTCAGTGACGATAATTACCTCTGATTATTGGTAATGAAAGTGAGATAGGCGTATGCCTTGTGAAGTGAATTTATGTTGTTATTTGCATGTTGTAGCATCACATTTCATTTTGCATTTGTGAAGGCCTGTATTGGCGGATTTGTGAAGAAGGCTTATGCCTTGTGCCTCTGATAACTGGAAATTTAGTGAAGGGAGTTTACTCCACCGGTACCACATGCATGTGCATTATTGAGTCTCATTGGGAGTCTTGTCGTTGTTAATTGCAAAGTAATTATATGTTGTTGCTAACGATTAAGTGGTGGTGCATTGTTGTTGATTTGGGAATTAATTGTGACGTGTTAATTGTGTTGTGATAATTTTGTATGATTTAATCCTAATATATTATTTATCATACACCTGTTTATATTGGTAGATATCTCACCCTTTCTTTTGTTGGTCGTTACCTTTATATTAGTAACGTGCAGGTAACGAGGAGTAAAGCATTTAGTAACTTATGGTGTCGTCGCTCTGATACGTAGCACTCGGGGAATAAACGCATATTTGATTTTAGATTACTTTCCGTTGCAATTGTTGCATGTTAATACTTGAGAATTGTTCTTTGAATTAGTTGTTATGAAATATGCTATATTCCGTTTGGAGTTTTGAAATATTATAAATCCGCTGCATAGTTTTTGAATAAATATGAAGTAATTTTGAAGACTAATTAATTGTTATAATTTCTTTGGATTAAAATGTGCTATGTATCCATTATGACGTGCTTTTATGATGACGATTTTGAATGATGAATGTAACGCCTCATTTGTTGTAATTTTCGCACTCTGATTTTATTAAATAAACGTTGGGTAGAATTGGGGTGTTACACATCACATGTTCAATATGGTTACACTAATTCTCACCAAACTTAAGTAAAATGGTTGAGATCTAAACCATATTTCTTTCCTTTATTTACATAAATATTTCATCAACTTTCATATGGAATGTGAGTACATCTACTTAGTTTATCCATATCATCTTTATTTTAATTCTTCTCATGGATTAAAAGTTGTTAGAAGAGGAGTAAGAAGCGACTCTTTCAAGGATGCGTTACTAAATGTTTAGAAAGAAGCAAATGTTGTTCTCCAAGTAAATTAGCCAATTGGTGTCAGCTCTCTGGTGTTACTTCAAGATGATGCTAGACTACGATGGCCTTCCCATTCGCTTGTTGGTGTTATGAATGTATCCTTTGAAGAAGTGATATATAAATATACTCTCCATGTTTGGTTTCTTTCACTTAAAAATATCAAAGTTAGGGTGAGAGCATATCGTGCTCAGTTTATATGATGAAAAGGAGTTAACATCATTTTGAGACTTAAAGTCTGCTTTCTAGAATCAGTTTCTCAAATCCTTGGTATATCTTCAACAAATAGGCACAGAGATGTTAAGGTTATATTCTCCTGGTCCTTTATACGTGCATCGTAAATTCACCAAATATTGTATTTTAGGTGGTTAT
This sequence comes from Vicia sativa, assembly GCA_021764765.1. Classification (NCBI taxonomy): domain Eukaryota; kingdom Viridiplantae; phylum Streptophyta; class Magnoliopsida; order Fabales; family Fabaceae; genus Vicia; species Vicia sativa. The sequence continues at coordinate 224,939,822 of CM038792.1, forward strand.
CATAGCAAAAAAGAAATTAGATTAATCACTAATCTTTGGAAAATTCATATTGATCCAAGTATTTGGCCAAATAGTTAGAGTTCAAGCCAGAACGATTTCTTACCATTCATAAAGATGTTGATGTTAAGGGTCAAAATTTTGAGTTGTTGCCATTTAGAAGTGGTAGAAGGATATGTCCAAAAATATCTTTTGGCCTTCATATGATTCGTTTAACTTTGGCTAATTTTTTACACTCATTTGAAATCTCAAATGGATCCAATGAACCTTTTGATATGAGTGGAGTTCTTGGAATGACCGATGAAAAAGCTACACCACTTGAGATTAAGGTTAACTCATATTTTTTTCCTTAGTATTATGAAACATGATCAAGTGATTATTCATTATGTTATCTTCTATAGTTTAATTTGTATAGTTTATCAAGTGAATTAAAATTTCAAAAACGTAAACAATAATTTGTATACATGAGAGAACATCAATTGAAAGAAATCAACATTAAAAGCAACCTCTCCCTCTCTCTCTCTCTCTCTCTCTCTCTCTCTCTCTCTCTCTCTCTCTCTCTCTCTCTCTCTCTCTCTCTCTCTCTCTCTCTCTCTCTCTCTCTCTCTCTCTCTATATATATATATATATATATATATATATATATATATATATATATATATATATATATATATATATATATATATATATATAATATTAAATATGTGTTTGTCCATACAAATAATTATGTTTAGTGTGAGATTCTATACAATCAATAATTTAAAGTTGTTGGATAAAGATTGAAAGCCTTAAACTTTGAAGTTTAAACACGATAAATCTACTTCAAATTTAAACTTAAAATTAGAAGATGTCAAATATATATATACAAAAGTCTTACAATGTCAACGCATAAAGTCTTATGCTACCGGATATTTTATTTGTAAAATACACGATTTTTAGATAAGAACAATATTATGACCGGTGTCATACCTCTTGGCACGAACTTTAGATTTCTAGAAGCAGTTCTTTTTAAGAATCAAAAAGCCAAAAAAACATACGCGATTTAAAAATATTTGTAATTAACATCCTAAATTTTTCATATATTTATTTTGAACTTTTTAAGATAATTGTGTTCATTGTTGGATGTTTGAGTATTTAGACATTATTATAAATATTTAGATATTTAGTTTGTTAGTTGATGTTAATTAATATCATGGAAAAGAGTATAAACCTATTAGAGTTTGGATCTTCTCCATTTAATGTAAGTCCATTTAGCCCACTTTCAATTATAGATAGCTGACACGTGTTCAATAAAAATTCAATGGTTGTGATTTAATATTTAAATATTAATTATTTTAAACAAAATTAAACATACTATTCATCTTCTATTTTCTTTATTTATTTTTTTGTCTTCCGAAACCCTCTACCCATTCATCTTTAACTTTCTGCAAAAAGCAACAAAGAACTCAATTGTTCTCCTTCTTAAATTTTCATTTTTTCTGTTTGTGCTACTAACGGCTCCACATACAGACAACACCATCACAACTATAGCTTAAACACTAACCTCAATTGCTTTTATTATAATCAACTTAAAAAACTCCCTAGTTTTGTCATAAAGTTCACATACAACGAGACTTGACAAAAGAGAAGTTCAATTTCACGGCGGCGGCAAGAAATTTAAGTTTACAGCCGGCGTCGAGAAATATGAGCTACGCAGCAGAGAGAAAGAAAAGTTTATGCGGCAGAGAGAAGTAAAATTTATGGCGGTGGATGTTGGAACAAAGGATTTTTTAAAAAAGATAGTTTTGTGAAGAAGAAGAATGATGGAATTGAGAGAGAGAATAATTATCTAAAATTGTATGAAAAACTGTTATTGATTGTGTTTTATTACAAAGAAATGCTCCTTATATAGACACATTTCGCAGGCTCAAAGAGAAACTAAACTAAAGCCCAAAACAATTAAGGCCCATAGATTTTAACACACTGCAACTGTATGTTATATTCGATTACATTGAATACAACCTAACACTATGATACAATGCAGTTCGACAAACTAGCTATTTCGACCAACCCACACAATTAATTTGACTTAATCGAAAGAATAAGAATTACACTTTCTAACACACCCCCTAATTCATATTCTCGAGACTTCTCATCTCAATGCTTCTCTTTAACTCTTCGAAACTAACTTTCTTCAAAGGTTTGGTGAATATGTCAGCTAGTTGAACTTCAGTCTTGTCGTGCTTTATTTCCAGCTTCCCTTTTTTGACTTGATCTCTCAGAAAAGTATACCTTCTTTCTATGTGTTTGCTTCGACCGTGACACACAGGGTGATTCGTCAGGTTAATGGCTGGTTTGCTGTCGACAAATAGCTTTATCTTCTTGAAAATTCTAGTTAGGGGCCAGACTCAGGATGTCGTGACATCTGATCCGACATTACAAAATAGACAAGGCAGACATAAACAAAATAGTGCAGAAACATAAAGAACACAAGGAATTGTTAATCCAGTTCGGTTCTAACCAACCTACATTTGAGGGCATAACAAGCCAGGAATGAAGCTCACTATCAGCAGTATTAATTCAGAGGCAAACGTCCCGGTTTACTCTCCTCACTTAATCAAACTACCCGATGACCCTTCTACCTAAGAAACCACATTGAGGTATGAGAATCCTCCGCTCACTTCCAATCACCTCAGTGATGTCTATCAGCTACTATCACACCAGCAACTGCATCAACTGCTTGGCTCCTATTAAAGTCAGTTTGGAGATACCTTGCTCCAAACACAAACAACTTTGTCACACACGTGACAGAAACTAACTTGGAATTGCTTCACGGCTTCTTTCAAGAACACGACTACACTCATTGCTTCACAACTTCTGAGTTAGTAAAACCATCCTCTTCCCTAAAGGTTTAGAGGCTCAAACATGGTGACCATCCCATAATCCGGGTGGTTCACCTTACATGGCTAACCCTAAAGATTACATCTTTCTAAAACCGGCTAACTTGCTAAAACTAGGTTACAACTGCTTATTATAACCTATTACCCAACTGGATTTGGACCTTCAAAATAACAGCATAAGCTGTAACAAACTTCAGTAGAAAACAAACGTCTGCACAAATGAAGCGCAGATAACTTCTGCTACTGCTGCACCCTAAAATTTACCCTCCCGGTGCTACGGCCAAAATTATTTTCAAACCTGGTTTTAAAATTCTTTTGGTTTATTACACTAATATTCCAGGGTTTTTTATAAATATTCGTTCTCAAGGTCTATTTAAAAATATAATAATTTATTTTTAAATTATTTGTATTTTAAATATGACAGATATTTGCTCGTCTCCATATACTTTCAATTGCATTCTTATTTTGAATAAGTAAGATAGCACAATTGGTAAGGAGGCAGGGGCGGAACTATGTGAGAATAGGGGGTGGCCATGGCCACCCCAATGTTTTGATAATATTTAAAAAAAATAGTTATATTATATAATTTTTCCTATTAAAATATATATTTATATATTTATCATCGACATGACATAAAAGACTAAAGGAGCGGTTGGCTGAGCGGATAAGATTTCAATCATCTTCCTTAGGGTTAGAGGATCAAATCCTTCTTAAGTTTATGTTTGTAATTTTTACAATTAAATATTTTTAATGTCATAAGATCAAATCCAACCGAGTCTTTTTTCAATTTTTTTAAAAAATATTTTGCTAAGTCTTTTCAAATATATTACTGTATTATATTAGTTTCTTTTATAAGATTCAATTCAATTTATTTATTAAGAATAATGTTCATCCATTCCTTTTTTTAAAATAAATTTTTAAAATGTTTTTTTAATATAATTTTCTCTCTCTTTGCTATGCATATATATTTCTTGGTTGTTGATTTTTTTCCTCCCCAACGCATATATTATTTGGTGGTTGTTTTTTTTCCACATGAAATACTTTCAATCAATTATTAATATACAAATGCATAAAAAGTTTTAAAAATACAATCTATAAATTTAATTTTTGCTAGTAAAAAAAGTGAAAGTAAATAGAATAAACATTTTTAATGCAAGCTAAAAAATTAATTTCAAAATGTTAACCCAAATTAAATAATAGAAAGAAAATTGATTTCAAAATGCTAATCTAAACTAAATAATAGAAAGAAAAAAAATTATTTCAAATTGCTAACCCAAACTATATAAATAATAGAAAGAAGAAATAATTAGTTCAAAAAGAAACTAATTAACGATTTTTTTCCAATATATATATATATATATATATATATATATATATATATATATATATATATATATATATATATATATATATATAGGGATCAAATTACACCCGAAGAGTTACACCATGAGTTACACTCGCTCAAAAACATTACTTCGGATTAATATTTTTTAAAATCAACCGTTGGATTGAAACATACCATCATATAGATCATACGTATAAAGTTTGAGATTAATCTATAAAATTTTACTATACGTCAAAATGGACTTTCATAAAATTATATGAAAGTTCATTTTGACGTTAATTTTTGGATATCTTGATCGTATAATAAATCATTATAGATTAGTAATTTTTGGACAAAAGTCCTTTTACCTCTTAGTTTTGTATTTACTTAAATCTAGTTTTTTGTGTTAATATAGTTGCATATATTTAATTGAATTCAGCCTAAGTTAATTAGCATAATCTTGTCCGTTTAAGTTAAAGTACTTATTCATCTCCATTGTAAAAAATACAGATAAATTTTTTTATTTAGTTAGTAAGGTAGATTTTTGCTTTATAAAATATGAGAACACAAAATGATAGTTTAGGTTTATTAGGTTAATAAATTTTTTTAATAATTATTTAGGTAACCTGATTAATTTAATTAAGTTAATTAGACTAGTCACATAATAAAATTATTCATTTGTAAATAATTCATACTCTTGTACATAAATTGCAATTGACATTTAATTAATTAGACTTAGGTTTTTTTAATAAATTAGTCATTAGGTTTTTACCATTTAAAAATAATTCTAAAAAATACAAAAATAACTTTCTTTATTAATTTAGGATTTTTACTAACCGTAAACGTTTTTATTAACATTAAAAACTTTTTTTTAACATTATCTCCTTTATTCTAATTTAATTCTTTTTTTGATATTTTTTCGATTATTGTAACTGTTTTAAGGTTGTTATAGCTAGGTTTAAATTTTTCACACATTTTCTATTATTATGTATCTGTTCACATGATGTAATAGTTTAATTAGGGCTTTTACTTTCTGCACCTCCTATTATGTATCTGCCCTAAAGTCTTGTAATACTGTAGGACCTTACTTTCCGCATTTACTTTCTGCACCCTATAAACTGTATATATTTGACTGTTAGTAACTAAGGTTTGTATGGCAAGATTAGAATCAAACTTAGATCACTCTAATTAAAAGATAAAATATCTGAACTTAACACACTCTATCACACTTGCACCCCCCCTAAGGGTATCCTCTCTTGTTGCCTTTCGAATACAATGGTCATGTCCCTCAAACGTAGGGCTACTATTTGAAAAGTGTGAGGTGTGAAAATTATATTCCAACGAGAATCATTACAAAAAGTTTTCACACCTCACACTTTTCAAAAAATATATTTTCAAACACTTTGTATACATTCCAGCGAGAATCATTACAAAGTTAAACATTTTCCAAATATTTTCGAACACTTCGTATATATTCCAACGAGAATCATTACGAAGTCGAAGCGAAATTTCTTTCAAAATACTTTTCAAAATACACAAAACACATAAAGAATTTTTTTTAAGTGAGCTAAGCAACTAAGAGCCCGTAAATAACTACGGATGGAAAGGGTGATAATATCTTCCCTTTTCATAATTGCCTCCCGTACTCAGAATCTAACGAAGGTCTTTTCCTGTTCTTTTCACCTTCCCTTTATTGGATAAAAGAAAAGTTGGTGGCGACTCTTGCTATCCACAACATTTGCGATAAAACGCAAAATAAACAAGTCAATTCTCCCACCGTGTTATAGCTACAATCAAGATCGCTTCTGGTTTTTCTCCTTAGCTCTTGGACCTTCACATATGCCTTCAAAGTCACGCCACATAAGGTGCATAATATTCTCAAAATATTCTGCATAGTTGAAATAGAACTATAATAAACTTTGACAATTCAATAGCGTGATGTTCTGATGTCTAATGTGTCGACATCTCATAAGACATGCTGTTCCAGATGTTGAAATATTTCAACACAGCATGTTAAGGCATTCTAGATAGGATTATAACTTAAAAATCCTACTGTGCACATTACATTGTTGCTGGTTATTATTTGTTTTATTAAAATTTAGACAATACATAAGTTTTGGAACTTACACTTCTTAGGTTCCATTATCTAGAGTTCAAGTAACATTTCGATCCATGCTGCTTGGCATACAACATATGATGCAACTACATATATATATTCTGCTTATCAAGATGACAAAGCCATAATTATTTGTTTCTTCGAACTCTAGGAGATTGGAGCACCTTCGATCATGTAAATGTAGCCTGCAATGCTTTTCTTTTCGTCCTGATCTTCACTGAAATCTGAATTAGTGTATCCATGAACTTCGATACTTATGCTTTCCTTCGACTTCCTAGGCAATACCACACCATGGTTGATAGTTCCCTTGATGTATGTCAGCACTCTCTTTACTACGATGAGATGACATTCTTGAGGTTTCTCCATAAATCTGTTCGATAATCCTACACTTTGGCAGATATCTGGTCTTGTATTGCAAAGATATCTCAAGGATCCAATGATTTGTTTGTACAATGTCGAATTTACAAACTCATCATTTGATTCCTTATTCATCTGTGCTCCTGTCTCTAATGGTGTAACTGCTTCGTTACAGTTGCTCATGTTGAATCTTGTTGCACCCTAAAATTTGCCCTCCTATCTCGATTTTATCTGGCTCAGGCTTCATATTCATCCGCATACGCTTTCATTAGGTCATCGACATTAAACAGTCATTCATCCATTGCATATGCATCATTTCATCGTATTTAAATTGACCAAAAGTCAGTTTAAATTGATATCTGCATCGTTTTATAGTTATAAAATACATGATATTCCACTTCATTCATTTTTATCTCCTTACCTGTTTCTTGTATTGTGCTAAGTTATTTATATGTCGATGATATCAATATTTCGGTTTTACAAACAGACTGTTAAAAGCGATTCGACACTGTACGAAAATTAGCGGGAAAAATATTTCAAGTTTTCGCCTCTAACTCACTGCTTTATGAATCTACGTGTCGCGTAGATCATGAAAATGTGCTCTCTCTCTCTAATTTTTCGATACATTTCGAAGTCTCGTTTTTAACCGTAAGTGTTTTAAAGTCGGGTATTCTTTATTATCGTTTTATTTTGATTTTAATTATTTCAATAATTTTTACTTAATCTATGAAACCCGTAGTTTATTTTAATGTGCTTATTTTATTTTTCCGGATAATTTATTGTCCAAATTTATATCATTTCTGTCAAATTTAGATGTCCTTTTTTATCTCAAAAAAAAAATCAAACAAAATACTATTGGGCTTATTAATTTTTATCAATTTCATTTTTAGGCCCATTTTATGATTAAGGGTAATTTTGGCATTTGAAAAAATATGAAAACCCTATTCTTTTGGATATATATATGTATGTTATATTTACTGTTAGGAGGAGGCCAATTGAAAAACAAAAACGAAAACAAAGGAGGCGGATTAGAAATGAAACCCAGAAGGAAAAAAGGAAATTCCTTCATCTTCTAACTGTGTCCTCCATACGAATCCTCCATTTTTTCCTCAAATCCTAACCAAACAATCACACCATACCTCCACTGTGAGCACCTTTAATCTTCTTCTCCATCCAACTTCCATACTCCTTCAACCTCCTTGCCATTTTCCTCTTTCTCACGCTGTCAACCCCTTTCTCCACTTTCCGTTTCATCCTCTGTCATAGTCTTCCATCACCAACTCACATCTCCACCGTCCCTTTCCTTCATATACTCTCCATCCTGTACCTCCCTCTGTTCAAGAACCGCGAATCCTGTCCTCCAGCAGCACCCTTCATACTACCTCCATCAACTTGCAAACCCCATTCACCTTCGATATCTCTCTCTCCCTCTCGCTGAACCATTTACTCCTTCTGTCTTGCCGTCTCAGCCTTCCTCACAAACCAACATAACTCAACTTCCCAACTTCCTCACAACCGTGTCATCTCCCTCCGTCTGTTACTTCCAACCGCGACCTTCCCTCCATCCATACCTCCCTGCCGTTTCATGTCATACTTCCTTTTCTCTCATCCTCACCCACCGTATCTCTCATTGTTAAAACACCATCATACGTTCCTCTGTCTTCACCGAACCCTCACCAACAACCTCCAATCCTTGTGACCTCACTTCATCATCACATCCCCTTTCATCCCTCCGCCGTTTCCTCCATGTTAACCCTATCAAAATGCAACAACCTCTTCACGACCCACTGTGCCTCCGTGAAACTCCCACCGTATCTGTCGCACCCTTCGTCTCCTCATCGTGACCCCCTCCTTCACTGTCGCCGAAACAGTCACCTTCACTCTCTACATCCTCTCTTACTCACTGCCGTAAACCCCCTCCATTCATAACATTCCTCTCTTCACCCTTCATCCTTCCAGAACATAACAACCATGTTCCGTCCGTCATTACTCCCCATTAACCTTTATCTCTCAATCTCCAGCAAACTCGCCAACCGCTACTGCCACCCTTCAGCCTTCATATTCCTCTGTTTCGTTCTATCGCAGCTTCACTGATTCCGCAAGCAGCAGACATCCGCCTTGCACCAGCTCAGATTCGGTTCACTCGTCATCATCATGTTCTCAGCTTCTTCGGTAAGATTTCGAGTCATTTCGTGCCCTTATACATATCTAATATGCTGTGAAATATTGCTATTTGATTTTGTATCTTGCTGCCATGAGTTAACCCTTTGATAACAGCATGGTGATTTTTGATTTGGTTAAGTTGTTTGTAAAGAACAGGGTGCTGATCATTTTCTTTTATTATCAAAGTATTGTTGCTCTGACATTGGTGCTAATTGATAATGGTTGATATGTTGTGTTCACGAGTTATAACCGTTACGCCGCTTAAATTTGTAATAAAATTGGTTTTTACTTGCTCTGTTTGTGTCGAGTCCGCGCGATTATCACGTTAATTGCTTTCATAAATTTGATTTTTGTTTAGTAACAAGGTGCTATGCTATTTCGTTTGAAGTTGGGAAGTGATATCTATGTTTGGTTTCGATGATGGTTTAATGATTAAGCCGCGTTACTCGCGTGTAATTCTAACCGAGAGATCATTTAGGCACTGTGTATCATGTTTAAATTTCGATTGGATGTGATAAGGTTTCCATGAATAGTCTCAATGATGGTTCGACATCTAAATTGCGTTATTCGTGAAAGATACAACCGAGAAACTGTCGTGGGCAGCCATGCTGCTTTTGTTTTCTTTTGAATTTGTGATAAGGATTCCACTTTTATTTTCGATGATGGTTTAACGATAAGGCCGCGTTTACTCGCGTGTATATCTAATCGAGAAAATTATAATTGCATATTGTTACATTTTTCATTGTGTTGCGATTTTGAAACTTGAAGTAAATTTGAATTTCGAAAACCGTATGAACACATATATTGGGAGCATTCGGTTTGGTTTGTGACGTTTTCATTTTGTCGATTTCTATTGTAATTAAGTTGATTGAGGACTCCATGTAAGTTTCAATGATGGTTTAAATGTCTATGTTGCGTACATTCACGTAGATTATGGCCGAGAAACTTTTGGGGCAGCATGCCGTATCTTTTATATTGAATTTGAGCAAGAAAAGTCGTTTTATCTTGAGTAAAATTGATGGATTAGCGGCTGCCCGACTTTGTTTTGTTTGAATTGTAATCAATTTTCTACGCACAAGTGTATATGGCTGTCCGGATTCTAATAGCATGTTTGAAACTTCAAATCGATCATGTTTTGTTCCCTCTTCGAATTTAATTGAAAACCATGAGTTTGTTTATACTTGTTATCAATGTTGATTTCGTCTTGATGTTTAAGCCATTCGAAAGTTGATTTTTGATGATGTTTCGAGTTTATCTCAATTCATAAGTTTTGTGCTTGATGTCGTGGAATCACCGTAAGGTTAGAACCTCTTTGAACCTCTTTGAGATGATTTTCTTGAGCAGTTTTGTGTATGCATAGTTGCTGCCCGCTTTGGTAAGTGGTTGAAATGCGCAAGTTAGTTGATGATTTGTGGTTGATTAAGTTTGTCTTAACACTTGTTTGCGTTTGCCTTTGAGTTTATGAGGTTTTGATCGATATTTCGAGTGTTTTCTTAAGATAATAGTTGCTGCCCGTTCCCGGTTCATGTGGTTTAAATGGGTTTAGAACTCAATTTTTCATGCTTCGATTGATTAATAGCTTGAGTTCTTTCGGTTAGCCCATTTGTGAATCGTTAATCATGAATAAGTTCTTGATTCTTGAATTGTTTATTCATTCATGTAAGTTTTATTCGACTCTATTCCTTTGCTTACTAACCATGCTTATCTTATTGCCATTTCATTTCGATTCTATTCCACACTATGCTACTAACATGTTTGCTATTTGTGAAGGAATTCAAGAATTGTCCAAGAACATATTTTCTATTATATATATATATATATATATATATATATATATATATATATATATATATATATATATATATATATATATATATATATATATATATATATATATATATATTTTGTTATTATAGTTCTATTACTATTTTGATATGATATTTAATAATGTATTTAGTATTTTATTTCTTATATTTAGTATGTAAATATACATATTATTTTTATTCTTATAACTTTATTCATATCCATTTGTAAATAAAATCATATTGTAATTATTATTCTTGTGTTATGATTTCGAAATTGGAATTTAATTCAACATTCGAATGAATTTGAACGCAAATATATACATTCTCCGCATAGTTTTTGTTTGTATCTTGATTGATGTAGGAATCTTCATTTGGTATTCATCCGATGCACCAAGCCTTATCCGATCTTGAAGACTACTTGGAGCTCAATTCTTGCACCACATAAAAGCTATTCAATTATTCAAACTAATTCGATTTGGTTGTAATAGCTTAGGATTTATTTCCTTGTGTATTCTAATTACCGTTTAATTACGCGTTATCATATTAGAACACATAGCCTCCTCTTGGGCTCCTCATCAAGAAGCAGGTAAACATACACAATGCACACTTGCACACATTTATAGTTTGGTCCTGGGCTTTTCTACAGCGACAACTATTCGATCGATTGTTCCAATCGGTCGTTTAGAATACTAGTGTCACGCTAGTCCCACTTTTAGGAGCATACATAAAGCCACTTTGTATGGGCTCGCTTGTTTTCCTAATAACCCCTAAAACACTTTCAAATTAAATTAATTAATTGAATTTATTTTCTAAATCAATTTTTCTACAAAACAAAAAAAAAAGCATGGTGCTATGGTATTTAAGTAAATCGTTAGAGGATAGCCCGACGATTTAATTAAAATGTAAAGTATTTGGGCCATTAGAGGGTAACCCAATGACTTAAATACTTTATTCCATACACCTTAATAAAAGTGAACTTTTTTTCACCTCACTCTTTTCATAATAAAGATTTTGGATGAGAGATGATCGGTTGACCTCAATCACCAATCTCGAGTATTGAATCGTTAGAGGATAGCCCAACGTTTTGGTATTTGTCATCTACAATTAAAATCAATTCAACCTATTCAAATTCCTTTTCCGCTCATATGCGGTCATCAAAAAAAAATTTTCTTCTAAAATCAACACAACCAATCCAAGACATTTTCAACAAGAACTACGGAGTTTTGACTTTCCCATTGCACGAGGGAATACGTAGGCACGCGGTTTCAAAACCGTGTCAAACTCAAAATCATAATAAACAAACGCCTTTTCTTATTCATAACTTAGAAATTAACGATTACACACACAAACACATTTCGAACTAAATGGGTCCCATCGAGTACGATGGACGTAAGAGGTGCTAATACCTTCCTCTTGCGTAACCGACTCCCGAATCCACGCTTTTTGGTCTTGTAGACCGTCTTATCCGATGTTGTGGGTTTTATCTATATTTCCCCGTTCTTTCTAGAACAAATAAAATTAGGTGGCGATTTCATTGTTTTGAAAATTCATTTAAAGGATTTTTGAAAATCGAGTTGCTTCAAATCTCTTCAAAATATCTTGAGCATACTTAGTCTGATGCAAAAATACTCCTTCTTCAGTATTTTCGAATTCCATCCCTAAGAAATATGAGAGATTCCCTAAGTCAGACATTTTGAATTCTTGCATTAGCTTCGACTTGACTTTCATTATCTCAGCTTTGTCGGCTCCGATAATGAGTAAGTCATCTACATAGAGGCATAAAATGATTTGACTGACATTGACGACATCATTTACATACACTCCGTGTTCAGAGACACACTTTATGAAACCTGCTTCGATCAGGAAGCTATCTATTCTTTTATTCCAAGTTCGAGGAGCTTGCTTTAAACCATAGAGAGCCTTCCTTAATCTGTATACCTTTGACTCCTACCCTTTGACGTCGAATCCTGGTGGTTGAGTAACATAGACTTCTTCTTCCAATGGACCATTCAGGAGCTTTCTTCTTCCATCGAGGAGCTTTCTTCTTCCCCTGTATGCTGCCGTCGAAACAACTATTTGAATTATTTCTAACCTAGCTACCGGTGCATATACTTCGTCGAAGTCTATAATAGGCTTTTGTAGAAATCTTCTAGCCACAAATCTTGCTTTATACTTCGTTATCTCGCCATTTGGCCTTCGTTTCACTTTGTATATCGAATTTACATCGATAGGCTTCTTATTCATTCTTTCGACAAGCTATCAGGTCTTGTTCTTCTCAATGGCTCTGAGTTCTTCTTTCATGGATTCACACCAATTCGAATTACTCATGGCTTCATTCAAATTGATTGGTTCTGGTTCAACCATCATCATGGCTTCTTTGACTAGATCACCATCGACATCAATTGCTTGATTTGGAAATCTTTCATATCCAACTAACCTGGTTGATTCAGTTCTTGTTCTTGTCGACCTCCTTTCATTTTGTTCAGGTGGTTCTTTATTTCGACTAGTTGAAGTGTTGCCTTGTTTACTTCGACTATTTGAAGGTTCATCCTGTGGATCTTCTTCAAACACAGTTATAACAGTGTCTGATTCTTGTGTTGAACTTTAACTTCAATCCCAGCCTTTGCTTTCGTCGACACGAACATCTCTGTTGGTTACTAGTTTATCTTCGATTGGCTAATACAACTTGTATGCACCAGTCGAACGATACCCTATGAGAACCATTGCTTTACTTCGACCATCCAGTTTCCTTCTCAATTATTTAGGTACATGCTTGAAGCACATTGATCCAAAAACTCTAAAATGACTCACACTTGGCTTCGATCCTGTCCAATCCTAACAAGGTGTTCTTCCAACTATCTTCTTAGTTGGACACCTATTTAGAATGTATACTATTGTCAAAGTTGCTTCAGCCCAAAATCTCTTAGGCATATCTTTAGCTTTCAACATACTTCTCGTCATGTTCAATATACTTTCAATCACCAATTCAGAATCTCTCATAATTTTGATGTTCCTTGCCCCCAATTCTAGCAATAGTTCAAGTCCTGTTATTAAAGACTCATATTCTGCTTCATTGTTAGTATATATGTCGTCGATTGTATACTTGAACTCTGTTGGAATTCCATTGGGCGAAATTATAACGCCCCTTATTCCAGCTCTATTTTTATGACTAGACTCGTCGAAGTATAATTTCAATGGCACTAAATCGACATAATTATGAGGAATAGAGACCATTAAATGGTCGACAAGGAAATATGCCACTACTTGCCCTTTCATTGCTTTTAAAGGCACATAAGTCAGAGAGAATTTCGTTAATGCTAAAGCCCATTTACCAATTCGACTATGTAAAATTAGTTTTGACAACACCGTGTTTAATAATATCATAATGAGAAGACACATACACATACAAGAGAAGTACAAGTATAGGCATAGTTTTTCTATATCATTATTGTAACACGGTGGGAGAACTGACTTGTTTATTTTGCCTTTTATTGCAAATGTTACGGATAGCAAGAGTCGCCACCGAATTTTCTTTTATCCAATAAAGGGAAGGTGAAAAGAACAAGAAAAAACCTTCGCTAGATTCTGAGTACGGGAGGCAGTTATGAAAAGGGAAGGTATTAGCACCCTTTCCATCCGTAGTTTATCTACGGGCTCTTAGTTGCTTAGCTCACTTTTTAAAAATTGCTTTCTGTGTTTGTGTAGTTTGAAAATGTATTTGAAAAGGCATTTCGCTTTGACTTCGTAATGATTCTCGTTGGAATGTATACAAAGTGTTTGGAAATGTAAAGATGTTTAACTTTGTAATGATTCACGCTGGAATGTATACGGAGTGTTTTTTGAAAGTATTTGAAAAGTGTGAGGTGTGAAAAATTATTTTGATTGGAGCAAGCAACAGAGTCTTATTACCTACTCAAAATGGTCGTTTCCATGTTATTTTTCCTTCTCCTTTAGAATAAGGTTATCCATACCATTAGTTGGTAGATAACTTTATTCGTTTGGATGTGAAGGGACAATTGAAGGGTCATCGTATGGTCATAGAACGCAACATGTAAGGATACCTTTAGCAATTCGTAGGGACGATCATCACTTTTCGTAGGCAATAATCGTGGGACGAGAACATGTATTCGTAGGCAACATCGAGAGTCATCGATGGACTATGATCTTTTTATAGATAGCTTAGGCACAATGAATTAGGTGGTGTGTTGAAAGTAATTCCTTGTGTTAGAAAATATTTGATTTGATTTGATTTAGGAGTGTGGAAACAGTTTGTTACACACATATTTGATTTTAGATTTAGATATATTTGATTTAAATCTAAAATAGAATATATTTGATTTGGCCTAGGGAACAAATCAAATATATTTTATTTGGTTTAGGTAGTAAGCTAACCTAAATCTATAAATAGAGGGAGTAACCCTAATTTTTGTAATTGAATTCATTCACAGTACTTTGCAATGCAAAGTGAATAATAAAGTTTTCCACAGTTTGTGGACAGAGAAAAACTCTGTAGAAAATAATTATTTCTTCTTATTTCTTTAATTGTTTATTATCATTGTGTGGTGATATCAATCTTGTTGATCAATATTGGTAGAAATTCATCATAGGTTTTGGTGGATTTCCAACAGAATCTATATATTTTATCTTGATATTGCATTTAAGGTTGGTTCTTTAATATGTTTATTTTTTTCCTTTCACAAAAAAGAACTACAAGTTGAGGTTGTAGTTTAGAATTTGTTGGAGGTTTTGAAGTCATTATTTTATAGTTTTGAAGGAATTTTTTTGTTAAATATTCTATAACTTTAATGCCAATAAATTTATTTTATTTGTTGTTAACTAGATATTGTCAGTAACAATTAATTTGATTCAATGGTAATCATTGACAATTAATTTTATTTTATTTCTTATTCACTTCACTTCGTGATCATATATTAGAAATGAATATTTTACATCTAAAATAAAGTTTTTAAATGATACTTGAAAATTAAATTTCAAAATATATTTTTATAGTTGCTATTATATATTATTTATTTATTTATATCATAAAATTTAGACGAAACAGAAAAATCTGACTACTTATTTCAATATTGAATAATATTTTTTACGATGTTTGTTAACTATAGTAAATAAAAAATTGATTAATTTATAATATATCATGTTTTTAAATATCAAATCAAAAAAATTATAATAATATGAATTATTAATTTTTTTTAACATACGAAATTAGCAAAATTTGATGGACTTGAATTTCGTTAAATTTATTTGTTTCTACATATTGAAGTTTGTTTAGTGAAAAACTTACTATTAATTTTTTACTACATTTTATTGCAGTAGTTTATATCAGTTTATTATCTCAATTATAATATTTTATTAATAAGATATAAATTTTGTATCACTTTTGTAATAATTAATCCAATCTATTATGTATGATTTATGTTTGATAAAGAAATATTATATTTTAATAAAATGATAGTTATGTTGGGACATAAGAATATATGATATTCTGACATAATACAAGAAAAAATAAAATTGATTTGAAAAAATATTATCTTTTTTTATGAAATAAAATGTTAACATATATACTAAAAAATTAATACAGATATTTGTGTTTATTAAAAGCTATGAGACAATTATAATTGATGAATACACAAATTTCTTATGAAAACATAAATTTATTATTTATTTTATATTATATATATTTTTAACCATCACTATATTATAATTTTTTGATGTATATTATTGATGACAAAAATATTTTTATAATAAATTATAATTTTATTATAACTTTATTTGTAAATTCTAAATAGTTCTAAAATAATTCTCTTTAAATTTCTTGAAACTAGTTCTCTTTAAATTTCTTGAAATCTTTTAGCTACTGCAAAATGCCTTGCAATTTATCAAGTATATCAGTCAAGTCTCTAGTGGGGAAATCCTGATGCTTATAAACTGTAGTTTCTTTTGATAACCGTCAATATTTTTAAAGTCAAGAATTTTGTTGGTTAAATTATTTTTGAAATTTCATCTAAGAATTTTGAGATGATTTATTTTATGGATAAACCATTTTTTAATGTTTCCTTCCGGATTTTTAGATAACTCAAATTCTTGATTGAAAGTGTTGGTTCTATTCCTTTTGATTTCAATGGTATCTTCATAGAATTATTTAAGGTGTCTCATATTTCATTTACAGTATTGCAATTTAATACATAAGATATTCTTAGTGCCTAGAGCACTTGTGATTATATACTTAATTTCCAAACTCTCTTGTAATTTTTATTCCAAGGTCTAGAGAGCTCTAGGCATTATTTGTTTTTACTATTTCATTATTCATAAAATGAGTGAGAATAAATAAACCATTTTTAATAGAATTTAATACATTAAAATCAAAAAATTTAAGAAAAAAACCCGCATTCTTGCTTTGTAAAGATTATACCTATCACCATTAAAATGTGAAAGTTTGTTTATGTAAAGTCGTTTTTCAAAAGAAGTGTTTCAAGTCATTCTATCTCCCGAAATGATTAATCTTTAAACATGAATTATTTTCAAAATATCACTTGTTGTCCAATTGATTTGAAACACAAGAGTCATGGGTCGAATTGTGGTATGTTTTAGCAACTTGAAAAATAAAAATATTTTTAGATTAATTTTAAGAAAAGGTGTAGAAGAAGAATAGAATGACAAGTAAATAATAATTGAAAGACAAAAACTAAAATGCACATTTCCCCCTCCACCCTATTTTGTTTTATAAAACTTTTAGTTCACTTTTTAATTTCTAAGCTCTTTGGTCCATATATTAAGCTTTGACTGATATTTTTGGTCTTTTTTCATTTTGGTCTATATGACATTTGAAAAATATAAGTTCTATGGTTTTAGGATTGACAACAATTTTACTAAAATATGGCTCTATGATGTTGGGACGGATGATCTGACATGCTGATGAAACATTACAAAAAAACACATGTTGTGGCCGATGTTGCAACATGTTATACCAGGACATCAGTTTAGTTAGGGTTTTTAAATCTTTGTAGATTATCTTTATTAATTTGAAGATTTTGTATGTTGTTGATACTCATGTAGTCGCATCCAAGCAAGGATGTTTTAGGAACTTTACTGTTTTGACCATGTTTCATAAAAAGGATCTTTGAGTCTTTTTAGGAAACTTTATTTTTAGTTTCTATTATTGTGGAAAAGATTTTGCAATTGATTTATAGTTGGAAGATTGAATTTACGTGAAGCATCCAAGCCCATGATTGCAATAGTCTATTTAAGAAGACATTTCAAACCTAAAACAGTTGGAGAAGTCGTGGATAACACTGTGCATGAGATAAAGGTTTATGATTCTATTGTGTCTTTGTTCATTGTGATCCCCTCTATTATCTTTTGATATTAGAGGTGAACTGCTTAATTTGTCAATCACCCAAAAGCTTTGAAGCAAGAGTGGATTATATGTCAAGTTACCTTTTGTTCATCAATCAAACCTTCTAAATAGAGCTGATTTTGTCTTTGAATAGTGTCTTCTTTCTTTAGATTATTGTTAAGGGTTTGTCATTGACTATTGGAAAATGAGAGGAGTTTTCATATCTAAGAGTGTCCTAGGTAGAAATTGCATTGGTAGTGATTAGGTGAGAAATTTATAAACATGGGTTGTTTAAAGTTTCAAAATAATACTATTATAGTAGATTCTCTTCATGGTTTGATAGCCCCCCTGATACATGTGAAATTACATCGAAATGGGTTAATAATTGTTGGTGTTATTTACTTTTTGCGACTTATCTGAATTGCATATTTGTATCTGTTGTGTTTAATGATTTGACTCTAGTGTCGCAATATCTGGTTCGACATCTGAAATTTGTGTACTAGAATTTCAATTGACATCAGAGCAGACACCATGTTCTGCTTATTTTTTAGAATAAATGTATAGAATAAAATCTTATAGAATTTAACCTACTAGAATTAATTCAAAAGAACGGATTTAAGGTGGGACAATTTGAACAAATAGGCGCACAGGATTTGACAGACAACAACCTTTAGCGGAACGGACTTTGATAGATGGTAGATCCAAAATCCCAACCCAATTTACCATTTTTTTGACAAGTACGCAGACTATCCTAACGGACCACGATCCATTTATCCTGTACCATTGAGATTTTTCTACAAGTTAATTTTTACAACAAAACAACTAAAAACCTTCTTACACCCAAATTGTATCTTAGATTCAATTTACGATCTTTATATGTATGTATTAGAGTCCAAAAGAAGAACTCTTTCTTGTCTTACAATTACACGTCACCAACAATTTACACAAGATGTATTAACACTTTGCTATCTCAAGACTAAAATAATATCAAGTATATGTGAAAATTCTAAGAGTAAGAAAATAAGTAAAAAAGATAGTATTTTTATATTTTATTGTGAGTTTTCAAATGATCACAAGCCTTTTTAAAATAGAGAATTTTAGAATCCACTGTTTTTTTTCATTGGATTTCCTGATTTTGATTTGTGAACTTATAATATAGAATGATATTCTTATTCTTAAAAGTCATAACTTGTGAGTTTTAAAAACCGGACCGGAGATCAAACCGATGAAGGTACTGGGTCACTGATTTATTAGTTGAATCACTGGCTCACTGGTCGAACCGCATGACTAAACCGGATTAAACCGGATAACTCAGTTGATTAAACCGACCTTTATAACAAAACGATATAGGTATAAAACTTGTCGAACGAGATGACTCAATCTCTACAAAATATAATTAGAACTAATTTTTTTTTTAAATATCATTTCATAAATAAATTCACAATTTGATAATTTAAATTTAAATTTTAAATAAATATTTTAAAAATATCATATCATAAATAAATTTACAATTTGATAATTTAAATTTAAATTTTAAATATAAGTATCATATATAATAAAATAGTACAAAATTACAAAGTATAATTGCAATAGTATAATTGAATAATTTATAACAAAATAATTTTATTATCTACTATTTAGTTTCAAGGAGTAAAGATTATTTTAATATTAAAATATTCTTTTTCAATATCAAAATTATCTACAAAATCAACCGCATCAACAACATTTTCTTTGTCAATAATATAATTAATGAATTTTATTTTTTATTTAAATATAATATTTTAATAAAATAATCCAAATAAATAAAAAATTTAAATTGCATATTTTTAAAAAAACTTAAAAATTTTGAATAAAAAAATTAAAAAATACAGTTGAACTACCTATTTTAAAAAACCGCCGATTTTTCCGATTTTCACCGGTTCTTACCGGTTCAATGACATTCCTGATCCAACTATTGAACCAGGCAGGTTTTCGATTCGACCGGCCGGTCCGGTCCAGTTTTTAAAACACTGCTCACAAGTACTAGTTCTTTATTTTATTTTATTTTTGAAAATTTGAAATTATCTAACAAAATTATAAGAATATCTGAAAATATCGTGCATTTTTTATTTATCTGTATAGAGAGTTTGGTTATCCATACATGAAACAGAAACTACCATGAAATGTTGCTTCCTGCTACTAACTTCCACACCTTCACTTCTTCATCTCCATTCTTCTCCTTCCCCTTTCATTTCCCCAATTCAAAAACCCTAACCCGAACCCCCTCCAAATTCATTGTTCGAGCCTCCCTTTCAAATTCCCGAACCCTCCCCCAATCCGCCATTCAACGAATCGCCGACAAACTCCACTCCCTCGGCATCACCACCGACCAATCCACCACCACCTCCACCTCCACTTCCACAGACGCCGGTGAAATCTTCGTCCCCTTACCACACCAACTCCCGAAGTACCGCGTAGGACACACACTCGACGTCAGCTGGAGCACGCCGCAGAATCCGGTCCCGCTTCCTGGAAAAGGAATCGAGGAATTGAGCGCGAATGAGGTGGAGAGACAGCGGTTGGAGAGGTTGAAGGAGAGGGAGGCGAAGAGGAGGAGAGTTCCGACGCTCGCGGAGCTGAGTCTGACTGATGGGGAGATTTTGAGATTGGCGAAGTTAGGGTATGCGATGAAGCAGAAGATTAAGGTTGGGAAGGCGGGCGTGACGGAAGGGATTGTTAATGGCATTCATGAACGGTGGAGGCGCTCTGAAGTTGTGAGGGTTGTTTGTGAGGATCTCTGTAGAACTAACATGAAAAGGACTCATGATATATTGGAGGTATAGTTTTGTAGTTTTTCACTTTTTTGCTTTGGTTATACTTGCTTGCATGAATGGATAGATTAGTGATACTACAAACAAGCACATAGCCACATACACTATCAATCATACGTATACACAGATACTAATTTTAAATATTGAAATAGAAATGATGGGTTGTGACTACACATGTCAATGTCGTATATCTGATGTATCGGTGTGGAAGCGTGAACACGTTAAACTTTGAAGTTATGTGGTATCATATATCTGTGTTGGAAGTTGGAGTCCAGATTCTTGTCTGAAATGAAACTACATATTAGTGTTTAATAATTATATATACATCTTAGAGTAAACAAGTATTAACATTTTGGCATCGTGGAAACCGGTTTTAGAATTTAATGTTTGATGTAAGAGTTTGCTTGCACCTTGTTGATATTGTTAGAATCAGAATGCCATGATGATGATGATGACATATATGATTTTATATCAATAGTAATTGCAGTTAATTTTTAAATATTGACTCCTTTATTTAAATAATTTAATATATTATAATTTGTTGTAGAATGAAGAACACGATGAACACAAGGATTGGTTATTAACTGCTATTCTTTCCTTTATCTTCAAAACAAGATTACAAGTATACAAGAATAACAAATAACCCTCTCACCCTAAATTAGGATTTGCAGTATGCAATGATGAGAGACTAGTATGCTATTTATAATAAACCTAACATACTAAACTAATGAGCTTTTATCACAAATACCCATTACAAGCTAACTTAGGGTACAAGCTAACTTAACCAATTGGACATAACAAACAGGCCCATTTCGATGTTAACAATCCTAGCATCCTTCGACACAATAGAGTTCGACCCAATATCTCACAATCTTATATATGTTCCTTTTCATGTTTGTGTTTTGCACGCGGACATATATGTTAAGAAAAGTTTGTTCTTTTTTTTTTTTACATATATTTTGGGCTAAAGTGCTGTAATTGTCCCACATAACTGTAAGTGATTATACCAAATCCTATGTTGTTCAAACTGTGCAACAAACCCATAAAGTTACCATACTGTGCATGTCGACTTATTAGAGTATCTCCAATGGTGCATCTAATTGGGGCTGCTTAATTCATTTTTGATGGATTATATCACACCACATCAAGTTTGACAGCTTTCCACTCAAATGATATCACTATTTAAGAACTCAATATGAGTCCTTTGACCTAATATGTTATTCATGGAGACCATATTTTAATGTTAAGAACAGGTTGCGCGCTTATATAAGAATAGCTTCTGCTAGTGATCATGATAGTTGCTAAGAACCGGATAAGAACCTTGTAAGCATATGTTTTCATATCATTCATATTACTTATTGTTTTGTAGATATACTGAAGGATATTGTAAAACAACTTTTTTTTCCTTTTTTCTTATTATACTTCTTATTTATAAAATACATCCTCATTTTCACTTTATTTTCTGTTTCAACGGATTGTAAGTAAAACAGAGTAACTGTTGTGTGTTTGGTTTTGAGAAAACAATTTATTTTATTTCTCATCCATCCAATATGATTAGGGAGCCTTGTGTACAATAATCTGATTATAGCTTATACTATTTTTGTCATTGTCAGAGAAAAACTGGAGGAATTGTTGTTTGGAGATCTGGAAGTAAGATAATATTGTATAGAGGGATTGATTATAAGTATCCTTACTTCCTATCAGATAAAGTTTTGAGAGATGATAACAGTGATGATGCTTTACAACATATGGACGGTGATGATAAAAGTTGTGATGAAAGAGAGAGCCATTTGTCTGATATGAATTCAACCACACATGCTGGGCAAAGTTTAAACATCAAAACTACTAAATCAGCTTTGGTACAAGGAGTTGGGGCTCCCAATAAAGTTAGATTTCAATTGCCAGGTGAAGCAGAGCTTTTAAAAGAAGTAGACAGCTATTTAGAGGGCCTGGGGCCTCGTTTTACTGATTGGTGGGGGTTTGAACCCGTGCCTGTTGATGCTGATCTTCTACCTGCTGTTATTCCTGGATTTAGGCCCCCTTTTCGCCTACTTCCATATGGTGTGAAGTCTACTTTAACAGATGATGAATGTAACATATTGAAGAGACTTGGCAGACCTTTACCATGCCATTTTGCATTAGGTCAGTTTGTCCTACATTTCCTAACTGAACATATTTGGATCCTGGGTGCATTTGGAATTAACATATTTACAATTCATCTGAGATTATTTAATGGCATGAGTACTAATGTTCAGAGTTTGGGAGATCTTATATGAATACCCTATGACACGTTCCTAAGTTTTTTTTATAGCTTATTTCAATGTGCTAGAAAATAGCTTACGGAAACAACATATAACATATATGACAACAATTTACCCTTATTCTATCTTCGATTATTGAAATAGTTTATAGCCAAACACTTAATTTATTTTATTGCTCTTTTGTTTTACAGGTAGAAACAGGAAACTTCAAGGACTTGCTGCTGCGATTATCAAGCTCTGGGAAAGATGTGAGATTGTCAATATTGCAGTAAAAAGAGGTGTGCAGAATACTAGCAATAAGATAATGGCTGAAGAGCTTAAGGTCAGTCATCGTTTTAGCTTAAAATTTTGTACTTTTAAATTTAATATAATGGTAAAAGGAAGTGTATAATCACCTGCTCTTTTTGGTGCAATGTTTGTGTTTCATGTTTCTGTAGTTAACCACAACTTTTAATCAATGTCATTTGTAAAATCATTTGGAATATTGAGTACCAAAGGATATGTTACCTTCGATGGCAATGAATTCCCATCTGAGTCATGTTACAACGTTCATGCTGGTGGTTGAAGTGAACAATCTTTGATATTGTTGTTAACTTGCACATTAGTTTCATCCTACTTCAACATTCATGACAAAGTGGAAGCTAGATATGTTTGCATTTGTCCATTTTGTTGTTGGCTGTTTTCATTCATCCTGTAAGTAAAATAAAATTGCAAGTCCCTCACATGAAATTCATGAGCTCAGTTGTTTTATCTTGCATGTCCAATTAACAATTGGATAGTGTTGATTAATTTGTCTCAGGAAGATTTCTTTTTAATGTTGCACATTTCTCTTTTCTAATCTGTAAATGAACGTTAGACCTAATCCAAGTCCAATAATGGAGGTAAACAAGACGAAGATCATTTGTCGGGTAAGGGTAAGAAGAAACAAGGCGTTTGAAAGGTTTATTCCAAAAGGCAGGAAGAGGAGAGGGTGGGAGAAAGTTATGTAGAAGGCTGAAGTGTCAATTCTTATGGAGGATGGATTGTGAGGGAGGAGTAGAGTGAGTCAATTTTTGTGAAGATATATATTACTATGAGTAGACAAGAGTAGCCATGCGATCTGGTTGATGAGAGTTACCTTTGAATTGGGTTTCTTTTCTGTTCAACTCTAGTAATAATATTAATATACACTCATTTCCTTTTGAATATTTTTTATCCTATCATTTGCTCCAAATGATGGATGATGTTGAATTGTTAGAAGGGAAAGTAAGCTCTGTTGGAGAATTCAAATTCAATAAAATTTCAGTACTGGAGTTTTAACAATATCTACTTGAAATGAATAAAATGTTGAATCTGTGAACTTTTAAGGGTGAAAGCAATGGTGGTGCCCCGAGCGTTGGGGATTCCTTTTTGACTTGGCCTAACTTGGGCAAGTCAAGTTGCCAATGTTCGACGGTGTTGACCTGTGAGCTTCGCTATGTGAGCAGACCTTTTTTGAGATTCAAGGTACCTCTGAGTATGTAATAGTTAAGCTTACTCTCCTTGGTATCGATGGTCACACAATTCACTGGTTTAAATGTTGAGCGGCTGGTGACCATATTATGTGAAGGCTTCAAGTATCTAACCTACCAGTAGCTCATGGACTACAAATCCAAGGGTTTATGTTTTCAGTGTGGGAGAAGTTTTATCTCTTGCATTAGTGCTCAAAGAAGCAGTAGTGCCTTTTAGTTTTTGGGAATAATGAGAAGACTATAAACAAAGATGGCGAGATTCCATTCATCTTGGAGTTGTTATAGTTAACCATATTTTAGTATCTCTTGACATTTTAGTTTATCTTCATTTCTCCTTTTTAGTCCGAAGAATTGAACAAAGTAATATCTCAATTTGGGCTCTGAGCCTAACCTAACCCCACAAATCCATTTTGTAGCCCCCAATTAAGGTGGCTTTCCAACATAATACAAAGATCCATACAACAATAACAACCAATTCTATCATACGATTATATCTTGATTTCAGTTAATAAAAGATCTATTTCTCTGCAGTATCTGACTGGAGGAACTCTCCTGTCTCGGAATAAAGAAGTTATTGTCATTTATAGAGGAAAGGACTTCTTGCCTGCGGCAGCTTCTTCAGCAATTCGAGAGAGGAGGAGTGTTATAATAAGTAAAGTGAAGGCTGAAAACAACTCATCAGTTACAGCCTCTTCACTCCCTGAAGATAAAGAGATCATTGAAAAACGAATATTGGCAAAGGCTAACGAAGCTATTAAAAGGACTACCATCAAATTGTCACAGGTATGATTTCATTAGCAAGTTCCAGTTTGTTGTTTCTCACATGTTACTTTAGAGTTACTGGTGGTATAGCTTTCACATGCAGGCATTACAGAAGAAAGAAAAGGCTGAAAAACTTCTAAAAAATCTGGAAAAAGCTGAGAGTCCTCAAGAACAAGAAATAGATAAAGAGGGTATTACTCAAGAAGAGAGATACATGTTGAGGAGAATTGGCTTGAAGATGCAGCCCTTCTTGTTGCTAGGTGACTCTAATATGTTTGAAAATCAGTGATAGATAGTTGATAAAAATTTAGTGGCTTTATTCTAAACATGGAAGAAAACTATTGACACCTTTAGAGCTATCTAAAATATTTGACTGATAAAATTTATTCATGATAACCATCTCTTGATTCTCAGGAAGACGAGGGGTTTTTGATGGAACAGTGGAAAATATGCATCTTCATTGGAAGTATCGTGAACTTGTGAAGATAATATGTAATTATGGAAGCCTAGAATATGTCCACCAGACAGCTCAGACCTTAGAGGCAGAAAGTGGTGGAATATTAGTAGCAGTAGAGAGAGCGAAAAAGGGCTATGCAATCATTGTTTATCGTGGAAAGAATTATAGTAGGCCTGATACTTTGAGGCCACAAACACTTCTAAACAAAAAGCAAGCATTGAAGCGTTCTATAGAGGCACAGCGCCGTCAGGTAAAATTGCCATAATTTACTTGGAATTTGATTATTTGTCTTGGAGTGTTAGATAATTTGGTATCTACATTTCCTTTGTGAAAAGAGAATAGGGGTAGGGTGAAAGAGAGTATTATTTGTATTTGCATGGTAAACAATGTTAAAATAATAGTAATAATAATAATAATAATAATATTTATAATTATTATTTATTATTTATTATTATTATTATTATTATTATTATTATTATTATTATTTATAATAATAATAATAATTATTTATAATTATTATTATAATTATAGGCTGGTTTACATGAGTGTTGAGAAAAACAAAAACAACAAAAAAATTATGCGATCTTCCTATAAGATCTTTGAGAAAAAGTGAACGTAATTTGAATGTAAAATTTGAAAAGTCCATTTTTAAATGTTTGAACTTTTTGAATGTTATCAAAACAAATATTTTCTTAGAAAGCTCAGATTCTTGCTCAGGAAAAGAACCACTTCGTTCAGTGTTCGGTTTTATTAAAGGAAAAATGGTTCTGTATATAAAACTGTAAATATAACACAAGAAAATAAAAACTTTATCTATAAAGAGCACATCCAATTTTAATATGGTAAATTATTGGTGTTAATCTTATGTTAAAGCAGTGCCTGATAGCCTGCCTTATAAGTGACTCCCTCATTTTGGTGTGGATTTTTTGTTACTAATTTTTATTTATTTTGAAAAAAGGAATTAACTCCTAATATTATATGATATAAATATCATCACCTTATTCCTTTCTATCTTGCAGGCATTGAAGCTTCATGTTTTGAAGTTAAATAAGAACATAAATGAATTGAAACTTCAGATGGTGAGTGGTCCTTACCTTTATTATGCTCTGGAAATACTTTTCCCTTCAATCTCTAGAGTAAAATGTTAATTTATTCATCGTAATAGGTAGAAGACGGGGCTAGCAGTAAGCAGATAGCTGAAAAGTTGAGATCGGACTTGGTGAGCTATCTCGTGTTGTTTCTTTATTTCTATAATGATAGAAACTTGTACCAAACTTAGAAATATAATAGAAATAACTTTCTTTTATTGATGATAGAATAGGATTACACAATGGTCTTCCAAGAAGTTCGGGAGTCTAGGGTCTCTTCCTTCCAAGAATTCAAGAGAGCTTGGTCTCTCCCAAACAGTATCTAGTCCCGCTTAATTGCCTACTGACTTTTCCTTCCATTTTCCCGTATTTATTCATCAACTGTCTAATAGTATTAGTAACTGCTACCTGATATAATAACTGGCCCATAATAACACAATAACCGCAACTTAGTAACATAATAACCGCAACTTAGTAAAATAATAACAATACTAATAAGATGTCAACATGTAACAATCTCTCTCTTTTTACGAATATGAAATTAGTAACTTTGGTATATGTACATGCAAGTACAGTACATTCTAGATGTTTAGGATTAATGGCTGAACTCAAATTTTTCCTGCATTTTTCTAAGTGTGGTCTATAATATGTAAATATTCAAGGCTACAATGTTTTATCATGAATCATGTGACGTAAGCTATATCTGTTCTTATGTGAATTACATATTTTATCACAACTTAGCTAAGACTAAGCACATAGTTTAAGAGAGTTTCTTACTTTTTAGTATTGGGGATGGACAATGTGAAAATTGAAATCAATGAGCGTTTCTGAATAGTAGAGTTTAATAAGACTTATATTCCAATGAAGTTACTTGTATTGTTCTCTAAATAATGATTTATGAGATTTTTTTTACGTGATTCAAGGCTATTGACAAAGATGAAGTTAGTTCAAATTCCATAAATAGCAATTCTCCAAAAGAAGCTTTTATTGAAAATCAACAACCTACCCAGGAGCAACACATTGAGCCGATTGATAGTGGTGGAGCAAGTCAAGACAAACATGAACCTAGTTCTAATTCCACAAATTGCAATTCTCCAAAAGAAGCTTATGTTGACAATCAACAACCTGCACAAGAGCAAAACATTAGGCTGGTTGATAGTGATGGAGCGATTCAAGACAAACTTGAAGCTAGTTCAAATTTCACAAATTGCAATTCTCCAAAAGAAGCTTCTGTTGACAATCAACAATCTACACAGGAACAACACATTGAGCTGATTGATAGTGGTGGAGCACGTCTAGACAAACATGAAGCCATCTCTAATTCCACAAATTGCAATTCTCTAAAAGAAGCTTCTGTTGACAATCAACAACCTACACAGGAGCAGCACATTAGGCTGATTGATAGTGGTAGAGCGCGCCTAGGTGAACTAGAATTCGGGGGCCGTTTGGTTCATCCGGAAAGACAGGCAAGCATTTCATGTTTTGAATGATAAAAATGAAAATGTTGATCTGAGTCTTATGATTATCATATGGTGATATCATTGTTTCTTCTGACATTTTTTTGTTATGATATGGTCAAATTAATATGGATTTCAGGTGGATGAAACGAGTGGTTTTGTGGTTGAAACTGGGAACGGTGTCTCTAATAACAAAGCAATGGAAGCATTAATTACATCATCCAAAAGTGATCCCGAACCATCAGCTCCAGTGATAAATAAGAGTTCAAATGAGTTTCCTTCGAGATCTTCATATCTTTCCAACAGAGAGAGACTTCTTCTCCGAAAGCAGGCCTTAAGGATGAAAAATCGACTTGACATTGCCATAGGTAATTAATTTTCAGCTCTATTTTCTTTTTGCCATAGTTTTTTCCATCACTTGGTAAATCTTCATTGATGTCATCACCCTGAAAATTTCAATCTATGAATTGTATTTTGGTGGAAGTATCCTAATTGGAATGTATACTATAATCTCATTTTTGTTTCATCATCCATGGCCATATTTTTTTCTCAGGAAAGAGCAATATTATAACTGGTCTTGCAAAAGCAATCAAGGATCACTTCCAGAGGATCCCTTTTGTCATAGTTAATGTCAAAGGAAGGGCAAAAGGGACCTCAGTTCATGAGTTGGTGTCCAAGTTAGAGGTCTCGCATGATGAAATTCATCATCTTTTACTCTTCACAGTGAATTATTTTTGTCTTAATCAACAACTACTCTCTAAATCCTGAAATTTACTTTACCTATTGTTCTTACAGCAAGCAACAGGTGGAGTTTTAGTCTCTCAGGAGCCTAGCAAAATCATACTTTATAGGGGTTGGGGGGCAGGATCGAATCGTGGCACTAATTTAAATTTAAATGATAGTAAAGAAGAAAGAGCAATGCCGAGCGTTTCTCCTGAACTGTTGGAAGCTATCAGAATCGAATGTGGATTGCAGTAACAAACAGAACATATCAACTCTTTACTGACCAAGTATCCACAAACAACTGTTACGTCATGATTTATAGAAAGATGGAGATATGAAGTCAGTGAGAGGCCAATTGTTGATAGCTAACATTGATGTTAAAAACTGAGGGTGACATAACCGTTTGATGATAATGGGAAGGAAAGTACCCATGAGGAACTGAAAAAGAAATGCTATTGCAATCAGTAAGAAATAGACAAAAGGGTATTGAAATAAATGTTTCATGTAATAGATCCCAGTTATTCCCCCATTCTATGCCACATGTCTTTTTTATTTTCAATGCTTTATTCAGTTCGAAAGATGAATCAAGTTGAATAGGTATTGATTTGGTGGGGTATTGAAATAGGAAAATTTGTAAATATAGCTCAGGTAAAAGCGAGGATGATACTAAAAGAAAAAGAATCACAAACGGAACGTGGAACTAAACAAGTTATTTGTTTTCAAATGTTGACAATTATCATTCATTTTTACTTGTTTAGTTGTCTAGTCACTACGCTAACTTTTCTCGTTAAACTAGTAAAATACCCATGCGTTTGCACGGGTACTTGTACGAATATTTGGTAATATATTAATAAAGTTTGTGAAAACAATTTATTGTAAAGATCAAATTGAACCGTGCAATTAAAAAAAATTATAAGAAAAACATATAAAATAGTAGTTGTAAAAAATAATTGATGTTAAAAAGTAATAAAGTTGAAGAATAAAAGAAATTACACAAAATACTGTAAATAAAATTGATTTGTAATAGTAATTTAGCAATCCTAAAGAAAAATTGAAGTTGATAGTCCAAATAAAAGAATTAATATTGATGGTGTAAATTCATGGTTGATATTTTTAAGTAATTGATATTGTTGCTTTGTAGTTTCATGATTTGGTTAGTTAATGTAATATATTTGGTTAGTTAAATCAGAAAAATTGATTTTGATGTGAAACTATATACGCGTGAAAAATATCGGTAACAGAGTGGCCGGCGAATGATGAAAATGAGACGTCAAATGTGTTATAAATAGAAAATTTTATATTGATAGTCTAAAAGGGACTAATCAAAACCAAAACTGGGACATTAAAACACAAATATATAAAATAGCATTATGGTATTGAATTGTTAATACAACTAATAAATGTAAAAAAAATAAAAAGGATGACATGGTTTTTGCTTCATTTTTAGTCTAGCAATACAAAAATATCATAAGTATTTATACAACTAATTTATTTCAAAAAAAATCTATGTATAGGTCGTAGTTTCAAGTTTAATCCAGCAATAATGAAATATCAGCCAACAACTAATGATATGCAGATGAAGAACCAATGAATGACGTAAAAGGATAAAAATGGTTAAGAAACAATAATTAAGAAAGAAACATATATATATATATATATATATATATATATATATATATATATATATATATATATATATATATATATATATATATATATATATATATATATATGACTCACAATTGCCATTTAGATGTTGGCGAAGACTTCTTTGTATCTGACGTTTACGGTACACGACTTTGGCTTGTTTGTGTCATCGTGTATCAAAATTTTGATACCCTTTTTACTTGTAACCCTTGAAATAGCAACATATAATTGCCCATGACTAAAAACATCTTTAGGTATATACAGTCCAACACAATCCAACGATTGTCCTTGAGATTTGTTGATGGTCATTGCATATGATACAATGATCGGAACATCTCTTAATTTAAACGGCCAAGGTGAATCAAGGTGATGTATCCATTCTTGGAATGTAGATAACCTTGCCATGGCCTATTCCCCCCATAATTTGTGCTTCAAGAATGTGATTGGCCAATTTTGTTACTATAAGCCTTGTACCGTTGCACAAACCATTAGATTGATCAATGTTTCTCATAAGCATTATGGGACAACCGACCTTTAATTTAATGTGATGGTTTGGCAATCCAGAAGTCCTTAAGGCGAGAAATTCAGACTTAGGACTTCAATTATGTTGTCATGTATTTCGGATCATCAATGAATTACAACTATAATAATCTTTTGATTGTCCTATAAAAAATATATATAGTTAGTGAATAAAATAAAAGTAGTAAGTAATGAATATATACAAATGTAAATAGGCATGCAAAGAGACACGCATCATATCTAGTATGTGATTGTTAATTTGATCAACAACTTCAATGGTTGATGCTAAAATAGCCCGACTCTAAGGTAGTAGTAAGATTTGTAATTATCCATGAAAGCGGATAGGTACTTTCCACAATGGCGACAATAGGGTCATCAAAGTCTTCAATTAAAATGTCACGTGGAATATCAATATCGATAACCATCGTTAGGCTCGAGATCCTACCTTCACCCAATTTTAAAAGCCATTTAGAAAATTCAGCAATATCATGGTTTTCTTGATCGGTTTGACCGATTTCAGCATATTTTTCGTTGAAGTCAAGACCTCAACAGAATGCCATATGTAAGATGCATTGATCGTAGAGTGAACAATATCCGATCTACTTCCTCTAGGGATAACCGGTAAAATTTGTCTGAAATCTCCACCAAAAACTACAACCTTACCACCAAACACTTGATCAGAGTTACTATAACTACTCATGACATCCCGCAAAGTTTTATCAAGAGCTTCAAAACAGAATTTACTTGCCATAGGGGCCTCATCCCAAATAATCAACTTACATTCCCGAAGTAGTTCGCCATAGTCATCATCATAGTTAATATTGCAAGTTGAATTCTCCAAAGTTGGCACAGGAAGTTTAAATTTAGAATGAGCAGTTCTCCCGCCCGGCAACAATAGAGATGCTATTCCACTGGAAGCCACGGTTAATACAATGTAATGTTTTGACCGCAAAGAAGTTGCAAGCGTTTTCCACATGTAAGTTTTTCCTGTACCTCCATATCCATGTAAGAAAAAAACTCCTCCTTTCTAATTGTTGACTGCTAACATGATCTTGTCATAGATGTTTCGTTGTTCATCTACGAAAATATTATAGGTACAGAGTTTAATAAAAAATATGTGTTCAAAATAAAAGGAAAATTGTATTATTTAATTGAAATAAACCTGTTAGTGCATTGAAAAGTGTATGGAATTCGGATTTCATGAGTGCCACATCATAACTCCTCTCTTCATATATTAAGCGGTTTCTAGTCAAAGTACATAACCATTTGGATATGGAATAGGTTTGAAATCGATAGTGACCTTGATTAGCTTGAAGTAATTTTTAATCTCTATTAAAGTTAAATTCTTCAAATCTTCTTGATGAGTTGCAATTCTGAGATAGAAAAAGAATGTTAGAAATAAGTTAGTTTTTCTACATCAATTTGAAAAATATAACCTTTTTTTACATATTTATAAAAGACTGTGTTGCAACAATAATTCAAATTATAATATGAGAAATATGTAAACAAATTTTTCAGCAGGAATATAGTATGTAACTCTGTTTGAGCTATTGAATGTTAATAACAAAAAAGTAATCAACAACATACCTGGGTTGTAGGCCAAAATTCTTTCCCGGTGCAGAATGCCATCTGCTAACAAATTCCAGATTTCATTCCATACATGTGCGGGTCTGCTTATAGCACCAGACAACAACATAATACTGAACAACTTTCTAAGAAAATGTCCAGAACCCCATTGGGTGGCCTCTTTAATTGCACCAATATACTCCCTGTCATCCTCAAGGAAACCCATGGCAAAGCATGCTTCCCTAAAAGAGTGATGTTGTGTATCTCCTACCTTACGAATTTCTTCGTAAGTTTTTGGTCCTTTTACAACAGTGAGCATCATCCTTAGATAATAGAGTTCACCGGTTGTATGTGGAACCCAAATGAGTCGGCCTATAGTAAATCTTCTTTTCCTTGGCTTCCATGTTCTCTCTTCTTTTTATCATATACAAATTTGGATACGAATTGCGCATAAGTTAAGTTTGCAGCATCTTTAAACTGTCCGTTTGCTGTCAACCATGAAGTGAACATAGATTCAGTTACACTTGCTTTTTCTAAGATGTTCTCCATCCGTGCATGATCGGTATAGTAGACTGCATTCTCACCAATAAGATGGTAAAACATGTGTTCTACTGCCGGTTTTCTTCCATGAATTTTGTAGGAAAAGATCCTCCAACATGCCTCACTGGGTGAGACATATCTACAGTCAAGGTATTCTTTAATTTCGTCAATTATTTCGGGATCTTTAGAAGATGGTCTATGTGAAGGAACTACAGATGTTGTGATCCTGTCATATCCTTTGTTGATATACTTGAACAGGTACTTGATGGAAGTACTCTGGTTACACCATTCCATATTGATGTGTGCTTCATATTTTAGAAGCAACCTTGTGTTATATGGAACCACGTACCTATTGTCCAAGGATACACCATATTTAATAATATGATGTGAGTTAGAACTTCTCTTGTAAAGTGAAAAGCCGTCGTTATCTACAATGGTTTCTTCATTGTACTTTTTGGGGAAAAACTTGGAGCATTTACTGTTTTTCATGCACGACGACTATAGGCGCGCAAGACCACAAGGACCATGTATCATGTGTGTTTTGACTAAGTGATACAACCTTGGATGAATGTCAGGGTCAGGAATTTCTGCCGAAATGATGTTGTCAATGTCAGATGGTGAAGGATACTTGCTTTGTGGATGTAGGAAAAGAAGAATGTGAGCATGCGACAACCCTCTTTTTTGGAATTCTATAGTATAAATGACTGTAAGAAAATCCATAAGGATTGGATATCAATATATTATGTATAAGAATACTAATATAAACTGAGCAACTTGTATAGAATGAAAATTATCTGAAGAAAGTTACTTACATGCTAAAACCTTTTAAAGAACATGCCGCTTGGTCAAATCAGCCAAGAGTTCGTCCAACTTTATCTTGAAGACCTTACTGATGATATCCGGTCGATCATGTGGCTTTAGATTGATTTTGCTAAGGAGCCTTGTAATTTATGGCCAATTTGGATTGCATATAAAAGTTATAAATAAATCAGGAAATCCAAGTGCACTGGAAATAGCCACTCCATCAAAATAAAGTTGATCCATATATCTCTTGGAACCTACAAATGACGAAGGCAAGACAACTCTGCGGCCTGTTTTCTTGTGTTGGTTATGCTGGCCTTCTTTACATTGTGCATTCAACTTTTGGTATTTTCCAACTCTAAGCTTGGATTGATTATGCCTCAACCAATTTAGACGCTCGGTCTCCATCATGGCGTAGCCATCTACCAAAAATTGTTGGAATAGTCTTCTGGAATGTAGCAAAGTTTTAGCCTCAAGTGTACGTTCTTGTAATTGAAAACATAACCAGTCTTTGATTGTTCGACGATTTTTCTTGGTAACAACCTGTTCGTGTTTATACTTGTGTAGTATTTTATCCCTATAACCATCTTCACCATAAGGAAAAATCAAAGGGTATTGGTAGGCTAGGTAAGCTGAATGGAACTCATTGATTCTTTGTAATTCACCATCACGATGTTGAACAATGATGTCTCTTTTTGTTGCAGAATCAATATCCCCTACTATTAGAGCAACAACTTCAACATAAATACGACTGTCAGTAGATCTATCAGCAATTAGCTTCAGCTTCAAGTCTTGGTAAGGATTTTGTTTCAACATATCCCTTGCCATTCTGAAAGCTTTTGCATGAGGATTGTTTTCATCTAACATGAATTTCAAATTGGTAACTATTGTCTTTTTAATATGTTCGTTGTCACTGTGAAAAACCAGAATAGTTAACTTGCCAAGAAAAACATGAATGACAATAAAAGTACTGAAGTTGTTGGTAAGAATACCTGAAACACTTCATTCGGTTATCTACTTCATTGTCTGTGTCGAAGATATATAGTTGAGCATACTTCGGAGGCTGGCCTACCTCAGGTAGCAAACTTCCAATCCGGTGGCATGCTTGACCATGTAATCGCAATGAAGGAGGACCTATCCCCTTTGAATGGGTTGTGTCAAATTTCATTCCGTGACGAAAACATTGAGTTGTAAGTCCGAATGTTATTCGAAAATTCTTTGCATCGGGATGGTTGTGATCAAACAAAGATTGTTTAACACCGACGGTGGTGTTTCAAGCTTTGGAAGCACAATTTTCCTCCTTGCAACATAGTGGAAATTTAGGGACAATTGTATGTCTTGACTTCCCTTTACGCTCTTGATACCACATCAATGCCTGACAGTGTTGGCATTCCCAAACAGGGTCCCCAACATCAGTAAATTCTGCACTTAATAAGAATCAAATATTATGTAACAATATATATCGATTCACACATTTATTAATGTCTATTGCAAATAATAATTTATACTAAGAGCTGAAA
Organism: Vicia sativa; assembly: GCA_021764765.1. Lineage (NCBI taxonomy): Eukaryota > Viridiplantae > Streptophyta > Magnoliopsida > Fabales > Fabaceae > Vicia > Vicia sativa. The sequence continues at coordinate 224,975,458 of CM038792.1, forward strand.
TAAATAAACCTTGGTTATTTGGATTTCCTAAAGCAACAGTTGTATTACAATCATCTGAATTAGAATCTCGGTCGTCCGAGTTGTTAGAATCTGTGGTTTCATCAGTGGATTCATTGACATTGTTTGAGTTTACAGCATCCGTAGCCGGTATGTTTCGACCAAATGAATGTGATGCAATGTGGTTACGCAAATGACGTACGTTGAAATTAGCATCTTGAGACGGTTGAGCAGAATTGAACTGGTTGATAAGATTCAGTCCTTGTTGTATAGCAGATCTTGGCCTCTTGAAAGTCTTTTTGTTGGAGCGATGACGTTCGGATGACACAGTATGAAGTTTATTTGTTAATGTTGTTGTAAGAGGTGAATGTTGCCTATGAGGAAAGATTGCAGTGGGTGTGAAAGTTTGAAGCATTGGCTGTGATGGTTCCACACTTTCCTTGTTCGAGTGAATGGAACTTGTGTTGTTGTTCAACAATGTAAGTCTTCTTTTTTTTCTAGCTGCAGGGGTATCTTTGAAGTTGATATTATCACCTTCCATTACAACTGTAAGAGTTAACACATGTATTTGTTAGAAAGAAAAGGCAAAAACTCAATGTAAAGAAATTAATATATATGCTAGAACTGTATCAGATTTCATGAACAATGTAGGCAATGCTTACATACTCAATTGTTGATAGAAGTTTTGATATTTGTTTAGAACATACACTCTTCGGTAAGCCTTGTGAGAAGAAAAAAAAAGTAGTAGTGTTAGGGATACGTGAAACACTTTTTGTTTTGACAAAAAAATTTATATGGGAAACTGTAAAAAGTAGAATAGATAAGCCATCATGATTGTGTGATATGACATGTAGAGTGTTTTGATTAATATTCACTTAAAAGGTAATAATGTTTCACAGTAAAGTGTGCATATGTATATATTAAGGGTAGAGTGTCCAGAGGTATAAACATGTTGCATATTTTGCTAATAAAGTGTGTTAAAGTAATATTATAGTATGTCCTGAAACCTTCTCGAATTCGGACTTATTAATTTTTTTATAGGCACAATAATTAATGTGTTAGAGACACCTTAAAGGTCCCTTATACACCCACATCTATGTATCATCGATACTATCATGCAAACTGAAAGCACGGAGATATCAAACAGGTCAGTTGGATTAAAGTAAAGCTTGCATTCCAAGTTCTAACTAAGTCAAAAACATTCAGAAGTACACAAATCTAATGTATTATGAAGAAGTGAAGATATATAGAACTCGCGCTGGGTTAAAGTAAAGCTTCCACAAATTTGTTGGGATGTGAATGAAAGATCTTTTACCACAAGTAAAGAGAGCTTTCATAGAAAAAAGGATTCACATAACCTCCTTAAATCAAGCAGAAAAATAATGAAAAGAATCCATATGAATGAGTTGTACCATTAGCATTCTGCACATACACCAAAGAAACCGAGGGAACTATCCTATCACATGTATTCTATGTTCTTCTTACAACTCTTAAAAAGTATATTACGGGAAACGAGTAAATATGCTTGAATCTAAATACATTAGCACAAATTCATAGTTTTATTTATGCAAAATAAGAATCCCAAAATCAAATGCCAAAAGTATATTGCGAAACCGAAGATAGCAAATCTGAATTATACACGAAATTCATTCAGATCAATTACAAAAGAAAATCAAATGCAAATCGAAATAAACAAAAACATAGTATGAACCACAACTTAATAGGCTTTTCTATGACTGATTCCAGTACTTGATCATACACTAATACTATAGGCTTTTCTATAGGCTTTTCGTCGCAACATCATGTGTAATGCTGATATTTTTTAAGGAGCATTTGAAAATTCACAAATAAAGATAATATAACAGGAACAAAACCAAGTACATAATTTAATTTGATTAATTATACTGATATTGGTTCTTATTTATCTTCTATTCATTCTGTACATAAAGAAAATTATGTTGGAAAACTGATGTATTTTGGTCTCTTCTCTGGCCGAAATGTATCATTTGTTAATGTTTTCTTACGCTCATATGATTGTGAAATCTTTGGCGGATGGCAATGCGGGAAGGGCGCTTCTCCTAGCCCTCAAGTTGTTGGCAATGCTTTTGTGGAGCAATATTATCATATTCTGCATCAATCGCCTGACTTGGTCCATAGATTCTATCAGGATTCGAGTCTCTTAAGCAGATCAGACAACAATGGTGTGATGAAGACTGTAACGTGAAGGACCCTGTGTGGATATGAAGGATTATCACGTGATGTTTTTCCGTCTCTCATTCGGTCTTGGATTTTACCAACCAGAAACTTCCTACCCAGTGTTTCTCCATTTAGAGGAAACTCGTTGTCTCTAGTTTCCTTGAATTTATCGAGTAATAATACTCAGCACATATGAATCTAGAGACCTCAATTGTGATTGTTGCTAAGATCACTGCACAGTGTAAAACAGAAAGCACCATGAGATATTTGGTAAACTTGCACAATACCCTATAATTTCACCAAATTCACTGTCAATCATAACATTGACTAAGAAGAAATAACAAATTGAGAAGAAGAAATAACAATTTGAGTTGATAAATTCCTGTGTATTTAATTCAAACCAAAACCAGCTCAATATTATAAGCTATAGCAAAACCGTAATTATGTCGAAACTGCAAAAATAAAGCTTACCGTGTTTAAACCGTAAAACTAATGTTGTAACATAATTCTGTACCAATTTTGAATGATGTAATGAAATGCAACGCAAACCAAAGTCGAAACAAAACAACACCTAATTCGAATACAGTGAACTGGTGAGGCTCTGGCTCAGAGGAATAGAAGTAAGCAATTTTTTTATGCAATGTACTCTTCCTCCTTCATATAATATTTGAAACTCAATCACTGTCATATAGGTTAACATAAACAATAATATTTGAAAGCATGTATTGAAAAAACATCCCTAATAATCACTTACAAAATAAAGAATGCAATAATCACTTACAATAATCACTAAGAAGAATGCAATAATCACTTACAATAATCCATAGTGAGTAGCTCCTTGTATATTCTTTTTCACTTGTGATACTCTTCTGGTCTTTAACATTTGTTAACTTATTAAATTTTGCTGATATGAAGGTAAAAAGTAAAACAGCATCTAGTCAAGTCTATGTTCCCAACCGAGCTGCAAGAGTGGCATCTGCTAAATCCAATCAACAATGGCATGCTACAGCAAAATCTATACGGGCTGAGACATTTGCACCTAGTAGTGATAGTGCACAAGGAGTAGTGATGTTCTGAATCGGTGTATATTGATGCCTATGGTTGACTACTACTTTTCATTTTCTGACCCTGTGGCCTTTTCATATTCCTCTTATTTGTTTAATCTAATTTTGACATAAATAGAAAAGATTCAAAATAACCTCAATAATGAAAAGAGACTAATGAATTGATGAGTTTATAACTTCATGTATTATAGTGGGTTACATAGTTTGAAAGTAGACTGACTTGCTTTTTGCTACAGCTGAAGGTCATTCCATATACAAAATACTATTGATTGGGATTGTAGCACTTTTAATAAGAAGTGTGTTATTTAAAATGGTTGCATGAAACAAACATTATATAAACAACAATTGCAATGAAAAGTCACAAATAAAGATAATATAACAGGAACAAAACCAAGTACATAATTCAAAAGAGAAATACTTAAGGCCATAAGTCAAAAGAGTATTACATAAGGATATTAGATAAAATATTAGTAGAGCAGGCCATTAGTGTTTAGACATTAACACATAGTTTTCAAAACAATTAAAATATGAAGCAGCAACTCTCAAGGAGGACAATTCTCCAACTTAATAATTTTTTTCATTTTAGTTGATGATTCTTCTCCTTCAAAAGAAATAGAATCAACTGTGTCGTACGCGGATACTTGAGGTGCAAGTCTTTTCGAAGCTGTAGATGGCGTAGCCGGTAGAGGATTATGCTCAGAGGTTATGTCAACATCCTGCAAATAGGCAACAACAATCAGCATCATGAAAGCAACAAAGTCATGGTTTAATAGAACAGGGCATATCAATCAAATGTGGGAAAATGATGTTACATCAACAACATTCCAGTCTTCAATTGGCAAAGGCTTTTCTACATGTTCATTAATCTGCATAGAAAGAAATAGAAGAGATGTGTGAATGATGTTTTCCTAATCAAGAAATGAGGTATAATAAATAAGTTATATCATAACTAAGAGTGACTGTAGTTTCTTTGGAGTTGCGATAATGTAGATGGTGTCTTATCGGAAATAAAAAGATACAAATAAGTACAGTTGTGTAATGGGAACTTTTATATCAATGGAACAAATAAAAATTTAATTACCAAAGATTGATTCAAAGTTTCCTGTAGCTGTTTGATGACACCTTCATCCCGATAGATGGAGACAACTGTTGCATTACCCCATGAATGTTGCCATTTGACCTTAAATGCGATTGTGAGGCCGACCAAAGTATCGAGTTCTAACGGAAATTCCAGGGGGTTGGTGATTCCAGCCTATTGAAATTGAGATAACATAGGTATTAGTAAATGAATATATAACATAAATATAGTTAAAAACAAACGCAACTACCTGAAGCATATTTTTGCGCATCTGAGCAGATGTCATGTCCAATAGCTGCAAACATTCCCGGTCCCATAAAACAAATGTAGATTGACAACCATGTTGTACAACATCAATCAGAATTTTAAACCTATGAAAATCAAATGAAAAATAATTAGAATATGACACTTGTAGAAGTTAATTGAAAATTGAAATATATTCGGAGGAGTAATTTAAGTAAATTAAGAATCTATAATAAAATGAGTAGGAAAAGAAACCTAAATATTTCAGTCTCAGTGTTGTGACCAGAACCACAAACAAATGGTGGTTGATCTCCCTTAGCAACCATTGGACATGCATGGCATGCTCTGTAATGCCAACCACCCGGAGCCGCCTTTAGTTTGGTGGTGGTAGCAACAGTTACACAGTGAGTAGCCTGGAAGGGTAAAAAACTTATTACAATTAAGGAAATATTGATAATCAAGTGTTGTAATAACAATCATTAGGAGTTAAATTTGGGTAAGAGATATAGTCTTACAGTCTTTAGTTTTACGATATCACTGAGAGGGAGTACTATAGCCTTATACATAAATTTGTCGTATGGGCTAAGCTGAGTACTACTCGAAGTTTCAGACAACTGGGAAAGTGTGGTGACACTTTGAGATGAACCTTCGACGAATGCAAGTTTAGGGATGCTAGGATAAAAGATAAACAGAGTAAACATGCGATTCAAAATAAAATTAGATGAATAGTGAACAATGAGGATGATGACAAACCTATTTAAAAATTGTTGAATCTCAGGAAGATCATCATTGATGTGCAATTTAGCAACATTGAAAGTGTTTGAAACACACAATGGATATTTTGCTACATAAATACAAATGGTGTTTGGAAAAAAAAGAGGAGAAATGAAATAATCTTTTAATAATACAGACCGTCTTCTTCTTTAACTTTAGCGAATTGCAAAACATTTACAGTAGGTATAGATAAATCTTTCCTTGACTGATTGTAATCATTAAATTGCACTGCATAACCCTCCCACAACGTACAATTGATAGTGTTGTTGCTACAACAAAGGCATCAATTAAATATAGAAAATAAATCATTTGTAGTTATGTATAGATGATCGCAATACATACATACCCCAAATCCTTGAGCACAAAATTGATTTGTTGTTTTTTGTTCCCGTTGTGAATTTGGATGTATCCAACTTCTGTAACCATCCCAATGACATCTGAAAAACATATTGCAGATTAAGTATAGGTATTTCGTAGTAAATGATCTCAAAAGTGAGAAATTTTAAAAAATAGACATATATGTGTATACCTATTAAAACTCCCCTCTTCCAATTTCCAGTTACAATATCAGCAAAAGGTGTGAAAATGAGAGGTTTATGAGGTATTTCATGTTTGTTCTTGTCAGATACAGACGTCCCACCAGTGAAAGTCAAGATAAATTTGTGGTCAGAAGGCTTGAACAACACATCATTCAACGAAACTTGAAAGTTTGTTATGGTATAAGTGTTGTTGACAGTCAAAACAGAATCATAAATTTGTTTAAAAGCAGTAGGAACTTTACAATGTATATCAGATCCCTGAAAGTAAAAAAGAAGTACATGAACGGACAGGTAACTAACAAAATAATATGAAACAAACATAAAGTATGATATATGAAACCAAAATAACACAGACCTATATGAAACGAAACACATAGTATATTTATATGAAACCAAACACAAAGTAACTACAAACGAACTATATAAAATGAAACGAAACACACAGATTATTGTAACAAAGTAGAGTTTTATGCATGAAAATAATATTATTCAGAAAACCGTAAAACTATTAAACATTGTAAACAAAACCTAAAACTTTAAAACCGTAAAACCGATGAAGTATAAAGTTATTCCAACCAAATATTATTCTGAAAAGTATCAAACATTTGAAAGGCTGTTTATATGAAAAACCGTAAAACTGATGAAGTAGAATGTTATTCCAATGTCAACAAACTCATATTCTGTAAAAAAACCATAAAAACCGTATAACAATAAACCGAGAAACTTACTTCTTTATCAACCAATGTCATCTCAAAGTGTTCTTTACTCTTGGAGATAACTGTCCATTTGTGATGGATTCTGACCGCTATCTTCCAGAGCTCCTTTGAATCATTTATGTCCTTCACATTCTCAAAAGGTCTTGCCATAGTGATGCGGAAACCAGTTTTAGATGTTGGAAGATTTTGTTGTTTTGGGTAGAAAAAGTGAAGATGAAACTGAGTTGAAGAATCAGAAGAGTTTTATGTATTTTATAAGAAAAAGGAATGAGAAGAGAGAGAAGTAATTGAAATAGTGAATGAAAAGACAGAAGCGTGTAGGTATTGTATTTTAGGAAGAGTGAGAGACCTTTTTGCTTCACGTGATATCAGTTTGGAAGAAGAAGAAAAAGTAAAACTTTATCAATATTATATTTCCTTTTGTAATCATACAGAATCATTCATTGCATTCTTATATTATATTAATTAATAATATATTTCCATTTGTAAAAAAGGGTAAAAAAGTGAATTTCAGAACAAAAAATATTTGGAATAAAAAGACATGTTTAACCCCATGTTAAAGATGAGATTTGTAAAAATCACAAAGGGTGAATAAGTGAATTCCAGAGCATCAAATTTTCTTATATTATAGATTGCCATGCTTGTTATTGAGAGTTTTTCTTGCTACCCCCACTTGTAGCTGACACCCCAAATTTGTATGAAAAGTCATTTTGCTCAAGTCTTCATCATTATTGAAATTTCCAGTACACCTTGCATTTTTGAAAAATTTGGACGATATTGAAAATTTGAGAGCGCTATTGGAATTTTTGCAAATACAAGTAAATTTATGATATTTTTGTTAAAATTTCTAGTATTTTGTATTGTTTTTTTTGTTTGAAATTTACGGCATCGCTTACCATAGATTTCAAAATATTCAATATTTTCGCCTGAAAATTTTAAAATTTACGGTATTTTCTTGTGATGTTCATACCTGAAATTTCAAAATTTTTGGTACGGAAAATTTGAAATTTCCAGTATTTTCTATATTCCAATTTTTTTTTTTAATGTTTCTTGACTTTGTTTGCAGTGAGGATAAAAGGTAGAGATGATTCTATTTTAGGCAGGACTACTGATCGAACAGATGTTAACTTAAGCAACAGATGAGGCACATGCCTCAGAGGTGCAGGGTGATCGTTGTTGTCCGAATGGTTCTCACCGGAAACAGATGGATGAGCAGGCCGTGACGGGGTTTTCTGCACCTCATCGACGAATTGCAGACCTTCTACGGCAATTGTGGACCCTTGTGTTCCTACGGTGGAGCAGAAAGTTGTATTGGAGCTAGTTGTTTAGGCGTCGGTTGCTGAGGAGCGGATTTCGGAGGTGGTACAAGAGAGTGTGCAGGAGGTGGCTTCCCCGGTGGTTCAGGAGGTGGTTCCGACGGTGGTTCAGGTAGTGGTGCAGGAGCCGGTTCAAGAGTCAGTTCAGGAGCCGGTATATGAGCCATTTTAGGAGTCGGCTCAGGAGCCGGTTTAGGAGCCGGCTCAGGAGTAGGTTCATGAGGGAGTGTTGTCTCATGCTGATATGGACACCACAACAGGTCCATATGAGCCGTCAATGTGTACTGATGGTGGTTTTCTTGGAGGACCTTCTAACAGGTCCGTCTTGACGATTTATACTGACCATGTCGCGTATAGGATATGGCAGGGCAATGTAAGTATTATTGATTTGGTTTAATGTTTAATTTTTTATTTGTATTACACTGTTTAATGTATACTAATTTGTTGTAATTGTGTTGTTTTGTTTTAGGAGCGTCCTACTTTGAAGGTCACTTCTCATGGGTCGAAGTTGAAGAACTTTCCCAAGACTCCGATGCCTGAGCAGGTGAGGAGGATAATTGAGGAGTTCAGACTTGAGGACTTTGCTGGATGCTCATTGACGATGCTGGACGCCCCTGTTATCAACTTTTGTTGAGAGGTGGTACCCAAAGACATCTTTCTTCCATATTCCATTTAGGGAGATGACGGTCACTTTGGACGACGTGGATGCTCTATTCCACCTACCGATAGCTGGTACATTTTTCACACTAGTTTATAGGGATCAGGCGACAGCGGTGCACATGGTTGTGGATGCGTTGGAGGTGGATGATGCGGAGGTCCTACAGGAGTTTGGCGAGACTCAGGGATTTCACCTCCGCATGTCTTGGTTGAGGACTACGTATAAGGCGCTGGTGGTGTAGCTACATTAGATAACATCATGGGGATGCTGAACCCCGATGGTGAGGTGATTCAGGGGTTAGCTAGGTTGGCCGACATTGCCCGTGGATGGCCTATGTAGATTTTTTTTTGTATTCTTGTATCATTATGTGTATGTTGTGACAAACAGACTTTACTTTATTGCATAATATTTTTTAGCTAAGACTTCTTCTTTCGATTACATAAAGAAAACAAAATAACACAAATAAGAAACTCGAATAAGTTAACAAACATCACATGAAAAAAAATAAACAGTACTCTGATACATGAAAACCTAGGAACTACCGGATTCATCTGAATGCTTTAGACACTTCATTATGTCGTCAATAGATCTTCGGATCTCCACGTCCAACTCGATCGGACCTTTGGTTATCCTACGATGAAATGATTTCCACATGGCCTTCACATCTTCATCATTCTTCAGCTCGATTAGGTTGTATTTCACCCAACCATTTGTATCAATGTAACCCTCTCGAAACTCGATCTTTGTCACCCTTCTGTTCTCGGAATTAGGCAGCAAACCGTTCAACGTTTCCTTCAACGCGACGAAGGACTCAGATGCATCTGGGAGATTGAACTCAATGACAGGTTTGCGGCCGTTGTAATACACTTTTGCCTTAATCAGATATTGAGAAAGAGACATGTTGTTGAGATGTGATACCTTATAACCCTAAAACCCATATTTATATAAATTGTTATGCGTTCTAGACCACACAAAAGTGTCGGTGCAATCTGGACCCTTCAAAAGTGTCGGCAAAATCTCAACCGTTGAAAAAAATAAGATAATGAAACATACCGGAAATTTCAGCCTTTTGTGAAATTTCTGGTATATCAAAAATTTCATAATATCCGGTATACCGGGAACTTTAAAAGCACTTTCGTATTTGTGGCACATATCGTAAATTTTGAAGATTTTGAAATTTTTGGTATATCGGATTTTTTGAAATAACCCTCCGGAAATTTGGCATAAACTAGAAATTTAAAAATTTTCGGTGTATCAGAAATTTCAAATTGATCTACAAGAAATTTCGTTCGGGAAATTCTTTGTAATTGGTCAAGGATAAATTGGGAATTTAAAATTTTGCGGGGTGCCAGGAATAATTTTAGGAGTGACAGGAAAAATTCTCTTGTTATTTCCTCCGTGCTTTAATGGGTTTGTATTAATTATACATTTTACTATTTACCAAGAACAAATTTATTGATACTGCCCTATAAATTAACGGTCTATATAGGAATGCAACTTGACTCATCTCCAGAATGGTAAAAATGAGTATAGACATGAAGAGCTCAATAGAGACTTATGAAAGAGAGAGAATGTTAGGTAACACTAAAATTATACGTAGATCTAAGTTGCATAAAAAGATAAAAACATAAGAATATAATTTTTTTTCATTACCAACGTGCATATAATATATAGTTAGGATTTGGATAAAGATTGGGCCAATGGCCACTAGACCACAATAACATAAAAACATTATATTTAAGTAAAATAGGTTCTTTTCTCTCTTTAATAGGTCTCTTTTTAACAATATTCGTCGGGTCAATGAGAACCTTGTCATCGAGGTTCATGGATGAGATAACATGGGGTAAGAAATGGTTTGGACCAAAACTATGTTGAACTGAGCTGGGTTGGGTACCACAAGATGCTGAAAATGTGTTAGTGGGAAGGGTACACGTGTCACGAGGGGCTTGGGCCGTGAGCAGCTAGGGTTTGGATGCATATGAATCGAATGGATGATGGGTGGGAAAAGGGTAGTATTTGAATGAGTGGTGAGGATTTGAAGGGAGAATATAAGGATAAGGTTGGGGAATTCAGATGTGGACAAGTGTTATTTGGGAAAGCGCTTTGAGTGGGAGTAGGTGAGAGTGGGCTTCCTTGAGCAGCGTGTTGAGTGATTACAACAATATGATTAATTAGAGGTTGTGTAACGCATGTGAAAAGAGTAGAAGAGAGATGGGCATGTATGTGGGATCCCTATAGGGTTACGTTCTTGAGAGTTGGAACTGTGAGTGCAACATTATCATTAGATGTTTTGCATGATGTCAAAATTAGGAAAATGTAGCATTTATATTTATTAGACGGTACCTCTATGTCATATAGTGCTCCCTTGCATTAGAGGTCTTAGGAATCATTCAAAATCACCTTGAAATTGGCCAAAAACATCAAAAATCTATTTTCTGCATAAAAATCACCTGCATATGTCGGCACATACATGTTTCAGTTCAACACATGCAACTCAATAATGAAGCCTGTAGCTTCTGTTTGAACAGTCCGACACATGCAATCTTCAGGCTGGTATATACTGTAAGTTTTAGCTTTATGTATCGACACATACAACTTTTAGGTCGACACATGTAACTCAATAATGAAGCATGTAACTTTTTTTTGAACAGACCGACACCTAAGCATTTTTCAAGCCGACACATACTACTATTTTCAGCTCTATGTGTCGACACATCCGTATTTCAAGCCGACATATACTACTTGTTTGAGTCAATTTTTTAATTCTATTTAATTTCGAAAATTATCACTTTACATGCAAACTTCCATAACTATAAATACATCTTTCACACATCATTTTAACTTGATGAAACTACAAACACTTACCACCATTGTTATTTACCTTTAACCTCCAACCTATGCATACACACTGATAAGTCACACACAATCATCTTATGTTGGGTTGCCATCTAGGCGAGGTTTGATAACGTCCAATTAGGTTTTTATGTAACGGAGAATATTGGGTTGAGAATTCTGGGGGATTTCATCCAGAAAAACCTAGGATTTTTCCTTCAAGATCTTTGGTAGATTTTAGGGTTTTGTTCAAGAATTTTAAAAGAGGATTGCGGCTAAGTGAGACAACTGGTTTTTTATTTAAAAATCATTTATTTTTAAAATAATGAAGTTGCCACCTAATTTTATTTGTTCTAAAAAGAACGGGAAAATATAGATAAAACCCACGAATGACGGATAAGGCGGTCTACGAGACCAAAAGATGTGAATTCGGGAGTTGGTTATGCAAGGGGAAGGTATTAACACCCCTCACATCCATCATACTCGATGAGACCCGTTTAATTCTAAGTGTTTGTGTGTATATTCTCTAATTTCTAAATTATGATCGAGAAATAAGAAAGAAGGAAACAAGGTTTGCTTATTATTATTTTGAGTTTGTCGCGGTTTCAAAACCTTGTGACTACGTATTCCCTTATGCAATGGGAAAGTCAAAAGTCCTTAGTTCTTCTTGAAAAATGCTAGAAGTTTGTTGGTTTATTTTAAATGAAGAGACAAGTCGTCATTTTTAAAGGAGAAGACTCGTCTAAACACCCACAAGGTGTGATAAAGAATAACGGACTACGCACCAATATGAGGGAGGGTTTAAGAACACCTCTAGTACTCAAGTGGAGAAGTAGAAGATCATGGGGGATAGAGGAAGAACATCTCCATTATAAATGACTAATATCTAATCACAAAAAGTTTTGAAGATAAAAGGTGCTTGAACGCACAAAAAGATTGAATTAGTTAAGATTGATTTTAAGTGGGTGAAAAATACCGAACAATAGGACTAGCATCCTACGATTCAAATACTAGAAACCAGAGGAGTTCAATGCTCAACGAACCGTTTATCATCCTAAAAAGTTTTCTTATGAAAAAGGTAAAGTGAAACGAGGTTCACATTATTAAGAGTCTTTAAACAATTGGACTAGCATCCAACAATTTAAAGACTCGGAGTTCATTTTGCACAAGTATTTAAACAATTGGTCTAACAACCAACAATTTAAATACTCAGAGTTTATTATGAAAAATATTTGTGGAAAGTCGCTCGATGTTGGATCGAGGTTTAGAACTTTGATTGTGAAAGTGTTTTGATATTTGATTTGTGGATAGAATTTGATCGGGTCATGGTTAACCAAGGGTCGTACTTGATTAATCTCGTAAGAGAAGATGATCCTACTCCCAACCATGAAACCCTATTGCATGGAAAACTTGGTATATGAACCAAGGTGAGAAATCAGGTTATGATTAACCAAGGTCGAAACTTGATCAATCTCGTGAGAAAGGCCATGCCCAAACTCAACTATGAAACCCTTTTGGAAAGGCTTGGTATGTGGACCAAGAGGATATGAGAATCCGATTAGAGAAGTAAGGAGATATGAAAGCAAGCGAGCCCATACAAGGTGGCTATGTGTATGCTCTTAAGAAGTGGGACTAGCGTGGCGCTAGTATTCTAAATGACCGATTGGAACAATCGATCGGATAGTTGTCGCTGTAGAATAACCCAGGACCAAACTATGAATGTGTGCGAGTGTGCACTATGTATGTATACCTGTTCATTGATGAGGAGCCCAAGAGGAGGCTATGTGTTCTAATTGAATGACAAGTGCATAATTTAAGCTATAATTAGAACACACAAGGAAATAAAATCCTAAATTATTACAAACCATATGGAGATGGGGATACAAGTTTATGAATGGGGGGATAAATAAAAAATGTGATTAAAAGTCTAAATAAACAAACAATACAACCCAATCGAATTAATTCGAATAATCAAGTAAACTCCATCGCGTGGTGCGAGAAAAGATCTTCAAGTGAACTTCAAGATCGGATAAAACTTGGCGCATTAGATGAATATCAAATAAAGATCCCTACATCGCACGAGATACAAACAAAACCAATGCGGAGAAGCTTATATAGCTCAAGTATCGATTATTGGACATTGCACTTTATTAGATTAATTCGAATAAATTTATGTAGAAATTAATTCTAAGAAGGCAACCGATATTTTTGTGTTCATATGCATTCGAAAGTCAAATTGAATTCCAAATTCGAAGTTGCAACACAAGGAGGATCATTACAATATGATTCAAATTTATTTACATATGAATCGAATAAAGTATAAGAATAAAAGTAATATGTATATAATATTTACAATACCAAACATAAGAAATAAAAATACTATCTATAATTATATTTACAATATCAAATATAAAAATAAAAATACTAAGTATTTTGTATATATTTATAAATACATTGCTAAACATTTAATAGAAATAGTAATTCAAATATTAAGATGCTAATGAGAGAGAGTGTGGATGTGTTAATTGAATGTGGATGCTTGAATAATTTTTGGATATCTTCACAAATAACAAATTTGTTAGTAGCATAAGTGGCATAAAATTGAAATAAAAATGAAATTGTGACAAAATGAACATGGTTAGTAATCAACATATAAAGTCGAAGTCAAACTTGTATGATGCGTATGAACAAATGAATGTTACGATTAAGAACTTAAGAAATCAAATTAGTATTCAATTCACAAATGAACTAACCAAAGTACTCATGTTATTACTCAATCGAAACATGGAAAATTGAGTTCTAAACACATTTAAACCGCATGAACCGAAAACGGGCAGAAACTTCATTATCTTAAGAAACACTAAAAAATTCCACTTAAATCAATTAAACTACCGAAACACCATCACTATTGCAACCAAGATTCCATCGTTCGAATTCAAATTGAAATGCAATCAAAACAACATTAAACATTCGTTCGAATTGATTCAAATCAACATGTCATGAAATTAAATTCAACAATCAAGTTTTAACAAATAAACCGAATTCGGGGCAGCCACTAATCAATCACTTTTACTCAAGATAAAAATGATTTTCTTGCACCAAAGAAACAATGTGCTACCCTTGATAGTTTTCTCGGTTAAGTATTACACAAATAACGCGACATAGACATTGAACCATCATCAAAACCAATATGGAATCCTCATCTCAAATTCAATTGAAATTAAAAAGAAATGAGAATAACATAATACGCGGTGTCTCAACGGTTTCTCGACTAGTTTCTACGCGAATAAACGCGAAAAAAACATCACCTTCATCGAAAGCAAACAAATATCATTCATTATAACTTTAATTAAAACAAAAATACCGTACGACATCATCCCATTTTCACACAATGACACATAATTTTTTTAACATGGATTCGATTCAAACTATAAATTTGAAATGCAAACAGGATTAGCATATTTAATGTTGACAAAACTCAAATTAACTTAAGCAGCATGTTGTTTAAAATTAAATCACTCAACATCATTCCTAACAAACACTAACACAATCACAAACCCTTTTTTCACATACTTCATACTAGTATACCAAATTCAACATCATGACAGTTTAATCAACTAAACAATTATCACACTATTCTTTTACGAAATTATTTCACAGCAACAATTTATTCAAACAAAATGGAATAGAGATTACCTAACAAAGGCTAGGTTGTCGCTGTGATGGATTGCTGAGTCAAGCAGAATATGCGAGCAGGAACGATGAAGAGATGAGTTTCAATACGAACAGATTGTGATATGTTCATGATGGAAGCATCGAGCGGAGGTGAACCAGTGTTGTTGTAACCAAATGGAAGGAGAAGATAACAT
Source organism: Vicia sativa (assembly GCA_021764765.1). NCBI lineage: Eukaryota > Viridiplantae > Streptophyta > Magnoliopsida > Fabales > Fabaceae > Vicia > Vicia sativa. Next base: position 224,990,740 of record CM038792.1, read on the forward strand.
GGAAAGCTGCATTGAAGTCGGAGAATGGTGGTTGAAGGTTTGGAATCGAGGAGGTGGGGATGACGAGAATACGAAGTTACAGGGGGAGGTTTGTTTGGTTTAGGGTGGAGGGACTGGCACGACGGACTATGGCGGTGAGCAGAGGTAAGGGCACAGAGGAAGGGAGGTCACAGGGAGGTTTTATGAAGGTGGAAGGAGAATGGGTGCAGAGAGAGGGTGAGCGGAGGCAGAAACGGGGGTGACGAGGTCTGTGATGGGGGGTTGAAAAGGTGAAGAGGATGAAGGTTGTTGGGTGTCAGAGGGTCAATGGTAATGACGAGAGGGTGAGAGGTTGAGATAACGGTGAGGAGGAAAGGTTCACGGCGTGAAGACAGAAGGTTGAGAGAGAGAGAGTGTGTGATACGATGGGTGAAGAGGAGTGGCGAGATGGAGAGTGTGAGGGGGTCCGTCGAAGAGATGAGGGAGGTGTTACTGGTATGGTTTGTGAAGGGTCTGTGGAAAACGAGAGAGGAAAATGAAAAGGATATTAATCTGTAGCCTCCTCCGCCTTACATTGTTTCGTCCTCCTTCCTTGGTTTCTGTGCCAATGATTGCTTTTATAGCATGATGGCATTAGGGTTTATGATGCTTTGTGATAACTTGTCCTTGATATTTTGTTGGGCTTAACTTTGTTTCTTTTGCCAATTCTGATTATGGGCTTCACAACAACAATAACTTACTGCTTGTGATGATGTTCTGGACATTTTGATGAGTTTGTACTTGCATTTGCTGTCTTGGGATAAGATGTGAAATTTATTATCTTTTCTCTTTTTACTACAATGCTAACCATGATGATTTTTTGAGTTACACCTCCTTTTTGTGAACCAAAGCTTGTTTTTCTTGTTTCATGTAAACATGTAATGGTGATGGACAAAGGGTTTATGAATTTGAAGACCACGAATGAAGAAAGGCCATGGATATCTATTGGAAAAACATGGAACTTGGCATGGAGGATTTGTGATCCAAGACAACATTAATGTTTTGTTCCATAGACTAGGACTTAAGAAAAAACACAAAGTGTTGTAACTTAGAACAAATTTTACTTGTCGTCCACGCTTACATTTCCTTATGTCAATTTTGAATCTTGTAATAAGATAATTTTGTATTGATTATGAAACTTGAGAAACTTGTAGCTTGAATTTTGAATGCCATAAAAATTGGATTTATTGATGAATCTTGAATGTTAGGTCTCTTGGAAGTTCTGGCCGTTAGGAGCAGAAGTTCTGGCCGTTAGGAGCAGAAGTTCTGACCGTTAGGAGCAGAAGTTCTTACCGTTAGGTGTAGAAGTTCTTACAGTTAAGAGCAGAAGTTCTGACCGTTAGGAGCAGAAGTTCTAGCCGTTTGGAGCAGAAGTTTTGGCCATTAGGAGCAGAAGTTCTGGTTTTCATGAGATAGTCAGAAGCTTCTGGATGCGAGGAAATAAGCTTCACTTCCAAAACCTCATCATTCCCAAACCTTTTGGATTGATTGAAAAAGTAAATATCTTCTATAACTTGTAAAATAACCACCGGGAGCCAACTCAAACCTATAATCATAGAACCAATGATATGGATGTATGTGCGTGCGATGATGAAGCATAAACCAACTAGGATTGAGATGAAGAGGGTAAATTTTTTGGTGCAACACTAAGTGAAAGAGATTTGGAGTTTGGTACCCAAAGAAGTAGCGAGAGAACACCGAATCAAATTGAAAGTGCTTGTGTTCAATAGTTACAATTGATTGTGCACGAAAGAGCTTTGGAGTTTGGTACTAAAGGAGTAGTAAGATTTGATAAATCAATTGGTAGCTATTATATCTTGATCTTACTCAAGATCAAAGGAAGATAAGAGGTTGAATCAACAACAAACCTATAGGGTTTGTGGGGTTTCTCTTGTAATCAACATTTTTACAAAGTAAGAAATTTATCTCAATTCCAAAACGAAGTTAGGGGAAGACATAGTCATAGCGAAGACAATTGGCGAACTTTCAAAAAAAAATCCTTGTGCCGTTCTCTCTCTCTCACTCATTTACTTTCTTTATGTAATTTGTTGAATTTTATTGATTGATCGATCGGATCGTAAGAATTTTTCTGTGATTGTTTTGGTTTAAACTGGTTTGTTTATTAGCTTATAATCACTTTGACTATAAATTCTTTTTCATATCGACAAAACTCAAAAGAAAATTTAGAAAATTCGATCGCACACCGAGTGTTCGACAAATTACATTGTTCTTATTTTTGCTTAAATTCATTGGAAATAGATTGCTAGTTAATTGTGATAAAAGAGTAATAAAAGCTTGATTGTATTAAGTGCTTTAATTCCTCTTATTAACTCTTTAATTCCATAAGGCGTGTTGCATATCTGAGTTTCAATAACTAGGTTCGTATAAAGGACTTTTATCGATCTACACTTAAATCTTGTACTTGCACTCTTTTCAAATAATTTTCTAATTAACAATTTTTTGATTGACATTTTGGCTTGGTGATCTCATCACCCCCTCTAGATAAGTTGTCGTATAATAAGTGGCATAAATAGCTTTGTTTAATTTTAAGTTTTGAAACTCTTATTAGAAAATGGCGTACAAACTTAAAGGTGATTACAAAAGCGCCCCAATCTTCACGGGAGAAAACTCTAGTTATTGGAAAGCTTGTATACAAATTCATGTTAACTCATATGATAAAGATTTATGCGAGGCCATTCAAAATGGTCCAACACCTATTACACATGTTGTTTATGGTGTTGTCACACCTAAGCCAAGAAGACCATGAGAAAACAACCTTCACTTGTCCATTTGGTGTATTTGCATATCTAAGAACGCCTTTTGGTCTATGCAACACACCTGCAACATTTCAAAGATGTATGCAGGCCATTTTTTCCAGATTTGATCGAAAAGTGCATCGAGATATTCATGGACGATTTCTTCGTATTTGGTGAATCATTTGATTATTCTTGAAAAACTTTGACACCATACTTAAATGGTGTGTGGAAACGAATTTGGTATTGAATTGGGAAAAGTCCAACTTTATGGTGACTGAGGGCATCGTACTTGGGCATAAGATTTCCGCTAAAGGAATCGAATTAGACAAAGCCAAGGTTGATGTCATTGAAAAACTTCCACCACCAACCAACATCAAGGGATTCTGAAGTTTCCTTGGCCATACCAAATTCTATCAACGATTCATCAAAGAATTTTCATAGATTGCAAAGCCGTCAAGCAATCTCCTCAACAAAGACATGTAATTTATTTTTAATAAAGATTGTCTAAATGCTTTTGAAAATTTAAAAGAAAAATTAATTATTGCACATGTAATCACTCCACTTGATTGGACAATCATTTTCAAATTTATGTGCGATGCAAGTGATTACACGGTCGGAGTTATTTTAGGACAAAGAAAAACCAAAGTTTTTCATGCTATACACTATGCATGCAAAGCGTTAAATGATGAAAAAGTTAACTATGCGACCACATAAAAAGATTGCTTGCCATAGTGTACGCATTAGAAATTTTTGGTCTTATCTCATAGGGTCCAAGATTATTTGCTATACTGACCAAGTAGTGATCATGTATTTGATCAACAAAGCGGATTCAAAGCCAAAAATAATCCGATGGATGCTCCTTTTACAAGAATTTGATTTAGAGATCCTTGATAAGAAAGGAACCAAAACTTAAGTTGCAGATCATCTATCAAGATCGGTAAATCCCGAGATTACAAAAGAAGAAAGAGAGATACTTGAAGAATTTCCCGATGAAAAATTACTAATGATTGAGGAAAGACCATGGTTTTCGAATCTTGCAATTTATAAGGCATCTAGTCTTATTCCTGAAGATCTAAATTGACAACAAAAGAAGAAATTCTCGCGTGATGCAACTCATTATGTATGGGATGATCCTTACCTGTTTAAAATTGGAGCCAAAGGGTTATTAAGAAGATGTGTTACTAGTGAAGAAGAAAAAAGCTTCACACGATATTGCCATAATTCACCATATGTCGGTTATTATAGTGGAGAAAGAACATCTACCAAAGTTTTGCAAGCAAGATTCTATTTGCCTTCTCTATTCAAAGATATATATATATATATATATATATATATGAACATGCTAAGAGTTGTGATAATTGTCAAAGGACTAGTAGAATTTCTAAGCAAAACAAAATACCGTCACAAATCATACTAGAAATAGAGGTTGATTGTTAAGGGATTAATTTTGTCAGACCTTTTCCTTCATCTTTCATCTGAATATATTTTAGTGGTGGTTGATTACATATACAAGTGGGTGGAGGTTGTTGAATCACCAAAAGCGGACAACAAATTAGTAGTGAAATTCTTGAAAAGAAACATCTTCACCAGGTTTGGTACGCCAAAAGTATTGATTAGTGATGGAGGTTCTCATTTTTATAACACACAACTTGCGCAGGCTCTTGAACATTGTGGTGTCAAACACAAGGTTGTGACACCATATCACCCACAAACTAATGGACAAACGGAAGTATCTAATCGTGAGATAAAGAGAATATTGGAAAAAATAGTTTCAACCTCACGCAAAGGTCGATCTTTAAAACTTGATGAAGCTCTTTAGGCATACCGTACCGTGTACAAAGTACCAATATGCCTTACTCCCTTTCAAATGGTATATGTTAAAGCTTGTCATTTACCGCTTGAATTAGAACACAAAGATTTTGGGCTTTAAAGCTTCTAAATTTTGATTCACAAAAATCTGGTGAGAAAAGGAAACTCCAATTGCATAAACTTGATGAAGTAAGGCTACAAACTTATGAATCCTCAAAGTTATACAAATAAAAAGTAAATAGGTATCATGATATTAGAATCATGCCCAAAGACCTCAAAGTGGGACAAATGGTTTTACTCTTCAACTCTTGCTTGAAATTCCTGAAAAACTAAAATCAAAGTGGTCACGACCATTCCAAATAAATGTTATCAAGCCTTATGGAGAAATTGAGCTTGAGGACCCAATGTCTAAAGCAGCTTGGATAATTAATGACCAAAGGTTGAAGTTGTACTTAGGTCGTGAAATTGATCGAGTTACCACCACAATTCTGTTGCATGAACCATAAAAGTGACTATTGACAGACTCTATAAGTAAATTTTATTGTTTAAATTTATATTAGAGAATATTAAAGGCTCAGAAAGGAATTGGTGCAATAGGTTGCAAATTCTTCAGAATTCTGAGATTTCGCAGAGTTCGCTAAACGAAAATATTAACCCAGAAAATTTACTAAGCGAACCTATTTTCGCTAAGAGAACATACAATGGTCAAACGTGTCATTATGACCACTAAATGACACCACCTACCGCTCTACCATCCTTTATGTCTCGTAATAGCTATCAGTTTTTCAGGCTTTTACACTTTTCTCTCTCACAAACCCTAGAAACACTTCACTTTTCTCACACTTTCACTCACTCACTTGTGCACACTAGTCTTCTCTCTTATTCATCTCCAAAATCTGTAGCAACATCAGGTATACAAGATCTGCAACCATCGTCATCTTTTACGTAATGTATTTTTTCTTTGTCATACCCTTTTGGGTTAAACATTTATGTCACTTTCTTTCAGATTTTTGCTAAAATTATACTGTTGTGCAAGTATGCTTGAAACTAGGTTAATTGTCACATTTCATATCTCATATTTTATGTTTTTCATGTTCATAATAGGCATATAATTTGATAATATTTAAGGAACCAATATCAATACATAAATGTTTTGGGGTTAACAACAAGAGAAAAGAGATAGAAATCGGAAATTTGTCAACAACTTTTTTCCAGAATCACAGAGTTCACTAAGCGAACTTATTCTGATACGAAAATTCCAGTTTTGATTGGCAGTTCAGTCTTTGTGTTTAATTGTTGTTTCCATGTATGACTCCTAAAATAAATGTTACTTCTAAGAAAGAGAAAACCACCAGATCTAGATCATCAAGAGCGCGAGAATATTTTCACCAGACCAGATTCTTAGGACCGAAACAAGAAGAAAGGTTTCGTGCTCTAACCAAAATGAGGATTTGGGCTGAAAGAATTGACTCAACCTTGGAAGTGATTATAGGAACATAAGTGTTCAGTGGTCCAACCGCAAGTGGGACACTCTCCTGAACCATCATCCACGCATAAACCTTAATGTGCTTCGAGAATTCTATGCAAATGCTTGGGATCAATGAATTCTTGGGAAATCCTTTAGTCGTGCAAGAGGGACAAGTATGCCCTTATCAAGAAACCATTAACACTACACCTGATGATAAGAAAATTTCTGAGGCTATTTTGTTGGAAGGGTGGAGTGTGGAAAGGAATCCATCTGGAGAGGCCATTGGATTTCATCTGGGAAGACTTAACCTCAGAGGTTCAAACTATCCTCTTACTGATTCTGCACAATATCAGGCCGAGGAGTCACACTTTTACTATCACTATGGATACCACTCAGCTCCTTTATCTGATCGTTAAGGAGTTAAGAATAGACGTGGCTTAGATCATTGCCACTGAATTAAGGAATGTTACTGAAAGTTGAAAGGAATTTGGATCGGGAACCAGAACCACTCACCCTCTTGTTTATCTCGGTCTAATCATGGGATTAGACATGGCTGCCCGAGTACTGATTCCAAATTTTGTGCATCGAGAGATCAAAACAATAGCGAATGAAGAATATATGGATAGGTATTGCAAGGAAAAGAAACCAAGGAGAACAAAAATCTCGTCCAATGCATAAAACATCAACTATTGGGATCTTAGGCTCCAACAAACTTTTAACTATACATGGGATCAAAACGGTTATAATTATAGAGGTATTGTGTCTTTGCATAATGTTATTTGCATGTTGCATATCCAGTCGAGAGAGCAGTCCGATAAAGGCGACCAAATGATGTCTCTAGAGGCATTTCAAAGTCATCTTTCTTGGCATGGGGACAAACCATTTTATCTAGAGAGGTGGTTGTTCATGGAGATGAGAATAAAGACGAAGATGGGACTGAACCAGAAAAGGAAGAAGGAACTTCAAGTGGGTCAAAAATTGCATCCGAAGCGGGTGAATGATGATAACAAGATGGGAGAAGAATAGATTAAGAAGAACACCGAAAGCTCGCCATAAATGAGTGAAAATTTTAAAGCTTTCAGTTTTAAGTATTTATATTTCCAGTTAAGTTTTAATATTTTCTTGTTATGCCTTTATTATGTAATGTTTTAATGGTATCATATACTATAACCTTGCTTGACATGGCACTACTCTTTTGATGGTTTAAACATTGTATCTCATTTAGCTTGTAAAACTTTTGGAACATGTATTGTTTGTTGAATTATGTTTGTTCATGATAAAGATAAAGAAAACACAAGAAATGTGGGGTTGAATTGTGTTCACAGAAAACACCTCCTTTAGAAAATCTAAGCGCTCAAATGATAGTTGCAAGAAAGACAAATAACTTAAAATGGCACAAGTATTTTATTCAGGTTCGCCATAAACTAGGCTACTTCTGTCCACTCTCGCAAGGATGATTTCGCATTAACCAAGTACTTAATTCACTATAACCAAACTTTTTACACTTGCACGGAAAACCACCGGTGACTAACAGAAAATGACACGCTCAGTGATCCTACCAGATATAACGTTCATTGAGCCAATAGAATCCAATTCCTCGGGATCTCCTACCAGGATTTTCTTACAATGATATCCATAAGTGATCTCACAAGACCGACCTTCACTCGGTCCCCTTTAAGATATGACTACCATTGACCTAACAGAATCCGACCTTGCAAGATCTCATATCAGGATTTCCTATAATGACTGCAACCATTATCTTCTTAAGATCCGACTTTCACCAAGTCTCCCAAGGAATCAATTAACAACAATCCATGGTGATCTTATGTATACATGACTTCTTATTCTAAGCCGATTACACAAGTGTTTTAAGCATATATTGTTTAGCACTTCTTCGAGCAACAACTCAAGTGTTAAAACATTTTACATGAAAAGATATGAACAAAAATAATCTACGAGCAACAACTCCAGTGTTCATTACAATATTCTATAAATATGTATATGATCAGAAGTTTGAGTAACATTTTGCAGTGTTCTTTTTAATCTTCTTATTGAGAAAGTTCCGAGCAATTACTCATTGCTTCTTATGAGATCTAATAAGATGTATTTGATTGGAAGTAGAATAAAATCTTGTAGTCTTCTTCTTTGAGCAAACTACGAGCAACAACTCCTTACTTCTTATGTTTCAATCAAGATGTACAAGATGATAGTTGAATGACATCTTTTTGAAATCTTCTTTATTTATTTTCTTTCTTCTTCTTTGGTGGTCTTTAGAATGTGTAGCATTGCAACTTTAACATCTTTAGTATCCACTGCTTTCCTTTCACAGGATGAATCTTGATGGCCAATGGCAATACAATCAGCATGTTTATTTGTATCTTTGATCTTCATTTATAGCCTTGACAGAGAGAGGCGCTGTGAGGATAGAAAGGATTTTTACTGCACAAACGGTTAGATCTCAACGGATAGAATAAGGTGTAAGAGTTAGATCTCTGAATAATGTTTTTCTATTAAGTTTGTAAACAGAGATCCGTTAAGTAAAGAAAGATAGTTGTAAGTCCAGTTGTTTGTTCCCAATGGTCACAATGAGAGTGGTTGACAATACAATATAAATGTCTGTCCTTACGCCACCCTAGAGGGTAGATGTTACAAACACTTTATGTACCTTTTGTAAAACATCACACGTTAGCCATTTGAAATTTCTTCTTGTCTTCATAGGCTTCAAATATTTGAATGTTGAACGTTGAAGCTTGTTGTAGAAAAATCTTTCTTAAGTCTTGGAGTCTTCAGAACTTGTCAAATAGAACTTGTCTTCAGAGTCTTCAGCAGTTGCTTGTAATAACTTGCTTTTCTTCAGATCATCGAAACTTGGTCAACAGAACCTTGTCTTCATAATCTTTAAAACTTGTAACACCAGAAGTAGAGCTTCAGAAGACCTCCAAAGCTAAACCATAAAGTAACAATCAAAACCTCTTGTACTAACGTTTCTTACATACTTTGTAGAATATAGATTCATAATCTTGACTTTAACGAAACATGTAACCACATGTTTTCTTCTAGAGTGTATGTTCCAAACCTAATGGCGTCACACACCTATCAGAGTCAGAACATTCTAGCAGTAGCTACACACTAGAATGAAACATTTAGTATATACAATTATTCTCTAAAGTAACATGTAAATTTATCATCAAAATCACAAGGCTGTATGTAGAAACACTTATTATTCTTACACATGATTGTCTTCAACAAAAGCCTAAAGTTAGCTTAAATAAAAACGACGTTGAAAACTAAACAAGAATTGAGTGGTGACGATAAAAATAGGACAAAAGGCACAAGGCAAAAGTACATGTTTACTTGTTTTGTAGAATGTTAGCATGATTTTGAATTTTGGACTTTTTGCAAAAGTCATTTCATGCATCATTTGGCAATGAACACATTTCTTGCTTGAATTTTATAACCAAAAATAAGAGATGTGTAAAACCTTCCATTGTACATTAAAAAGAGTTCATGAAAATAATAGTCCTTGATTGAAACTCGACGGATTCATGTGGAGTATAACAATTATTTTGGAATTTTGGAGAAGCATAAAGATGATCAAGACAATTTGTACCTTATGAGAAAAACCACTAAACAAAACCCTCATTATACCTTGTAAAATGAGTGAGTATTTTCAAAACCCCATTGAACCCAAATAGAAAGAAATGGACCAAACACTAATACAATAATACAACCACTTAGTGATACATAAGAAAATATCAATGATCCATTCAAATTGTTTTTGAAAACCAAAATAAAATGAGTTTGGAAAACATCCCTTTGAAAACCAACAATCATGAAAAATAAGAAAGAAAATCATAAGTTGGGGATGAGATATTTAAAAGAAAAAATAAAAGATAAAAATGATGAGAAAAGAGAAAGAAAAGTATGAAAAATAAAAAGAGAACATAGCCTTACTACACTATTGGAAAAAATTGAAAGAGAAAAAAATAGAACAAATAAAAAAGAGAAGATTTTGTGGGACAAACTTTTGAGAACCAAGTAACCTTAGGATCAATCCCACCCATAAAACCTGGCCAAACTACAACCACAATCAAAGTCCTTAGAGATTTATGCTCACAAAAATATTCAAAACCAAATTGTCAAGGTGGAAATATGAATCAATCAAGATGTTCACAAGATTATTAATCAGAGGTCATTCTACCAAATGGAATCAACAAAAATCTTCATCATTTTTATGAAGAAGAGAGATAGGATGATTCAAGGAAGAAAAAGATGTTAATGCCATAATGATTTAATTTTTGCATAAAAAGAATATTATGAAATAATTATGCTTGAATTCTAACAAAACTGAAAGGACAATACTATATGCGATTGCATCTACCATTTGAACTATATCAATTCAAAGTAAACGTTGAGAAAAAATAAATGTTTTCTTGATTGAGCACTAATAAAAATTCAAGTTGGGGAGAATTTGATAAATGTTGAAATACAAGTTATTTTCATTTTGAAACAACGACGTTTATTGAATTAACTAATATAACTCCACATGTGAATACAAACTTTTTCAAGAAAATGATACTTCTAATGGTGTGAGGTTACTTATTGCAGGAATGGATCAAAGGAAAGAAAAATAAAAATAAAATTATGTCATGTTTCGCTAAGCGAACCTTGCAGCAAAACAATTTTCTTTACAAACCTTAGTGAGCCAGTTGCGAGGTGGAGGTCGTGGCAAAACATCCAAATTTGTCAGCAGCGAAGACTAGTTCGCTTAGTGAACTTTGGTAGTTTTCAACAGGCGGTTTGAATTTTACATCTTAAAGTTGAAGAAAGAAACTTGGCTAAGCAAACCTCACCTCACTTAGGGAAATCTAGCGGCCAAAAAAGCTATAAAAGGAGACCAAGGATAATGCAGATAAAATCATGCAAAATTCTTAATCAAATTGTAATAGGCTAATTTAATTCTCTTAGAATTAAGTGTAATAGATACTAAGGGGAGGGAATCGAAGAATCGAGCTGGATTCACATCAAGAATCGAAGATTCATTTTTGATACTCATTCATCTCTGATTCTTTCTTTTGGTACAAGTTACCATGACAATAGATAACTAATCTCCTCCTCTTGTTGAGATTGAAAGAATCCACCGAATCATATGTATATTTACCAATTACGCTTTTAATATGAACATGCTTTCATACATATTGATCTTATTTTGATATTATTTCTTACTTTTATGAATTTGAATAATTATTGAAAAATATTATCGAACTCTTGAATTAAAGATAAGAATCGGTTAAACACTAATTTCTAAACATAGAATTAGTACTTAATTTCCACAAGAAATATTCGATATTAACACAATCAGATTATTTAATAGATAGAGACATCATCGATTAAACAAACCGTTTGAAATATTAAACTCTTGCATAGACATATGCATTGTTATGGAAAATATGTGGAAGTATGAATGAAAACATGGTTATATAGAAAATAGGCTTAAATGCACTTTTGGTCCCTCTATATTAATTTTTTTAACATTTTAGTCCCGCTATAAAAAAAATCAACTATTATGTCTCCCAAAATCACATTTCATATTTTTTTAGTGGTTCCCCATGATAAAATAGTCTAATTTGCATATGTGACATTGAAATTTTGAAGTAACATTTTTTTAATTGATGTCACGTCATTATAAATATTAAAAATTTTTTTTTAAGTTTTCTTTAAAATAATTAAACGTTTTTAATTATTTTATTTATTTCTGTTTATAAATATTTAGTTAGAAATTATATATTATAGATTTTAATTCTAAAATATATATTTTTGGGTCTATTTTTAATGACGTGACAACAATTAAAAAATGTCACCTCATAATTTCAATGTCACATATGCAAATTAGACTATTTTGTTATGGGGGACCTAAAAAAAAAACATAAAATATGATATTGGGGGACCTAATAGTTGATTTTTTTTATAGGGGACTAAAATGTTTAAAAAATTAATATAGGGGGACCAAAAGTGCATTTAAGTCTAGAAAATAATTGGGGAATAATATACATAAGCAGTATAGAATTTCCAATCCCTGCAGGATATTTTATTAACTGAAACTTTGCTTAAATTATCGTTTTCTTTGCATTTTGTTTTTACTCCAAAACAAACTACTTTGTAAACTTCAACATGTAACACCACTCTAGTCTCTGTGGATATGATAAATACTTTCTTTTGATTTACACAACATCAACATGTAACATCCGAGGCCGACGAGGACAGAGAGTGGTCGCCAATGCACAAGGCATGATAATGAGCGGCTCCTAGAAGCTTCTAGGAAAATACTGAATTCATATCAAAATGAGAGAAATACTAAGGTTGTGCAGGCATTAGAATGCTTGGTTGAAGGAAGAATTATAAGGATTACTTGAAACTATATATACCAATAAGTTGCATATTCTTTTCGATAGTCTAACAAATAAAAATTTCATAGATAAGCGTGCTTGACTTGAAATAGTATTTGAATGAGTGACCTTCTGGAAAGTTTCACAAAAAGCCTGTTAGTGAGGATAAAACATGCTGAAAAGATACGTTGGTTTGTTGGATCAGTCAATAATTCTAAAAATTGGTTGGAGCGTTACACTGAACATTCTTCTTGGTGATTAAATTTGTGAACATTATTATCTTTGATTTCTTGATCAGTTAAGTGAATTCAAATCATACACATTGCATGAATTAAGCTTGTTTTAATTGACTCTCTGAGTGTTAATATCACAATCGTTCCAATCACAAATGGACAACTATTTTACAAATTTTCACTTCAAAATAATTTAATTTACAAAACTTTGATTTTCAAAAAAGGTTTCTTATTTTTTTAATCTAAAATTTTGTAGCCATAGGGTATTGAAACCATGCCCATAACATACTATGTCACTGAGCCATTTGTCTTCGTTGGATATCTCTTTCTTTATATAAATAAAAAATAATCCATAATCATTTCAAATAAATATTTAAGTATTCATATTTATTTTAATTGTGTCTTTTTAAACAAATAAAATAAGTTTTTAAACGAACAAAATAAATATATTAAATTTAATTTATTATTAAATATTAATTTCAATTTATTAGTAAATAAATGTCAGTTTATTATTATATATGTTAAAAATTAATTTCAATTTATTTTTAAATATATAATATAGTTTATTTATTCAAATATATACTATGGAAATTAATTTTAATAAATTAAACTGGAAATTAATATAAAAATATATTAATAAATTGGAAATTAATATGTTAAATTGGAAATAAATATATTTAAATATTTAAATATTTATATAATAAGTTTTATTAAATAACATATTTAATAAACTAAAAGTAATTAAGTTTTATACAAATATTTATTGGAAATTAAGTTTTATATAAATATTTCATAAACTGAAACTAATTAATTTTTATTCAATATTTATTGGAAATTAATTAAGTTTTATATAATAAACTGAAAGTAAATAAAATATATTTAATAAAATAAATAAACTGGAAGTAAATAAAACAAATATTAATATTTGAATAAATTTATTAAATAATAAACTGAAAAATTTAATATGTTTAATAATTTTTATTAATAATAAACTGAAAATGACGTAAATAATTTAAAATTTTATTTATTTAAATAACGTTAACAAAAAATATTTAATAATAAATTAAAAATAAAGTTAATTTTTAATAAATTTATTTAAATATTTATGGATATATCACTACAAGAAAAGTCAATATTTGCCAAGGGAATTAGCTAAAGGTTAAACCCCAAACAAAAAAAACAACGTTGCTAGGGGTAAATTCCCTCGCTAAGTGAAAATTCCTTAAAATAAAAATTCAATTACGTGGTATCCCCTCGCAAATAGGAAAGATGCAATTTTTGAATTTTGAGATGTTAAATTGCGAGGGGCTGTCCCTGAGAAACAAAAATATCGCCAAAAGTTAAGGTATTTAGCGAGGGGATACCCCTAGGAAACTTTAGTGTGTAAATTGCGAGGGGATAACCCATGCCACCTAAACAACTTTATATCTAATCACCCAGTGTGCAGACTGCGCGTGCAGGTTAAAATTATCAAAGCTGCTATTTCTGAGGGGGCACCCCTCGCTAAATATTCCCGTTTTTTTTCCGAGAGGATGCCCCTCGTCAATTGCACGCCCATTAATTTCCACGTTGTTTCTGTTCTTTATTAAAACAGGTTATTGCTATTTTATTAAACATAATTCACCCCTCTTTCTCTCTCACAGCCTCTTCTTCCCCGTTCCTCCATCTTTCTAAAATTCCATTTTCATTCATCACCAAACTCTTCAATCAATTATATTTTTTTAGGGTAAAACCATAAATTGTTTTTGGTATATGTCTAATTTATTTTCTGTTTATTGTTAATTTATTTTTTGTTTGTTATATGTCTAACTATCTTATAATATTCTCTTACTTTCAAGGTATCAGTGACAAATCTTAGAGAAAAGCTTCAATCAACCACTGTAATTTTTCACCAAAGGTACACAATTTAATTTTTTTTCTTTCGTTTTTTGCATATAAATGTTTAAAGAGTAGGTTTGATATACATTTCTTTTGTAATATTAGGTTATAAAATATAAAAACAAAATATTTTAAATTATATATATATATATATATATATATATATATATATATATATATATATATATATATATATATATATATATATATATATATATATATATATATATATATATATATATATATATATATATATATACCGTAAAAATTTATTGTTTTGTGATTTTTAATTTATATGTAAATATATTAATTATTTTAAAAAAATTAAGTAAAAAATAGTATATATATTTTATAAATTTGAAAAACAGTATATATAATATTATAATTTGGTTATTACCATAGTTCATATGAACACTTTATTTGGATTCTTGATTGTTTAGAGAAACAGGTAACCTATCCAGTTTTTTTTAGTAAATTAGTAGCTACTTTCAGAATCTTTTAAAAAAATAATCATTCTATTAATACAAATTATATTTCTTATATTTTGGGGGTGGATTTGGAGGAACTAATGATAATGAAGGAATTGTTGAAAGAAGAAGAGCAAGGAGAACAAAATGAAGAGTAATACTATAATTATGTTGAATATTTGAAAGTTTTTTTTTTTTCAATTTGTATGATATATTATTTTAAGTATGTTGAACTTAAAACTTTTATTATAATTTTGATGAATTTTTATTATATTTTAAATTTATATTATTATATAAATTTTAATTATTATATAAATTTATATTAATTATATATAACAATTCTATTATTATTTATTTTATTTTTGGTCAATTTTTTTTTATTTTAAAAAGTTATTTTACAATTTGTCAAGGGATAAACTTCTGGGTACATGTCATCATTTTTGCATTTTGCCACAGGTTAAACCCCTGGCAAAACATCTGCGTATTGCAGACATGTCTGAACACCTAGCATGCGCCAACAGACTCTATGTCTGCATGCTTTATTTATAGTTGACAATTAGCGAGGGGATGTTCCCCTGGGTAAATAGCGAAGTGTTTAGTCCCTCGCAAATTGTTTTGCGACCCTATGTTTTTCTAGGGGAGCAGTCCCCTCACAATTTACATATTTGTGAGGGGGTTTTGACATTTGTGAGAGGATAATTCTCTGACAAATTTTGTTTTTTCTTGTAGTGTATAAAATATTTAACAATGCTAATTAATTTTCAATTTATTAAAATATAATATTTTTTTAATTTATTAATTTATATTAATTGACAAACAAATAAACTAAAAATAAATTATAAATAAGCATATTAAACTAAAATATATTAACTAATTAAATAAATATAATTGAATAATAATCATGTAAAATAATTATGTAATATATACATTTTGATGCAACTTTTTAAACAAGAAAGTGAAATAGCCGAGTGGTAAGTGTTATTGGGCGCCACATCATAATAAAATAATTTAATAAATAAAAAATGTCACATAGATGCACCACATCACAAATTTCTTTGACCAAATCTAACTATAATAAGAATGAAATTTGTGGATGTTTTTACAAAATTGTTTTTGAGATCCCCTTATATGACAGAGGACAAAATAACTATTAATCCTTTAAAATATTTTGTTTAGGTTGATATATCTTACCCCCTATATATAGAATAATCAAGCACTACTTAATTAACTTTGTCACATAAACTTTGTCACATAATTGGCTAACACTATATAAATTATACTTTAAATAGACTATAGGTAAAATATCATTAATAGTAGTATTAGGACTCTAACCAATAGAATTCCAAATTCTATCTTTGTTACTACTACCACCATAAAAAACGTAACCTTGTCTATTAGAAATAAAGTAATAGCAGATAATTTTGTCTCTAAATATGTTTTGAACGATTACTATTAAGATACTATTTTGAGTTTGAGATTGAAAAACATATCTAAATTACAAATTTAAGTTTTAACCTCTGATGCCCTAATAATTTTAGATCTTTTAATGTTAGTGAAATATATATTTTTATCTCAGAATTCATTTCATATTAGTTTCACGATCTTTTCTTATAAAATCATTAAATCATTTAAACATATATGATTAGAGGTCCAATTTGTGCGACAATTTAATAAATAACATTTCATAGTCTAAATCAACTTTATTATCCCTCTATTATATATCCATGTTATTTTTTGACTACGATATTCATTCAAATTGATAGAATATATGGAATAATACAAATTTAAAATCGCTATAAATTGAAAAGAATAAATCTGCGAACAAGTTCACAACACTCACATTAAGAGCATATAACGGTAAAATGCCTACAAATCCTATAAATATGACGAAATTTAAATGCTCGAAATATTCATGTCTCCGAATATGCAACATTGATGACATCAAAATCATTGGTTGAATATGCAATGAGTCGAAGCCTGTCAAATATGAACCGAACAAAAACCGCACCAAGACGGAAAAACAAAATAACACCGCAATAACACAGCCATCAACACAACGCTGCACTAAGACGACGAAATCACACAACGCCGCACTGAAACGACAAAATCACAAATAAAAAAACTAAAAATATATGTGAAATCACTTATTTGAACGAAAAGGAAAGGAAAAACAATTAAGAGAGAGTGATTTTGAATCAAAATTGACCCTAAAACCACCCCTTCTGTAATGGATCAAGAACAAAAGAAGATTAGAGTTGACCTATACCTATGTTATATGTCCGTTTTATAAATTTACCAAAAGCATGTAACATTTTCAAAAAAAAAATTATAAGTTTATATTCTACACACTTCATAAATTTATCTAATAAAATATTAGAAAAAACATAAAAAAAATATAATAATTTATTTAATTTTTCTTTGAGAAGTCTTCTTTTCTAAGTTTTTTTAAATAATTTAATTTATAAGTAAATTTAATTGTTTAGATTTATTAAATTAATATTATATTTGGATAATATAAAGACTAAATTTTAATAAATATAAAAAGTTAAAATTTATTTATAAATAGAAATGAAGGAGTACTTCTTTTTTTTTAAAGTTTTAGTTACTTATTTTCGGCTCTATTTAGTAAAAACAGCGGTTGGATGATAAACTAGTTTATTGCTGATAGTTTATGACTGATGACTGATAGTTTATAACGAATGATAAATGGCTGACGACTTATAGCTTATAAGTTAATTGAAGTGTTTGGTAAAATTAACAGTTCAATTAGTTGATAAACTAAAATGACATAAAAGACATTTAACATATAATTATATTATTTTAAATTAACATAAATTATAAAGGGTAGTAGTGGAATTTAGAAAAAATAATAAGGGTAAAAATGGAAGAAAATATGATAAGTTATAAGCTAAAACCTTATTTGAAATAGCGTTTGAAAAATAAGCTATAAGTCAGTAAAATAAACTATAAGTTCATGATGAAAAAACTGTTACCAAACAGGTCATTTGTTATCATATGAACTTATAAGCTATAACCTCAAAAAATGTCTTATCAAACAGAGCAGAAATAATTCTAATGAGCAGAAATAATTCTAATTAAAATAGACAGTACATTCAATTATCATTTTTTTAAGCTAAAACTCCCATTAAAATGTATTATCCAATTTCAATAGCTTTAAATGTAGATTTTTTTTTGGCAATAACCAAGTATTGAAAATACACAAATTACCATATTTTGGGGAAAAAATTTACACAAATAACTATGTTTCGGAAATGAGTAATATGCAGGAGTCAAGTGAGATAGCGCATGTATATGTTTTTTAAATGAAGGTGCCAAGTGAGATGGCGCCTAAGTGCAATCTATTTGTCCTAAGTCATCTTAGATGAAGCCTGTGTGTATTTGGGGCACAAATTTATTGATTTATTTTTAAAATAAATGTCAAGAATGAGAGAATGTTGCGTAATTAAACTTCGAATTTAAATTTTCATAAAACGATTACAAAAGGTGAAAAAACATTAGATAATTTTTATTGTTGCCCTAGGACTCAAAAATAACTGGTGGTTCCATAACCGCTTCATTGCCTAACTCGTGTTCCTATTTTATGCTCATCCTGTTGTGGTTGGGTCGATGGCCCCTCGTAGTCTATGCGATCAGCGTCCATGTAATTCTCAAGATCTCCATCTCCAGAAGTCCCGCTTTCGTAGAGTTGGGTACCTATTTTCTCATATTGGTCGTCTTGGTGGGGGATTGGTTTCCATTTGGGATCGATAGCACTGGCCATTTTAATAGGAGGGGTGCATAGAAATTGGGTGTGTGGAGATTAGTACCCATATAACTGTTGGGAGGTATGATATTTTGATGGTGTATGGTATGTTGGGTTGGTTGGGGAATACTCTTCAGGTAGGCCAATGTCTGGGCTAAGACGAGATGATGAGGGGCCCATATTGGGGTGTTGGACGTATGGTCTTTGTTCATAGTATTGGAATTATGTGTTGTGAATGTTGGTGTATTGGTATTGAGGTTGAGATTGGGGTTAGGGTCAGACATATTTGTGTATTGGTATTGAGGTTGTGGTTGGGATTTGGTGTTTATGGATCTGTATCGTCGGGGTATTTGGTGGGAGGTTGATGTGTATTGGGTTTGTTGTTGGTAGTGTTGTTGTAGATTTGAGGGTTGGGCCCATTGAGTGTGTGGGTCGACCAAGTATCGTGGGTGAGACACAAACATTTATGGGTTAATTACTTATATGTACCAATCAATATATTGATCAGTGTGTCGCGTAGTATTTTGAGCGAGAAAAATAGGGAATTGTAAGACATGTTGGTGATGCCTTTTCCGCATCTTACACCAATCCTTAGCAAAATCTTTCCAATTTTGAAAACTCCATTAGGCATCGACCCTTTTGAGATGCCAAAGAGACAAACATATTGTATCGCGTGGTATTTCTTTATGTATTCCGAATTGCATCTTGACACAGTCGTTGTGGTGCATTTCCACAATGTTGAACCGTACGATTGCAGTCTTTGCAATCCAAACTGCTACATCCTCGGGGTTGGGTTCATGGTCCAAACCCAAGTATGGTCTCCAGTTAAACTGTGGATAAAATAAAATCAAAATAATGATAAATTTTTAAAAATATAAGTAAAAATAAGTTGAAGTTTAAAGGAATTACGTACATCAACTAGGCCAATATGATCCAAAAGATTACGATAAAGAGCGACATCTTGTCTTGGATTCTTGCTGTAATCCATACCCCTTACACAAAACCTAAAGGGTGAAAAAAATAATTAATTAAGTGCGTATATATAGCAAAGAGAGAAATAATAAATTATTTACGCTATAAACTTACTTTGTCATATAGGGGAACATAAACGGTTGGTCGTTGATGGAGTTAAGGGACTCCATTCTCCACCAACCTCATGCTCGTAGCAAGAAAGCACAACCATAAAAAGTGACTTTGTCATTCATCGTATTTTTACATAAGGAACTGCATATATGAGCTAAAACTGCGGAACCCCAACTATACCTTTTTATTTTATGAATGTTTCCAAGAAAACTTAAATACATAAAATTGATGTTATTCCCTATACTTTCGAAGAATAACAGACTTCCAAATAATATCATAATATAATTTCTAGCCTTAATTATTTTTTCTTGTTCGGAGGAATTCTCATTCAATATAAGAGACCCATAATGCAATTTAAGTTCGATTAATAAAATACCTTGGCCCCTTGCAACAATATGATCCATCATATCTTTACCCAATATCTCCTCGCACATAGAATTGACTTGTTGGACCAGCCCATTCATCACCTTACCATCAATAGGAAGATTCATTAACATGCACACATCCTCTAGTGTGACGATACATTCATCTATTGGTAGATGCAATGTGTGTGTCTCGGGTCTCCACCTTTCCAACATTGCAAGTATAAACTTGGTATCTATCACGTAGTTTGAGATGTTAATAACATGCCAAAAATCGGCACGTTGAAGATATGAGATGATCAACGGGTCGAGAGCAACATAGTTGTGTGAGCGACCTATAAATCTTTTTGCATTCTAAATTCAACATGTAAACAATATAAATAAAAACATGTGTGAATAAGTGAATAAAACTAAAACATATAAAATAATATAAATGAATATATGGAAATATTAAAACTTACAAACACGATAATATTTTCTCTTGTTCCTCTGTGAGAATCGCCCAATGTGAGAAGAACCATGTTTGAAATTTTATCTGACTATGTAAGAGTTTGTATAAGAGAGAATGAGGATTTGTGATGCAAAACAAATGTCTGAGGCGTCATATTTATAGGCCAATTTGTAAAAAGCAGAGACCTTGCTCAACGTATACAACAATGACTTTCTATTGGTAGCAAAACTATTGGCTTGCGTACGGAGGGGAAGTAATTTGGCACAACAATCAAATGCGAAGAAACAAAAAGGGTCGTCCCAAAAGCAAACATATCACAACTGAAATGGACTCGCTTGACAAACTATAAAGAAAGTGTGGTTTATGTCGTCGGGTAGGCCATAACCGAAAAAATTGTCTCACTCGTGCTATTAGCTTAACAACATAAAAATGAATTCATATTTAACTGCACTTTATTTTTATGTCAACCACATTTTTTTCATTGCGAGCTTTTGTTACAACATACCAAACACACACAAGACATAAAATGATATCACAACTAAAACAACAACATAAATACCATATAAACCAATAACATTTACGCAACATCAAAATAACACGAACAACACAACAACATATCTAAGAAATTACAACCGTTAAAAAAATTCCATCATCTCTGTGCATCATCGCAATTACATCTCTGTCTGTTTTGACTTCCTCCAACCAACTATGAGGTCTTGCAGTTAAATATGAGGTTTTCGTCATTCTTCTCTGGATCCTTCTAATTTGTTCTCCTTATTTGATGTCCCTTCTAACCATCACATCAACTCTTTCTTCAGTTTCTCCGTGATATGAACGTACCCATCTCTCGTAAAAATTATGGGTGATATCATGACGCAAAAAATAGAGAGGAGATGAGAGAAAATGAGAAGAAAATGTGAGGTGTGAAAAATATGGAGAAATGAGTGTTTGATTTATAGAAAACACAGTTATATGTAGGGGTCATCTCAGATGACGCCTCGTCTTAAAAATAAAGTGTATGCGTCATCTCACATAATTTGTTGGAAGTGCATGAGACATATGTGATGACACCTAAGATAAAAAGATCAATAGATACGTCTCACTTGACTACTACGCGTAAACTTTTTTCAAAACATAATTATTTACATATTTATTCAAAACATAGTTATTTATGTATTTTTTAAAAATGTTTGGTTATTGAAATTTTTTTATAAAATGTAAGTAGTACTCTCTAATCCTTTATAATTGTCACACTTGACAAAATCTCTATAACCAAGACAATTAAAAAAGAACAAATATATGCACATTATTTTTTCTTCTAATTTACCTTTAATTTTATCTTTATTCAACTTATCATTTCTCTTTCTTAAACACTTCTCGTTTAATGTGTCAATCAAAAAAATAAAGGTATAATTGACTTTATACCTATAAGATTATGTATAATAAGGGTGTTGAAAAAAATTAATAGTTGAATTCTTGCAATGTGGTGTTGAAAGTGAGATGAATTATTTGGTATTGAAAATATTCAACCAACATGTTGAATGAGAAGAGAGTGAGACCCTATAAAATACTTTGTAAAATTTTATTATTTGTTGTGAATGTTTAAAATTTTAGTGTATTGTAATTGATAGTGAAATAAAATGTTGAATTTTATTAAATAAAATTATTGTCGTGAATAAAAATTAAATATGTTAATTATTAAATAGAAGAAAGATAATGGAGTATAAAAGTGAAAAATGAAGATATTGAATAATTAAACTACCGTAATTAGTTGACAAATAAACAGAAACAATTAACCGAGGTTGCTGTAAGAAAGGAAAAATGGAGTACTAGTATATTTTTTTGACTTTAAAGTGGTGTAATTAATTATTCATAGAGTGTAGACCAGCTTATATAGGTCTCATAAATAGAGATACAAACACTCTCATTCTCTCTCTTTCCACAATGTCAGAGAGATAAAAAAAGAGTGCACAAAATCCTTGAACCTCTTCTGCTTTTACCTCTATTTCAACGCCAGAATCATCATCATCATGTCTCTCTCTTATTATCTTCTCTATCATCATCATTATTCCCACATCATCCTCTTCACTTTAGGTCTCAACCACCCCACAAACCTAAACCCATCATCATTACTTCAACTCACAAACAAGGTCAAGATCTCACTCATCTCTCTTTTTCAGAAACTTGTATTGCTTCATCAACCAAAAAAGTTAACCCTACTATTATTATCACATGCACCCCCACCACCACTATCACTTTCTTATATAGTTTCTGATTGAACAAACAGGGGTACATCAGTACTTTCATTCATTCTCAAACTCTCTTTTATGGGGAATCAAGCATCTTGGTCCGATTCATAATTAATTTGCTACTTCAAGCAAGTTAGTTTGACTCTACTTTTTAGCTTTTATGTGTGTTCTTTCTTTTCTTTTTGTTAACTTTTTCTTGATGTTGGTTATGAGTTTTTATTTTTCATGGTAAAGTTTTTGAATCTAGATATATCTAGGGTTTATGTGTGTATCCATGAAAAGTGATGTAAACTTAATTATTGTGAGCGTTTGTGTGTTCTTAATTTGTAGTAAACTTTCCATCCATGGTTTGTATTGAACTCTCTTAATCATATTTTTTTCTTTTATGTATATTTGTTTTATGTGATTTATATATTTACATATACATAGATCTCATCAAGTTTAAGATCTCTACATCCCAAACAAAAATAAATTGAAGTTTTCTGTTAGATCTATGGCATGGTCTTATTTGCATGTTTTTTTTCTGGAAAATTCATCATGACTATCCTTCTTCCTATCCTCTATTGTTTATACTCAGGTGTATAAGTATTTTTTATATTTGATGAATATATTTATCAAAGAGCAATTATTTTTGTATGTATATCTAACGCATCAACACTTCTTTATTTTTATTTTTCTTTATCACTTCTGTCATATCTCAACCATTTCAACAATATATCACATAATTTGTTTTCTCTCAAAGTGTATGAAGTCATTGGATAATTTTCCGATATAAATTAAATAAGTTTTATGTTTTATTTTGGGAAAGAAGAAACAAGTTTAGCGATTTTTGTATAAGGATTGACGATGTGTTTGAACGATGACACGGAATAAACTAGAAAAATTTGTTTGATGATTTTTAACTTTGTTCTTCTTTTGGTAATATGCAGCAGTTCTCATCAAAGTGATATTTTGAAAATACAACGTAACTAATCAAACCTGATGCTACATCAATTGTCATGTGTACTCCATTATGTGTATTTATTATTGTATTTTAACAAACGAGGTAATGATTCTTGGGGTAATGATTCTCACGTTTTACTAAACGAGGTTACACAGACCTTATTATTTATCATAGGAATAATCTATGAGAATTTAATGTGGAATTGTGCTTGCATTATTGAATTAAATGTCTAACTATTTATTCATTTATATTTGAATAATTGTGGTTGATAGACTAAGAAAATAATCCATTGCTCCTTTGAGGTGAGAAACATCATCTTTAGATATTAGGTGATAATTCCTAATAATCAAAGGGAAGTTAGATACATTAAATAGTGGTATTCGGTTGAGTTCTAGCTATAAAGAAAGATTTGATCGTATAGTCTGTTTCTCTTTTCTCGGAATTCAACCTTATACTTATCATTGTTTATACTTATCATTGTACGAATTGAACTTAATAGGTAGAGTAAGGTTGTAAGATATTAAAATAATAATGACAATTTAAGGTTTCTAATGGTAATCACTGGTATTTAACTTAGGTGTTTAAAGTGTGTAAGAATTGAGTTAATGGATTCTTGAAGATTAAATTATTACTTCGCGTAATAATTCTCATAATCTAATTGAGAGTGCGTATAGTTTGCATGATGCATGAATTCTGATGGGTCATTGGTGGCATGTGGTCCGGTGATATATGATCTTGGTAAATGGGATAAATATTTGTGACAACGTTTAGTAGTTTGAGTCAGCATATAATTAAGGGAGTTTCGTTCAATAGTATCTATGTTTCTACGCTTAGTTTTGAATGGTTTAAACGCATAAAGTGTGGAAAGTATAATACGAACAAGTAAATAAATGCATTTTTTAGAGAGGAGAGAACTTGTTGGGATTGAATTTCAACTACATGTCAAATACTTAAATATATTGATTAATTGTACGCAACCTAAAATACTAGTAAATATCATCATGTATCTCCCACAACACAGGTTGTATCTAACGCAAAGTTAAGAGAACAAGCATATTGTCTTATCGGTGATGTCTCACGCAATTTTAACAACACATAAACATTAAGAATCGATGTCCACTTTGAATATTAAGTCTAAATCTATCTCTAGAATCTAGAACTTAATAAACGTTCATCCTAAATTCGGATTTGAACTGTATATGTCTATAGCAACTCAAATCTAACATAAAGCAAGCAATAATCATTATTGATTTGTAAAAGAGGTTTTATACAACACCATGGTAAACAAATATACATACAATAAGAGTAAACTTATATACAATCCACAACAATGAAGAATACAAAGAGAAGATAGAAGAAGAACAAGAACTCATGTTGATGTCTAGAGCATTGATGTAAATCCGACTCCGAATCATCAAAATGCATCATCCAATGTTGTTTTCTAAGTCTTTCTACCAAATAATGTTGGTGAAATGAATATATAGTGGTTGGAAAACGTAGATCGTGCTAAGCACAGTCTAACTTATTGGACCAAACCGACTTATATCACGCTAAGAGGGCTCAAACTCACAACGCTACTGCCAAACTCTTTTTTTGAGCTACAAAAGAGATGAAAAATTATCAAATGATACAATATTTACACGAAAACACGATTATACTATTACTTACACAAAAGTCGGGGTTTAATGATAAAAATCAAAATAACAAAGCTAATAAGTGTCACAAAATGCTACTAAAAATAACGATATTTTGGTACTTATCAAAATATATACATGATAAGGATACTTGTTTGACTTATTATATATATATATATATATATATATATATATATATATATATATATATATATATATATATATATATATATATATATATATATATATATATATATATATATATATATATATATATATATATATATATATATATATATAATGTATTCTTTTCTTTTGCATTTTTGGATTGATCGATGACGATCAAAAGATGAGCTAGACTTCCTCTTACATTTGAAAGTTCTAAAGGTAAAGAGAGAGGCGTGAAGATGGATTACAATGATGCCAAGAATAAGGGTTATTTCCATTTTTTCAAACGTTGATCACATTGTTACTATTATGTGATATTAGGTACACTCAATATATGTGTCAGTCCCGTTGGACTTAGGAGGTCTCTTTTATCGTGTTTTTATTTTGGTTTCCTTTTTATATTTTTCATTTTAAGTTTTAGGTACGTAACAATACCACTAGCCTTATATGTGTCCAACTTTGTTAAAATAATATTGGAAACATATATGTGAAACATTATGTTTTAATTAGTCCAGTCTTGTTATAAAAGGTTCAAATTTTTAGTATTTTTTATAAAGGTGTTTAGGTTCTAATTAGAGTTTCACAAATTGGACCTAGGTTGTCTCACCTTCTATGTTAATTTAGTCGGGAACAACTAGAAGACTAGATTTTGGCATGTATGTCTTGGTGGAGAATTCCACCTTTGTATGTGTATTTTGAGAGGTTATTTCGTATCTCGGAGAAGAAATCTCATGTGGTGGTTATTTGGATTTTTGGGTAAGGAATGTCTAGGCTTGTAGATTTAGGTGGAGGCATTCATTTCTTGTTTGGGAGGAAGAGCTCTTTTCCGCTTTACTGGATCTTATCTTGGGTGCGATTAGGCATGATCGAGTATATGTTTGGGTGGGGATAATGTAACATCCTTCTAACACCACAAGAGTTTCTCATATAACTTATTAAGCAATTCAAATAAAATCACCACTTAAGAGTGTCACACTTCATAGAAAGAAAAGTCCTATTTCGTAAGCTCCAGAAACTTTTGGCATTTTTGCCTTTAACATGCTTATTCATGATTTATTTGTTCCGACACTGATTGTGTGTAGATTTAATGAAGGATGAAGTGGATACACATGCATTATAGCCATATGGGAGTGGTGATGCTTTGAATACACGTTCAATCTTGTCGAGTATGTCAGATCTTCTTGCTCGTCCATTGTTAACGGGGTCGAGCCAAGGGAGGAGCTAGAATCAAAATCCAATGGATACCCATAATGAGTAAAATATACAAAAAATGTACTAAAAAATTAATGACAAGAAATATGATAATATTACTTAATAAAAATGTATTAGTATTTCAATTGCAACTCAAAAAATAAAAAACATTCTAGTCTAATCGTAAATGTATTCTTCTCTTGTTCATTCCTTGGAAATTTTTGATGATATCCATATCATCAATCGTATTAAACATCTCTTTATCTACAAATGTCACTAAGAAATAATTTAGCCATGGATTAACCATTCTACTTCTCAACTCATTCTTAACATATTTCATCCCCGAGAATACTCGCTCAACACTTGCAGTGGCCACCGGCAAGGACAAAGCTAGTTTGGGATGTGTGAACACAAACCTAAATTTCTTATTCTTCTTTGTTAAAACAAGAGTCCTACAAAGTTCCAAGATGCCAGTCAAATTGGAAAAGTGATCGTTCATCTTGACAGTCTTAATATAGGTCTCCAACTCACTAGACAATTCCTTATTTGTAAGATCCTAAAAGTCATTTGGGTACAATTTTGTCAATCTCACAAGTGATTTAACGTTAGATGCTTCAAATGAATAACAAGAACTCAAGCAAGCAACACAATTTATCAACTCAGTATTTTTCAGGTGTAAACCGATCATTCAACTCTTTCAATACCACATATATGACATGTAAGAAGCAAACATTCTTAAAATAATGAAAATTTGTAACAAATGGAGCAATTCGTTTGGATTTATTATCTTTCAC
Organism: Vicia sativa; assembly: GCA_021764765.1. Classification (NCBI taxonomy): domain Eukaryota; kingdom Viridiplantae; phylum Streptophyta; class Magnoliopsida; order Fabales; family Fabaceae; genus Vicia; species Vicia sativa. The sequence goes on from CM038792.1 coordinate 225,018,393, forward strand.
ATATCGAGACTCTATGTCAGGTACATCAATTTCAACATTACCATAAGAAGCCACAACTCGATCATAAGGTGTTCTCTATCAACCATCTCTGAATTCTTGAAACTTTTTATTGCATATTTGGACAAGTTCCACGACATGCACAATATCTTGATCCCCCTTTTGCAATGATTGTGAAAATTATTTGTCAAAGATAAAATCACAACCATTAAGTGCAACATAAACACAAAATCAAAAGTTTGGATAACAAGTAACAAACTTTTTGGTTCACTCTTATAATGACTATCACTTTTCAAATCTTCAAACACTTCAATAATAGGAGTAAACAAATCAACCAACATATTAAGAGTTTGAAAGTGAGATCCCCAGCGTGTATTATATGCTCTTGCAATGTACAACTCTTGATTTAAATCAGTACCAGTTTCCACCAATCCTTTTTTCATTAGATTTGAAAAATGAGCAACTTGTTTATTCCAAAGTAGAGCTTGTCTTTTGTTAGATGACCGTAAGAAAGTAACAATACAAGACACTTCACAAAAAAAACAATCAAAATCTCCAGGCTTTCTCTCCATAGAAAAAAGAGCCAATTGAAGTTGATGAGCAAAGCAATCGACATAATTTGCTTGAGGATTTTGCTTCACACATATTACTTTCTCCATCATACCCTTGACCTTGAATTTTAGATATACACAACCCAAAACCCGACAACAAACATTCAAGAGCATCTTTAAGCACTATTGCACTTGTATCCTCAACATGAACAATGCCAATAAATATTTCTACAACAAACCCTCTAACATTAACAAATCGCACTACAACAACAATTTTTTCTTTACCAGAGCAATCACCAGATTCATCAACAAGAACACAAAATAAACCATCTCCAATTTCTCCAACTATCTTGTTAATAGTTTCATTCTAACATGCATTTTCAAGTTATTTTTGAATAATAAGAGAAGTCATCTTACAATTTCCCCCACCATTTGTTATTGTTGCAGCTATTTTCTCACTATTTCTCCCAAGGCGTCTACAAACTCTAGAAAATGACCCTTAGAAATAGAATTTTCACCCTCATTATGTGCCCTAAATGTTAATCCTCCTATAACAAGATATTTGAAAGCGTTAACTGATGCTTTTAAATGAATAAGAAAATCTACTTCTTCTTTTGAACTATATTTTGCATACGAAAACTCAATACTATGCTTTTTCTTCATAAGATCCTTACACTCTTTCACACACTTTTTATGATGACTATTCAGTTTCTTACCAACATGTTTATTCAACTTATGCTAAAGAGTCCAACCTTTAAAACAATTCACCATAAATTCAGAATTACTAGTACCTTTGTAGTATACATAACAAGGCAAACAAAAAGAACAAGGTTCCTCAAGAAGTATGGAGTAATAAACGACCATTAAGAAGTTATTTGAAGGTGTTTGGCTCTTTGTGTTATAAGCATGTTCCTGATGTGAGAAGAAGGAAGCATGATAACAAGAGTGAACCTATGATTCTGGTAGGATATCATAAAACTGGTGCATATAAGCTATTCAATCCAATTAATAAGAAGATTATGTTGATTTGAAATATTGTGATTGGTGAAAATTTTGCCTGGGATTGGAATTCTAATTATGCAATTAATAACCCATTGATAAGCTATGAATTCGATGAAGAAACTGATGAAGTCGAAGTCGAAGAAATTGATAATATTTCCGTCAAAGTTAAAGCAGTTGATGACATTCCCGACAATGTCGAAGTCAAAGAGAGTGTGGCTAGCACAATCCATAGACCTTAACGAACTATATTTTTTCCTGCAAGACTTCAAGATTCTGGAAGTGACTGACAATGAAGAAGTGACACTAGATGGAGAATTAGTTCATTTTTCTTTACTTGCAGGTGCTGAACTAATCAACCATAACGAAACTTTGAAGATTAAACATTGAAAGTTACATATGGTTGAAGGGTTATAGGCAATCAAATAATACATAGGAGTTAGTCGAATTTTCAACACACACAAAAGTTATCGAAGTGAAGTGGGTGTTCAAGTTGAAACACAATATTGATGGGTCGATAGCAAGACATAAAGTAGTATTAGTAGCTAGAGGTTTTCTTTAAAGAGAAATACTAGATTACTGTGAAGTATTTGCTCCAGTAGCAATATTGGAGACTATTCAACTAGTGGTAGCATTAGCTTGTAACTAAGACTGGTCGACATTTCACTTAGATATGAAATCATCATTTCTGAATGGTCCTTTGAATGAAGAGGTCTATTTGACACAAACTCATGGGTTTGTGATTCATAAGGAAGCGGGTAAAGTATATAAGTTGAACAAAGCGCTCTATGGCCTCAAGCAGGCACCTAGGGCACGTAATGAGAAAATTGACTCATACTTAGTCGAATTGGGATTCACCAAATATAAATCAGAGTATGGTGTCTATGTTAAGGTTGTAGCATAAGGTATAACAATCATATGCTTATATGTTGATGACTTTCAAGTAACTGGAAATAGTTTGGAGAACTTGTCGAAGTTCAAAGAGCTAATGACGAAGTAATTTGAAATGTCGGATCTGGGAAAATGTCTTATATCTTAGGCATGTAATATTAAATGTAGAATCAAGGTATGGTGCTACATTAAAGGAAGTAATTCAAAGAGATACTTAAGATATTCATAATGGACGACTCGAATCCTGCATCCTCACATATCGAACCAAATGTGAAGTTGGAGAAGAATGGAGAGGAAGACAAAGCTGATGCAACTTTGTTCAAGAAAATTGCGGTATCTATAAGGTATGTATGCCACAGTCGACCTAATATATGTTTTTCAGTCGGATTAGTGAGAAGATTCATGGGTGAACCAAGAGTGTCGCACATGAAGTCTACAAGAAGAATTCCAAGATACTTAAAAATATCGCTAGACTATACAATTATATTTCGATGAGATTCTGAAGGAAAATAAGCAACAATTAATTTTTTTTCAGATGTTGATTGGTGTGGGGATAAGAAAGATCGAAGAAGCATAAATGGGTATTTCTTTTAAATATTTGGTGACCCAATATCATGGTGTTCGAAAAAGCAACCTGTGGTGGCATTGTCATCTTGCAAAGCTGAATATATATAAGGATCATATGTTGTTTGTCATGCAACTTAGATCAGATCATTACTTGAAGAAATGACTGTCGAAGTGAAGAAATCGCTAGTGTTGTAAATTTACAACAAGTCGGTGTTATACCCCAAAATTTGCCCACCCGATACTAAGGTCAAAATTATTTTTAAACTTGGTTTTAAATTTCTTTTGGTTTATTACACTAATATTCCGGGGATTTTTATAAATATTCGTTCTCAAGGTCTATTTAAAAATATAATAATTTATTTCAAATTATTTGTATTTTTAAATATGACAAATATTGCGCGTCTCCATATACTTTCAGTTGCATTTCTATTTTGAATAAGTAAGATAGCACAATTGGTAAGGAGATAAGCTTTGTAAATATGAGGTCATGGGTTTGAATCTCACATGTTGCACTTTTAACATTTTTTTTTTTGTTATTTGTTACTAACTTTCTTTTCCTTTTAAAAATCTATTTTCAAAAATCATAAAATCATATTTTTATTATTTAAATACTAATTTTCGAATTTTACTATTTATGTATTTTTCAAAAAAAATGTTATTTTTACTTTGTTTTTATCATTTTATGCATTTTTAGACCAAAATCAAAAAAAGAAAAGTTTTAAAATCAATTTGTTCTTATTTTGGCATGTTTTCAAATCTTGGAGAGCAAGTAAAAAGAAATTAGGAAAATATTGATTAATTGATTAAATTACAAATCACAATTAAATGATATTTTTTGAGTCATTGATCATATTTAATTTTTTCTATATTTGTTTAACCTAATATTTTGTTATAAATAGAGGCCAATTTTGATACAACACAAGAGGACACGATATATTTTTCATTGCATATTTCCTACACTAACATTTTCTTTTCTTTCTACCAACAATCACCCACAAATTTCTACAATTTCTCACACACATTTTTTTTCAATCTCTTTTCAAAGTTTCGTTTCAAAAATTGTTTCTAGTTTTTGATCGATGATTTTCATATGAGGCATTCCTTTTATTTTAACTCGTTTGTTGTCCTAACCACATGATGTTTATTTGATGGTTGATTGTTTTTTACATTTTATTTTCGTATAACAATTCTCACGGTTTCACACTTACAAGCCATATCGAACCACTTTTTTTTTTACGGTCCATATCTACCATTAGAAATACTAACTTTTTTTTATCTTGCATATTAAAAACCTTACAATTTACTAATATATTTCTACATGCATTTTTTCTAATTTGTATTAGTGAAGTTTTTTTCTAACAAAACCATCTTTCACCATTAACAACATCACTTTTTTTTCTAAACAAACTACAAACAACTAACATATCAAAAATCTGAATGAAATCTATTTCGGACAGTTTGTCAACGGCAACAACTCAACCTTGAGTTTCGACCCGTGACAATATTCCTCCATTATCATTGATTTAATTTTGATTCATCTTTATGCTAGTATTTTCTTTTTTTTGTGTCGATACTTTATTTCAGGTTCAGAATTCATTTCGGCATCGATCCAGATTCAAAACTTTCGACCTGTTGTTCTAAACGGAACACCACCACTGCCTTTCAACACCTCCAGGGACCAAATCCTTTTTTTTACCACTTTTCTCCTTCAATTTTTCTAACCTTTTTTTAATTTCTCTTTTCTTATTTTTATTTATTTTCATAAATTAATTTGACTATTTTCTAAAATCCTAAAAAATGTTTTAATTTTAGATTTAGGTTTCAAAAACCTTTATTTTAATTTTTGACACAAAAATATTTATTTTTTATTTGCATTTTCAATTATTTTTCTAATTAAATGCTAATTAACATAGATTTAGAATTTTTACATTAAAATCAATCTCAAAAAATACAAAAATATTTTTTCTTTCTTTTAATTAAGGTTACTAACCTAAAAAACATTTTCCTACTAATTTCCAAAACATTTTACTAACTTTATTCTGATTATTTATGATTATCTCGCATTTACAAATTCTAGAAAAGATGTATAGGTCGCAAATTTTTATTATGTAATAGCGTAGGATTTACTTTCCGCACCTTTACATTTCCGCCTTTACTTTCCGCACTCCTATATTATGTAACTGCCCCAAAGCCATGTAATAGCGTAGGACATTTACTTTCCGCAATTTACTTTCTGCACCCTATAAATTGCTAGTAACTAGGCGTGTATGGAAAGATAAAAACGAACGTAGATCACTTCTAATTCCAAGATAACATATCTGAATTCAACACACTCTTTTCACACATGCACCCCCTAGAGTATTCTCTCTCGTTGCCTTTCGAATAAATGGTCAAGTCCCTCGAACGTAGAGGTATCCTAGCACCGTTGCCTACAAATATATCATCATAGTCCCTTCGAATAAAAGATCATGAGTCCCTCGACGTGGCCTACGAAAACATGATCTTGTCCCTCAATTGTTGCCTACGAAAAATGATGATCGTCCCTTCGAATGTCCTAGGATACTTCCTACGAGTTGCCTTCTATGACCATCCGATGTCCCTTCGAATGTCCATTTACATCCAACGAATAGGGTTACCTACCAACTAATGGTATGGATAACACTATTCTAAAGGAACGTAAAACAACACGAAAACGACCATTCTGAGTAGGTAATAAGACTTTTAGTTGCTTGCTCAAACAAAACACTTTTCGCACCTCACACTTTTGTCAAAGTTCAAACTCTTTTCAAAAACGAAACATTTCCGAACACTTTGTATACATTCCTACATAAATCATTACAAAGTCAAAGCGAAATGCCTTTTCAAAATATTTTTGTCAAACACACAGAAAGCAATTTTAAAGTGAGCTAGAAGCAACTAAGAGCCCGTAGATAACTACGGATGAAAAGGGGTGCTAATACCTTCCCTTTTCATAACCTTCTCCCTTACTCAGAATCTAACGAAGGTCTTTTCCTGTTCTTTTCACCTTCCCTTAATTAGATAAAAGAAAAGTCGATGGCGACTCTTGTTATCCGCAACATTTGCGATAAAAAGCAAAACAAATTCTCAAAGTCAGTTCACCGTATTACAGTCGGTCATAAATCTGGCGAAGAATCCAGTTCTGCACGGAAGAAGTAAACACATCGAATCTAGGTTTTACTTCTTGAGGGAAAAGGTAAATTGAGTTGAACTTGAAGTTAGGGATTGCTCAAGTGAAGCACAGTTGATCGGAATCTTCACCAAAGGATTAAAGATCAACAGATTTTTAAATTTGAGAAAGAAATTAGGAATAGTTCATACCTACTATGATTAGCATAGGTCCGATAACTTAGATTATTAGGGGTATGTTGAAATATTAGATTAGATTTGATTAGATTTAATATTTAAATATAATCCGAGTTGTGTATGCCCAAGGCCAATTAGGATTATATATAAATAGTCATAGTGTGTATTCTTATTTTATTCAATACAATTTCAAGTGAATAATAGAATTCTTATTTTCTTTATTGTTTTCTCTTTCTCTCCTCAATAAAAGTGGCTCACACACTAACAAGATTCAAAATTTAGCAAGCTAACCAAAAAGATTAATCAAAACTAAATTCCTAAGGGATCTTGTTTAATCAAATAACCAATTAATTAAATCATGAATAAAATTCAAGCAACATAGAATCATATTATTTTTAATTCATATAATAGTCAAGTCATGAACTAAAAGATAAAAAAATTACCACTAAAAACAACAATTAGCAACATAAGCAAGTAGTTAATTATTATCTAAAATGGTGCTTATTGTTAAAAATAAAGGTGAACACATTGCACGCTAGGGTTCCAAATTATTCTTAGAGCCTTGAGATGTGTAATACGGTGGGAGAACTGACTTAGTTGTTTTGTGTTTTATCACAAATGTTGTGGTTAGCAAGAGTCGCCGCTGACTTTTCTTTTATCCAATAAGGAAAGGTGAAAAGAACATGAAAGACCTTTTATCGATTCTGAGTTCGGGGGTAAGTTATGAAAAGAGAATGTGTTAGAACCCTTTTCATCTGTAGTTATCTACGTGCTCTTAATTGCTTAGCTCACTTTTAAAACTTGCTTTATATGTGTGTGAATTGTTTGAAAATATTTTGATTTGACTTCGTAAAATGATTCTTGTATCAGTCCTCTAGAATGCGTACGAAGTGTTTGAAAATATTTTGAGTTGACTTCGTAAAATGATTCTTGTATCAGACCTCAAGAATGTGTACGAAGTGTTGGAAAATTTTTGTTTTGAAAATGCGAGGTGTGAAAAGTATTTTGTTTAATGAGCAAGCAATTAAGAGTTTACCCACTCAAAGGTCGTTCTTGTTATTTTCCTTCTCCTTTAGGGATAGTTCTATCCGTACCATTAGTTGGTAGGTAACCCCACCCATTGGATGTGAAGGGACAGGCCTAGGGTCATCGTATGGTCATTGAAGGCAACATGTAAGGATACCTTAGCAACTTCGTAGGGACTATCATCATTTTAATCATAGGCAACATCGAGGGACAAAATCGTGTATTCGTAGGCAACTCGAAGGGTCATCGAGGGACTATGACATTTATATCGAAGGGACTATGATGATGTTATTCGTAGGCAATTTCACTAAGATATCCCTACGTTCGAGGGACATGACCATTTATAAGGCAACAAGATAGGATACCCTAGGGGTAAAAGTGTGAGAAATGTGTTGATTTAGTTCAATTAGTTATCTTGAATTAGAGTTTTTTATGTTAGTTTTAGTCTTGCCATACAATCCTAATTAGCATACAACTAGCAGTTTAATATTTGTACAGAAAAGTAAAGTGCGGGAATTTAAACCTAAGACTATTACGTGGATATGGGGTAGGTACATAATAATAAGATGCGAGAAAATAAAGTCCTAAGCTATTTCATCCTATAAGCAGTTACATAATTGGAAAAGAATGCGAGGAAATTAAAACTATGCTATTACAAAAATAATTGTGCAACCTATACATCGTTTTCTAGAATTTAAAAGGCATAAGCATAAATAAATAAACGAGATTTTTTTTAATTAATGCAAAATATTCTAACAACCTAAGTATTTAAAAAATATGTTTTTTGTATTTTTGTGATTTAATTTTAATAAGAAAAAAATTAATAAATTAATTACAATTTAATTAAGAAAATAATTTTAAACCTAATTAAAATAAAAATATTTTTGTGCCAAAAATTAAATTAAGACTTAATTGACCTAAAACTGGAAAAAAATATTTTTAGGGTTTTTTTAAATAAGTTAAATGAATTTTGAAAAGAAATTAAATTAAAAAAGAAAATAGAAAGAAAAAAAAAGGAAATTAGTGTTAAAATATAGGAATGGGGCTAGAAGGTGTCGAACTCAGGTCCTTGGGGTCACAGGTTGCAAAAGGCAGGGATCGAACCCACGTCTTGAGAGAGGTAAGGACTAAGTGCGCGCGTTTAACCACTGGAGTGGTGATACATCCAATTATATACACGCCTCCATAAATATATATTTGAAAATAAAAAATAAGAAAAAATTTTAAAACAGAAACACGCGCCAACCATGTTCATCATCATTTCCAATTTAAATTTTCTAGAGACTTTTACCTATGGACGATTCGTAGGGAAAGCCTTTGCCTACAGTTTTGCGCATCACTGTAGCCCCTGCAAATTCAAAACTCATAAAATATGAATTATAAATTCAATCCGAGGACATGGATCGATTGAAAATTGTCCTCTATGTTCAATGAAACCCTTAATTATGGCCAATTTTGCCTCTAGCCAAGGTTCCCCAATTCATGAAACCTAAACCCTAACCATGGCAATACATGATACCTTCACCAATTATCAAAACAAACAACCCAGAAACAGTCTATACATTCATACAAACACAAATATATAATTAAAACATATTTATGATGTGTGAATCCTTGTAATCGAAAATTTAAAAGGATGACAAACCGTGGCACTTGGTTGAAGTGATTTACGAGGTTTTGGATGCTGGTGATGATTGATTTTGCTTCAGAGAGAATCGAAAAGGCTTGTTTGATCCTTCAAACTCCTTAAATTAGCCTGCAAATAAGGTTTCGACCTTGCCCTATTTTTCCAGACTCTTGTGAATTCGTGAGAGTTCTTGAGGCAGGTTTTTCATCCCTTGAGCTTATGGAGTTGTTGTGTTAATATAATAGAAGGAATTAGGTCAACAAAACTGATGAAAATCTTTGAGATTGAATGATTAATATTTTATTTGGAATCATAATCAAATCTTGTTATTTTATGCTTCAATCATGCACCAATCATACTTGCACGGTTCCTTGGCTTCCAAGACTGTTCCTTTGGGCCTCCATGTGATTTAAACAAGGCCCCACGATTTAATTCATCAATTTTGCATTTTATTTAATTTATTTAGTATTTAATTGAATAAAAATCCAAATAAATATGAATAAAAATCACAAAAATATGAGAATGGATTTAGAGGTCTTATTTATGCTCATGGGCATGTTTGAAACCCAAAACTTAGGCCCATTAGTCCAAATTTCAAGTTTTGCTCAATATTCACTTCATGCATTTTCTCAAAATTATCAAACTTGCACCAATCATATCTTGCTCATTTCTCAACATTTTAGGATGATCTTGGACTTTTTATAAAGCTTAAGATGTCCTTTAAAACCTCTCTTTAGTTTTATCTCAATTTAAGCTTCCATGTTCACAAACACTTCTTTGAGAAAAGATGACTTTTTGTTGACTTTTGAAAGGACCGATAATGTCTTGACCCATATCTCTCAAATGAAGAATTTTTTGAGAAAAACCTATAAGAGACAAAGTTGTAGAGAATTGAATTTCCTTAAAAATGATATTTAGTTGTGAAATTTCTGATGAAGTATGTGAAAGTTATGATTGGTCAAAGTTCAATTGACTTCTCCTTAAGAAAACCCTAATTTAGTAACTTTTGACTTTTGATGAATCTTGAGTTTTCTTGATGAATCATGATCAAAACTTGATCAAATGATGAATGTAACTTCAAAATCTTGATGTTAACCAAAAATAATGAAGTTTGACTATATGTTGACCACAATTGACTTTTTGTCCAATACAACTAACTTTAATCATCTGAGCAATTGACTGAGCATACTTGCACCGTGAGGCTTGAAATTTGATGTGGAGATATTTTGAGACATATGAGACACCATGAAGTTCACTTGATGCATTGGCAACATAGTTTACTTTGAGCAAAGTCAAACCCTAGTTGGAGGTCCATTAGTTAGGATGGGGTTTGTTTGATCAATCTTGAGTAGTTCTTGAGCATGAGGATGTTTCTTGAATCACTTGACCTTAAAAATGGGAGGGAAAATTTTGGGGCACAACAAGATGTATTGGAAAATAGTTGTGGTGTAATAATAAAAAGGCTTAAAAGAATTTTTGGTTTACTTTAAACTGTATGAAGTTTCAGACTCCCTATTTTAAAAACCAACATTCAAATTCTTAAACTTTACCTCACTTGAGATTTTTCTAGTCCCCCTCCATCTGATTGTTTAATTAATGATGTTGCAAGGGAGTTGTGCATCCACATGACCACGTCAGATATTTTTATTTTTTATTTTCAGAATTTCATTTTAAATATTAAAAATTATTTTCATTTTTTAAAAAACATTTTTTATTATGATTATTCTGCCCTTAAATAACGTATGAACCGTAGGCTTGGAATCGTATTCTTCATCCCTAATTATTTTGGAAAATTGCAAGAACATATGCTTCATCTTTATCTCCAATATGAAGGTGGGAGGTGAGGTGTTCTAATCTCCAATGGGAGCTTGCTGCATTGTAGTAGGAGGTTAAAGTTGCCAACTCTTTTCAAGAGGAGGCAGTAAACCATGTCTTTCCTTCTACTCTATCTGCTCGGGGTGACTAGGCTTGGAGATGCCTTAATTTTAGCGAAACTCGGGGGGAGAGGATGAGCGAGGATCATTCTTTCACTTTAATGAGACTTTCTATATGAGCAACACACCTTTGTGGGAGACACATCACTTGTCCACCTAAAACCTTAAGGTGATAGGTGAGTGGATTCTCCTACTTAAAAATTCTCAAGTCACAATATTCCTATCCAACTTGGGACTATTTCCCCATATTACTAACACTGGTATTCTTCTCAATACTCCTTCCTTAAATGTGAGTCTACCATAATTTCCCCCCTCAAGTGGAAGCCTTCTCTTCCATAAACACTTGTACCGCGGTTAGAGACTCTTCAACATGACACTCTACTCACATGCGAGATACTTATCCATGATCATATGGGTATACTTTTGATACAAGGAAGCCAGTCCCTTTCTCGATCAAAGTCTCATGATAACATTTGTTACCGCAACTTAGAGGATCGAGCGAGGAGCATTCTTGCACTTTGTTGGAACTTTCTATTTGACCAACACACCTTTGTGGGAGACATACCACTTGTCCACCTAAAACCTTAAGGTGATAGGTGAATGGATTTCCCCATATTACACACACTTGTATTATTCTCAATACTTCATATGGGCAGTGAAATGGTGTCAAGATACTTCTGATGCTGCTGAGGAAAAGACTTTCCAAGTGGATAAGCATCAAAAAGCTCTTCTTCAAGAATCTAAATCTTATGCTGAGAATTTGAAAGTCCTCTCATCCCTTCCTCTCCACATTCCCAAACAAAGCCTAAAAGAAAGAGAGAAAATGAAGCATACAACATAGAATATATATATATATATATATATATATATATATATATATATATATATATATATATATATCAAGTAGGAGTGTTTTTTAAAACGAGAGATGAGAGGATGAAATATACACCAATGAATTAATTAAGAATTACTTACTAAAATATTAATGTAGATATTAATTCCACTCTCCTAATTAATCTAATGGTGGATATTTATTCCTCTCATCTCTTATTATAAAATTCTCCTACTTGGGCTTTGGTAACAGAAAAAGAGTATATAGAACTGTAAAATATGATGATCAATATTGAGCTGTATGAAATGGATAGTAGTGGTGACTACTTCACATGGTCCAATAAACATTCTATTGGTACTATCTACTCTAGGATTAATAGGGTCCTTTGCAACATTCTTTACTATACATTAATGGCCCAGATAACTAGCAGAGGAGGAAATCAAGATTCAAGTTTAACAATTACCTGACTGATGTAAATGGCTTTACTGAGATTGTTAAGAATAACTGGGACTTGCCTTTGCAAGGTACTCTTATGTACACCGTGTGGCATAAACTAAGGAAATTGCAGCATGCTATTTGCAAGTTTAGAAAGGAGATGGGTAATATGCAACAGAGAGTAGCCAAGTCTAGAGAGGAGCTTCAAACTGCCCAACTTAAGTTGAATGCTTGCAAAATGGATAGTGATAAGATTAAAGAGGTTAAAAAGCTTACTGAGAATTTGCTAAACATTTAGGATCAGGAAGAGAGCTTGCTCCTGCAGAGGACAAAAATCAATTGGATTAGGAAAGGAGATGGTAACAAAGGCTTCTATTTTGCTTACCTTCAAGCCAAGCATAACAAAAATAACATGAAATTTTTATACAATGAAGATGGTCATGTTGTTTCTGGTAAGGAGGGTATCAAGAAAGAAGTCTTGGATTTATTTGGCAGCCTTATGGAATCTAATGTGCAATCTATCAATCACATAGATGTTGAAGCCATGAGATATAGAGCTCAACTTTCTATGAAGCAGAGGAAAGCTCTTGTGAATCAGGTCTCCACTAAAGATATTGAGGATGCTCCCAAGGATAATAAAGCCCATGGAAAAAATGGTTACCGTGCTAAATTTTCCAAGTCCAGCTGGCCTATTATTAAAAAAGATGTGGTAGCTGCTGTTATGGAATTCTTTTCTAAAGGGAGATTGTACAAAGCCTTTAATAGTATTGTTGTCACCCTTATACCTAAAGGTATCAGTGCCAAAAGTATTAGAGAATACAGGCCTATAGATGGATGCACCATATTCCTGAAAATCATTTCAAAAATCATGACTAAAAGATTGGGAAAAGTGTTGAGTAGTGTGGTTAGTAAGACCCAAGTTGATTCTATTCCTGGCCAAAGAGTTCACAATCATATTCTCTTAGCCTATGAATTACTGAGAGGTTATGATAGGAAGGGTGAGACTCCTAGGTGCATGATGCAAATTGATTTTCAAAAAGCCTATGATATGGTCAATTGGTCTTCCTTAGAGAGTATTATGAAAGAAATTGGGATTCCTAGGTATTTCATCCATCGAGTTATGTTGCTCGTTTCTACAGTGTCATATAGCTTTACCATCAATGGTTTGCTCACTAATCCTATATCCCCCTTGCTCTTCGTTCTCATGATGGAGTATTTAAACAGATGTCTACTCAAAATGAGAAGGGATGCAAACTTCAATTTTCATGCTAAGTGTGAGAAGCTAGAGTTGATAAACCTATCTTTTGCAGATGATGTTTTACTTTTTGATAGGGGTGATCAAATGTCTACAAATATGCTTATGTCCTCTTTCAAGATCTTTTTTGGGAGGGTGGAGGAAGAGATAAAGAAGAATATTCTCATCTCAATAGGATTCGAAGAAGGTATTTTACCTGTGAAATATCTGGGTGTTCCTTTAACCAGTAGAAATCTCAGCATTAACCATTATCTGCCGCTTATGGATCGTGTGGTTAATAGAATCCAGCACTGGTCTACCAAATTCTTATCTTACGCTAGGAGAATCCAACTTGTTAAAAGCATCTCTATATCTATTGTGCAGTATTGGCTGCAATGCTTGCCTTTGCCAACTACTGTTATCAAGAGGATATAAGCTCATTGTAGAAGTTTTATTTGGACTGGCAGAGCTGGGGTGTACAAGGAAAGTCTTGTGGCTTGGGAAAAAACTTGTACACCCATGAAGCAAGGTGGTTTGAACATCATCAGCTTGAAGATCTAGAAGCAGGTTTCTCTTTTAAAATGCCTTTGGAACATCTGCTCGAAAAATGATAACCCATGGGTGAAATGGGTCAATGTATACTATACGAAAGGTAAAGATGTGCTGAATATGGAGCCTAGCGCCACCTGGTCGTGGAATATGAACCATATCATGAAGAAAAAAAATCAAATTTTAAATATTCATGCTTTGTGGGGCAACATGCTTATTAGTGGAAGATTCTTCGTCAAAAAAGTCCATGATGGGCTAATCAATGATGGTACTAGAGTTTATTGGGATAACGGTTTCTGTGGGAATAATGCTAGGCCTAGAAGTTGTGAGCAATATTGTTTTGAATGTTAGCAAATATATATGTTTGATTGTCTAATTGTGTCAATATACATGTGTTCTTGTCTTGACATGATAACATGCATCAATACATAACCTCTTGAGTCAATACATAACCTATTGAGTCAATACAAGAAGGCATGCATCAATGCATAACCTCTTGAGTCAATACATAAAGGCATGCATCAATACATATAACAATTTTCCATCAATATGAGTCGACTCATACTGTTTTGCATCGATACATATACATATAAAAAATTGGGATTCAGTTCTGTTTGTTGCTTGCATCAATACAAAATCATTTGTGTCGATACATACCAATTCTTCTTTCTGGAAAATAAAAGTTTACACTGTATGCATCGATGCATATGTGTTTTGCATCGACTCATATAAGAATTGAGGCTCTAGATATTTGATCTTGCATCAACACATAAGTGCTTGTATCAATACATATCTCACATGCATCGACTCATCCGTGTCATGCATCGACTCATGTTTTAATTAGTTTTCTGGAATCATTTTAATAACAGTATGTATTGATGCATAATCCTTTGTATCAATACATAAGTGTCATGTATCGACACATAAGTAGTTTGCATCGACGCATACGTAACTCAACTTTCTGGAAACCATTCCATTACAATATGCATCGATGCAAAATCACTTGTATCAATACATGAATGGACTTGTGTTGACGCATACGAAACTTGCATCGACTCATACTCAATTTAACTCTCTGGAATTAATTTCAACACAATATGCATCAATACAAAATGTTAGTGTTTTAAGTTGGCATTATTTTGGTAAAACTAGGCTTTAGCAATGTCATGATAGATGTCATGACATTCAGAGATTGAAGATAAATCCTACCTGCTAAGGATGTTAAAAGACAACTCAGAACTGGAAGCTAAAGCTGTGCTGGAAATTCTGCAGAAAACAGTCTGATGTCATAACAGATGTTATGACATTCAGTGTGACATTCTGTTCTGCAGAATCTGTTTGTTCCTGAGATTTTTCAGGAAGTTTGTTGAGCTGCTAAATATTGTTTTTCTGTTATTAGAAAGCATGCTCACGTGGCTGCTAGGTTAATCTTAATTAAACCTAAATTGGTTGTTGAAAAGACCATGTTTTTAGGATTAAATTAAGTGAACCCTAGCTATCTTTATGGAAGCCCAAAACTGAAGTTTCAGGACTGCCTCTATAAAAGGAATTCAACCCTTACAACTGTGCTGCACCCTTGGATTATATTGAAGAGATAGCAGTTTGTTTTTGTGTACTGTTAGGATTAGTAACAGTTGGTATTTGTAATTCTAGTTTCTCTTGTGAGCCAAGCAACTATCAATTGATAAGTGCATTGGACTAGGATTTATTGTAAGGGTAATTTATCACTCAAAGCTGTAAAGCACGAGTGTTTGTCTCTTGATTGAAAGCTTTGAAGCGAGATCAAGATAGTTTATTGAAGTGTGTCTTCACAATTCAATTATTCAATAGGTTGATATCACTGCTGTGATTGAGGGGGAGTGAGTAGGTACTCAGATCTAAGTAGGACTTAGGTTGAAGTTGCATTGGGTAGGTTTTAAGTGAAGGAGATAAACTGGTGGTTTATTCATGAATTAATTCTACTAATAGTGAATTTCCTCCCTGGCTTGGTAGCCCCCAGATGTAGGTGTAGTTAGACACTAAACTGGGTAAACAACTTATTGTGTTCTTTACTGCTATTTATATTTACTGTGTAAATTGTTAACAGTGTGTCAGATAGTGTGTCATAACATTCTCTGTGACATCACGTATCTGCTGCCAGGAATTTCACAAAACCACTTGTATCAATGCATCAAGTCACTTGTGTCGACGCATAAGATTTTGTATTGACGCATAAGTTTGTTTTTCAACTAACTTTTGATGTTTCCATATATAAGACAGTTTTGCAGTTTTACAGAAATATAGGTTGTTACAACAAGTAGTTTTGTGAGCATCCAAATATTCTTTGAGCATAGATATTTGAAAGAGACTTCATCTTCATCATCTTCTCAATCATCTTGGTTCAAGAACACTGACACATAATCATCATTGTTCGTTGCATCAAGAGATCAAAGAGATAACGTTCAGTGGTACGATCTGTGATCAAGCTGAGTTGAAGATTCGAAGGGGGTTTTGAGGAAAAAATAGTTGGTTTGTCCATCAAGAACGGAGGTGTCTTGTAGGTTTGTTAGTCACAATTGCACAGAGCAGATTCAGCCATAGCGTAGGGTTTGGAGATCGAGGTGATTTCGCAAACGGGTCGTGGAAGTGGTGAATTGTCTGTGAATTTTACAAGAGTGTTCTTGATCTGCTCAAATCAAGAGAAGGTTGATACAAGAAGAAGAAGATCTGCAGGATTCATTTTTCTGTCTTTGTATTGCAACCTTGTAAACATTTTTCAACATATTGATATAGAAGTTCTCAATTCCAATTTGGAAATTGAGAGGGAGACGTACCCACACGCGAGGACGAACATGGGGAACTTCCTTACCAAATTGCTCCGAGTATCATATTCTTTATCTCTACCTCTTTACTTTTACAATACGTTTGTGATTCAATTGGTGATCAAGCTTTCTGTGCATTGATACAAGGCTGGAAGATAATCTTTACATAAACTCCATTGCCTATGATCATTGCTTAGCATCTACCAATTGTTTGATAAAAGTATTAGCTCAAGTTTATTTCATTGGAAAGAGTTTTTGTGATTAGTGAATTTATCCATATTAAGTGGTGTGTTATTTCATCATTCTCATCTCAATTAAATCCCAGCAATCTTTCGCATGTCCGGTTTTCTTGTAGTCGATTCAGAATAGACGGAAGTCAATTCAGGACCATTTGTTGTTTCCGCACGTTTGATTGAAACTCTGATAAAATTCTTTAATCCATAAAGAAAAAGGAGGTGATCTATTCACCCCCCTCTCGATCACTTGCCATACCGTCTAACAAGTGGTATCAGAGCACCGATTCGCTGGTGCTTTGTGGCCGCTTCTAACGATAGGGCTTCTGAACCTAAGGAGGCGTACACTAGAGCTCCAATTTTTAACGGTGAAAACTATGGCTTTTGGAATGACTACATGCGAGTTCACATAAATTCCATAGATAGGACTGTACGGACTGCCATTCAGAATGGACCTTTTGAAATTACCATGACGAATGTTGCAGGTGCCATTGTGCCTAAACCTGAGGACAATTGGGATGAAAAAGATGAGAAAAGTGGTCTAGCGATTGGAGAGGCCGAAATATGATAATTTCAGCACTTGGTGTTGATGAGTATTAACGGGTATCTCATTGCACGACAGCTAAAGAAATGTGGGATGCTTTAGAGGTTGCTCATGAGGGCACGAATGATGTTAAGCAATCTCGAATTAACACACTCAACCAAGAGTTTGAGCTCTTTCGCATGAAACAAGGAGAAACTATTTCTGACATGCAAAAGAGATTCGTTCATCTCACTGGTTGTTTAAATGCACTTGGAAAACCTGTTTCCAATGAAATTGCCACTAATAAAATTCTGAGATGTCTTAGCAGGGAATGGCTACCAAAAGTTACAGCAATTAAGGAAGCCAGCGACCTCACAACGCTCACCATTCCAACTCTGTTTGGTAAGCTGGAAGAACATTAGCAACAACTGGAAAATCTTGAAAAGTATGAGAACAAGAATAAGAAGGAGAAGAATAGAGACAAGGAGAGTGAGAAGAAGCCTATAACTCTTAAGGCTTCTAGCTCTAAGTCCTCAAAAATAGAGCAAGACGATGATGACTCAAGTAGTGACGAAGATTCAGATGATGAGGAAATGGGACTGTTTGTTCGGAGATACAATAGATTTATTCGAAAGAATGGAATGACTCACTCCGACAAAAATCTATCTAAATTCAAGAGAAAATCCATGGAGTCAAAGTAGGAGGAAAGTAAGAAGTATAAAGAGAAGGGATCATGTTTCAATTGTGGCAAATCTGGACATTACAAAACAGAATGTCCTATGAACAAAAAGGAAAGAGGAAAGGCACCTCAAAAGAAATTTACCAAACAAAGGAGAGCCTACATTGCGTGGGAAAGTGACAACGAATCATCAAGCGATAAAGGCTCAAGTGACAGTGACGAGACTGCTAATTTGTGCCTCATGACTCATATTAACAACCAGTCCAGCCACAAGAAGAAAAACCAAGAGAATAAAGTAAGAAAAGCATATTACAATAATTTTGATTCTTTGTCTTTCTCTGAATTGAAAATAGCTTTTGAAAAACTGCACAACGAAGTTGTAGACGCTTTTAAACGTTTATCCTCCAACAAACAAATATTTTCTCATTTGGAAGGTAAAGTGTATAAAGCTGAAAAAGATTTAGAATGTCTAAAGGCTAGTATTGCAGCAAGTTCAAAAGATATTGATGTAAGTGGATGTATTGAAACTGTAAATTGTGGAGTTTGTCACATTTGGCAAAAAGAGGTTAAGACACTTAATGTCAAATTGGAAAAAGCTTTGCAACCCAAAATTACTTATGCTATTGATCCTAGGATTTTTAAGAAATCAATGAATCCACCCTATGCCAAATATTCTTTTGTAGAAAAGACTCAAAGGGACTCAATTAGCAAAAGCAAACAAGTTCATCATCACATATTATGTCATTACTGTTGTCATAAAGGTCACACCATCGAGAAATGCAAGTTTAGGAGATTCCTTGTTCCTAAAGGAATTTATCAATGGAGGCCTAAAGGCAACCATGTTACCCCTTACCCACATGGACCCAATGAAAATTGGGTACCTACCTCTCTCTTTTGATATTGCAGATTGAATGTCTTGCATCCGTAGATAGACGATGGTTTCTGGACAGTGGAAGTTCAAGGCACATGACAAGTGACATATCACTCTTCATTGACTTCAAAGTAAAGAAGAAAGGTTATGTTACTTATGGAGACAATAACAAAGGAGCAATACTCGGCAAAGGTAGTGTAGGTAATCTCTCTACCACTATTATTTCTAATGTCCATCTTGTAGAGGATCTTAAACATAATCTATTAAGTATAAGTCAATTGTGCGACAAGGGTTATAAGGTAACTTTCACAAAAACCTATAACATTATTGAAAATGATGAGCAAAATATTATGTTTAAAGGAATTAGAGTAAACAACATCTATATGCTTGATCTTTTTGATGTACCATTAACAAGCAATAAATGTCTAGTCACCTTGAACGATGATTCTTGGCTTTGGCATAGACGTCAAGCACATGTTAATTTCAATTTGTTAAATAAGGTTGTATCCGAGGATCTAGTAGTCGGTCTTCCAAAAATAAAGTTTTCAAAAGACCACTTATGTGACGCATGTCAAATGGGAAAGCAAACGAGGGTGTCTTTCAAATCCAAAAATATTGTTTCTACTTCACGACCCCTTGAGCTTCTCCACATGGACCTCTTTGGACCCTCAAGAACAAAGAGCCTAGGTGGAAACTACTATGGTTTTGTAATAGTTGACGACTATTCTAGATTCACTTGGACAATATTTCTTCATAGCAAAGATGAAATCTTTCCTACTTTAAAAGTTTTGCAAAACTGTCCGAAAACAAAATGGAGTCAAAAATAATTACAATTCGAAGCGATCATGGAGGTGAATTTCAAAACAGTCTCTTTGATAAGTACCATGATAAGCATGGCATTGAGCATAACTTTTCTGCTCCTCGAACTCCACAGCAAAATGGAGTTGTGGAGCGCAAAAATCGTGTTTTAGAGGAGTTGGCTAGAACAATGCTCAATGAAGGCGGTTTACCAAAATACTTTTGGGCTGATGCGATTAGCACAGCCTGTTATGTTTTAAACAGGATATTAATTCGTCCCATTTTGGACAAAACCCCTTATGAGCTCTTGAGAGGAAGAAAGCCAAACTTATCACATCTTCACGTATTCGGTTGTAAATGTTTTGTTTTGAATAATGGCAAAGAGAATCTTGGGAAGTTTGATGCAAAAGCAGATGAAGGCATCTTCCTTGGTTACTCACAATCAAGTAAAGCATATAGAGTGTATAATAAACGTTTACTTACTGTTGAAGAGTCTGTCCATGTTTCTTTTGATGAGTCATGTCCGAAGACTGTCGGAAAAGTTATTTCTTTTGATGACGCAGATATATCTTTAGAAGACATACTCAAGGAAGATATATTGGAAATTAATCAATCCAAACCAGTAGATGAAGATGAAGTAGAAGAAGGAACAGCAGAAGTGGAAAGTCTTCCACCAGCCTGGAAATCCTCAAAAGACAATCCAATTGACAACATTTTGGGGGACATTAGAAAGGGAGTGATGACTCGTTCTAAGAGAAGCAATTTCTGTTATCACTTTGCATTTGTTTCACAAGTAGAACCTAAGAATGCCAAAGAGGCCTTGATTGATGAATTTTGGCTAATGGCCATCCAAGATGAGCTTAATCAATTTAAAAGAAATGAAGTTTGGGAACTTGTTCCTCGTCCGCGAGATCATCATATCATTGGCACTAAATGGGTTTTTAGAAACAAACTTGATGAAAACGGAGTGATAACTATAAATAAAGCTCGCTTAGTAGCACAAGGGTATAACCAAGAGGAGGGCATAGACTATGAAGAAACTTATGCTCCAGTTGCTCGCCTTGAAGCTATACGTCTTTTGCTAGCTTATGCTTGTTATAAGAATTTCAAACTTTATCAAATGGATGTAAAGAGTGCTTTTCTAAACGGTGTCATAAATGAAGAAGTGTATGTCTCCCAACCTCCTGGTTTTGAGAACGATGAATATCCAGATTATGTTTACAAACTAAAACGAGCTTTGTATGGTCTTAAGCAAGCCCCTCAGGTTTGGTATGAAAGACTTAGCAAATTTCTGCTTGATCATGGATATTCAAGAGGTAAAGTGGATACCACTCTCTTCATTAAACGTAAAGGAAAGCACATTCTTTTAGTTCAAGTATATGTAGATGATATAATTTTTGGTTCAACTAACCTACACTCGGTCGAAGAATTTTCAAATGTCATGCATGGGGGATTTGAGATGAGTCTTATGGGAGAGCTGAATTTCTTCCTTGGTCTACAAGTAAAACAGCTTGATGAGGGCACGACAGTGTGTCAAACAAAGTACTACAGAGATCTGCTTAAGCGATTTGGAATGAATGACTCAAAGTCCATCAACACCCTGAAGCAACTCGTACTTCAAAAATCATTTAAATTTTGAAAACTAGTGAAATCGCCACCTAATTTTATATGTTCTAAAAAGAACGGGAAAATATAGATAAAACCCACGAAAATCGGATAAGACGGTCTACGAAATTAAGAGATATAGGTTCGGGAGTTGGTTATGCAAGGGGAAGGTATTAGCACCCCTTACATCCATCGTACTCGATGGTACCCATTTAGTTCAAAGTGTGGTTGTGTGTTAGTGTGAAATTTTACAATCTTCTAAGATAGAAAGGAGAAAGAAAGAGAGAAGAAATGTTTTTATTATTGTTGCTCGCCTTTGGTCGTAAGACTTAGTGCCTACGTACTCCCTCGTGCAATGGGAAAGTCAGAGCGCCGTAGTTCGGCTAGAAAATGATTGTTTGTTGATTGATTTTAAATGAAAAGACAGGTCGTCATTTTTAAAGGAGAGGACTCGTCTAACGTCCACAAGGTGTGATAAATAATAAAGGACTACGCACCGAAATGAGGGAGGGTTTGAGAACACCTCTAGTACTCAAGTGGAGAAGTCGAAAACCTTGAGAATAGAGGAAGAAACATCTCATTTATAAATGAATCATGTCTAATCTTGAAAAGGTTTAAAGGTAAAGGTGCTTGGACGCACAAAAGAAGTTTGAGTGAGTTAAGATTGATTTTAAGTTGTGGATGACAAGTATCGAAACATTAGGCTATCATCTAACGATTCGAATACTCGAAATTGGTGAGTGAGCTCGACCAATCATCTCTCATCCAAAATCTTTATGATGAAAAAGGTGAGGTGAAACAAAGTTCACATTTATTAAGTGTATGGAATAAAAGTATTTAAGTCATTAGGCTATCATCTAATGGCTCAAATACTTTAAATTTAATTAAATCGTCGGGCTATCATCCAACAATTTAATTAAACGCCATAACACTATATTTTTTTTGTTTTAGAACTTGGATAGAAGCTTTTAGTTTATTAGGCTATCATCTAACAAACTAGAAACTTTGATTTGTTTAAATCGTTAGGCTAACATCTAACAATTAAAACAAATCTCATCCAAGTATTTTTTATGAAAATCGATTTAGAAAAAACAACTCGACGTTGGATCGAGTTTTATTGAAAGTGTTTTAAATGCTTGGTGAATGGAGAAAGAATAAGATCGAGATAATTGTAAATAACAAATAAAATCGACAAAGCCCATACAAGGTGGCCAATCTAAGTATAAAACAATTAAATTACATGTGTACTAGCAAAGTGGGCTAGTCTACTATAACAACTAATTGGAACAATTAAT
The DNA here is from genome assembly GCA_021764765.1 of Vicia sativa. Lineage (NCBI taxonomy): Eukaryota > Viridiplantae > Streptophyta > Magnoliopsida > Fabales > Fabaceae > Vicia > Vicia sativa. The sequence goes on from CM038792.1 coordinate 225,041,164, forward strand.
CGAAATAGGCTCACTGTAAGAAGGCCCAGGATCAAGCGTACATGTGTGCATGTGTGGTCATCGCGACGCTTCTAAGCTTTGTCGACTTACGGGTTTAAAATGATTTACAATTATTAGTTTAAAAATGATATTTTTTTGGTTTTGTGTAAGTGACAGTTAAATTAAATAATAAAGTAAAGACAGTTAAATATTTATTACAAGTTTTTGTTTTTTGGGAGAGGGATACATCAATTATAAATAGGAATTAAACGGTAAAATAAAATAGAAAGCGGGTTAATTATTTACAACGCATCAAGGGGATTGGGATACATTTTTCGAATGGGGATGAAACGAATAAATTACAAATTTATAAAAATATACAAGAAATGACATAATTTTAACGATAAATTAAACATTAAACTAGTTAGTAGTAAAAAATAATAATTAATTAACAATATAGCTAGAAATAAATTGAAATGAGTAATCATTTAAAACAAAAAATTAATTAACTAAATAAAACATTAACTAGTTAGCGGTAAAAAATAATAATTAATTAACAATATAGCTGGAAATAAAATTGAAATGAGTAATCATTTAAAACAAAAACATTAATTAACTAAGAGAAAGGGTGTATGTATTAAATAACTGGGCGCTGGGTCAGGAGGGTAAAAATGGACAAAAAGAAAAGTTGAAAGTCCAGCAGCAGCAACACAACATTTTTTAAAAATTAAAAGAAGTAAAGCCATTGAATCGACATACATTGATATTTCTATACAAAAGAACATCAACATTTTGGCACTAATAGATATTTAAAACATAAATTCTACTAAAAACCAGACAGAATACAGAGTTTACAAAATTCAAACAATGTTGACAAAGTTAAGTGCAAGCAGGACATATTCTCAGCATAATGGATGATGAAAAAATGCGACAGTTATTAACTAAATCCGATTTTTCAGATCCTAAATCAACTATCAATAAAAATAAATTATCACCACAAAACTTTTAGAAATCACAAATCCAGAACATGAACAATATAAGTGACAGGAAAAAAGTTTACGGATGTTTGAGAGGGTGGTGGTTTTCGTCGTGAGAAAATGAAGGCTGTGCGTAGAATCACAGATGGAGGAAAAAGGAAACGGTGGAGAGAGGATAATGGTTCCTGTTGAACGGCTGGTTCTGAACGGAATAGAGGGGTATGTTCCGGCGACAGAAGGAAGCAGCAGGTTATTCGGCGATTGGTGTTGCTGAAGGAACGGTGGTTCTGGCGAGAGGGTGAGAAGGTTGCGGCGGAGGAAGTTTCGGTGGTTGTAATGGCTGGACGGTGAAGAGGGTTGTGGCTGGCTGTCGCGGCGGAGACGGAAGGTTGAAGCAGGAACGACGGAGAGGCGAGTACAGGGGGAGTGGTGCGTTGTTCGGCTGATGGTTGTTGGTTTGCAGCGAGAGTGATGGATACGACTATGGAACAGGGGTGAACAGAGACATTGACGGTCGAGAGAAGAGAGCAGCGGTGAGATTGGAACGGCGACGGACGGAGTATGAAGAAGAGAGGGTGTTTTGTGAGAAGGAGCTGAGGGACCAGAAACGGAGGTTGGATGGTTTGAAGGAGAGACAGCAAGACAGTGGATGGTGTTGTTTATAAGGAGAAAGAGTGAAAGGTTGGGGTTATAGTGGATGAAGAGGAAGTATTCTGTTTCTATTTTTCTTTATTTTCAAATTTTGATCCGCCGCAGAATGTGTTTGTTCCGTTTTCTCTTTTTCCAACTGGCCTCCCCCTTTATTAACAATATATATATATATATATATATATATATATATATATATATATATATATATATATATATATATATATATATATATATATATACTAAAAAAATTAGGTTTAAGTTATATTTCAAAATGCCAAAAATGTCCTTCCTAATTAAATGGGCCACAAAAATGGATTTGGTAAAAATTAACAAGCCCAATAGTATTTTTGTTTGATTTTTTTGAGATAAAAAATGGACACCTAAAATTGTTAAAAATGGTCAAAATTCGGACAATAAATTATCCGAAAAAAATAAAATGAGTACATTAAAATAAATTACGGGTCTTATAAATTAAAGAAAAAATTATTGAAATGGTTAAAATTGAAATAAAATGATAATAAAGAATACCCGATTTTAAAATACTTACAGTTAAATACGAGTCTTCAAACTGTATCGAAAAATTAGGGAAATCACATTTTTACGATTTACGCAATACATAAATTTATAAAACAGCGAGTAAAAGATGAAAACTTGAAATATTTTCCCCGCTAATTTTCGCACAGTATCAAATTGCTTTTAACAGTCTGTTTATAAAACCGAAATATCGATATCATCGACATAAAAATAAATTAAAATAATGGAATAATCAGGTGGAGAGGTAAAAATAAATGAACTAAAATAACAGGTATTTTATAATTAAAAACGATGCAAATATCGATTTAGATTGACTTTTGATCAGTTTAAATACGACGAAATGATGCATATGCAATGACTGAATGACTGTTTTTATTTTATTTTAAATATAATGCAAGTAGAAAAATAGCAGGGTAAAATTTGGGGTGCAACACACCTCCATGGCTACAAATGGGAACTTGGATAAAGATGAACATGGTAAGAGTGTAGATGTCAAGAAATATAGAGGTATGATTGGATCTTTCTTGTATCTTACTGCATCTAGGTCTGACATTATGTTTAGTGTCTGTTTGTGTGCACGATATCAATCGAATCCTAAGGAATCGCACTTGAAAGCTGTCAAGCGCATACTTAGATACCTTCATGGAACATCTAAATATGGGCTTTGGTATTCCAAAGGAAGCGATTATAGCTTAGTCGGATACTCCGACTCTGACTTTACTGGCTGCAAAACAGACAGGAAGAGTACTAGTGGCACATGTCACCTATTTTCAAACTCCTTAGTCAGTTGGCATAGAAAAAAGCAGGCCTCTGTTGCATTGTCAACCGCTGAGGCTGAATACGTCGCAGCTGGTAGTTGTTGCACCCAGATTTTGTGGCTAAAACAACAACTGCAAGATTTCGATATTCAACTAAAATGTATTCCAATAAAATGTGACAACACTAGTGCTATTAACCTAACCAAGAATCCTGTTTTACATTCAAGAACTAAACACATAGAGATTAGGCATCACTTTCTTCGCGATCATGTTGAAAAAGAAGACGTTGTGTTTGAGCATGTGGACACTAAAAGTCAACTTGCTGACATTTTCACCAAACCATTATCAACGGAATCCTTCTTCAACATTCGTCGTGAGTTAGGGATCTTGGATATTTCTCATGTAATGTCTTAAGTATGCATGTACCTACTTATGTGTGTGTGTATATATATATATATATCACCATGCTATTGAGATGTAGTTTAGTTCTTGTACCTGTGTATTTAAAAGTTCATCAAATCAGGTAATAGTGTTCCCTTACATACTCTATTAACATTCATTAACTTTGTGTATGGGCAATATGTTCCTTAAATGATCATTTGTATGCTTGATTTTACATAAATTGTTGGAATATTATCATTATCATCCTCATTACATTACAATTCTGCATAATCACTCATTACTAATTCATTATGCACTAACATACATTCATATTTGGGTCAAAATGACATACTGTCTATGAAATTCAAATTAGAAGTCATTTCACAAATTAGCGGTCGACACAAAATGGCATGTATCTATGCATAACCTACTCCGGTCGACACATGCATCGTATGCATCGACACAAACTTTTGACATTTTCCATTTTCTTAAATACTTTCAGCATGCATCGACACATCTGTGTCTTGTATCGATACAAAACAAATTTCAAGAACTCTTGTGTCGATTCAAAAGCTCTTGTGTCGGCTCATAGTTATTTTGGATCGACCCATCAGCCTTTTTAGCATCTCATATACCATTCTCTCATTATCATACATCTCATAATACATATGTTCAGTTAACCCTAATTGGAATCTCTCTGTTAACGCCTCCTGCTGTTGTCTTCATCACAGTTCATCTCAAAAATTCCTCCACCACCATGCCTCCAAAGACAATTCTCCCCAGATCCAGAAAGGGAAAAGGTAAAGCTACAACTGGAACTTCATCAAGGGCTGAATCTCCTGAGGTACAATAGTCTGCTCTGTCAATTTTACATCCTTCTGTCGAAGAAGAGTTTGAGCATTCGTTCAGTTCTCGGCTTGTTATGAAACCACATACTTTCATCAAAAGAGATGTATTGTCCATGCACGTCACTGATGTGTGCGATCTGCTGGATGCACAGACACTAGGTAACTTTATGACAATTAATGATAACTATCATGAAGAATTTATTCGTGCATTCCATGTTGGACTGAAGAAATATAGAGGAATTTCATTTAGATGCTCTATTGGTACCAAGACATAATCTTTGGATGTTGATGACTAGGATTCTGTGTTTCAAATTTCCTTTGGATCGTCTATTTTACAAACCTGGCATGATGCTAAGTTTGATCCTGCATACAACAAGCTGTTCGCATTAAAAAGTGACGCGCGAGGGAATCGAATTTGAATTCGAATTCTCTGGCTCGAAACGATTTACTCTTTTGATTTGTTTATAAAGATGCCGCGAGCATCAAGCTTTATTATTTCCAAAACAAGAAAAATGAGATGAAAAAGGGGAAAGCTGCAATACCCTCAATTGATATGATATGCATTACGACTAGCGTGAACTAGACACAACGTATTGAGGAGATTCCGGGCAAGGGGGTTTGTTATATAACGGGAATATATGTGGCACCCTAAATATATATAGTTATCTATAGCTTTATATATGAATAGTTTGATATGTTTGTGTGTTTTAATTTTCTATTTCTATTCTTTGGGAAAGTTTCTCCTTTGGATTTTAAGAAGGGTAGATTATGTGGGATCCTAGGTTTTGTTATTATTGTGCTCGCAAAGATCATTAGGATCTTCTGCATACATATCCCTTAATGGGAATCAGAGCATTTGTAGCTTGGATCTAAAGGGAGCTATGGTTTGTTTGGTTTGAGGGAGAAAGAAGTATGCTCGCCAAGGATGAGACCTTGTGCCTACGTATTCTCAAAGGGATGTTGAGAAAGTCAGAGCAATCGTAGTTCCCACTTATGCTAGTGGAAGCAACGGGATGTTATTAAGAGACAAAGACGAATGTCATCTTAATGAAAATTGTATCTAATCTATTTCATCACATACATTTTGAAAGGTTGATTGATTGCATCGTAAGTTATAGGTGTTTTGCTTGAGTGTACAAGCGTTACCACTTACGAGTTTAAGAAAGATGTTTGAAAGATGATTGAATCTTTAATTGTAAGTATTAGGTGTTTTGCTTGAGTGTACAAGCGTTACCACTTACAGATTAAAAGATGTTTTTTGTTTGAAAGAGAGTTTGAAAAGTATTTGATTGTATGTGATGTTATAGATGAGATACTTCTTCCATAGAGATGATAAATGTCTAAATCTCGAGGAGAAATTGATTGGATTAGGGGGATGCTTTTAAGAAGCCTGTGGGTCCTTGTATTGTAAGCCTAAGAGGAGGCATTCCGAGGGTCATCGAGGGTCCTTGTATTGTGAGCCCAAGAGAAGGCATTCCGAGGGTCATCGAGGATCCTTATATGAAGCTCAAGAGGAAGCTATAGGGTATGGCTGGCTTTGGCTTTAAGAGTGGTTTCACCGGGAAACCATCCTCTTAGGATTCAAGAGTGACTTCACCGGGAAATCATACTCTCAGGGTTCTATCCTAGCGCGGGTGATTCTTTGTATTGGAAGCCCAATAGGAGGCTGTTAAGAGATTTCCAGGTCTCTTTCTTGTTTGATGCCCAAGAGAAGGCTAAACTCAACGAGGGAGTTCTTTTGAACGAAGCCCAAGAGGAGGCTGACTCAGCAGGGGAGTGTTGTCTTATATGAAGCCTAAGCGGAGGCTAAACTCAGTAAATGAGTTTTCTTATATGAAGCCTAAGAGGAGGCTAACTCAATAAATGAGTTATCTTGTACAAAGCCCAAGAGGAGGCTAAAGGGAACCTAGTTGTTAAACTAGTTGTTATGTTATAACTGAATAGTTATATAAACAAATGTGTGATGTGTATTCACAGGAGTTTATGAAGGAAATATAAACAAGTGTATAAAACAAGCAATTAAAGCGAGTGTAACTTGAATATTTACAAGGTTTTTGGATGTGTACAAGGGAATGAATATGTACACGAAGGGGTGTTTATGTACAAGAAAATGAATATGTACATAGGAGGGTTGGGACTTACACCGTGAGGGAGGCCCATTGGTTTAAGAGCAGTTTCACCGGGAATAATGCTTCTCTTAATACCAATGGAATCGGTGTATAAACAAGCGGATGAAAACAAACGGAAGAAGTTTGTTTATGCTTGGATATTTACAAAGATGATTTAGTGTGTACAAGGAAATGAATATGTACACGAAGGGGTTGTTATGTACAAGGAAATAAATATGTACATAGGAGGGTTGGGACTTACACCGTGAGGGAGGCCCATGATCAATTAAGAATTTCAAGGAGAAACCTGGTTTGGTTTATCTTTAAATCTAATCGATCATGGAAAAAAGGTGTGTAAGTTTGTTGAAATGTTTTTGAAAAGGTTTTGAAAATGATTTTGAAAAGTGAAGAATATTCACAAGAAGTTTTGAAAAAGATTTAAGTTTGAAAGTTGGAAAGAAAACATTTTTGAAAAGTATTAAAAAAATACTTAAAATGTCTCATTTTTCACTTAAATAAAATATAATCAAAAAGAAAATATTTTGGAATTTTTTTTTTGACATAATCATAAAATAGGCATATTAAATGACAAGTGTGCAAAAAATCATCTCAAAATGAGAAGTTTTGATTAGTTTTTTGAAAATGTTTTAAGTTTGCTAGAAACTTGAGAAAAAAAGAGTTTTTGGTCCTAAGGAGGTTTGAACCTTGGACATTTGGCTTAGAAATGAATATTTTCCATTGAGCCATTTGCTTGACTTGTCATTTAATTACCTTGCTTAGAAGGAGTTTTTGAAAAAAAGAAGTTTTGGAAATGTCCAGAAGTTGGACTTCTGAAGGGTTCAGAAGTAGGTTTGCTTCTGGAGGATCAGAAGCTAACTTGCTTCTGGAGCGTGTTGCTAGCAGCTTCTGGGGCGTGAGAAGGCTTGCATCTGGAGCATGTTGGCTAGCAGCTTCTGGGGCGAGAAGGAGCGCATAGTGCTTCTTGTGGAGTTAGAAGCTTGAGGCTTCTAGAGATGGAAGCACTAGAAGTACTTCTGGAGAGAGTGTAAATGAAGAGCTTCTAGGGGTAGAAGCTTCAGAAGCACTTCTGGAGGCTAAGCCTCAGAAGGACTTCTGGAGAAACAAGCTTCAGAAGCTTGTTATTTCCTTTTGTTAAAAAAAGGTTCTAGGGGGATTCGAACCCTGGACCTTGAGGCGAAGGAAGGTTTTAAGGCGTGTTGGCTTTACCACTGGGGTGGCTATACATCCATTGTTTAAACTTAAAATACAAATATATATTTTAAGCCTAGTTTCAGAAATTGGAAATTACACTTCATCTTCTTCGTTGAACAGGCGCGAACATGGCCATGGCTGGGATTCGAGTTTCTTCGTTTCTTGATCAATTTTAAAAGTTTAAAATACAATTATGTCTAGATTTTCATCACGATTCTGACCATGTATTTTGTTAACATTAATAATCAAAGATGAACATGAATTTTAACAATCCCAATTTAAACCCTAACTGAAAAAGTGAATGATTCTTTGAACTCAGTTGATTTCAGTTTAAATTAAAGATCCAGATAACTTTAGTGATTGGATATCTACATTTTCCTTTTCAATTTTAAAGCTAAAAACGCATGTATGAAGGTATCAAAGTTTTGAAAACTCACCTCTTGGTATGAAATACCAGATCGAGTTTGGCAACTTCCAGGTGCAAAGTAACGATTGATTTAGCTTCCCTGAACCTCACTGAGTGTGTTCCTACTCTTAGTTTGTCCTGAAAGTGGCTGGAACTTTCTGACCAAGTCAAGTTGCAAGTTGCTTAATTTGAAAATGGAAGATGGTGATGGAGTTGTTCCAGAACTTGTTTAAGTGTATGGACAGTCTCTATATGTTGTATAGGATGTGTTTGAAGTGAGAAATCAAGGCTAGCACGAGTAGTTATCTAGTTTGGCAGTTTTGGCTCAAAACTTGCACAAATGGAGTTTTGTGTATAAAACTGTTTTTTGGTGGTTTTAAGTTTTAAACTACTTCTAAATGATGTTTAGAACATGTTAGAAACTTAAGTTTGCTCAGATTTTGCAAGGTTTGAAGATTGCAAAATTTCCCTCTTTGAACTTAGAAACTTGGAATTTAAGAAAGAAAGAAGGAAAGCTTGATTATGATAGCTTTGGTGTAGTTTCAAAATGAAGAAATGACCTTTATTTATAGGCCAAGAAATCTGAATGACAAGGTAAGGTTATCATTGAGAGAGCTTTGCAACTTGCTTAAGTGGTAAGAAGGAATCTTTTGCATTTAATGCAAAAGTTACTTTCTAACCATGGTTAAAAAATTTCTTTGATTCAATCCTCTTCTTCAATCATGTCTAAATGATATTTATCAGTTATAATCTATCCAAAGCTGATGACAAGGCTTCTAGAAGAGGGATTTGTGAAAAATGACTTATAATTTTGATACATGATCTTGGAATTTCATGGTTTTGGAGCTCTATGTTTCAAAATCAAAAGCCTAGCTAGACAAAGTGTTTTTGCAAGTTCTTGGACATTTTGGAAATCTTGTAACAAGACCTACAACTTCCATGTTTTGAGTTTTTCCTGAATCCAAATGGATCTAGGTGAAAAATGGCCAAGAAAGTGAGGAAAAACCATGTTTCTTAACACTTGAAAATTTTTCTAAGTGTTAGAAAAAATTCAAATCTTGACTTTTTGTTGACTTTTACACATTTCTTGATTTTTTATGATCATGATGGATTATTTGAAATGTTTTTATGATTGAAAAAGTTTAGTCTTAAAAAAGTTGACCAAAAGTCAAAGTTTGACTTTTTTGAGTAGATGAATTTTCATCAGATGGTTCAGAATTTGTCTGATGAAGAAACATGGATTTTGCAATGTTTTGAACCAAGAAATTAGGTCAAGATGTTGGATTGAAGATGTTAAGATCAATTTTCAAGCAAATAGGTTATCCATTGAGCAGAAAGTCAATGATTCACTATTTTCGATCAAAACCCTAATTGGTCGATTCAAGGTAGATCATGAGAAAAAGTTGGGAATTTGAAGATCAAATGTTGATGATTGATTAAGATAGATCAATTGAGGTGAGTAGAAACTCAAACCCTAATTGATTATATCTTGAACAGATGAAATTTTGAAGAAACCCTAACTTTGACTTCTAGAAGCCACGCACGATCTATTCTGTTCTGAAACTGTTAGTGATGCAGTGATGCATATGTAAGGTGGTATCTTAGGTCAAAAATTGGGGCATGACACAAGCAGGACTATCTTGAATCCATTCTTAAATTGGAAAGACAGCTGGGTCCTGATGAACACGTCACCTCTAGAATGATTCAAAGCATTCCTAGAATGCTTCACTGGGTAGTATCTCACATTCTGCGGCCGCGGACAGGTGGTCATTCAAGATTGGACTGGCCTGATCTTCACCTGTTATACATTCTACAAATTCAGGTCCACTTAAACTGGCCAAACTATTTTGTTCATCGCATGTCTCAAATGCGTGACAACAACAGGAACACCACCCTCGGCTACACTGCCCAGATAATGCGAATTATCAAATTCTGGGGCATCACTATCCCTCATGTGCCTCTCATATCTCCCACTGTTGCTCAAGAGTTTAACAAGGCTACATTAACGCATATGGGATATAGATGGGACAAGCAGCGGCAATGTCTATACTTCAAAGAAAAAGGGTCCAACACGAGAATTTATAATTTTGACGTGCCACATGAGCAAGTCTATATGGATGAAGATCCAATAGACGCTGACATGCCCGACATTGCTCAGGAGCATCAACAAGATGAGGTCCTAGTTGATGCCAACACGGGATGGGGAACTTGGCAGCCACAAAGGTGGTCACCAACCGACTATCAACCTGATCACCAAGCTCCTCCCTCTGCCGGTGTAGGGTCCTCATCATCTGCTCCTGAGTACTTGACTCAACTATTCCAACAGATGGAAGTTGCCAATAATATATGCCACGAAGAGGCGCGAGCTTGGTATGTTAAGCAAAATGAGTGGCATAACGAACATCGTGACTGGCATGAAGAGCACACTCGGATGCATCAAACTCAGCATTCTTGGCATATGGACTTAGTGAAATGGCATCGAGTCTTCTACAATGAGATGTCAGGTTTTATGGATGACTGTCGTGCTGATCCTGTGATAATTGAGAGGTTTAGAAGTGAAGAAGTTCAAAACAGGTTCCGACAATACAGCTTTATGGAACAAACTCCTAATGAGAATCCTCCTCTATCGCCCCCACCTACTTTCCACAACCAAGATGCAGAGGTTGAAGGATTATGTGGCGAACATGACCCCGTTTGATTCCATGTCATATCATATCATGTCATTCTATCTTTGCATAATCATTGTACTAGCTGTTATGCACTAATCTCTATTCCAACATTTGTTCGTTTTCGTTGTTTACTTAATTATTGTACTAGCTGTTTTGTACTAATTTCTATGACAATTTCACTCTTTATTAAGTTTTTTGTTGTTTACTTACATTCTTGCACTCTATGTGAGTGAACTTATGTGATTGCCCTATATCTTGTCAATCTATGTGATTGACATTCTCTATATCATAAATGTTGTGTTTGTCTCACTGATGTTTCACATTGTTGTCTACTGTTGCTTTGCTTTTGGTATTTTTATCTTTTTGATGTTGACAAAGGGGGAGAAAAGGAAGATGTTATGATCAGAATTTATGCATAAACTCAGGGGGAGCAACTCTGCACAATTATCAATCAACATACATCTTGCAAAAAAGAAAATTGCCATCATCGAAAAGGGGGAGTTTGTGAGCAATATTGTTTTGAATGTTAGCAAATATATATGCTTGATTATCTAATTGTGTCAATATACATGTGTTCTTGTCTTGACATGATAACATGCATCAATACATAACCTCTTGAGTCAATACATAACCTATTGAGTCAATACAAGAAGGCATGCATCAATACATAACCTCTTGAGTTAATACATAAAGGCATGCATCAATACATATAACAATTTTCCATCAATATGAGTCGACTCATACTGTTTTGCATCGATACATATACATATAAAAAATTGGGATTCAGTTCTGTTTGTTGCTTGCATCAATACAAAATCATTTGTGTCGATACATACCAATTCTTCTTTCTGGAAAATAAAATTTTACACTGTATGCATTGATGCATACATGTTTTGCATCAACTCATATAAGAATTGAGGCTCTAGATATTTGATCTTGCATCAACACATAAGTGCTTGTATCAATACATATCTCACATGCATCGACTCATCCGTGTCATGCATCGACTCATGTTTTAATTAGTTTTCTGGAATCATTTTAATAACAATATGTATTGATGCATAATCCTTTGTATCAATACATAAGTGTCATGTATCGACACATAAGTAGTTTGCATCGACGCATACGTAACTCAACTTTCTGGAAACCATTCCATTACAATATGCATCGATGCAAAATCACTTGTATCAATACATGAATGGACTTGTGTTGACGCATACGAAACTTGCATCGACTCATACTCAATTTAACTCTCTGGAATTAATTTCAACACAATATGCATCAATACAAAATGTTAGTGTTTTAAGTTGGCATTATTTTGGTAAAACTAGGCTTTAGCAATGTCATGATAGATGTCATGACATTCAGAGATTGAAGATAAATCCTACCTGCTAAGGATGTTAAAAGACAACTCAGAACTGGAAGCTAAAGCTGTGCTGGAAATTCTGCAGAAAACAGTCTGATGTCATAACAGATGTTATGACATTCAGTGTGACATTCTGTTCTGCAGAATCTGTTTGTTCCTGAGATTTTTCAGGAAGTTTGTTGAGCTGCTAAATATTGTTTTTCTGTTATTAGAAAGCATGCTCACGTGGCTGCTAGGTTAATCTTAATTAAACCTAAATTGGTTGTTGAAAAGACCATGTTTTTAGGATTAAATTAAGTAAACCCTAGCTATCTTTATGGAAGCCCAAAACTGAAGTTTCAGGACTGCCTCTATAAAAGGAATTCAACCCTTACAACTGTGCTGCACCCTTGGATTATATTGAAGAGATAGCAGTTTGTTTTTGTGTACTGTTAGGATTAGTAACAGTTGGTATTTGTAATTCTAGTTTCTCTTGTGAGCCAAGCAACTATCAATTGATAAGTGCATTGGACTAGGATTTATTGTAAGGGTAATTTATCACTCAAAGCTGTAAAGCACGAGTGTTTGTCTCTTGATTGAAAGCTTTGAAGCGAGATCAAGATAGTTTATTGAAGTGTGTCTTCACAATTCAATTATTCAATAGGTTGATATCACTGCTGTGATTGAGGGGGAGTGAGTAGGTACTCAGATCTAAGTAGGACTTAGGTTGAAGTTGCATTGGGTAGGTTTTAAGTGAAGGAGATAAACTGGTGGTTTATTCATGAATTAATTCTACTAATAGTGAATTTCCTCCCTGGCTTGGTAGCCCCCAGATGTAGGTGTAGTTAGACACTAAACTGGGTAAACAACTTATTGTGTTCTTTACTGCTATTTATATTTACTGTGTAAATTGTTAACAGTGTGTCAGATAGTGTGTCATAACATTCTCTGTGACATCACGTATCTGCTGCCAGGAATTTCACAAAACCACTTGTATCAATGCATCAAGTCACTTGTGTCGACGCATAAGATTTTGTATTGACGCATAAGTTTGTTTTTCAACTAACTTTTGATGTTTCCATATATAAGACAGTTTTGCAGTTTTACAGAAATATAGGTTGTTACAACAAGTAGTTTTGTGAGCATCCAAATATTCTTTGAGCATAGATATTTGAAAGAGACTTCATCTTCATCATCTTCTCAATCATCTTGGTTCAAGAACACTGACACATAATCATCATTGTTCGTTGCATCAAGAGATCAAAGAGATAACGTTCAGTGGTACGATCTGTGATCTAGCTGAGTTGAAGATTCAAAGGGGGTTTCGAGGAAAAAACAGTTGGTTTGTCCAGCAAGAATGGAGGTGTCTTGTAGGTTTGTTAGTCATAATTGCACAGAGCAGATTCAGCCATAGCGTAGGGTTTGAAGATCGGGGTGATTTCGCAAATGGGTCGTGGAAGTGGTGAATTGTCTGTGAATTTTACAAGAGTGTTCTTGATCTGCTCAAATCAAGAGAAGGTTGATACAAGAAGAAGAAGATCTGCAGGATTCGTTTTTCTGTCTTTGTATTGCAACCTTGTAAACATTTTTCAACATATTGATATAGAAGTTCTCAATTCCAATTTGGAAATTGAGAGGGAGACGTACCCACACGCGAGGACGAACGTGGGGAACTTCCTTACCAAATCCCTCAGAGTATCGTATTCTTTATCTCTACCTCTTTACTTTTACAATATGTTTGTGACTCAATTGGTGATCAAGCTTTCTGTGCATTGATACAAGGCTGGAAGATAATCTTTACATAAACTCCATTGCCTTTGATCATTGCTTAGCATCTACCAATTGTTTGATAAAAGTATTAGCTCAAGTTTATTTCATTGGAAAGAGTTTTTGTGATCAGTCCATTTATCCATATTAAGTGGTGTGTTATTTCATCATTCTCATCTCAATTAAAACCCAACAATCTTTCGCATGTCCGGTTTTCTTGTAGCCGGTTCAGAATAGACGGAAGTCAATTCAGGACCATTTGTTGTTTCCGCACGTTTGATTGAAACTATGATAAAATTCTTTAATCCGTAAAGAAAAAGGAGGTGATCTATTCACCCCCCCCCCCCTCTCGATCACTTGCCACACCGTCTAACAGAAGTCTGGTCACCATGTGGCTCATATTCCATGGAAATCTGTCCACTAAAGAGAGATTGGAAAGATTCAATATAATTCGAGACAACACTTGTAGCATGTGTAAAGCCATTGAAGACAATTTGAATCACCTGTTCTTCTGTTGCAGCGATATGAAATACATTTGGCAGCAAGTCTTACATTGGATCAATGTTAATCGTGAGCCTAAGCACTGGAACTAAGAGAGAAATTGGATCATTGCTAACACCAAAGGAAAAGGTTAGAAAGCTACAATTCTGAAGTTGGCTTTTGTTGAGACAAGTCATGGTGTCTGGCTGTATAGAAATGGTAGTATTTTTGGAAACTATCATGATAGGGACAATACTGTGAATAATATCATAGATAACATAGTGTATAGAGAATGGGTGAATAGAAAGATTAGGAAGCATATTGCTAGCATGATGTTGTAGCTTCTTTTCTTGGTTTTTTGTCCTTTTTGCGGGCTGATCGTTTGCGATCGCTTTGTGTGCTTTTTCTTTTGTTTTTAAAATTAACATATTCTTCTTTTTTATTAAAAAAACTCTTATTTTATATATATATATATATATATATATATATATATATATATATATATATATATATATATATATATATATATATATATATATATATATATATATATATAAAAGATTAATTTGGGTCTTTGTTTTCGGTCCAAAACAAAAATCTTATACTAAAGAGATAACACACTCTTGATAAATTATAATTTGACCCTCTATTTCAATACTATATATATAATGCCTCTCTTTAAAATAAAGATAGTTCATTATTAGTGTAAGCTAATTTTATACCTATCATCCAATAAAATTATAACAATCAGTCATATTATCAGTGTTTTAAAATTGTTAAAATATTTTATACTGATAGTGCATATTATTTTTTCCTCATCATTTAATGCTTATTATTCATTCACATTTAAGCATCTATTCCAACCCAATATTTACCTATATTCCTCATTTTGTACCTTTTAACTCTCATATATATATATATATATATATATATATATATATATATATATATATATATATATATATATATATATATATATATATATATATATATATATATATATATATATATATATATATATATATATATATATATATATATATATATATATATATATATATATATCCTCATCTCTACTATATTTATTTATTTATCAAAGTGTCTCCTAAAGAACCGAATTGCAATCACGCTGTAATGGTTTTACAATTGTTAGTTTAAAATTTGATGGTGTATATTTTAAATTCAAAAGTTTGTATTAGTTGCAAAATTAATTGTGTACAGTATTAAATTTGGACTGCTTGATTGCAATCTAATGGTTATCATTGTTGTGATTAAGTGACAACGACAAATAGTTGACTGATCTTATTTCTAAAGAACCATTTTTTTATTCTCCATATTTATTTGATGAGTTAAGTTAAAAGCCCTCAAGCTGTTATATTTGGTTAGTGAATTGAACCGTATTATACTAATTGTTCTTGAACCGAGCCATATGATAAATAAATTGAACCAGAACAAAAATCAAACTGAAAAGATAAATATTTTTAAAAACAATTCAAAAAAAGTTGAATTGTCCGGTTTAGAAAAAAATGTCTTATAAAAGTTTTGTACGGTTTGAAATTTCTAAATAGTATATCAAACCAATAAATTTGATTCAATTTAATTCTGAATAAGTTGAGACGGTTTGATTTAGTTCGAATAAACTATTATTATATTTTAATTTAATTCGATTTAATTTTTTATAAAAGTATACTATACGGCTTCCTTAAACTGTCTTTCAGGGATGAAAATTTCTTTCCCCATCTAGTGGGGTTTTTCTCCACCCCAAATAAGGTGAATTCGCAAGTTAACTTACGAATTCACCTTATTTGGGGAATTCGCAAGAACTTGCGAAGTCTGTGTATAATTTTAGAAAACACAGATTTTTCCCCCAAATTCATTCATTTCAAAATACAAAAACTTTCCCTCTATACTCCTAACCCTTGCTTTCTACCAAACCTTTGCAATTTCTACTCATTCCAACTCCTCCAACTTCCAACGTCAAGTTCAACTCATTCCAACTCCTCCAACATCAACTACAACCTCCATTTTGTGTAAGTTTTCTTAATCAATTTCTATTTAAATTTCTGAATTTTTATTAGATTATTAGGTTAGGTTATAGAAATTTAATAGTATATGATGTTATAGTAGGATAATGTAATAGAAAAAGATAGGATTTTGGGAGTTTTGGGTCTGAAATTCTGGTTTTAGAAATTTTGGACGAAGGGGTTTCGCAAGTTAACTTGTGAAATGTACCAGAAGAGACTTCGCAGGTTAACTTGCGAATTTTTGTCTGAATGAGAAATTCTGAAGTTAACTTGCGAATTTTGGTATGAATTGGAAATTCTGAAGTTAACTTGCGAATTTTGGTCTAATTTGTTTTTTTAATTTGTATGCTAATTGTTGTAATGGTTTATTTCAGGAAAATTGTCGATCATGATAACCAAATGACTCATTTGAGATAGGGTAGACAAATCCAGACAGCATCGTCTCGTCGAGAGCGCGAGCAAAGGGCAAGGGCACAAAGGGAAGAAATGGGACAACTTTCTATAGCATCACCTTCCGTACCGCGACGGAGGAGTCGTCTCCATGAGGCGTCTTTCTCTCGTGCACATGAGGAGAATGTATCAAAGATGGAGGTACCGGATGTCGAGTCGCCGGTGGAGGAGGTCCAGGATGCCCAGGACACCGACGACGATGTTGAGGAGCCTGCAGTGGCGGAGGATGTTGGCTATCCAGGAGGGCCATATTACAGATCCCTCCTGATTTATTATGGGACCATACTGCCCGCTATGTCTGGGGCGGAGAGGTATTATAATTTTTATCGTTACATTTCTTATTATTTATTTTCGTTCGTATTATTTATTTATTTTTGTATTATTTATTTTCGTTCGTATCATACTATTTTCGTGTGCTGGCTGTTCGAATTATTTATTTATTTTTGTTTGGTTCTTATGTTTCATGAAATAAAGGCCTTGAAACATTCTAACCACTCCCGCAAGATCTTTGAACTGTATACTCCGAAGACTCAGTGGTTCCAGACTACTATCCTTGCATCCAGTCTTGTCGGATTATACAGTACTGGCTTCGAGACCATTAGCATCGACATGCATGGTGCTTTTGTTGAGAGATGGCGTAAGGAGACGTCATCTTTCCACTTTCCAGTTGGGGAGTTGACGATCACCCTCGATGATGTTGCATGCTTGCTCCGACTACCCATCAGAGGTAGGTTACTCAACCATTCTAAGATAACCAGAGCTGAGGCGATTGAGTGGATGGTTGAGCACGTAGGAGTTGATCCGTACAAGGCTGCTCAGGACTGCAACTCCACAAACGGGGCGCACATAACATTCTCCTATCTGAAGGAGTTATATGAGGAGCACATCCGTCAAGCAGCTCATGTAAAAAGAGATGCACAGGCAACTAGGCAGCTTGTTGCGCAGAATATTTTTGTTCAGTATCACTGGGGCTGTGACATCCGGTGTTTTTTGATGTACCTGGTAGGCACGTCCGTCTTTGTGGACAAGAGTGACCGCTACACCGACGTGACCTACCTGAGATACTTTACAGACCTTTATATAGTTCAGGACTGGAACTGGAGTGCCGTTGTTCTTACCTACCTCTACCAAAAGCTGAATGAAGCTTCTAGGTAGAGGGCTAGGGCGCTTACTGACTCGTGCACACTCCTCACTATACATTTCTATTTTAACGATAAATTTTAATTAGTCTTAATTAATTTTAATTAGTTTTAATTGATTTTAATTATGTTAAAATTATATTTTTGTTGATGCAGAGCTGGATTTTATCGTACTTTCACCGCTTCCATGGTTACTCCGTGGATCCCGACTATGAGGACTTCATGCCCAGGGCTGCCAGGTTTATTCTCAACAGGGGAAACGATAATGTGGCTCCTTACTGAGTGTTCGTTGATCGCTCCCAGCACGAAGACATCAACTGGACCCCCCATTTGAGGACTACAGGGAGGTTGCCCCCCTTCGATACCATTTCGTTATACTCTAGGTGGCTAGCCTGTGGGGCTAACATGATGGCCCGATATTTTCCCGAGCGGTGTATGCGCCAGTTTGGCTATGTGCAGACCATGCCCCAATCTCCTTTCTAGGCTGCTCCCGACACCATCACACGAAGGGCTCTAGATGGCGTTTTGCAGGATTGGGAGAATTATGTCGTACTAGAGGAGTTTCGGTTGATGCAGGCATCCCGTATGTGGCACTCTGTGAAGGGGTACACGACATGGTTCTTTATAGTGTCGCACCTTTACATGACACCGGAGGCTGAAGGACGCCCACCGAGGCCAGCACATGAGGAGCTCTTGGAAAACGAGCAGGTCGAGGATGATCATGCCATTGATCTACTGCCCATTTGTCAGAGTATCCGCCAGATTGGACATGAGACGTTGGATGACAGGATTATCGATGGGGGCGGACCCGATGCGGTTGTTGTGGTGGAGAGAATGATTGTTGAGGTAGAGCGTGCAACGCATTACCACCGGCAGAGGAAGGCGTGTGGGGTCAGGATTAGGCATACCCAGTAGCCTTTATGTTTTTTTATTTGATTTTGTATGATCGCATTTTGTTCGGAACAATTATGTAATAATATTTCTGACATTTTTTCTCTTTATTATTTATAATATATTATTATTTACATGGTTTGCGTATATTGATATCTCTAGTATTTTCTTTAATTGAATTTTTGAAAACGGAAACATAATCTCAGTAATCGAACCATTTTTTGTATGTTTTGTCGAAACATTTTAAAATCCTATAGTTTTAATATATATATATATATATATATATATATATATATATAAGTTTTATCTATATGTATTACTTTTTGAATGTCAAAAACACCACAAAACAAAATTATGTTTCAGCCAAAACTGAGTTTTGGTTCTGTTTCTGCATAATTTGCAGGTTAACTTGCGAAATCCACTGAATCAGGTTAATTCATACGTTAACTTGCGAATTGTGCCTGGTTATTTAAAAAAACAACACAGGAAATATTTCGCAAGTTAACTTACGAATTCACCTTGTAGAGTGATTTCATAAGTTAACATACGAAATAATCCACGATTTTAAAAAAAAAAAAAGGGAGTTCGCAAGTTAACTTACGAATTCACGCAGAAAAGTCACTTCGCAAGTTAACTTGCAAATTCACTCAGAAAAGTCACTTCGCAAGTTAACTTGCGAATTCACCCATTAAGATAAATTCATAAGTTAACATATGAAGGGTATTTTTAATTTTTCAGGAGTGTGGCAGAAACTCACTAAGTGAGTGAAGAAATTCCTTTAAGGGATATATTTATCCCCACCAATAAACTCTAGTGATAATTGACTTGAATTGATAAAATTACTTCAAACAAGAGAAGGATTGCCTTTATAGTTGAAATATCTTCCCATTCCTTTTCTCTTGTCGACATGCTGTAGATGTAAGCCATGTTTTCCTTTGTCAAATCTAAAGCCAACAAATTTTCCCAATTCCACATAATTCTCCTCATCTAGGTAAAACTTTTGGTTGTATGGCCTAAGCAATTTACATTAAATTAGATCATGGATACATTACTCATTTCAAAATAAAAATAAAAATCTTTCAACTCATATATCGTAAATTCAATTAATTTAATCATACAATTTATTTATTTGTTATAAATGGAATGATTGTGGATGTCCATCAATTATGAAATTTTGATTGATTTTTTATTTATTGCATATATTATATAAATATGACTCATATTGTATTTGAAAGATTCACTCACTCAGAATATAAATAATATAATATATTCTCTTCATCTCTTTCTCTCTTCTATTCTTTTATTTAATTTCATAATACGTTATCAGCACGAAACTTCAAAACTGGCAAGGTAACATTATTTTTTCTTGTTTTTATAATATATATTTTCTACCCGTTATTTATAATATATTGATTAAAAAATAATATTTATATAAGTTCTTGAAGAACTTATCAAGTGTCATTGAAAGATAGCAAAACAATATTGATATAAGTTTCTGAAGAACTTATCAAACATCCCTAGAAAGATGGGAAAATGAAAATAATATTTATATAATTTTCTGAAGAACTTATAAAACATCCTTGAAGAATAGCAAAATAAGAGTTTATTATATAGTTTCCGGAGAACTTATCAAGTATCCATGAATGATAGAAATAATAAATTTATATTGTTCCTGAAGAATATATAGTTCCTAAAAAACATAAAATAATAAGTTTATATTGTTCCTGAAAGATAGCAAAATAATAAGTTTATATTGTTCCTGAATGATAGTAAAATAATAAGTTTATATTGTTCATGAAGGACATATAGTTCCAAAAAAAACATATAAAACATCCCTGAAGGATAGCAAAATAATAAATTTTATTATTTCTGAAAAATATACAGTTCCTAAAGAACATATAAGGAATCCCTGAAGGATGGCAAAATAATTAATATCTTATATAGTTCTTTAAGGATAAAAAGTAATGAATTTGTTCTATAATTCTTGAATAACTTGAAAATTGTAAATATTATTATTTTTATTAATAAAATATTTGTGATTGAGTTTCTGAAAAACTGCATAAAAAGATGTGTGATTGAATTTCTAAAGAACTTCATAAGAAATAAGTTGTGATTGAATTTCTAAAGAAGTTCGTAAAAAAAGTGTGCTTGAGTTTCTGAAAAACTGCATAAAATTTTTTGTGATTGAGTTCTCAAATAACTAAAAAAATATTCTTGAAGAACTTAAAAAATAAATTTATTTATTGTTGAGTTCCTGAATAACTAAGCATTTATCATTCATTTGTTTACATGACTATTTTAAAATATTTACAATGAATAGTATTTTATTATCATGAATTATAAGAACACGTTGAAGAATATAGCAAAATTAGTGTCCAAGTGTTCTTATAGAATTGCATATATCTATGAAGGACTAATAGTTAAGTATTGGTGATTTTTATGCATTCTAAAAGAAGTGCATCAATTATATATATATATATATATATATATATATATATATATATATATATATATATATATATATATATATATATATATATATATATATATATATATATATATATATATATATATATATATATATATAAAATTGATTGGGTCATCTCAAGTGTATTCTTCAATCAAATAAATTTGTATGTATCTAAATAAAAATTTGAGAAATTGAGTTTTGATGATATTAATTGTTGCATAAACTAAAAGATCGTGCACATGTCTACTTACAAGTCACAACCAGAAGTTTGTGAAATTATTTTCTCAACTAATTAGAGTCCGATCTTATTATCTGGATTTTTCATAAATTTCTTGATAAATATCACATATATTATTAAAATTGATATTGAACATCATGTAGCATATGTTTATAAAAATGGATTTGAAGATTCATTCTTTAGCCGTCTAAAGTTAATTATGTGGCTGATACTTGCGAGATCATCAATTCTAAATAAGATACTCAAAACACACGAAGTATAATATTGAGATATTTATTCGTATTAAGCCAACAAGTTAGTATATGTTAATTCTCCCATTAGCTTACAGATTATTTTAGGATAATAACCTAATAAGCCTCATCTGTGTAAAGTTTTGAATGTGTTGTGATTATTCAATTGCTCCAATATAGTACGCTAAGATGATTTTTGATTAAATGTTGAGAAAATTCATTTTATATCAATATCGTATTTGAGGTTTATCTTGGTCCGATAATTGAATATGTGCTTGAAGCCCAGTAGGCTGATTATCAATTGATAAATTAATTTTCCCAATATTAGGGAAGAGAATAAGCAGCTCAGAGTGTGAACCAGAAGTTCAAATGAACAATTTGAAATAAAATTATTATATTATTTTGATCCTCAAAGTTCAAAACACAATTCATTTGCAAAGTTTATGAAACAAATTATCAACTGCTAATAC
This sequence comes from Vicia sativa, assembly GCA_021764765.1. Lineage (NCBI taxonomy): Eukaryota > Viridiplantae > Streptophyta > Magnoliopsida > Fabales > Fabaceae > Vicia > Vicia sativa. The sequence continues at coordinate 225,063,191 of CM038792.1, forward strand.
TCCACTCAACGTGGATTTTCCTATTGGGTAATCAAATAATGCAAATGAGTTGTAGCCGCGCCTGAAGCGTGGTAGGAAAATCGGTTCCAATGTTAAAAGTCCTCTACCAAGAAGATGATCCAAGTGAGGATATGAAATTCTAAAAGAATGTTGACATAATTTATTTTTCAGTTACAGAAGAACTAATCAAATACTTGAAATATGAAATAAAGAGATCTCGATAAATTGTGTCACAGATGAAATATAATGGAACCGAAATTAAGATAACCAAATAAAGTCGACATTGGCGGTGTATTTGTTTACAATATAGCGCTAAAGATGATAAACGATAACGAGGATCGTGAAACAAAGTCTATCAAAGATTGTAAACAAAGTGAGAATTAGCCAAAATGAACAGATCGTGAATCAAAGTCTATCCAAGATTATAGATAAAGTGAGAAGTGTCCAAAATAAACAAATTCAATTGAAGAATAATTAAACTCGCTTTAAAAGCGAATTATTTTTGGACCTGTAGTTCGAATACCTCGAAGTGTGAAACCAATTTGATATAATGAGTTTTTGTGAAAAACGAAATAAGAAGGGTGAAAATAAAGCTTGATGTTTTTTCAATGATTTTCACAAGACCTAAGATCGACTTTGATGAAAACTATCCACCTGTAGTAGATTCTATTAAGTTTTGATAATTAATTAGCCTTGTAGCACATGAAGGGCTTGATTTGAAGATGATGGATGTTGTAACATCTTATTTGTATGAGTCACTTAATAAGGAGATAAAATTGAATAAGTATCTCTATGAGTTAAAATAATATGGACACATGTGGTATAATAGTCTCGGTAAATATTTACTAAGGTAGAGATATACAAATAACTCTATCTCTCCTTATATTTTTATAAAAAGGTCTTGAAAAGAATTTGAAATAATATATGTCTATGTGTATGACATAAATATTATTGGAACTTCTGAAGAGTTTCCAAATTCTATAAAATTTTTAAGGAAATGGTTTGATGTGAAGGACTTGGAAAAGACAAAGTTCATACAAGGTGAACATTTAGACACTAGAATTTACGTACACTAAGAAGGTTATATAGAAAAGTGTTAAAAAAAATTTATATGAAATAAATCTCGTATATAACAAACATGTTAAAATGTTCCTATGTGGATAAATATCGCGTGTTGTCTACTTCTATGATGATAGATCATTGGATGTGTAAAGAGTCTTTTAGACCTCGAGAAGAGGATGAAAAATTAGTTGGTCCTAAAGTACCATATCTCAGTGTAATTCAAGCACTGGTCTATTTTGATAATTATGTATATGATGAGGTATAAAGTACTATTACTCTATTAACAAGATATAGTTCTTCGCCTACACGGAGACATTGGAATGAAGTCAAAATATGCTTCGTTGTTTTAGGGGTAAATGTACATGTATTTGTTTTATTCCAAAGTATCCAAATTATATTTAAAACATTATGCATAAATAAGTCACTTGGCAAATTTGCATAATGGTACATTGCACAAATTGTTTATTTGTCCAATTCTCATAATGGTACAACTATTTCATGGAGACCAGTGAAACAAATCACATCATCAACTTCATTAATTATGAAGAATTTTTAGCACTACATGAGGTAAGTCAAGAATGCGTTGGGTTGAGATCCTAAACTCAACACACACAAAAGACTTGTCAAAATCTCAGGACCTTGAGAGAAGCACACTCTCAAGACCCAAGCCTCCACCACTAGACCAACCCTTGGGGATTAAAGATGTAGTTCCCTCACAAAAAATATTGTACTCTTTTTCCTTTACTATAATTTTTTTCACTGGATTTTTTTTCTAGTAAGATTTTAACGAGGTATATTCTTTATAAACATTTAAGGAGGAGTGTTACAAATGGAATGATTATGCATGTCCATCAATTATGAGATTTCGATTGATTTTTTATTGCATATATCATATAAATAAGACTCATATTGCACTTGAAACATTCACTAAGAATATGAACAATACAATATACTCTCTTATTCTCTTTCTCTCTTCTATTCTTTTATTTAGTTTCATAACATTTCTAATTATATTAAGAATACATATATCTCACCTAAATATAATTAGGGACATGCTAACATGTGCCATAAAGAAACATGTTAATGTACTCTAATTAGAAAATTTTAAATATAATATTTTTATTTTTTAAAATTTCAAAAAGTTAAATATAGATATTCCAAGAAAACATTACTACAAATAATTTCTTAACTTGTGTCATGACGACATATATTAACATTTTTCATATAATTAAGGAAAAAAAAACAACCAAATATCTATGAAACACGAGATGATTTCTTAACTTGTGTCATGATGACATATATTAACATTTTCCATATAATTAAGAAAAAAAAACAACCAAATATCTATGAAACACGAGACACATCATACTTTATACTTTATACTATATTTTGTTCTTGTCTAATATGCACTTGCATTTAAAACTTCGTGCTATCCAAATCCTAAGAATGGGGACAAATGGGTGAGGTGTGGATAAGAAGATGAAAGAATCGAAAATATAATGGTTGGTTGGAACTTCAAACTTTCAACATCAATATTCAACTTTTCTTGTGATGATAACCATGTAACTAGATTTTTTTACAACGTGTGGCCATCTTCTACTCTCCAACATTTTTTTATTCTTTCATACCATAAAAAATGATAAATTTACTATAGCACTAATACATGAGATGCTTAATCATTAACAATAGAGTTTAATATATACACTTAATTTTACACTGTCTCCAATGAAAATATGTTATTTTGCAATATCAATTAAAATTTTTAAAATTTTCAATATAATTTAATAAAATATACTATTATTAATTGACAATATAAAAGTACATTACACTTTCAATATATCTTCTATTTTTTTTTTTTTAATAATACCAACTTCACATTTATACATAGAGATCAAATATAAAAGCGTTTAATCACTAATAATATCAATTATAGTATTTAAGTAGATGTGCAGAAATATCAAATACATAGATGTAAGTTTGAATACGTGAGATTTCATTTTTATACAAAATTAATCTTTAATTTTAACCAACAAATATAAATATTTCAAACTCATTTTATATTTTGCAAAGAATAAAAAATAAGAAAAATCAAATCCCATAAACCACAGAAAATTTGATAACCTCAGCGATACCGTTTTCAGCAGAAAATGAATCCAGCGGCAATGGCCTCCCAAACTTCAACCTTCGCCGTCTCCGTTTCTTCTATCGCATCTCCTCTCCGGCGCCGCCGCAACTTCTCCGTCGTACGCGCTCAAGGTAAAGTTCATTCCAATATCCTAACTTTTTTCGTACTCTTTTTCCTTTTTTGTTTGTTTCTTATCTAATTGATTCTGATTTCCATTTTTTCATACCCCAGTTGCGTATTTTGAATCAATGCTCTTAGTAGTGTTTGTTTAGTAACTTTTGTTTGTGGTTGTTGTTTCATCACTGTGTTATCTAGAAGGTGTTTGTGGAAATGCTTTTGACTGAGTTTTGAAATTCTGAGTTTTCTAACTGGATTTATTTGGTAACTAGTGAATTGGGTTTTGATGCTGAACTTCGTGCTTGTTAAATTTTAAAGCTTTTTGGATTTTGGTAGAGCTTTGGATATGCTGCACATTTCTTTCCTTGCATATGTGTAAACCTGTGGAAATTAGTTTCCTTTTCTAATTTTAGGGAAATCCTGATTTTGACTGATATTAGATATATAGAATTGCATCTAGTTGTTACTGCCTAGTAGTTTGGGTGTGAAACATTTTACGTAGAATCTCGGGTTCAAAACCGGGTCATCACATTTGTTCTTTCCGCAAATGTTTATTTTATCATGTAATGGCCACTAGGGTTATAGCAAAATAAAAGAAAGATATATGGAATTAGAAAAATTGAATAATGATAAGTAATCATATCAAGTGATTAACTGTTCTCATAAAAGGGTTGATTGGTGATTCTAATTTTGTAAAACAGACACTTTGTTGAAGGAGGTCCAAGGGTTTCCGGTTTTGGAATAAAAAAACATTATTTTAGGAGTTTCTTTACATGGCTTGGACATGGCTACAAAGTGCAAACTTAAACGACACTTCAATCCCTGATAGACATGAAATGAGACACAGTTTGTACTAAAGTTTTCATTTTTTTAAATGACGATAATCAACTTGGGGATTAAAGCCTTTAAATTTAAATCACTTAGATCCTTACCTTATTCAATTTTTGTTTGTAGATGGATGGATTGAAAATGAAAGAAATAGTTCAATAGTTTATTGTGTAATCTTATTTTGGAGTGTTTTCTGTAAAGAAGTGGTGTTCAAATTGTATAATGATGTCTTGTGGAATGTTTTGGTGAGGCTTGTTGTCATAGGGAAAATGTAATATGTAACAAGTTCTTTTGATATGATGATGAACATTTAAGTATTGATTCTCAATTTATATCTATTTTTTTTAAAATAATGCTCATGTATGTGTGCACATGTGCGTTTGTGCTTGTGTTGTTGTGTTCTATATTTTGGACATTGTCGATTTCTACCCGTTGAGTCATGTTTCCATGTATATGCTTGTGCTTCATAGTTCATAGGTTATAAATGACATTCTATATTAGAGGCATTAAGTTAATACAAACTTGCAAATGATTACTGAACTAGTATGGCAGAGTTGTCTAGTATGGTATGGATATTTTAGAATACTTTATGTATGAAATTTACGTGCTTTTGAACTTTTTTAAGATATACGAATTTAGCTGGTTACTCAGTGTCGAGCAGCGGCCCATTGACCGAATACTTGTTTGAGGACGTAACTGTTCAACGTTTATAACATTAGTGGAAACTATGGCTGTATTTTTTACTTAAATTTCTGTTTGAATGTCAGTTTTCTGTGGTCAAATTTTTGTTGTGCTTGTGCTTTCAATTTCGGTGATTTGATTAAATTTCATTTCTATAGAAATAATATGCTGGTTCTTTCAGTGGAACCATCTGATAAATCAATTGAAATTATGAGGAAGTTCTCAGAGCAATATGCCCGTAAATCAGAAACATACTTTTGTGTTGACAAAGGAGTAACTTCTGTTGTTATCAAGGTACATTCTGTATTTTTTACTCTTTGGCGTATAACTTCTTTTTTAATATGACTCCATTTGCTTTATAGAATTTTTTCTTTCTTGTTTGAAAAGCACTCATTACCAAAGATTATTTATTCTTCATATTCCTTTAGTTTTTGTTACAAATCTAGTGGGATTTTTGGAATCTTGTAAGATTATCATAATCAAAACAATGGTTGCATCGAATTTGAACTTTTCAATGGGTCATGGTTAGCTATCTCATATGCTTTGTAAGTTATGTGCAGAAAGCGGGAAAATTCCGTTTTCTTTTAGAACAAGGAATCATTGAGAGAAAGGAAAAAATTGCAGCAAGGAGGGAATTTGGTTGATGTTTTGGTTAAATATTAAAACCTTTTGGGGTGACTATTCAGTTTTTCAAAATCATCGCCACCTCACTTCTTGTCGGTTCTCATGATTGACTATTTTTTAAATCATTTTCTGGGTTGAACTTTAGAAGTGTTGGTCTACAAGCTGCATTTTCTTTCTCTGGCTCGCTAATTTCATTCAGAACTAAGATGATATAATTAGCCTTGTCATTATAGCTATAAAACACAGCCACCAGACACAACACTGACACCAACATGTGGAAAACAGTAATAGTTGAGAAAATTGAAGTGGTTTGAATGTAATCACATCACGTGTTGGTATCATCTTAGTGTCGAATACATACACATGCCAAACACTGAACTTGCCTTTAATCTGAATTCTGAAGTATTGGTGTTACATAGCATTATACTGTTTTGATGATAATGATTATAGAACACTGTATTTCGATGTTATATTCTAATATATAAAGTACTTCTAGGAAGTTTTTTACAAAATATTAAGTATTTTCTTTTGATATGTAAATGTTTTTGGCATGTTGGTATTTTGTATTAATTCAAAATGCATCTTCTCATTATAGTTTTTTTCATAATCAAATTCACACCCTTATCATAAATGCCACTTTTATATGCCCCTGTTGCACAATTGCTTATTTGCATTGTTATCAAATATCCTCCGTGGCGGGTATACATGGCGGTTTTCTTGGGCTTGCCACAATGGTAAATATTGGACGATATTGTGGGTTTTTCTGGTACAATTCTCTATAACGGTGCCGCGAAGCGACCGATATGGCGGGATTTTGGCTCTCCGCCATCGGCACTACTGTGTCGGTGTCAGAAATTAGGAACTAAAATTTCAGTAGATTACATGTTTTAAATTGTGGAATGTTGGGAATAGACCCCATTAAATTATCTAGCTTGAAAACTAAGCCATATTGTGCATGATTGAAAACTAGTTCAGAAAACTTTCCTGTACATTTTTGTAGTGAAAAAAGCAAATACAGAAAATGAAAAGAAAGTTTGTGAACCATCAAGATTGACATTCTGGAATGAAACTGTATAAAGTCTGAAAATGAATTTTCCAGATCGTGGTTAATAGGCAATATGAAACTTAAACGTACATTTGTGTGCATGTGCATAAAACTAATAAATAGATATGGTTGGTACTTCTTTTATTGGGAAAGGGAAAATTATCATCAGTGTGAATGACACTAATGATCATTTTACAACTTTTGTGTGAAATTTGAACTTAATCCCTCAAAGTTACAATATCAAACTCGTACCACCGAAATGGTCATGGAAATTTACTTGTGTAATTAATATTCTTTCTTACTTTATTTCTATTTTGGAACAGGGTTTGGCTGACCATAAAGATTCATTGGGTGCACCACTCTGCCCTTGCCGGTAAATACTTGTTATCTTACCTCGTTGCAGAGAATTTCGTGTCTTAATTATATAGTTCTGATAGCGTGTTATACATAAGATTGGCGCGTTATACATAAGTTTGATCAGTATTGATGTTTTCTAACTTCCTAAGCCTACACACAATCTGTGTATTAGGCATTACGACGATAAAGCCGCTGAGGCTGCACATGGATTTTGGAATTGCCCATGTGTTCCCATGAGAGAAAGGTATGCACATCTTTACATCTAGCTTGAACTGTTTTTCTTCTTCTAAGACCTTAAGTTGTCAAGTTTGAAGCTCTACTTTAGCAAGTATCAAGTTGTATAACAAGCAATTGTTTGTTTACATCAGATGTTTTAACTTAATTGTGATTTTGTTTGATAGGAAGGAGTGCCATTGCATGCTTTTTCTCACTCCCGATAACGATTTTGCCGGCAATGAACAGGTAATTCCGTGGTTCAATTTGTCTGAAATTTGATTTTTGCCCTCATTGTTACTGCTATTTATATGCAACATTTTCTTGTCTTGCAGACTATCACCTTGGATGAAATTAAAGAATCAACATCAAATATGTAACACAGATTATTGTGTATTAATGTATTTGTGCTTGTTGTCTCAATCTGTAACATTTGAAAAACAAGGGAAGAGAAATATGTAACATTATATATAGGTAATATATTTCTATCAAAAATCACATGTAATTTTTTTCATTTGTGCTCTTTCATAAGTGGCCTAACCCATACTTTGTCACAAAATCTCCATTTCACAACTTGCTTTTTTTGGCTGCTGATACCAAAATTAAGCTCTATTTTAATCAATTTCACATCCTTACCAATATCAGGACATTGAAGTCAGTTATTATTAGATTTATCTAGATCATAAATTATCCGTATTTGAACATTATATGATATTTCCTGAATGTATACATGTTCCATTGCTAAAGGAACTTCTAGATCATAAATTATCCGTATTTGAACATTATATGATATTTCCTGAATGTATACATGTTCCATTGCTAAAGGAACTTCTAGATCATAAATTATCCGTATTTGAACATTATATGATATTTCCTGAATGTATACATGTTCCATTGCTAAAGGAACTTCTATAAAGGACGACATTCGTGGATTAATAGGCTACAATTCTCTATGAATCAGAGTGCAAAAGAAATAAAAAAGTATTTAAAATCAATGTATCATTCAACTTGATTTTACTTCAATTAGATTGTAAAATCAATTTATAAAGAGTACATTATAGAATTGTTAAACCATCATTCATAAAATCCAAAGCAATTCTTCGACGAAATTGTTGCTAGATTAATCTATAGATATTTAATGTAAATTTGAACATTGAAGTTGCACTTAAAAGGCAATGTATCATTCAACATATTACATCAAACCACACCAGAATCCCATGAATTAAAATTTACACATCAAGCAACAAGAATCAATAAGCTTGAACAGAAGGAGTACTAGGAGGAGAATTAGCACTAGAACGAGATCCAGCTTTTTTGCCACAATCTTGACCATTACTCCTTGAAGCTAGAGCAGCCATAAACCTATTTTTCCAACTTCCATTACCATCACCACTTGTTAAAGAAGAAGCTGAATCTCCTCTTCTACAAGCATGATCAGCAGAAAACCTATGCTTGAGACAAACCTTAATGTTGCAAGTTTTACATGTACTTGTGTTAGAAAACGTCAAAATCTCCTTGCAACGCTTCACGGGACATGTCGGTTTCTTCTTCTTGCTAGGGTCACACTTCCCTGAACTGTGGTGTTTCTTTAAGATTGCCTCTTCATTTTCTCTAGCGTTGTCTGTGATCTCCATTGACATGGAACATTCTTCGCAAACAACCACTTTTCTGCTGTTGTGGTCGGGTTTAGGACAATCATGAGACTTGTATGATCTGTGTTCTACACAGAAAACCTGCCATCATTGCATATCATGTTAATAACTTTTTCTGTCTGCCATTGCATATCATGTTAATAACTTTTTCTGTTTCATATTTAGCAAACCTATTAGTATATAACTATATATACTCCCTCTATCTCATATTATAAAGAGAAATTCATTTTTTAGATTTATTGAATAACTAATATACCTGATTAAATCAAATATATTAATTATTCAATAAATCTAAAAAGTAAATTTCTCCTTTTTTTAAAGAAAATTACAATATTGCATTTGTAAAGACTACTACATCATACAATATTGCTGAATATTGCAGCCGCAATTGTGGTGATTTTAAATTACATTGTGGTCTAACTGTGATTGCAGACTACTACTGCAACATACAATATTGTGGTTGCAATCGTGGTGATTTTAAATCGCATCGTAATTGTGGTTAGATGTGATTGTAGAGACTACCACAACATCTACTATTACTTCCGCAATTATGGTTGTGGACCGCAAGTTAAAACTATGAATATGCTCTTAGGTCTCAATTCAAACTTTCACAGCCAGACCAACCATGAAGGTTTACAAAATTGACTTATAAATTAACGATTGACTTATTTCAAATTATAATTTTTAATCCCAGGGTTTAGTAAGAGACAAAAATAGAAAACAAGAAGCAAAAAGGAAATCTTGAATAAAGAAGATGAAAGAAAGTAATAAAAAAACACCTGTTTGCAGCCATCACAGGTGAAAGGAAGGAAATCGAGCTGGTGACAATCAAGAAGTTGGCAGTGTTTACCCAAATCTGGGAAAGCTTCTGTTCCACCTGATGCCATAGAATGATTCAGAATATTTTGTGTCTTTTTATTGTGAAATTGAAATCGAAAAATAGTAATATGAATGAATGAAGAACAAGGAAGAGTGTATTTATAGGTTTGGTATAATGACTTGGGGCTTAAGACAGTTTTTGATAGGGTTACGTATAAAACACGTAATATCAAAACAGAACATTCTAGTTGTAACCGACCAATTAGGATTTCTATTTCGGCGTCTACGCGGTAATAATACAATCGGTTTCTTTTTTTTAAACAAAAGAAATATAAAAACAAAAAAACATAAAATACTCCCTTCCAATTATTAGACGGTTTGAACATTTCACACATATAAAAAAAAGTAATCATTATTGTATAGAAAAGAGAAATTATATATGATTTTACATTATTGTCCTTAATTAATTATAGAGGAGAGAGAAATTAGGAGAATTGAAAGAAAAAAAGAAATAAATAATAAAGGATATATCGAAAAAACATCATTAATGTTGCATTGAAATTGTAAGGTGATCTATAATTTGAAACAATTTTTTTCTCCAAAACGTCTTATAATTTGAGACGGAGGGAGTATTGTATTTTGTGTTAGAGTTTTTTTCTTACTAATATTATAAGGTTCGCGATCGTTGTCATGTGGGAAGTTTTCGAGGAATTAAAATCTCAATCTCACTCTCTATTATAAATGACATCCTCAAAAAGTATGAAAAGATAAAGTTATTTAAATTAAAAAAAAAAATTCTAAATCAATAGTATCACACTGAAAGTTTCAAATTCTCTAAGCGATAAGGAATTTACGGTAGATTTGTGATACTTTTGGTACCTTATACTGGAAATTTCAAAATATTCGGTATATTTAAACTGAAAATTTTGTAATTTTTGGGTAATACATTTATCTTTTGTACCGGAAATTTTTGTAACGCCCCTGACGGCCTTCAGGATCATCGACTGACCCCACAGACCAACACGAGTCTTTTCAGCATACTTTGGTCTCACTCACACGCTTTCCAAAAAACTTCCTAGAAGGTCACCCATCCCAGAATTGCTCCAAGCCAAGCACACTTAACTGTGGAGTTCTTATGGTTAGGCTACCGAAAAGAAGATGCATCTTGTTGGTATAGGTAGTACAAATTAATCCTTATAAGCCTCCTTCAACCATGCAGTCCCATACCTGCATAGTCTAAGGATCCCTCTCATTCTGATGTGGCGACCACCCTTGCCTCTTTTGGCCTCAGGTGTTCCATGTGGTGTAACCACCCCTGCCTTCTTTTGGACTCGGGTGTTACAATTTCGAAATTTTCGAAACTTAACATGTACCGGAAATTTAGTCTGGTAGTTCAATTTTTAAAAAAAACACAAAAAATTTAAAATTTGTGGTAGTACATATTTTCCTAAATTTTTCAATGTTTCAGTGAGGACCAGAAACAAAGATGGTTCTATTGTGGGTAGGGTGACCGATCAAGCGGAAGCTCAGACCCGGGCTAACAAGGCATAAGCTTTCGAGCTACAGGCTGGACGACGTCCTTCGACTGATTCTCACCGAAAACATATGGCTGAGCAGCAGGTGCAATTACGCGTACCCCGCCGTCGAGGACTTAGAGTTTCTACCGCCAAAGAGGTACATACTCCTGCTTGTGTGACTGAGATTGAGTCGACTATTAGACATCATATTGAGGAGGATGTGCCTGATGTGGAAGGCGTAACTGAGCCGACAGCCGAGTAGGTTGTGGAGCCGACTGCTCAGGAGATTGTAGAGTAAATTAAGGAGGTTGTTGCGAAGTGTAACACCCCCTTCTATTTACCCGCGTTTTATAAATAATAATCAGAGTATTTTAATCATAATTTAGAAGGCGTCACAATTTAAATAGTTTAAATCAATCAATACCAGCTGTCATGCTTTCACTGAAGAAAATTTATTAAGTAAATAATGCAAAGATTATGTTTAACGAAAAATGAAACATAATCAAAATTCCGAATACATCATTCATAGTATTCCAAGATAATAACCAAAACCTGATTCAAAACACTAAGGTATTCCAGGATTTTTAATCAAGACACAATTCCAAACTATTAAGAAAGTATCCATTTAAAGGATTCAAACAACCGTTTCCCCAGTGTTACATCTACGAGCACGACAACGACACGCGGACTAATTCACGACTCAATGCTAGAGCTATCCTCACCAACTCAATGCGCTAATCACTGGATCCGAAATTGTTGAGTAAGGGTGAGATCTCAATTCAATATAACATGCATTATCGTTCTTAGAATACAATAGAATAATCAGATACATTAATCCATTAATCAAGCACAAATCATAGTCCATTCACAAGGCAATTCACACAATGAACATGTATATAATCAAACAATGGAAATTGCAACACTGGAAACCATCCTAGCATGTTACAATCCCATATGCAATGCACTCTATGCATGTGGTACCAAACGTGAACCGAGTTCACCGCTCCGTTTACTCGTGGAAAGCGATGTAATCCATGATTCGCCGAACAGAGTCAAGAATCCAATCCTTGATTCGCCCATAACCACCGGTCAAGAATCTAGCCTCACTACCTGCACTGGTAAGTCTATCGGCTCGCCGCCTTCCACAATGGGAATGAACCAATTTAACAATGCTCATGCATGCATCATAAAAGCATGCACATCAATTCAACGGAATATGATAACAACATAATTCCACATAAATACCAATACCAATCTATCACATGATAACAACATAATCATAAATTAAATTATCACAAGCATAAACATGCCAAACTCTTACTCTTCAATCAGTAAGACTATCACCAGTACAGAATAACAATAGCACATGATACCAATACAATCATGAATAAACCATAAGGGAAAGAAACATCACATGAACGTCAATCTCCATTCAAATTGTCAAACAATCTAAACCAATTCATAGATTACGATCTCAACATAATTCACTTATTGTCAATCACCAATGTATCGCATTCAATCACAATGAATAGTCAACACAACATTGTAAGCATTAATAACTCATCCGGTAACTCAGACCATTCGTAATAGTTTCCCATTATCCTTAACTAAACACTCTTTTCAAAAATCGGGAGCTCGACTATTTTTCAAAATATTTTAGCAAAATAATATTTTTCTCTTTTCAAAAGGTAGTATTTTAAATTTAATAAATAACGCCGAAAACGGCACTCAAATCGGAGTTACGGTTTAGAAAATATGAATTTTTAAAGTTTTATAATATTTTTCAACATGCCCAATATCACACTATTCGAAGTAGTCTCACATACCAAACTCAAGTCCTTGAATTGCTCCACTAAATCCAATTCACGAACCAAACTGTCTTGAAGCATAAGCCACAACTTGCCTATCTTGCCTCAAAACACCGCCTCATTCCATCAGTGACGCATCACAATACACCACGAACGATTCTGTCGGATTCGACAAAATTAGAATCGGAACACTAGTCAATCTTCCCTTCAACTCTTGGAATCCTTTCTCACAATCAGAATCCCAAAACAATACACTTGGTTTTACAAATCTATTTCTCTGAGCATCCTCCAATAGCTTCTTCAGTTTCTTATCTCTAAAGTCGACGTCTTGTACGGTGTCATAGAAATAAGTTTTGTACCCAGAACGACATTAACAACAACTCCGATTCTCCTCAACCATCACTACACGATAAATAAATTACTTACAAGTGCTGGAACCATTTGTAAAACAAAGTTCATCACATTATCTTTCCAACACTTCAAACGAAACTCAATTCAGACATCCAAAACTCAAGTTATGGATTTTACAAGTTTTCGAAAAACGCTGTCAGCTTCAGGAAATCAATTCCCTGTGATAGGTAATCGATTTCTCACCTTGTGAGAGTGAAAAATCCCAAAACATCATAGAATGCAAAATTTGAGATTCTAACTTCAACATACCGCAACACACATCATTCACCATGATTAATTGCGTCAAGTTACAATTCCAATAACCAATTCACATCATTGCATACTTTATATCAACCATTGACACTGACACAATTAATCTTTTCAAGAACCCAAAGAGGTAACTCACACTGACAACTTCACGATCAACCGGAAGTGTTGCAACATTCCAACCACACCAGCTTCATCTTCTAAGAGTCATCCTTCTTAATTACCAAATATCTTCTAGGCCAAGAATATGCATCGACCCATCAAAACGATTCATAATCACTTGATTTAACTTCAAACATTCAACCCAAGAATAGCCTCAAGCTAATCCAACATCTTGCTCAAACGATGAGTCGCTATTATTCCCAGGGGACATTAGAACTCACACCTAACTGTGACACCATTATCCATACCCCCGTCCTAGATACAGTCTTCTGAATATCCTCCTCCTTAACACGAATATGATGATATCCAGACCTCAGACCAATTTTACTAAATACACAAGCTCCAACTAACTGATCCATCAAATCATCAATCCTCGACAGTAGATACCGATTCTTGATCGTCACTTGATTCAATTGCCTGTAGTCAACACACAATCTCACCGTACCTTCCTTCTTCTTAGCTAACAACACCGGCGCACCCCACGGCGAAACACTAGAACGAATAAACTTCTTCTCTAGTAACTCTTCCAACTGTGTCCTCAACTCAGACAACTCAGATGCCGACATGCGATGCGGCGCCATCGACACCGGACTAGTTCTAGGAATTAAATCTATAGTAAATTACTCCTCCCTCTCAGGCGGCAATTCACCGACATCTTCTGGAAACACCTCTGGAAATTCATCCACCACTGGCAATCCAACTTACTCGGAACAATCTCAAAATAATTCTTCACTACCGGTAATTCATCACTCCTAGATTTTCCTTTCACTTCCGTCGAAGAATACGACATAAACACCACAGCACCATCATTAATATCTACGCAACTCTAACCATCCATCTCAATTCATTATCCTTATTAGAGTCTTCGTCCACTCATATGATTCACAAGCTTCTATCACACTTCATTCGTATTCATCACTTTATGCCCCATTTAGATAGTAAGACAATTGTATACCATTCAATACGATTCCGTCTACTATCAATAAGAGATTAAGGTGTTCAAGTCCTCAATTTGTCAATAGACATCCGATAATCATACTGAAGTATAAACCATCATTACCAACACTTTCTGTTCTCAGAATCGTACTCACCTTTTTGCGCTTCCAACTATGACTCATGGTCCAAACGATTCCAACAGCTCTAACCACACTACTCCTGCAATAATCAATCCGAAAAGTAACAAGTACCGACAGTGTTGTACACACTTGTCACGTACAAAGGGATAATGACATTAAGACACTGGTCACAACGACCGACTATGCTCTGATACCACTATTGTAACACCCCCTTCTATTTACCCGCGTTTTATAAATAATAATCAGAGTATTTTAATCATAATCTAGAAGGCGTCACAATTTAAATAGTTTAAATCAATCAATACCAGCTGTCATGCTTTCACTGAAGAAAATTTATTAAGTAAATAATGCAAAGATTATGTTTAACAGCGGAAATGAAACATAATCAAAATTCCGAATACATCATTCATAGTATTCCAAGATAATAACCAAAACCTGATTCAAAACACTAAGGTATTCCAGGATTTTTAATCAAGACACAATTCCAAACTATTAAGAAAGTATCCATTTAAAGGATTCAAACAACCGTTTCCCCAGTGTTACATCTACCAGAGCACGACACTGACACGCGGACTAATTAACTGACTCAATGCTAGAGCTATCCTCACCAACTCCAATGCAGCTAATCACTTCGGATCTGAAATTATTGAGTAAGGGTGAGATCTCAATTCAATATAACATGCATTATACGTTCTTAGAATACAATAGAATAATCAGATACATTAATCCATTAATCAAGCACAAATCATAGTCCATTCACAAGGCAATTCACACAATGAACATGTATATAATCAAACAATGGAAATTGCAATACTGGAAATCATCCTAGCATGTTACAATCCCATATGCAATGCAGACTCTATGCATGTGGTACCAAAACGTGAACCGAGTTCACCCACTGCTCCGTTTACTCGTGGAAAGACAGTGTAATCCATGATTCGCCCAGAACACTGAGTCAAGAATCCAATCCTTGATTCGCCCATAACCACCGGGTCAAGAATCTAGCCTCACTACCTCTGCACCAGGTAAGTCTATCGGCTCTGCCAGTTCGCTTCCGCACAATGGGAATGAACCAATTTAACAATGCTCATGCATGCATCATAAAAGCATGCACATCAATTCAACGGAATATGATAACAACATAATTCCACATAAATATCAATACCAATCTATCACATGATAACAACATAATCATAAATTAAATTATCACAAGCATAAACATGCCAAACTCTTACTCTTCAATCAGTAAGACTATCACCAGTACAGAATAACAATAGCACATGATACCAATACAATCATGAATAAACCATAAGGGAAAGAAACATCACATGAACGTCAATCTCCATTCAAATTGTCAAACAATCTAAACCAATTCATAGATTACGATCTCAACATAATTCACTTATTGTCAATCACCAATGTATCGCATTCAATCACAATGAATAGTCAACACAACATTGTAAGCATTAATAACTCATCCGGTAACTCAGACCATTCGTAATAGTTTCGCATTATCCTTAACTAAACACTCTTTTCAAAAATCGGGAGCTCGACTATTTTTCAAAATATTTTAGCAAAATAATATTTTTCTCTTTTCAAAAGGTAGTATTTTAAATTTAATAAATAACGCCGAAAACGGCACTCAAATCGGAGTTACGGTTTAGAAAATATGAATTTTTAAAGTTTTATAATATTTTTCAACATGCCCAATATCACACTATTCGAAGTAGTCTCACATACCAAACTCAAGTCCTTGAATTGCTCCACTAAATCCAATTCACGAACCAAACTGTCTTGAAGCATAAGCCACAACTTGCCTATCTTGCCTCAAAACACCGCCTCATTCCATCAGTGACGCATCACAATACACCACGAACGATTCTGTCGGATTCGACAAAATTAGAATCGGAACACTAGTCAATCTTCCCTTCAACTCTTGGAATCCTTTCTCACAATCAGAATCCCAAAACAATACACTTGGTTTTACAAATCTATTTCTCTGAGCATCCTCCAATAGCTTCTTCAGTTTCTTATCTCTAAAGTCGACGTCTTGTACGGTGTCATAGAAATAAGTTTTGTACCCAGAACGACATTAACAACAACTCCGATTCTCCTCAACCATCACTACACGATAAATAAATTACTTACAAGTGCTGGAACCATTTGTAAAACAAAGTTCATCACATTATCTTTCCAACACTTCAAACGAAACTCAATTCAGACATCCAAAACTCAAGTTATGGATTTTACAAGTTTTCGAAAAACGCTGTCAGCTTCAGGAAATCAATTCCCTGTGATAGGTAATCGATTTCTCACCTTGTGAGAGTGAAAAATCCCAAAACATCATAGAATGCAAAATTTGAGATTCTAACTTCAACATACCGCAACACACATCATTCACCATGATTAATTGCGTCAAGTTACAATTCCAATAACCAATTCACATCATTGCATACTTTATATCAACCATTGACACTGACACAATTAATCTTTTCAAGAACCCAAAGAGGTAACTCACACTGACAACTTCACGATCAACCGGAAGTGTTGCAACATTCCAACCACACCAAGCTTCATCTTCTAAGAGTCATCCTTCTTAATTACCAAATATCTTCTAGGCCAAGAATATGCATCGACCCATCAAAACGATTCATAATCACTTGATTTAACTTCAAACATTCAACCCAAGAATAGCCTCAAGCTAATCCAACATCTTGCTCAAACGATGAGTCGCTATTATTCCCAGGGGACATTAGAACTCACACCTAACTGTGACACCATTATCCATACCCCCGTCCTAGATACAGTCTTCTGAATATCCTCCTCCTTAACACGAATATGATGATATCCAGACCTCAGACCAATTTTACTAAATACACAAGCTCCAACTAACTGATCCATCAAATCATCAATCCTCGACAGTAGATACCGATTCTTGATCGTCACTTGATTCAATTGCCTGTAGTCAACACACAATCTCACCGTACCTTCCTTCTTCTTAGCTAACAACACCGGCGCACCCCACGGCGAAACACTAGAACGAATAAACTTCTTCTCTAGTAACTCTTCCAACTGTGTCCTCAACTCAGACAACTCAGATGCCGACATGCGATGCGGCGCCATCGACACCGGACTAGTTCTAGGAATTAAATCTATAGTAAATTACTCCTCCCTCTCAGGCGGCAATTCACCGACATCTTCTGGAAACACCTCTGGAAATTCATCCACCACTGGCAATCCAACTTACTCGGAACAATCTCAAAATAATTCTTCACTACCGGTAATTCATCACTCCTAGATTTTCCTTTCACTTCCGTCGAAGAATACGACATAAACACCACAGCACCATCATTAATATCTACGCAACTCTAACCATCCATCTCAATTCATTATCCTTATTAGAGTCTTCGTCCACTCATATGATTCACAAGCTTCTATCACACTTCATTCGTATTCATCACTTTATGCCCCATTTAGATAGTAAGACAATTGTATACCATTCAATACGATTCCGTCTACTATCAATAAGAGATTAAGGTGTTCAAGTCCTCAATTTGTCAATAGACATCCGATAATCATCTGAAGTATAAACCATCATTACCAACACTTTCTTCTCGAATCGTACTCACCTTTTGCGCTTCCAACTATGACTCATGGTCCAAACGATTCCAACAGCTCTAACCACACTACTCCGCAATAATCAATCCGAAAAACAAGTACCGATGTTGTACACACTTGTCACGTACAAAGGGATAATGACATTAAGACCTGGTCACAACGACCGACTATGCTCGATACCACTATTGTAACACCCCTTCTATTTACCCGTTTATAAATAATAATCGAGTATTTTAATCATAATCTAGAAGGCGTCACAATTTAAATAGTTTAAATCAATCAATACCATGTCATGCTTTCATGAAGAAAATTTATTAAGTAAATAATGCAAAGATTATGTTTAACGGAAATGAAACATAATCAAAATTCGAATACATCATTCATAGTATTCCAAGATAATAACCAAAACCTGATTCAAAACACTAAGGTATTCCGGATTTTTAATCAAGACACAATTCAAACTATTAAGAAAGTATCCATTTAAAGGATTCAAACAACCGTTTCCCGATGTTACATCTACGAGCACACGACACGCGGACTAATTAAGCGACTCAATGCTAGAGCTATCCTCACCAACTCCAATGCGCTAATCACTGGATCGAAATTATTGAGTAAGGGTGAGATCTCAATTCAATATAACATGCATTATCGTTCTTAGAATACAATAGAATAATCAGATACATTAATCCATTAATCAAGCACAAATCATAGTCCATTCACAAGGCAATTCACACAATGAACATGTATATAATCAAACAATGGAAATTGCAATGGAAATCATCCTAGCATGTTACAATCCCATATGCAATGCAGACTCTATGCATGTGGTACCAAAACGTGAACCGAGTTCACCCACTCCGTTTACTCGTGGAAAGACATGTAATCCATGATTCGCCGAACAAGTCAAGAATCCAATCCTTGATTCGCCCATAACCACCGGGTCAAGAATCTAGCCTCACTACCTCGCACAGGTAAGTCTATCGGCTCGCATGCATCGCATGCACATCAATTCAACGGAATATGATAACAACATAATTCCACATAAATACCAATACCAATCTATCACATGATAACAACATAATCATAAATTAAATTATCACAAGCATAAACATGCCAAACTCTTACTCTTCAATCAGTAAGACTATCACCAGTACAGAATAACAATAGCACATGATACCAATACAATCATGAATAAACCATAAGGGAAAGAAACATCACATGAACGTCAATCTCCATTCAAATTGTCAAACAATCTAAACCAATTCATAGATTACGATCTCAACATAATTCACTTATTGTCAATCACCAATGTATCGCATTCAATCACAATGAATAGTCAACACAACATTGTAAGCATTAATAACTCATCCGGTAACTCAGACCATTCGTAATAGTTTCGCATTATCCTTAACTAAACACTCTTTTCAAAAATCGGGAGCTCGACTATTTTTCAAAATATTTTAGCAAAATAATATTTTTCTCTTTTCAAAAGGTAGTATTTTAAATTTAATAAATAACGCCGAAAACGGCACTCAAATCGGAGTTACGGTTTAGAAAATATGAATTTTTAAAGTTTTATAATATTTTTCAACATGCCCAATATCACACTATTCGAAGTAGTCTCACATACCAAACTCAAGTCCTTGAATTGCTCCACTAAATCCAATTCACGAACCAAACTGTCTTGAAGCATAAGCCACAACTTGCCTATCTTGCCTCAAAACACCGCCTCATTCCATCAGTGACGCATCACAATACACCACGAACGATTCTGTCGGATTCGACAAAATTAGAATCGGAACACTAGTCAATCTTCCCTTCAACTCTTGGAATCCTTTCTCACAATCAGAATCCCAAAACAATACACTTGGTTTTACAAATCTATTTCTCTGAGCATCCTCCAATAGCTTCTTCAGTTTCTTATCTCTAAAGTCGACGTCTTGTACGGTGTCATAGAAATAAGTTTTGTACCCAGAACGACATTAACAACAACTCCGATTCTCCTCAACCATCACTACACGATAAATAAATTACTTACAAGTGCTGGAACCATTTGTAAAACAAAGTTCATCACATTATCTTTCCAACACTTCAAACGAAACTCAATTCAGACATCCAAAACTCAAGTTATGGATTTTACAAGTTTTCGAAAAACGCTGTCAGCTTCAGGAAATCAATTCCCTGTGATAGGTAATCGATTTCTCACCTTGTGAGAGTGAAAAATCCCAAAACATCATAGAATGCAAAATTTGAGATTCTAACTTCAACATACCGCAACACACATCATTCACCATGATTAATTGCGTCAAGTTACAATTCCAATAACCAATTCACATCATTGCATACTTTATATCAACCATTGACACTGACACAATTAATCTTTTCAAGAACCCAAAGAGGTAACTCACACTGACAACTTCACGATCAACCGGAAGTGTTGCAACATTCCAACCACACCAGCTTCATCTTCTAAGAGTCATCCTTCTTAATTACCAAATATCTTCTAGGCCAAGAATATGCATCGACCCATCAAAACGATTCATAATCACTTGATTTAACTTCAAACATTCAACCCAAGAATAGCCTCAAGCTAATCCAACATCTTGCTCAAACGATGAGTCGCTATTATTCCCAGGGGACATTAGAACTCACACCTAACTGTGACACCATTATCCATACCCCCGTCCTAGATACAGTCTTCTGAATATCCTCCTCCTTAACACGAATATGATGATATCCAGACCTCAGACCAATTTTACTAAATACACAAGCTCCAACTAACTGATCCATCAAATCATCAATCCTCGACAGTAGATACCGATTCTTGATCGTCACTTGATTCAATTGCCTGTAGTCAACACACAATCTCACCGTACCTTCCTTCTTCTTAGCTAACAACACCGGCGCACCCCACGGCGAAACACTAGAACGAATAAACTTCTTCTCTAGTAACTCTTCCAACTGTGTCCTCAACTCAGACAACTCAGATGCCGACATGCGATGCGGCGCCATCGACACCGGACTAGTTCTAGGAATTAAATCTATAGTAAATTACTCCTCCCTCTCAGGCGGCAATTCACCGACATCTTCTGGAAACACCTCTGGAAATTCATCCACCACTGGCAATCCAACTTACTCGGAACAATCTCAAAATAATTCTTCACTACCGGTAATTCATCACTCCTAGATTTTCCTTTCACTTCCGTCGAAGAATACGACATAAACACCACAGCACCATCATTAATATCTACGCAACTCTAACCATCCATCTCAATTCATTATCCTTATTAGAGTCTTCGTCCACTCATATGATTCACAAGCTTCTATCACACTTCATTCGTATTCATCACTTTATGCCCCATTTAGATAGTAAGACAATTGTATACCATTCAATACGATTCCGTCTACTATCAATAAGAGATTAAGGTGTTCAAGTCCTCAATTTGTCAATAGACATCCGATAATCATACTGAAGTATAAACCATCATTACCAACACTTTCTGTTCTCAGAATCGTACTCACCTTTTTGCGCTTCCAACTATGACTCATGGTCCAAACGATTCCAACAGCTCTAACCACACTACTCCTGCAATAATCAATCCGAAAAGTAACAAGTACCGACAGTGTTGTACACACTTGTCACGTACAAAGGGATAATGACATTAAGACACTGGTCACAACGACCGACTATGCTCTGATACCACTATTGTAACACCCCCTTCTATTTACCCGCGTTTTATAAATAATAATCAGAGTATTTTAATCATAATTTAGAAGGCGTCACAATTTAAATAGTTTAAATCAATCAATACCAGCTGTCATGCTTTCACTGAAGAAAATTTATTAAGTAAATAATGCAAAGATTATGTTTAACAGCGGAAATGAAACATAATCAAAATTCCGAATACATCATTCATAGTATTCCAAGATAATAACCAAAACCTGATTCAAAACACTAAGGTATTCCAGGATTTTTAATCAAGACACAATTCCAAACTATTAAGAAAGTATCCATTTAAAGGATTCAAACAACCGTTTCCCCAGTGTTACATCTACCAGAGCACGACACTGACACGCGGACTAATTCACTGACTCAATGCTAGAGCTATCCTCACCAACTCCAATGCAGCTAATCACTTCGGATCTGAAATTGTTGAGTAAGGGTGAGATCTCAATTCAATATAACATGCATTATACGTTCTTAGAATACAATAGAATAATCAGATACATTAATCCATTAATCAAGCACAAATCATAGTCCATTCACAAGGCAATTCACACAATGAACATGTATATAATCAAACAATGGAAATTGCAACACTGGAAACCATCCTAGCATGTTACAATCCCATATGCAATGCAGACTCTATGCATGTGGTACCAAAACGTGAACCGAGTTCACCCACTGCTCCGTTTACTCGTGGAAAGACAGTGTAATCCATGATTCGCCCAGAACACTGAGTCAAGAATCCAATCCTTGATTCGCCCATAACCACCGGGTCAAGAATCTAGCCTCACTACCTCTGCACCAGGTAAGTCTATCGGCTCTGCCAGTTCGCTTCCGCACAATGGGAATGAACCAATTTAACAATGCTCATGCATGCATCATAAAAGCATGCACATCAATTCAACGGAATATGATAACAACATAATTCCACATAAATATCAATACCAATCTATCACATGATAACAACATAATCATAAATTAAATTATCACAAGCATAAACATGCCAAACTCTTACTCTTCAATCAGTAAGACTATCACCAGTACAGAATAACAATAGCACATGATACCAATACAATCATGAATAAACCATAAGGGAAAGAAACATCACATGAACGTCAATCTCCATTCAAATTGTCAAACAATCTAAACCAATTCATAGATTACGATCTCAACATAATTCACTTATTGTCAATCACCAATGTATCGCATTCAATCACAATGAATAGTCAACACAACATTGTAAGCATTAATAACTCATCCGGTAACTCAGACCATTCGTAATAGTTTCGCATTATCCTTAACTAAACACTCTTTTCAAAAATCGGGAGCTCGACTATTTTTCAAAATATTTTAGCAAAATAATATTTTTCTCTTTTCAAAAGGTAGTATTTTAAATTTAATAAATAACGCCGAAAACGGCACTCGAATCGGAGTTACGGTTTAGAAAATATGAATTTTTAAAGTTTTAGAATTTTTAGAAAAATACTCATGGAACCCGGTTCCTACCTATACAGGAACCGGTTCCTGAAAGTCTTCAAAACTCGCTCCCTGGTTTTTGTATGGGAACCTGGTTCCTACCTATACAGGAACCGGTTCCTGAGTGTAAAAATCCCAGTTTTGGCCAATTTAACACTGGGAACTCGGTTCCTCCCCACAGGGAACCGGTTCCCACGTCCTATAACATCATTTTCTGCAACTTTTGACAGCATTTTGCATCCATTATCATTTCCAAACTTTCAAGTACAAATTGGGACATTAGGAACACTATTTCATGATCATTTCACACCATTATAACATCACACAACATGGTTTATTCATTCCTATCAATTATTTGACATACAAATGATCCTAATTCCAAACACCGACACAAAATAGGGTTTATTCCTATAACTTATAATTATCAAAATTCAAACTTCCTAACATACCCAATTATCCCTATGATTCCCAAAACCCATAAAACATGTTAACCGAACGAAATCACCCCTTACCTCGCGATGAATCTTCGATTTCTCTCGACGTCGGCTTTTCCTCTCTTTTCCTCTTCTCTCCAATTCTACGTGAAGCAGTTTCTACAAAAAAACTCCTCTTTTCCTTATTTTCCTTTTTATACTCCTTTTAATATTCCTTTAATTATTCCAATAAAATAAAATAATAATAATTAGTAAAGTAGAGTAATTTACTCCTCATACTCACTAATTACTCTGCACACCTCCAATCTTTTCCTCATTAAATGACCCACTTAATCCAAATAAAAATTAATACTTAAGACTTTTATTAAATAAATAATTAAATTCTCACTTATTTAATATTTGAATTAAATCAGGGTGTCACACGAAGCGCGTTGACGAGGTGTCCTCCACTGATACAGACACCACGACTCGTGCGTTTACGGAGCCATCAGCTCACCCCCGATGAAGTCTTTCTAGATGGACCTTCAAACAAGTTTGTGCTAATAGGATTTTCAGACCATGTCACTTACAGGATATGACATGGCGAGGTATATGTTTTGATTTCTATAATTGCATAATTTTTCAAGTGTTTGAACAAAAGAGCCCAATATTAAAGGTCGCTTATCATGGTTCGAAGTTGAAGAACTTTCCAGAGAGTCTCATGCCTGAGGAGGTCATTAGTATTGAAGACCTTTAGTTATCCTATGGTGAAATAATTTCCACATAGCCTTCACATCTTCATCATTCTTCAACTCGATCTGGTTGAATTTCACCCTTCCATTTGTATCAATCTAATCCTCCCAAAACTCGATCTTTGTCACCCTTCTGTTATCAAAATTAGACAATAAATCATTCAACGTTTCCTTCAAGGTGGCAAGGGGTTCAGAGCCATCTTAAATCTTGAATTCAACAGCAGGGTTGCATCCGTTGTAATACACTTTTGCCTTAATCATAAATTGAGGAAGACACATTTTTTGAGATGTTTTTCTCTATAGCATATGTCCTTATTTATACAAATGACGAGGCATTCTAGACCACACAAACTTTTCGGTGCAATCAGAACCCTCTTAAGATGTCGCAAAATCTGGACCGTTAAAAAACATGAATAATTAAACTACCGGAAATTTCAGTATAACTAAAATTTCTGGTATTGCCTGGTAAATTTGAAATTTTCAAAAGACCAAAAATTTCAAATTCATTAACGGAAATTTACATACACAGGAAATTTTGTTGGTGTGTACCAGAATTTTCATTTGTACTGGATATTTTAATAACTCTACCAGAATTTTCGTCTGAAAATTTGTTTGTAACTCAATTGGGGTAATTCTGGAATAAAAAAAGGGGGTGACATATATAATTTGGGTGGTGGGATGTTAATTCCTCGAAATTTTCTGTACCAGATTGAAAAAGGGGTTGAAGAATTTAGTGAAGCACACATTTAATATATTTGGATAGAATTTAGAAATTTTTTAACCCACTATATGCACCTCAAAAGCACTCTATGTAA
This sequence comes from Vicia sativa, assembly GCA_021764765.1. NCBI lineage: Eukaryota > Viridiplantae > Streptophyta > Magnoliopsida > Fabales > Fabaceae > Vicia > Vicia sativa. The sequence continues at coordinate 225,088,735 of CM038792.1, forward strand.
TTTTTATTACAACCCTCAGTTTTCAGAGATGTATCTCTGAACGCACTTTTATTTTTTAGATATTAGAATGTTTCAAAGATACATCTCCAAAAACTTCTTTATTCGATAAACGTTATATTTTTCAAAATGTATCTCCGGATTCAATGCAAATAGAGAAATCTATTTTTTTTATAAATATTTCTCATATTAAATAGTTAGAAGGTATGCTATGATTCAACAATACTAGGGCTATGAAGAAAATGACATATATAAAGTTATAAGTCAAGAGTACATAAATACAATTCAAGAGTTATAACTGATTCGATAAATAAAATACGATCCAAAATATACCCAAAGTACAAGTATTATAATCTACTGCATATGACAGACTCAGAGTTGTTCTCGGCCTCGTGCCCCATGTTCCTATTCTTCCTCATGTACTAAAGAGCCTCTTCCATCATGGCATCTACAATGGCCCTAGCCTCAGAGCCATTTAGAAAGAGTCTCATGTCAATACTTACCTGCCCATTCTCCATGATATGACAACATCTAGACAACACATCAACAACATGATTTGCCCTAGTCTTCTCCTCCTCTAGTATCTCTTGATGAATTGGCCTAGGTGGATATCATAGAGCATCATGTACCATATAAGAATGTGATACCTGGATGTAACCGTCTATATAGATTCAATCGTTATCATCTACTATACTTCGTGCCTCATCTGGTACCAGATGATTAGCAGAATCATCAAACATAGAATCCCTATCTCTATGTTTCATAGTGAGAGGAACATACACAAAAGGATCTCTAGGAATGTACTGCATGTAGCCAAACTGACGTATGACACGCACTTAGATAAGGAGACTTCAAACATGACCCACAAGCTAACTATCCCAAGAATAAGACTATGTTGTCATAAGGAATTGTGTCACAATGTTAGACATAACAATGGAAGTGTATATCCTCTACTACCAAGCGATCAATATACACTATGAAAGACTTTGTCGCCCAGTTCCCTCTTAGTAGAGAGAATGCAAAATCATGCGACGTATCCTCAATATAAGTTGGTAGATATAACCAACCAAAGATACATGGGAAGTTATAGAGGATCCAAGTCTGGAAAGTGTTGGAACACACAAATCATTAGTTAGTAACAACATTGCAATAATTTAATGAAAATGACACACAAGCACTAAAAGAATAAGAAATGTTACCATCAAAAGTGTGATACTACTTATCTCATTCTTCGTCTTCCACATATAGCCTTCAAATAATTTAGAGTACAAGTAGACAAACAGGAGCCCCCCAATTGTACTCATTGATCCGCTCAAAGTCCTTGAAGTACAGTAGGTAGATGACATCCATATAAGTGGCACTCTTGTCCATAAAAATGGTAGTGCCAACCAAACACGATAGGTATGCTCTCATAACATAACATATATGCTACCGTACCTACTCGTTATCGCTAACAACTTGTTGTGATCTCAATATCTCGTGTGTAAACACCTTATGCAAAAAGATAAACTTAGATATTCTTTGGGTCAACTCTTAGATATTCTACCATCAACATCAGTGCCTCGTATTTGGTAATCTTCTCATGATCTAAAAGTATCCCCCTAACTGAAAGATGCAACAGACACAAGACATCGTCCAGTGTGATAGACATATCACCATATGGTAGATGAAATAATGACGTCTCCTTGTGCCATCTTGATGAGTGCTAAATTGTTGTATTTTTTAGTGTGAATAATCAGCACTCACCGGCTTAATTCATTTTCTTTTCATCAATAAACCTTAACTTTTGTGTACATTTTATATAGTTTACGTTATAGTGTATATATTGCGTTATCGTATAAATATCATCAAGTTTAATTGTTTTTATCTAATTTTTGCAGGTATTCAAGCATTGATATTTAGTCATTGTTAGATGGAGCATTGAAGAAGTTTTCCAACGCTTCCGGCCGTATGCAAATCAGATTTACGATTTTCAAGTTATGGCCGAAACAATGTTGCTTTTTTTCAACTTAGTGTCAGGCAGCGCCCCGACAGCGTCGGGTGGTGCAGTGGCGCTCCGAGAATGTGAAAATGCACTAAAAATGTTGTTTTGAGCGTCGTACAGTGCAGGCTGGGCAGAAACACATTTTAAGGATTAAAAACACATTTTTATCTATGAGTTGGGTATTTTTAGGTCCCAACATCATCACCTTCAATTATTTGATTCTTCATGATTCTACACCATATTGGGAGCTGTCATCTTGAGGTTTCGGAGTCAGATTATGCTTTAATCGTGTTTGACACTGTGACAGAAGCTTGATTCCTTTTCTTTCTTCTCTACGTATTTTCCTCTTGTGTGGTTTTGTGTGTATATTTACTTTGATTCTATGCATATTTACTGATTATAGTGTTGTGTAAAATCTATTTCTCAAATGTTTATCGGTGATTATCCTTGATTTTTTCTTTTTGCTTGGGGTTTGTGTTTCTATAGACATATACTTCTCGAATATTTATCTAGGATGATTATCTATTAGTTTCTAGTCTCTAGAGATAGATTTAGAGCTAATAATCACTGTGGGTATTAGAGCTTAATGCCTCAGTGTTGTTGGGGTTGCGAGAGAGATTGTCGACGCGAGCAATATGGTTGTCTCCAACTTTTTTTTAGACAACTTCTGTTGTGGAATTCTTCGAGCGATACTTGATTATTTTGATGAGTGATTTGGGTCGAGTGCAACTGATTTGTAGGTTTAAATAGTTGATAGGTGGATGTAATGCAAACCTGTCGGGTTTTCTCGGATCCAGAGAATGTATTATTTTATTTTTATAACTTTAATCCTTGTAGTTACCTTTCATTTCTCTCAACCCACTTCAACCCCAAATTCATAAACGCGAGAATGTCGAACGACAATTTAGTAGCACTAATCTATGTGGAGACGATATGATAAAACTAAATAAAATACTTACTTTTACTTGCTGCTTTACCACTTCAACACATCTCTCTACAAACACATTAAACATACCATGGTTAACTATAACATAATCGGTCTTGCACAAGTTTCGCATCCCTGATAACTGCAAAACTTCTTGAAACCACGACTCATTAGGCATTTCAAGGCGAGTAATCTTTCACATATGATTGATGAGTTTTAGCGGATCACGTTCCTGCATACATGGTTTAATAAGAATGTTTCCAACAAACAAAATTAAATAATAAAACAAACACAACTTCAAATAAATAATTCCCACTAAATTTTACCTCTCTGTCCCAGATGTTAACGATAGGCTACGATCTTGAGAGGGTGAATAAATCGCAAATGAAACTTTCTAATTAAAGTTTTGTTTAAAAAAGTTTTAATTATGGCGCATGGACACAACTTCAGATTGACAATCATCTATCCGAACTGTTATCAAAAAGACCAGATATGCGTTAAATCGATGGAATGTATACACAAGATGAGAAACTATCAATATATTTTCAGAAAACAACGATTGAATATAAAACACACAATAACAATCAATTTCCAATGAAATTTTAAATAAAAACTACTTGAGGCAATTTGTCGAACACTTGATTTGCAATTGACACAAAACAAATTTTTGTATGATTTTGTTGATATTAGAAACCAATTACAATCAAATAGATTGTAATCAAATCAACAAAACAATTTGAGGTATTAACCAATGATATTATCCTTATGTATCGATCGCACAATCAACGGTTTCAAAATTTGCAAGTAAACTAGAGAGAGTGAGACATAGATTTATTTAGGTAGTTCTCCAGTCGACCTCGCTATGAGTACGTCTGCCCTCAATTCCGTTTGAAATTGAGATAATGAAAATTAACCTTTGCAAATGTAGTCTTACAAAAAAAACAAGTAGCAATCCAGCAATCAAAAACCCTTGACAATAATTTACAAGGCTAGCAATAATCAAGTCGAATATGAAGCCTTCAACGCCATCATGTCCTTCACCCTAGAACTAGGTGCACCGACTCTAATGGCTATAAGAGAAACTCTTAGTTGGTGGAAAAGCAAGTCGTTGAGGAGTACCAAAAAAAGAGCATTAGTTCATCAAATATCTACAAAAGGTACACGACTTGTTTAAACTTTAGATATAATTTATTGGATTAGGGTTTTGGAGGTTTTAGATAAATTGTTCAAATATAATATTTGTTGTTATAACATTTTTAAAATAAAAAATATTTTAATGATAAACAATATTTTATTATTTTATACAATTTTTTTTTAAATATTAATTTTTTGTTCATATTTTAAAAAAATCATTTTTCAAAACTCTCACTTCCACTCCATACAAAACCTTAGAGTTTAATTTTACATGTAATCATCATTAAATAGTTTAATAAAATATTAGTATTTTCACCCGTGATGCACAGAAAATAATTGACCTTAATATAAAATTATAATATTATAATAATATAGTTAATAATTAATAACATGTTTAAATAAATTTTAATATTATATACATAAAAGTAATTATAAAAGAGAAAAAAATTAATAAATACAGAAAAAAGTTATAGAAAAGTTAGTGGGGTAAAATTAGTGTGGCTAAATTATATTTTTGGCCCCTCTATTTTAGTATTTTCACGATTTTAGTCCCCCTATTTTATCTTTAAATATTTTTGGTCCCTATTCCCATTTTGGCTACCAAAAACGATTATATTTCACTTTTTAAAATACATGTTTTTCCTTCCTTGTAATTGTATAACACACAACTGATATTTTATTATATGCCACGTGTTTTAAAAAATGACATATAAGCGTTTTTTGTAGCCAAAGTAAGGATGAAGGACCAAAAGTGTTTAAAAACAAAATAGGAGGATGAAAATCGTAGAAGCACTAAAATAGGATGACCAAAATTGTAATTTAATCAATTAGTTTTAAGAAAAATTAAAAAGAAAAACAATAAATTTAGAAGTTCGTGGGTTTACAAAATATATTTTTGATTAATAGAAAAAAGAGGTAGTAGTTAATTTGAAAGTCTGGGCTAAGAAAAATATGAGCTAAATTAAAAAAAAAGAAAAAGTTAGAGGCATAAAGTTAATTTAAGAAAAAATATAAAAATAGAAGTTAATAGAATAAAGTTAATTTTAAAATAAATATTTAAAATATCTACATAATTAATAAAATAAAATATAATTAATTTCAGAAATTATATATATATATATATATATATATATATATATATATATATATATATATATATATATATATATATATATATATATATATATATATATTTGGTCCCCTATTTTGGTGTTTTCACGATTTTAGTCCTTCAAATTTAAATTAAAAAGAAAGAAAATAATAAGAAACACATTTGTGATTATTTAAACCTTTTACTTACAAAAATATCTAAGTTATGAGATCTGTTGTGAATCGGATGCCTTGAAACAAATATATATAAGCTTGTTGCAAGGTAGGAAAAAAGAATGAAGAACACGATGAACACAAGGATTGGTTATTAACTGCTATTCTTTCCTTTATCTTAAAACAAGATTACAAGTATACAAGAATAACAAATAACTCTCTCACCCTAAATTAGGATTTGCAGTATGCAATGATGAGAGACTAGTATGCTATTTATAATAAACCTAACATACTAAATTAATGGACTTTTATCACAAATACCCATTACAAGCTAATTTAGGGTACAAGCTAACTTAACCAATTGGACATAACAAACAAGCCCAATTCGATGCTAATAATCCTAGCATCCTTCAACCCAATAGAGTTCGATCCAATATCTCACAAATCTCCACCTTGGAACAAACTCTATTATCAACTAACGAATTAGTTTTCTTCATGCGACTTTATCAATGCATACGGTGGAAAAACTTGCAACTAGGCAATGTCTTGGTGATCATATCAGCAGCATTATGATCTGTCGAAACCTTCAGCACTTGGACTTCTCCACCTTCGATTACCCCTCTGACGAAATGCAGCCTCATATCAATGTGCTTGGTTCGCTCATGATAGGCTGAATTCTTCGACAGGTGTATTACACTTTGACTATCACATTTAACAGTGATAACTTCCCCTTGAATTTTCAACTCCTTAGTAAAACCTTCAAGCCACAATGCTTCTTTCACAACTTCAGTTAAAGCAATATATTCCGCATCAGTGGTTGATAATGCAACAACCTTCTGAAGTGTTGCTTTCCAACTAATAACTGTACCAAACATAGTGAAAACATATCCAGAAATAGATTTTATGGAATCCATACAACCTGCATAGTCAGAGTCGACATATCCTTCGATTACTGCTTTACTATCTTCACCAAAGGCTCCACCATAAATTAAGACTCTGTTCAGAGACCCATTTATGTACCTTAGAATCCACTTCAATGCTTGCCAGTGGGCCTTTCCAGGATTCGCCATGTACCTGCTTACAAGACTTACTGCATATGGTATGTCGGGTCTAGTACAAACCATAGCATACATCAAAGAACCTACTACATTAGCATATGGGATGCTATTCATATAAATTCTTTCGACCTCAGTACTGGGACATTGATCAATACTCAACTTGAATTGAGGGTTTGTTGGAGTCACAACAGGCTTCGAATTTGACATACCAAACTTTTCGAGAACCTTTCGTAAATATGCCTCCTGAGATAAGCATAACTTCGAGTGCTTTCTATCTCTTCGAATATCAATTCCAAGAATCACGGCTGCTCCTAGATCCTTCATTTCGAACTCCTTATTGAGTTCACCTTCACCCTCAATACCTCTTCGACATTGTTACTTGCTATGAGAATATCATCAACATAAAGCAACAAAATAACAAATGAATTACGGGGCGAAATCAAGTAAACACGGTGGTCGAACCGACTTCTAACGAAACTTATGCGTGTCATGAATTTGTCGAATCTCTATTCCACTGTCGAGGAGATTGTTTCAGCCCATATAAGGATCTATTCAACTTGCACATAATCTTCCTTTCCTTTTCGACATACCCTTGGTTGCCTCATCATGATTGTTTCATCTAGATCACCATACAAAACGATCTTCACATCCATCTGTTCCATTCAAGATCGAACTGTGCCACCATGGCAAGCAACATTCAAATGGACCTATGCTTCACAACAGGAGAAAACACATCATTGAAATCTATACCTTCTTTCTGAGTGAAACCCCTTACAACCAACCTTACCTTGTATCTTTTCGACGCCACTCCTTCGATTCCTTCCTTAACTTTGAAAATCCATTTACAGTTGACTAACCTGGCTCTAGCATGTTTCTTGATCAATTCCCAAGTGTTGTTATCATGAAGAGACTTCATCTCATCATCCATGGCCTTCATCCATTCAGTCTTATTTCGACTCCTCATAACTTCCTTATGGTCTCTTGGTTCTTCGTCCAGAACCTCACTTGCAGAGATTAAGGCATAAGCTATAAGATCTGTATACCCATACCTTTGAGGTGGTTTGATGACTCTTCGTATCCTATCTCTTGCTAATAGATAGTCATCAACAGTTTCCTCAACTTCATCAGCATCATCTGCTTCTTCGACTTTATCTGGGATATGCAATTCAGCATCAACATGCTCCACCTCAACAGGAATATCTACCTGTTCCAGCTCTTCGTCAGATACTTCTGCACTTCGACCAACATCATCCTGTCATACCCCAAAATTTTCCCTCCATCTTCTCAAGATATTTCATACATCCATACTCAAGGATTCCTCAAGAGTTGATCAGACAAACTCTCTCCTAGACAATCAACCCAAACTAGGGTTTGGTGATTCTCAGCTCCAGATGGACTTCCAACATCTCCAATGTTCATCATGCCTCCTCATATGCTTCAAAGATTCTCCATGTCAAGTTTCAAGCCTCACAAGTCAAGTTTCCTCAGACAATTGCTCAAATGGTTGAAAATCAGTTGTATTGGACAAAAAGTAAACTGTGGTCAACATACAGTCAAACTTCATAATTTTTGGTCAACATCCTCATTTTGAAGTTATGTTCATAATTTGATCAAGGGTTGATCATGATTCATCAAGAAAACTCAAGATTTGCTCAAAAGTCAAACTTTCTAAATTAGGGTTTCTAGGTGAAAAGTCAACTAAACTTTGACTGATCATAACTTCTTCATTCTTTCTCAGAAATTTTTCCACCACCTCTTGTTTTGAAGGAAATTCAATTCTCTACAACTTCATGTCTCACAAGAATGTCCAAAAAATGCTTCATTTGAGAGGTATGGCTCAAAACATTACAGGTCATTTTCAAAGTCAACAAAAAGTCAACTTTTTGTTTTGAAGATATATTGAGCATGGAAACTCCAATTGAGATGATACCAAAAAGGTTGGTTAGAGGACTCTTAGAGATTTTCAAAAAGTCCAAGAACACTCAAAAATGTGGAAAATTGAGCAAGATACACCATTCAGAAGTTGGACAATTTTGGACAATTGCACAAAAGGACATTTTGGTCAAAATGCAAAATTTTCCAAATGGGCCTAAAATCTTTTGATCCAAACTTGTTCATGACATTACTCTTGACCCATAAATGCTTGGCCATGGCAATTTTCTATTTTATTAATTTATTTTTGAATTTTAGAACATTTAATTCAAAATTAAATTATATAAAATATGAAAATAATATATTTTTCCAAAAGGGCTGATTTTATACCAAACTTGAGGTCCAAGGAAGCCCAAAACACTTGCCAATTTCGTGCATGATCATGCATTGAAGAGGAAATCAAATTTCTTTCAAAATTTGATTTTTATTTGAAAAATATTGAATGCTCCAAATCAAATCTTTTTTGCTTGTTTTTCCTCTCTCAATTTACTCTATAAATAGCCAGCATTACACACTACAAAGGGAACGAAACCCTAGCCCAAGAAAGAACCCTTATTTTGCCAAAAAAATTTCACAAACTTTTGAAATTCGAATTCCAAATAGCAGCCACTTTCAGCCTCTCTCAAGCACTCAATCGTGTTCTAAAGGTAAGGATGAGTAAGTTTACATCAAAAGCAATGGTTGAGTCAATCTAAATCGTGCCTTACATGATCATACATATGCATATGTTTTTTAAATCCGTTTTCTAATTTCCATCGTGTTTTGCCTGAATCTAACCATCATTATGAGTTCCTGGAGTATCATAGAGCAGGTCTGGGCGGTTACATGAAGCTCATGCTAACCGGAATTCAAATTGCCATGGCTAGGGCAGTTTTTGTTCTTTCTTTCGAAACTCACGATGCATCCGTTTTCAGTCGAAACCAATAGCGCCATTGAACTCAGGAGGGTCGATTTAGGGGGAATAGGGTTTTCTTTTGCTTTGATTTCTTTTATTTCGCAGGTTTGAAGTTCGTCGTCACCGGAGAAGACGACCGGAGCTAGGGCTCCGGCGTCGGTGACCTGTTGACTTCGGCGTGGGCCTGCGTGGCATGATCGTACTCCCTGATTCGCTCATTCCATCCAGCTGGGGTCCACGCACGCTGACTCTGATTTTCAAACATCCATGACGCGTCACCATTTATATTCATTTGTTTTCAATGCTTCAAACACCAGATGTCAAATGGCCTAGTGGTTAAAGCGCTGCCTGTTCAGAGATTCCCCTCAGGGTCACGAGTTTGATCCTCTCCCGCACCGGTTTTGCATTTCCTTTTTACAAACTTCACTATTTTCATATTTTCCATATTTTCTTATTTTATTTAATATTTTCATGAATTTTAATTCTTTTCACAATTTTATTTTATGCATTAAAAGATTACCAAAATATTTTTTCCTTTTGCATTTATTTTCTGAAAATGTTTATTTAATTTATAAAATTAAAAAAATATAATTTTGCATGCATATTTATTTTTATTCATAATTTAGCATTTAAATCAATTTTAATTAGTTTTAAATTATTAAATTGCATTAAAAAAATCCCAAAAAATTATTTTAGCATATTTATGTTATTTCCAGCATGTCATATTTTTCCCAATTAAAAATTTGCATTTTTACTAACATTTTCCTCTTATTCAATTTCATCGTATTTTCCGATTTTCTTATCTTTTCACAGGTTATTCCGTTTCAGACGTTTATTCTTTTACTATTTTCTTTTTCCAATAATGTAATTGCTCATGGGATGTAATAGTTTAAATTAGGTTTTTTATTTTCCGCAAGTTTAAATTATGTATCTGCCCCAAAGCCATGTAATAGCGTAGGACATTTACCTTTCCGCATCTTTACATTCCGCATTTTAATTTTCGCACCCTATAAATTGCTAGTAACTAGGCGTGTATGGCAAGATAATAATCAACACAGCTCACTAATTTTCAAGATAAAATATCTGAATCAACACACTCTTTTCACACATGCACCCCTTAGGGTAATTGTCTCTCGTTGCCTTTACGAATTCAAAATGGTCATGTCCCTCGAACGTAGAGGTATTCTAGCACCGTTGCCTTCAAACAAATCATCATAGTCCCTTCGATACAAAGATCATAAGACCCACGATGTCGCCTCCGAATACATGATCTTGACCCTCGATTGTCGCCTACGAAAAATGATGATAGTCCCTTCGAATGTGCTAGGATACTTCCTACAAGTTGCTTTCTATGACCATCCGATGTCCCTTCGAATGTCCCGCTTACATCCAACACGAATGGAGTTACCTACCAACTAATGGTATGGATGACACTATTCTAAAGGAACGTAAAATAATACGAAAAAACGACCAATTCTGAGTAGGTAATAAGACTTTTAGTTGCTTGCTCTATCAAAATACTTTTCACACCTCACACTTTTGTCAAAATTCAAACTCTTTTCAAAACAAAACATTTCCAAACACTTTGTATACATTCCTACATGAATCATTACAAAGTCAAAGCGAAATTCCTTTTCAAAACATTTTTGTCAAACACACAGAAAGCACAATTTTAAAGTGATCTAAGAGCAACTAAGAGCCCGTAGATAACTACGGATGGAAAGGGGTGCTAATACCTTCCCTTTTCATAACCTTCTCCCTTACTCAGAATCTAACGAAGGTCTTTTTCTGTACTTTTACCTTCCCTTAATTGGATAAAAATAAAAGTCGGTGGCGACTTTTGCTATCCGCACATTTGCGATACCAAACACAAAAAGTCAGTTCACCGTATCACACATCCGTTTTCTTGAAATCCATTTCAGCTTCATTGAAAACAACATCTCGACTGGTGATAATTCTTCTGTGACCTGACTCTAGGCACCATAGCCTATAAGCTTTGACTCCTTCGGGATATCCATGAACATGCATTTAAGAGCTCTAGGTTCGACCTTGTCTTGCCTAATGTGAGCATAGGCTACGCAGCCAAATACTCTCAGTTTGTCGAGATTTGGTGGATGTCCCGACCAAACTTCTTCAGGTGTCTTCATATCTAACGCAATCGAAGGACATCTATTTATCATATATGTTGCTGTCGAAACAGCCTCAGCCCAAAACACCTTCTTTAATCCACACTAGTCAACATGCATCTAACTCTCTCCAAGATGGTTCGATTAAACCTTTCGGCCAAACCATTTTGTTGTGGAGTGTCTGCGGAGTTCGTGTCTTGCAATACCGGCGGCACAAAAACAGCCGAATGCCTCATTGCAAAATTCAAGACCATTATGCATTCTCAACCTCTTGACCTTTACGCGGTTTGGTTTTCGACCGAGTCTTCCAACCTTTGAAATTCTCAAAAGTTTCATCCTTAGTCTTACGAATGAATACCCATAACTTTCGGAATAGTCATCTACTATGGATAGAAAATACCTTGCTCACGAATGTGATGGACACCTTGCGGGCCCCAAAGATCGGCATGGATGTAATCAAGGGATCCATGTGTTCTTTGTTTTCCTTTGTTGAACTTCACTCAAGATTTTCCAAGTACACGGGGTTCACAAAACTTTAACTTTTCGACTTTGTCTCCACCAAGCAAATTTTGTTTCCCAATTCGACGGACCCTTTCACTGACATGGCCTAATCTCATGTGCTAGATTTCTGTCTTCGACAAAGGTTTCGTGGATGCAACATTTGTCGAACCACTTACAACTTTAGCCACAAGGGTATACAAGCCTTGTTTCTTCACGCCTCTCAAGACTTCCTTGACCCCTTCATGACTCTTAGAATATTTTCTCTCCTTGAAAAACATATCCTTTCTTGTCGAATTCACCAAGAGAAATCAAATTTCTCTTCAAATCGTACATACGACTTGATCAATAACCTTATTGACTCATCATGGAGTTTGAATCTCACGGATCCCACACTGTAATCTTGCAAGCTTTGTTGTTTCCCGAATACGGATCCACCATCTTGATCACATAATTCCTCAAACAAGTCTTTGTTTGGAGTCATGTGCCAAGTGCACCGAATCCATAATCCATTCCTTGACGAGTTCTTTGCTCGAAACCACAAGAACATCGGATGATTCGAAATCATCTTGAACAATAATTGCATTGCCATTATCCTTTCCTCCATGATTTTCAAGCGTTCAGGGGCACACTTTTCTTGTGTGACCCTCCTTCTACAATGATAGCATCGAATACTAGATGCTTCACCACTGTAAAACTTGGACTTTTACCTTTCTTCTTGTCGAACTTATTATCCTTTCGCAAGAATTTTCCTTTAACGGTCAAACCTTCACCAACCGTCGAAGGTTTATGCTCCTTTCGTTCATTCAAGTCCTTGAATACAGGTGATTTAACCTCTTCAAAGGTCGGGACTCCTTCCATACAAGAGAGTTTCTTTGAAGTGGGCATGTGATCGGGCAGCGCGCAACATAGCTTGATCTTCATCATCGATCTTCACATCAATATTTTCAAGATCAAGAATCGACATTGAACATATCCAACTTTCACCAACACTTTGTCTTCAATCATCTTGAATGAATACAAAGCTTGCTTCAGGTAGAGTCGATTCACCAACGATTTAGTCATGTACAAACTTTCAAGTTTCACCCATAACCCTACCACCGTCGTCTCCTTTGATACCTGTCGAAGAACCTTATCACCAAGGCTCAACAAAATTGCGTTGTGGGCCTTCTCTATCATTGCCTTCTTCTCAGCTGTCGTCAACTCTTCGTTCATGGCTGACTCTCCCTTCAACGCTTCCAACCAACCCTGCTGAACTAGTAGGGCTTTCATCTTCAAGCGCCACTCCGGTGAACTTTTCAATCTCATACTTTGTCGAAGGCATCTTCTCCACACTCACCGCACCAATTTGTTGTGAATCGGATGCCTTGAAACAAATATATATAAGCTTGTTGCAAGGTAGGGAAAAAGAATGAAGAACACGATGAACACAAGGATTGGTTATTAACTACTATTCTTTCCTTTATCTTAAAACAAGATTACAAGTATACAAGAATAACAAATAACCCTCTCACCCTAAATTAGGATTTGCAGTATGCAATGATGAGAGACTAGTATGCTATTTATAATAAATCTAACATATTAAACTAATGGGCTTTTATCACAAATACCCATTACAAGCTAACTTAGGGTACAAGCTAACTTAACCAATTGGACATAACAAACAAGCTCAATTCGATGCTATAAGTTTTGGTCCCCCTATTTTGGTGTTTTCACGATTTTAGTCCTCCAAATTTAAATTAAAAAGAAAGAAAATAATAAGAAACACATTTGTGATTATTTAAACTTTTTACTTACAAAAATATCTAAGTTATGAGATCTAATTTAATATGAAAAAGTTTAAAAATTCATAAAAAATTATTAGATAAAATATAAATTTCATAAACATGATTTAGCGATGGTTGTGATTATTAGAATGAAAATGAAAAGTATAAAATACAATAATAAGAAATAAACAATAACATACAAAGATGAATTTATATGTGATGATTTCAATTAATTTTTGTAACGTGACCACTAACAATTCAATTATTAATAAAATATATTTTGTTGTTATTATTCAAAGTTTGTAGCTATATCAAAATAAATATAACAAAATATTAGAAAAATATATAAATTAAAAAGTGAAGAAAATAAGAAATATATTTTTTTATTACTTAAAATTTGTTCTTACAAAAATAAATATATAAAAAATTAATTAAAAAAAGAAGTTAAGGAAGGAAGAAAATAAAAATCGAATAATAGAAAATCACTTAATGAGAATGATTCAATTTTATAACAACAAATAATAAAAAAAAGACAAAATATTTTTTTTGTCATGTATATTTATGTCAAGATTTATTTTGGTCTCTTAACTTAAAAAAAGTTAATATTAATCCCTTAATTCTTCAAAACGCTTTATTTTAGTCATTTTTATCTAATTAACGACGGAAAAACTTAGAAATTCGTCGCCAAATAGACAAAAAAGATTAAAAATGGAGCATTTTGAAGAGTTATGGAAATAATATGAAATTTTTCTGAGTTAAAGGACCAAAATGAACTTTGACGTAAACATAGAAGATCAAAAAAGATATTTTGCCTAAAAAAAAAACTTAAATGATGGAGGCAACAAAGAAATTAAATGCATTTTTTAATATGTACTTTTTAGTATGTAAAATGAGATTAAATGCATTTTTCAGATGCTTCAGTATATATCTAAAATGAGATAGTAGAAAGAAGATGATTTGTAGAAAGAAAACGATTTGTAGAAAGAAGGAGCAATATAAAATATCAATTAGTAAATGAGTGATAATAAGATAAATGAGTTAGTGACGGTAATAGTGAGCAGACACACATGCAAGTAGAATCAATTGGGGTCAAGTGACCCCACTAATTTTTATATTTAAAATCAATAATAATTATTTTTAATATAATGATCCCACATAAAATATTTTAATGTCCCCACACCGTTCATTTGTTTTAAAGTCTAATTTTTAAGAAACATAAATTTGATAGTAACTTTTACTTTATTGTTTTTTTTAAATATTTTTTGTCAAAAGTAAGTAGTAATTAAAAAGGCATGAGGAAGTTGAATAACTTCTTTTAACTAAATATGCATAAGTATCGTAACATATTTCTTTACCATTTTCACTCTCCTTTTATCTTTCTCTCTCTTCTACACACTACTTTATTTTTTTCTTCACAACTCTCTTCTACTTTAAGTCTTTCTTTTTTTTTTATCTCTTATCAAAGTGAAGCTAAGAGACAATACTTCAAGTAAGTTTCTTTCTTCATTCAATTTTTATTCTGGGTATATTATATTATTGTGTTGTAGTTTTATATTTTGTCTCAATTTATTATGATGATTTTAATGTTAAACTTATGCTTGTAGTTATCTAATGTTGTTGGAGCATCATGCAAGCGTAGAGATATTCTTAGAAAAAGTTAAATTCTTAAAGTAATGGAAGCATTAGAGAATGGAGAAATATTAACTGGTCGTGTATTGATTCAAGAAACTACACTAACAAGAGCCGGAGATATTAGATGGATATCACATTATGGAGCATTACTAAGGTTGGTTTCTTTATTTCCTTCTAGGTGTGATGTAATACCCCGATATTTTCGATTATTAAATAATTTGAATTTGAATTATTTATTTAATTAAAAATTAAATTATTAGTATTTTTGAAATTATTGGAATTGGTTGAATAAAGTGAAAAGTTGGACTGTGGTGTAAAGAGTATAGTGGAGGTGAGTGTAGTAAAAGGCTCTAATCCCATTATTTGTTATTATTATTTTTAGAATAACAAGGAACAAAAAGAAAGGAAAAGAAAAGTGAGAAGGCAGTTGAGATTTTTATCGCACGTGAGAAGTGCAGAAAGCAATGGAAGAAAGAACCAAGAACTCTCAAGGTCAAGAATTTCTCACAGGTAAGGGGTGATTTCTCTTAGTTATTATGCCCTATAAGTTTTGGGATCAATAGAATTGATTGAGTATGTTAGGAATCCCAATTTAGGATTTTCTAGGTTTGCAGAATTTGACCCTAAACTGTCTAATTGCATGAAATTGAACCAACCACATGATATAGAATTGGTAGGGATTGTTGGAATGTGTGGTTTTGCATCATAATGTTGATTGTTGGATGATTTTGGTGTTGTTTGGTGTTTCGATTCGTATGGGTTTGATAAGAATTGAGTTGGAAAATAGCATGCTGTCAAAAATTGAAGTTTCTGCTACAGGTGGTCGCAAGAACCAGTTCCTGTGTCGGAGGAACCGGGTTCCTAGTATAATTTCCAGAGAGGAGGAAATTTTGTGTCTGAGAAACCGGTTACTCCTAGGGAGGAACCGGGTTCCCAGTGTAAAATTTGCAAAGAAAACTGATTTTCACGCAGGAACCGGTTACCTCCTGGGAGGAACCGGGTTCCCCATACAAAATTCCAGAGAGCGTGTTTTCACATAGTGTGGGAACCAGATTCTCCCTTGGAGGAACCGGTTACCACTGTAACATTTTGAAAAATTAATAAACTTTAAAAAATCGTAACTTTCAAACCGTAAGTCCGTTTTAATCGCTGTTTTGGACAATATTCTTTAAATTAAATTCTCTATTTTATAAAATGAAGAAAATAACTGTAACTTGAGTCTATTTTGAAAATGCGTTGATTTTCTAATTTTGCGGTTTGTTATTATGTGCATATTTGACGTAGATGCAACGGTGTATTCATGATAAATGATTGTATCATGTTTTGGTGGATGATGTGCATGTTTATGCTGTTTGATGTGTGCATGATAATGATTGTATCATGTTTTGGATCGACAATGGTTTATGATGTTTGATGTTATCATAACCCGTGTTGAATGTTGCATGCTTTTATGATGTGCATGCATATACATTCTGGTGGTAGCTAATTCCCATTGTGTGGAATTAGTGAGTATTTCCAATAACCGTTCCTGGGTGATTATGGGTGGTGAGGCTGGATTCATGTCCGGGTGATTATGGACGAATTAATGTTACTGTATCCGGGTGATTATGGATAAGTGTGTGACTTAGTTAGCTTATGGTACCACATGCATATATTCTTGCATTGCATTTTGTGTGAATTATAACATGATAGGCTGTGTTATAATTTGTTTGCCATGTTTGGGTGTTTG
This sequence comes from Vicia sativa, assembly GCA_021764765.1. Taxonomy (NCBI): domain Eukaryota; kingdom Viridiplantae; phylum Streptophyta; class Magnoliopsida; order Fabales; family Fabaceae; genus Vicia; species Vicia sativa. Next base: position 225,105,674 of record CM038792.1, read on the forward strand.
ATTTTGAATTGAAATGGTGAAAATTGACTTATCTGATTATGCTAAAAAGGGCGGACTAATAACTTGAGATATTTTATTATTTTGAGAAGCTTATAATGCATTTTAATTATGATGATGTCTCACTCTTACTTTGATGATTTCAGATTGAAGTTTAGCGGCTTAGGAGCTGGTGAGGATGACTCATAGAGCTGTGCATTTTATTTTTATTCGCGTGTCAGTGTCATGCTCTGGTCTTGTAACACTGGGGAACGTTTGGTTTAGAGTTATAATTAAACTCTGTTGATTATTTAAGATTGTTTTTGGATAATTGTTTTCAGAACTAAGGCGTTGACCTTGAAGTTTTGTTAGTTTGAGTTTATCCAAGTTTTGAGAATAATTCCGCTGTGTAGAACATGTTTCTTTTATGATTATTTTAATGATGTTCTTCAGTAAAGCATGACATCTGTTTGGATTTTATTTTTATCAATTGTGACGCCCTTTATTTACATGTCAACTCTGAATTAATTATATATTTGCGGGGTATTTTAGAAGGGTGTTACAATTGTGGTATCAGAGCATAGTCGGTCGTTGTGACCAGTGTCTTAGTGTCGTTATCCCTTTTGTATGCGACTAGTGCAAGGTAACACTGTCGATACTTATGTTCTAATGAGAATTGTTTTGTGAATTTCTCAGAAGAATGGCTGGAAGAGGTAACGGAAGAGACGATGCTGCAATTGGTGAGGCTTTAGGAATGTTTGCTGGTGTGCTTGGAGGAAATCAGCAGGGAGCTAGTATTGGTGCTGACAGGCAGTTGGGAAATTTTCAGAGGAACAATCCTCCGTTGCTCAAAGGCACGCATGACCTTGAAGGTGCTCAGAAGTGGCTGAAGAGGATTGGAAGGATCTTCCGAGTGATTGATTGTACTGAAGATCTGAAAGTGAGGTATGGTACCTATATGCTGGCAGAGGAAGCTGGTGATTGACGGGTTGCTACCAGAACCGAGATGGAGCAAGATGGTGTTGTGCTGACTGGAGCTGCGTTCAGAAGGGCTTTTCTGAGAAGGTATTTTCCTGAAGGCATTCGGGGAAAGAAAGAGATCGAGTTTTTAGAGCTCAAGCAAGGCAACAAGACTGTAAGTGAGTATGCTTCCAAATTCACTGAATAAGCTAAGTACTATGCTCACTATAACAACGATGAAGAGGGAGAATTTTCTAAATGTATTAAGTTTGAGAACGGTCTCCGTGATGAGATTAAGCAGGGTATCAGATATCAGCGTATTCGCAGGTTTTCTGATTTGGTGGATTGTAGTAGGATTCTGGAAGAGGATCTTGCTAATACTAGGTCTAATTCTCACGGGTTTGCTGATAAGAAAGGAAAGCAACAGATGGATCGTGGCAAATTGTACGACAGGAATAACTAGAGGTCTGGTGGGTGGAAAAGGCCTAGTGGGGGAGATTCTAGTGCTTCCATTAAGTGCTACAAGTGTGGTGAGATGGGTCATCGTATTCAAGAATGCAAGAGTAATGATAAGAAGTGTGTCAAGTGTGGAAAACTCGGGCATGTGGCTAATGATTGCAGAATGAGAACTGTGACTTGTTACAACTGTGGAGAGGAAGGTCATACTCGTCCGCAGTGTACTAAACTAAAGAAAGAGCAGTCTGGTGGTAAGGTGTTCGCTTTATTTGGGTCAGAGACTAATCCAGATGATCGGTTGATTAAAGGTACGTGTTTTATTAATGACACACCTTTGATTGCAATTATTGATATTGGAGCGACTCATTCGTTTATTGCTTTGGATTATGCTAAAAGATTGAATTTGGATATATCTAATATGGATGGAAGTATGGTTATTGACACTCCTGTGTCGGGTTCAGTGACTACTTCATTTGTTTGTAGGAATTGTCCTATTGTGATTTTGGTAGAGGTTTCGGTATGGATTTAGTGTGCCTACCATTAGAACAACTTGATATCATCCTTAGAATGAACTAGTTGAAATTCAACCAGGTTCATATCAACTATTTTGAGAAGACAATTAGTTTTCCTAAAGTGGCTAGTGTCGAAGATTTGACTATGTCTGTTAAGCAGATCAATGTAGCTGTTAATGATGGTGCGGTAGTGTTTATGATGTATTATTCGACGGAAGCGAAAGGAAAACCTAAGAGTAATGAATTACCAGTTGTGAATGAATTTCTAGAAGTTTTCCCAGAAGATGTTAGTGAATTGCCACCTGAGAGAGAAGTGGAATTTACTATAGATTTGATTCCTGGAACTAGTCCGGTGTCGATGGCGCCTTATCGCATGTGGACATCCGAATTGAAGAAGCAATTAGAGGAGTTACTTGAGAAGAAGTTTATTCATCCTAGTGTTTCGCCATGGGGTGCTCTTGTGTTGTTGGTTAAGAATAAATAAGGTTCGATGAGATTGTGTGTCGATTACAGACAGTTGAACAAAGTTACGATCAAGAATCGGTATCCATTGCCAAGGATTGATGATTTAATGGATCAGCTGGTTGGGGCTTGTGTATTCAGTAAGATCGATTTGAGGTCTGGATATCATCAGATTCTTGTGAAGACGAAAGATATTCAAAAGACTACATTTAGAACGAGGTATGGACATTACGAGTATTATGTTATGTCGTTTGGAGTTACTAATGCACCTGGTGTTTTTATGGAGTATATGAACATGATATTTCATCCGTATCTTGATAAGTTTGTAGTGGTTTTTATTGATGACATTTTGATCTACTCAAAGAGCGATGAAGAGCATGCAGAACATCTCAAAATTATGTTGGAGTCGTTGAAAGACAAGAAGCTCTTTGCGAAGTTGTCTAAGTGTGAATTCTGGTTAAGTAAAGTAAGTTTTCTTGGTCATGTGATTTCCAAGAATGGTATTGATGTGGATCCTACGAAGGTAGAAGAGGTATCTCAGTGGGAAGCACCGAAGAATGCTTTTGAAATCCGTAGTTTTCTTGGTCTTGCAGGTTACTGTAGAAAGTTCATTGAAGGATTTTTGAAGTTAGCTTTACCGTTAACTAAGTTGATGAGGAAAGGGCAAGTGTTTGTTTGGGATTCTGAATGCGAGAAAGGTTTCCAAGAGCTGAAGAAGAGATTGATTAGTGCTCCGATTTTGATTTTGTCGAATCCGACAGAGTCTTTTGTTGTGTACTGTGATGCTTCACTGATGGGTTCAGGTGGTGTTTTGATGCAGGATTAGCAGGTAGTAGCTTATGCTTCAAGACAATTGAAGGTCCATGAAAGGAATTATCCGACTCATGATTTGAAGTTGGCGGTTGTAGTGTTTGTTCTGAAGTTGTGGAGTTATTATTTGTATGGATCTAGATTCGAGGTATTCGGCAATCATAAGAGTCTGAAGTATCTCTTTGATTAGAAAGAACTCAATATGAGACAGAGAAGATGGTTAGAATTTTAGAAGGATTATGATTTTGGTTTGAATTACCATCCTGGTAAGGCAAACGTTGTTGTAGATGCGTTGAGTAGGAAATCTTTGCATATGTCTATGTTGATGGTGCGTGAATTGGATTTAGTTGAGCAATTCATAGACTTGAGTTTGGTATGTGAGAACACTTCTAATAGTGTTAAGTTGGGAATGCTGAAGTTGAGTGCTGGTATTCTTGATGAAATTCGAATTGGGCAGAAATCTGATGTCAGTTTAGTTGATAAATTGACGTTGATCAACCAAGGTCAAGGAGATGAATTCTGAAATGACGAGAATGGTGTTATGAGGTTTGGTGATAGAGTTTGTGATCCGGATATTGCTGAAATTAGGAAGAGTATTCTAGAAGAAGGACATCGTAGTGGATTGAGTATTCATCCAGGTGCTACTAAGATGTATCTTGACTTGAAAAGGTTGTTTTGATGGCCTGGAATGAAGAAGGAAATTGTTGAGTTTGTCTATACTTGTTTGGTTTTCCAAAAGTCGAAGATTGAACATCAGAAGCCGTCAGGATTGATGGAACCGTTGTTTATTCCGGAATGGAAATGGGATGGCATTTCTATGGATTTTGTATCTGGTCTACCGAGGACGTCTAAGAATTGTGATGCTATTTGGGTTATCGTGGACAGGTTGATGAAATCTGCTCATTTTATTCTGATGAGAATGGATTATCCGATGGAGAAGTTGGCTCAGCTGTATGTTGAGAGGATCGTGAGTTTGCACGATATTCCTTCTAGTATTGTGTCAGATAGAGATCTAAGGTTTACGTCTAAGTTCTAGATAAGGTTGCAAGAAGCCTTGGGTACTAAGTTGAGGTTGAGTTCTGCTTATCATCCGCAAAAAGATGGTCAGACGGAGAGGACGATTCAGTCGTTAGAGGACTTGTTACGTGCTTGTGTGTTGGAGAAAGGTGGAACGTGGGATAGTTACTTACCTTTGATTGAGTTTACCTACAACAATATTTTTTATTCGAGTATTGGTATGGCTCCGTTTGAGGCATTGTTTGGAAGGAAGTGTAGGACGCCATTGTGTTGGTATAAATCTGGAGAAAGTGTTGTGGTTGGACCGGAGATTGTTCAACAGACTTCAGAAAATATTAAGATGATTCAAGAGAAGATGAGAGCTTCTCAGAGTTGTCAAAAGAGTTATCATGATAAGAGAAGGAAGAATCTCGAGTTTAGTGAAGGAGACCATGTGTTTATGCGAGTTACTCCGATGACTGGTATTAGTCGAGCCTTGAAGTCAAAGAAGTTAACTCCGTGTTTTATTGGTCCATTTTAGATTATAAAGAAAGTTGGAAGAGTTGCTTATCAGATTGCTTTATCGCCGTCACTTACGAATTTGCATGATGTATTCCATGTATCTCAGTTGAGGAAGTACATCGTTGATCCGTCTCATGAGATTCATGTAGGTGATATACAGGTACGAGATAATCTGACTGTGGAAGCATTGCCTGCGAGGATTAAGGATCGGAAGTTGAAGCAGTTGCGAGGTAAAGAGATAGCTCTGGTTAAAGTAGCTTGGGGAGGACCAACAGGTGGTAATGTTATTTGGGAGTTGGAGAGTCAGATGAAGGACTACTATCCCGAACTTTTCGCCTAAGGTATGTTTTCGAGGACGAAAACTCTTTTAGTATAGGAGATTGTAACACCCCAATATTTTCGATTATTAAATAATTTGAATTTGAATTATTTATTTAATTAAAAATTAAATTATTAGTATTTTTGGAATTATTGGAATTGGTTGAATAAAGTGAAAAGTTGGACTGTGGTGTAAAGAGTATAGTGGAGGTGTGTGTAGTAAAAGGCTCTAATCCCATTATTTGTTATTATTACTTTTAGAATAATAAGAAACAAAAAGAAAGGAAAAGAAAAGTGAGAAGGCAATTGGGATTTTCATCGTACGTGAGAAGTGCAGAGAGCAAGGGAAGAAAGAACCAAAAACTCTCAAGGTCAAGAATTTCTCACATGTAAGGGGTGATTTCTCTTAGTTATTATGCCTTATAGGTTTTGGGATCAATATAATTGATTGAGTATGTTAGGAATCCCAATTTAGGATTTTCTAGGTTTGTAGAATTTGACCATAAACTGTCTAATTGCATGGAATTGAACCAACCACATGATATAGAATTGTTAGGGATTTTTGGAATGTGTGGTTTTGCATCATAATGCTGACTGTTGGATAATTTTGGTGTTGTTTGGTGTTTTGATTCGTATGGGTTTGATAGGAATTGATTTGGAAAATAGCATGCTGTCAAAAATTGAAGTTTCTGCTACAGGCGGTCGCAGGAACCGATTCCTGTGTGGGAGGAACCGGATTCCTGGTATAATTTCTAGAGAGGAGGAAATTCTGTGTCTGAGGAACCGGTTACTCCTGAGGAGGAATCAGGTTCCCAGTGTAAAATTTGCAAAGAAAATTGATTTTTATGCAGGAACCGGTTACCTCCTGGGAGGAACCGGGTTCCCCATACAAAATTCCAGAGAGCGTGTTTTCACATAGTGTGGGAACCAGATTCTCCCTTGGAGGAACCGGTTACCACTGTAACATTTTGAAAAATTAATAAACTTTAAAAAATCGTAACTTTCAAACCGTAAGTCCGTTTTAATCGCTGTTTTGGACAATATTCTTTAAATTAAATTCTCTATTTTATAAAATGAAGAAAATAACTGTAACTTGAGTCTATTTTGAAAATGCGTTGATTTTCTAATTTTGCGGTTTGTTATTATGTGCATATTTGACGTAGATGCAACGGTGTATTCATGATAAATGATTGTATCATGTTTTGGTGGATGATGTGCATGTTTATGCTGTTTGATGTGTGCATGATAATGATTGTATCATGTTTTGGATCGACAATGGTTTATGATGTTTGATGTTATCATAACCCGTGTTGAATGTTGCATGCTTTTATGATGTGCATGCATATACATTCTGGTGGTAGCTAATTTCCATTGTGTGGAATTAGTGAGTATTGCCAATAACCGTTTCCGGGTGATTATGGGTGGTGAGGCTGGATTCATGTCCGGGTGATTATGGACGAATCGATGTTACTGTATCCGGGTGATTATGGATCAGTGTGTGACTTAGTTCACTTATGGTACCACATGCACAGAGTCTTGCATTGCATTTTGTGTGAATTATAACATGATAGGATGGTTTCCTGTGTTATAATTTGTTTGCCATGTTTGGGTGTTTGATTATGAATTGAAATGGTGAAAATTGACTTATTTGATTATGCTAAAAAGGATGGATTAATAACTTGAGATATTTTATTGTTTTGAGAAGCTTACACTGCATTTTAATTATGATGAAGTCTCACCCTTACTTTGATGATTTCAGATTGAAGTTTAGCGGCTTAGGAGCTGGTGAGGATGGCTCATAGAGCAGTGCATTTTATTTTTATTCCCGTGTCAGTGTCATGCTCTGGTCTTGTAACACTGGAGAACGTTTGGTTTAGAGTTATAACTAAACTCTGTTGATTATTTAAAATTGTTTTTGGATAATTGTTTTGAGAACTAAGGTGTTGACCTTGAAGTTTTGTTAGTTTGAATTTATCCAAGTTTTGAGAATAATTCTGCTGTGTAGAACATGTTTCTTTTATGATTATTTTAATGACGTTTTTCAGTAAAGCATGACATTTGCTTGGATTTTATTTTTATCAATTGTGACACCTTTTATTTATATGTCAACTCTGAATTAATTATATATTTGCGGGGTATTTTAGAAGGGTGTTACATATGATGTACTAGATATGATTTTAAAAGACATCGTTAAAATATCAAGATATATTGGGAATTACTAATGATTTGTCTCAAGCATTGCAAAGAAAAGATCAAGATATTGTAAATGCTATGACATTCTATTACTAAAAATTCGCTTTTAGTGACCGATTTAGTGACCAAAATTTTTTGGTCACTCTAGCCACCGGAATTTAATATTCATGAATAAATTTTTAGATGTCACTAAATCGCTCTCACATTAATTTTAGCCACCAATTTAGTGACCGAATTTAGTGACAAAAAATTTAATATAAAATTTATTTCATATAAAAATTAGTGACTAAAATTTTGGTTTCAAATACCTTTTTCTTTTTATTAAGTTATTATTTTCCTCACAAAAATTTAGTGACATGATTCTTTGTAAAATTTAAATTCCATTTTATTTTAGAATTTTAAATAAAAGTATTATTTTATAACAAATAAGCATATACTTCAACAAAAATTATACAATTTTATTTTTTATAGTTACAATAATAAATTTGTATAGTAAAATTTAATTTAAATATTTAATTTAAATTAAATAATATTTACTAATTTTTAAAATATTATTTAAATGTTTTAAAAAAATTCAGGCGTTAGTATAATATGTATATATATATTTAAATGTGAATTTAAACAAATGAAATGAGTTTTTGTAATGGTGAAGTAGGGCATTCATGACAACAAGAACAAGGTTGCTTGTTCGATCCTTACTTCTGAAAATTTTATCACTATTTACCATAATAAAATTTCAGTCACTAAAATCAGTCGTTATTTTAATTACAAATGCGGTCGATAAATTTCGGTCTCTAAATTCATCGCAAAAGTACTTTTTTGACTAAAATAAGATGGTCGCTAAATCGGTCACAATATGTTATAGTGACCGATTTTGAAGCTTTTCGGTCTCTAATTCGGTCACTAAAAATGAATTTTCTAGTAGTGTTCGTTAAAGTATCAAATGAGAGATTGCAAAAAAATAAGAGAATGTGGTTGGTCTAGTTTACTTGATGAAGTGAGATCGTTTTGTGAGAAGTATAGTATTGACATTATAAATATGGATGATGCCTTCATGTTACATGGAAAATCAAGACGTAATGTTGAAATAGTTTTAAACTTGCATCACTTTTAAGTCGAGTATTTTATCAAGTGATTGATAGACAACTTTAAAAGTTGAATAATAGATTTACATAGGTGAACAATGAATTGCTTATTTGTGTAGCAAGTTTAAGTCCACGAGATTTATTTTGTGCATTTGACAAGGAAAAATTGATTAAGTTGGCTCGATTTTATTCATCCAAAGTTTCTCCAATAGAGCTCATGGGACTCGACAATCAACTTGAAAATCATATCATGGATGTTTGTTCTAGTGAGCAATTTTCTAATTTACAGGGAATTAGTGCTCTTTCAAGAATGATGGTGGAGACTAAAAAACAACAGTTGAAAGAAGTTTCTCAGCAATGAATTTTTTGAAGAATCAATTGCACAATCGGACGAGGGATGATTTTTTGAATGATTGCTTGGTAACATATATAGAGAGTGATATATTTGATGGTGTTGAAAATGAAAAAAATCTTACAACACTTTTAAAATATAAAGACACGCAGAGAGCAATTATAATCCTTCAATATTGAGTTGTCTTCAATTTTTTATATACATTGGTATTTTGATTTGTAATATTTAATTTTTAGATATAGATTATAATATGCATTTATATAATTTTTATGAATGTTTATATATTTTTTATTTTGATTTTTATATTAAAAAAGTTAACATTGACCCCACTTATTAAAACTTCTGGATCCATCTGTGATAATGAGAGATAAGAATGTAAGGAGTTAGTGACAATAGAAAAAAATGAGTTAATGGTTTGTAGAAGGAATGAGCAACATAAAATGGTGAACATATAAAGTACCTTCTTTTTTCATTACTTGATTTAATAATAAAATTGTGAATTATAAATAATAGAAATAGTGGAAGTTAATTGAAATTCTGACAACAGATACTTGATGTCAAATAGAATGTTATGACACTGGTATCTGATGAACGTTTAAACAATATTAATAACAAGGTAAAAATAATAAAGGAGACAATTAATTGTTAACCCAGTTCGGTGTGTAACTACACCTACATCTGGGGGATACCAAACCAGGGAGGAAATCCACTATAAGAGGTGTTAATTCCAGATTAAACCAACTGTTTAAATCCTTCACTTAAGACCTACCCAATGCAACTTCAATCTAAGAACTTAGAACCTACTCACCCCCCTCAATCACAACAGTGATTACAAACCAATACTTAAAAGAATTACGAAGACATTCTTCAACACAAATACTTGATCATGCTTCAAAGCTTTTAATCAAGAGACATAGCACTCGTGCTTCAAAGCTTTGAGTGATAAAACTTACACTTACATAAAATCTTACTCCAATACAATTATCATCGTGATAATTGTTTGGCTCACAAGAAACTAAAACACACGAGAAACACTATATTCAGCACTCACAAATCAGGGTGATTTGCACGTCTTATTTTCTCCTTTTGTTTCTATTACAATTTGCACAACATAACACTAGGATTAATGAGTTTATAAAGATGCATGAGTGGACCTGGTCTTGGGCTTGCAAAACAATAATTAGGGTTAACCAATGTTAACCTAATTTCCACGTACAAAGGAGCTTAAGCACGGTTTCCTCCTGAAACGATCCAGCCCAGAATAAACTTACTTTCCTGAAAACTCTCAGGAAATTAAAACTGCATATTCCACTTATTCAGAATGTCTTAACATTAGATGTGACATCACACATCATGCACACTTCTCTTGCAGAACCTGTTCTTCTGAGAATAGCATAACATTTGTTATGAAAATATACTGAGTTGCATCTGAGAACACACTCCTCCTGCAGAATTGTCTTCATATCAGAATGTCATGACATCAGTCAAGACATTGGCACACCATCCTGGTTTTACCAAAAATTACAGCCAATACAAAACACTTACAAACTCCCCCTTTGGAATTTTTTTGGCTAAAACCATCTAATCTATTAGAGAGCAACTAGAGCAGCAGAAATCAGAGTAATAAAACTACCAAACTAAACCCAGAGTAATAACCCAGAACAATCCTGATAACCCAGAAAAATCCTGATAAATTCTCCCCCCTTTTAGCCACAAAGGGGCCAAAGGTACAAGTTCCCAGTACATCAAGTTCAAGAGCGCACCATTAGTTACATGCCAGTAAAATATAAAGTCAGAACCACAAAAAAAACATCAGTTAAACAGCACAAAAAAACATCAACAAGTTGCAAACACCAAGCAGTAACCAACAACCTGCACCAAAAACAAAACACCAACAACTCTCTTCAGGTAGAATCATCTCCTAAGTTGTCACTGTCTTCATCATCTTCTTCAATTGAACTTTTTTCAGTGCTAGTAAGTTGTTCTTCCTCTTCCATCTTTTCATCCTCAACCTCTTCATTAGCTTCATCCTATTCTAGAGACCTTATCAATTCTTCAAGTGATTGCTTCCTAGCCTCAAGCTCTTGGCATGTTTCCTTCAGCATGGCTATGATATTAGCCTTCTTGGCAGAAGGTTTGTTAGATGATGTCTCACGGGATGTCATGACAATGTCAGGGACATGAGTTCCCTGAAAAAAGTTTGTAGTGGAAACCTAGAGCAGATTCTCTTTTGCTTGCAGAATCTCTATCACCAAGAATATCAGGATGTTGGTTTAAAATAATCCCACAGATGAGGGAGGGAAAGGCTATAGGACCTTTGATAGCAAAGCTTCCAGCATGTTTCATGGTTTGATCAAAGATGTATGTTCCATAGTCAAATTTTGCTTTAGTTCCAACAACATAAATGAATCTTCCCATCCCAGTTGCAATGGTAAACTTATGATTTGTAGGCACTCAGTTAGCTGAACCAATCTTATGTAGCATGGCAAATTTCACACTCAACTTGCGAGCTAGGAGTTTCCCTATCAAGGGTCAGTTCTTCACTTGCTTAGCTATAATCACTTGGCAGACTTCATTGTTAGTGACCTGCAGCTCTGGTTGAGCTTCAGTTGTCCTCCCCAGAAAGTTATTAATCATATTGGGCGAGAAGGCGACACATTTCCCTTTAACATACACTTTTTGAAAGTCTTTAGAATTCCCATCACCACATTCTTTAGGCAAGTTTACAATGAATTCTTTCACAAGGATTTCATAGCACTTGGAGAAGTTTGCAACAGTCTTCATCAAACCAACACACTGAATAAGTTCCATCACATCCTTGTAGGCAATAACATTGGTGGTCAGTTCTTTTTCCAAGGCCAGTATCTTTTGGAAGATGTAGTTCCATCTAATGGAACTTGAGGGATAGTGGAAAAAGATGTTGTCAATAGGGACTTCAGGAACCCTGGCAGTAAGTTTGCTGGTAGGGGTCTTCTTCCTGAGAGGAATGTCAGGAACATCACTCTCAACATCAGAATCAGAGTACTCATTATCAGAATCAGGACACTTTCTCTTTTTGGAGATCACCTTGCTCCAGGATTTTTGGGGACTAACAGCAGCTTTCTTTGAAGATTCAGCATTGGACTTCCTTTTGGAAGGAACAACATCAGGTTTCTTAGAAGGATCAACACCATTCTTCCTTTTGAGAGAGTGAAAGATGAAAAAATAGACAGTGAGGTACGGTCTATTAGGAAGACTATTCCTCTTCTGATATATCTGGAAGCGGAGAGGGAGATTAGCTATTTGCCCAATCAAAAATAACTTCAAATAAATGAATTTCTCATTAAATCTCCCATGGAAAATTAATCGCTATAATTCCTCATACAGGCAAATTCCCAACTTACCCCTTAAGTTCTCAAACTGATTTGCATCTAGAGCCTTTGTAAAAATGTCAGCCAGTTGTAGATCAGTGGCAACATGCTCAAATGTAATCACTTTATCTTCCACAAGGTCTCTTATGAAGTGATGTCTAATATCAATATGCTTGGTCTTGCTGTGTTGTATGGGGTTCTTAGATATATTGATAGCACTTAGGTTGTCACATTATAATGTCATGACATTCTGTGTGACATTGTATTCAGTTAACATCTGTTTCATCCAAACAAGTTGAGAGCAACTGCTACCAGCTGCTATGTACTCAACTTCAGCAGTGGATAGAGATACACAGTTTTGCTTCTTGCTAAACCAGGAAATGAGATTGTTTCCTAAGAAGAAACATCCTCCAGAGGTACTTTTTCTATCATCTACGCTTCCAGCCCAATCAACATCACAATAACCAGATAAGATAGGGTCACATCCATGAGAATATAGCATACCATAGTTGCAAGTTCCATTCACATACTTTAGAATTCTTTTTACTTGATTTATGTGACTGACTTTGGGTTCTGCCTGATATCTAGCACATACTCCAACTGCAAATGCTATATCAGGTCTGCTGGCTGTTAGATATAACAGACTTCCTATCATGCTTCTGTACAAGCTTTGATCAACATTGGTACTACCTATATCTTTGGATAACTTTAAATGAGTAGGAGCGGTAGTTCTTTTGTGACCGACATTTTCAATCCCAATTTTTTTGACTATGTTCTTGGCATACTTGCTTTGAGAAAGGAAAGTAGAGTCTTCCATCTGTGTGACTTGTAGCCCAAGAAAATAAGTCAATTCTCCCATGAGACTCATTTCGAATTCATACTGCATTTGATCAGCTAAGTGTTTAACCATTCTGTCTGACATTCCACCAAACACTATATCATTCACATAAATTTGTGCAACCATGATTTTTCCTCCTTCATCCTTCACAAATAAAGTTTTGTCTATTCCTCCTTTCCTGTATCCTTTGTAAGTGAGGAACTTGGTCAATCTTTCATACCAAGCTCTAGGAGCTTGTTTCATACCATAGAGAGCTTTTCTTAACTTGTACACATGATCAGGAAGGTTTGGATCAACAAACCCCTTAGGTTGTTCCACATACACTTCCTCATTCAAGTACCCATTTAAAAAAGCACTTTTCACATCCATTTGAAACAATTTAAACTTTAGAAGGCAGACAACTCCTAAGAGTAGTCTTATTGACTCCAGTCTAGCAATAGGAGCAAAGGTTTCATCAAAGTCAATCCCTTCAACTTGAGTGTAGCCTTGAGCAACTAAACTTGATTTATTTCTAGTGACAACTCCCTCTGCATCAGATTTGTTTTTATATATCCACTTAGTGCCAATAATGTTCGTTCCCTCAGGTCTAGGAACCAGCTCCCACACTTCATTTCTTTTGAACTGATTTAATTCATCTTGCATGGCATTAATCCAATACTCATCAGTCAAGGCTTCCTTAACATTCTTTGGTTCAATCTTGGATACGAAGCAAGAGTTTGAGATGATTTCTCTAGATCTTGTAACAACTCCACTGTTGGGATCTCCTATGATAAGTTCTTTAAGATAATCTTTCTGAATTCTGATGGAAGTTCTTTGTTGGATGATTTTGATTCAGACTCTGAGGAGGTAGGATTTGAGTCATCAATTTTTGTAGACGCTTTAGTGAGGGTCTCAAAGAATGTTTCAACATCATACGTGACATTGGCTTCCTCATGATTATAATCAACAATGACATTGATGGATTCCATCATAACTCTGGTTCTAGAATTGAACACCCTATAAGCTCTGCTGTTGGTAGAGTACCCTAGAAATATTCCTTCATCACTTTTAGGATCCATTTTTCTCCTTTGCTCACGATCTGTCAGGATGTAACACTTACTTCCAAAGACATGAAAGTACTTCACAGTAGGTTTTCTCCCTTTCCATATTTCATACAAGGTAGAGGAGGTTCCCTTTCTCAAGGTGACTCTGTTAAGAATATAGCAGGCTATATTCGTAGCTTCAGCCCAAAAGTAAATGGGGAGTTTCTTGGCATGTATCATGGCCTTGGAAGATTCTTGTATGGTTCTATTTTTCCTTTCCACAAATCCATTTTGCTGAGGAGTTATAGGTGAGGAAAAGTCATGATTGATCCCTTCTGAAGAGCAGAACTCAGCAAACTTAATATTTTCAAACTCCTTTCCATGATCACTTCTGATCCTGACAATACCACTTTCCTTTTCTCTTTGAAGTCTTTTGCACAATTATTTAAAGACATCAAACACATCAGATTTTTCTCTAATGAAGTTTATCCAGGTATATCTGGAAAATTCATCCACAACTACACAGGCACATCTCTTCCCACCAAGGGTTTCTACCTGCATAGGACCCATCAAATCCATGTGTAGAAGTTTAAGAACCTTGGAAGTGGTTAGATGTCTAGTCTTTGGATGTGACATCCTAGTTTGCTTGCCAACCTGACATTCACCACATACTCTTTCTTCATCAATTTGAAGCTTTGGAATCCCTCTGACAGCCTCCATGGAGATGATCTTTTTCATTCCTCTAAGGTGCAAATGACCAAGTTTTTGATGCCACAGTTTCACTTCCTTTTCTTCTTTGGCTATAGAGCACACAGAGGAGTAGTTAGTATTCTTAGACTCCCATAAGTAGCAGTTATATTTTGACCTGACTCCTCTCATGACAACTTCCTTTTCTTCATTTGTGACAAGGAATTCAGACTTTGTGAAGTTGACCTTGAATCTTCGATCACATAGTTGACTAATACTGATGAGATTTGCAGTTCGTCCATTTACCAACAACACACCATCCAGGTTTGGAACTCCAGGACAATCCAATTTTCCAACACCTTTGAGTTCACCTCTTGCTCCATCTCCAAAAGTTACATATCTAGTAGTGTATGGCTTGGTGCCACTCAACATATTCTTGATTCCAGTCATGTGTTTAGAACACCCACTGTCAAAGTACTAGTCTTCTTTGGCTGATACTCTAAGAGAAGTGTGAGCTATTAAAGCTTCAGTTTTTGCCATCCATTATTGATTCTTGGTTGGCTCATTAGCTTTAGATTTGACACAAGGAGTCTGATCAGGGTATCCATATAATCTGAAGCAGAATGGTTTTATGTGTCCAAATCTTCCACAGTAATGACATCTCCATCTTTGAAATTTTCTCTTTGAGTGATTCATGTTTCTTTTTCCTTGATGTTGAGTCCTATGTTGTGACATCTATTTTGACATCTGTTTTTTAGGTCGTGGTTGATTGATGTCAAGAGTAGATTCCTTTGTAGCTACATATCCTATTCCATACATATTTCCTGCATTTTGTCCAGTTTGAATGATTTCTTCCAATTTGTCTGATCCGTTGGTTAACATTTTGACAGACTTTGTCATCTGATCAAGTTTGGAGTTTAGCATGAGGACTTCACCTTTGAGGTGAGTTATGGTAGCAATGTGGTCCTTTTTCTCAACTTCCATCTTCACTATGAGTTTCTTTTGCTTCTCCCCATGTTGATAGACTTCAGCACTCTTGATACACAACTTCTTGTATGAGTCTGCAAGTTCTTCAAAAGTCAGCTCCTCATCACTTGACTCATTGTCAGAATTACATAAGCTAGTTAGTGCAGTAACCAATTTAGCTGATTCCTCTCCAGAGTCACTCTCACAAATCAGGGTGATTTGCACGTCTTATTTTCTCCTTTTGTTTCTCTTACAATTCGCACGTATAACACTAGGATTAGTGAGTTTATAAAGATGCATGAGTGGACTTGGTCTTGGGCTTGCAAAACAATAATTAGGGTTAACCAATGTTAACCTAATTTCCACGTACAAAGGAGCTTAAACACGGTTTGCTCCTGAAACGATCCAGCCCAGAATAAACTTACTTTCTTTAAAACTCTCAGGAAATTAAAACTGCATATTCCACTTATTCAGAATGTCTTAACATTAGATGTGACATCACACATCATGCACACTTCTCTTGCAGAATCTGTTCTTCTAAGAATAGCATAACATTTGTTATGAAAATATATTGAGCTGCATCTGAAAACACACTTCTCCTGCAAAATTGTCTTCATATCAGAATGTCATGACATCAGTCAAGACATTAGCACACCAACCTGATTTTACCAAAAATTGCAGTCAACACAAAACACTTACATTAATTTTAATGAGGTGGGTTGAAAGTTAATGGGGTGAGTGGGGAGTTAAAGACAATATGAATTAGATTTTATTTTTAGGTAGTGGAAAGTTATGAAAATTAAACGAAGCTTAATTATTATTAATATTAATTAGAAAATGATATTGTTTTTTATAAGTTAATTAGAAAATTGATTTTTGAAAATGTGGATGGATAATAATAATTAAATAATAAAATAAAATAAATAAGATATATATATAAAATGACAAAATTATTTTTAAAATTTTCACTTCAAAAAATTCTTTAAGAGACTTAAGAACTTTAATTAATAAGATTATATATATATTTTTTTAATAATTACAATTAGATGTTGTTTAAATTAATTTTTACTAACTAAATACCAAAATAAAATTGATATAAAAGTTTCTTAAAATCCTAGTTTTTTATTAAATATTTAAAAATAATTAATATAAAAAGTTAATAGAAGATAATTTTTAAAAATTTATGAAAAACAAATAAATAAAATAAGTTAGTGGGAAGTTAGTTTTAAAAATTTATGAAAAATAAATAAATAAATAAGTTAGTGGAAAGAATAAAATAAATTAATGGAAAGTTAGTGGGAGATAATAAATTTTTAGTATATTAAAAATTAACAAAATAAAATAAAATAAATATGAAAAATGACAAAAACGACCTCAATTTTAAATTTTTTTTTTTTTCAATAACTTAACAACTTAATGACATCGTAGAATCTTTAGTCCAACTAAACTTCTAAGTTTTCTATGTTCTTTTATGAAGCAAGTTGTTAAAGTTAAGAAGCCTATAGACAATGTTCACGTACAAATTCTTATTATGATTAAGTTTTATATAAAATTTTGCATGCCACAAAATATTACTTCCTCTGTTCGTATATATGACAATTTATTTTTAGGTCTGTTTTTTATATGAGACAATTTATTTTTTAAATTTATTAAATAATTAATATAATTCGTCTATAAATTGATTAAATATATTAATTATTTGATGAATTTAAAAAATAAATTGTATTTTATATATATATATATATATATATATATCAACAGAGATAGTATTAATTTAAACCCCGTTAAAAAAACACGATGTATAGTTTCTCTGGACGTGAATGTTGTGGGACATGAAAGCGAAAAAGGAATCAATTACTTTTAGCAAAAGTGATTGTGATATCTAATAAGTCCAGCCTACAATTTTCATAAAGGTTTATATCATTGTGCTTAATTAGTGCTACAGAAACTTAGCTATTAAGATTGCAATTATTAATACCAAATTGAGGTTTCTATATAATATTTACTTTATTATGTTAAATTTTTTCTAATTAAAAAAATTAAATTTTCTATGATATCCGATTAGATATCTTTATTAATGAAAGAAGTTTTTATTTGAAAAACAATTCCCGAACTAAAAATTTCTAATATATGTGTATTCAGAAGTATGTTGGAATTTAGTATCTTTATTTAAATAGAAAACATCATTTATCATATCATCCAAATAAAAACACTATGTTTTAATTAAGAATATGTAAATTTAAAAAATAAAATTCAAAAAACATTTGTAAGAACTAAAAATCATTAATATCATTATTCTAATAATAATTTCTATTTTTTTCTTTCACATTATTGTCCAAAAAACAAATTTATAGATGCTAAATAGGTGAAGGTAAAGTAGGGGAAAGACATAGAAGAAACATCCCTTTATTTATTTTAACTTTCTGTTCTTGATTGTTGACTTGTCTTAAAGGAATATGCATGACTGTCCTCATTATTTTTTTCACAAAGAAAGTGTCCTAAGTTATTAGAGCTTCCTTAATACTCTATTAGGCCATAATTTAGACTTGGTGACTTCTACTTTACATAAACTTTTTAGTTAAAACAATTTAAATTTTTTACACATAAACCTATATGGAACTTTCAATATAGATGAATCATTTAAAATGGTTGGATTTTATTTCACACCTATAACATAAAATTAGTTAGAAAATATAAATACTTAAGTTATAAACTTAGACTAAAGAAAATTGTGATGGTACAAAATTGTTAAAAGGCCAAAGTTGTTCTAACCTTCATAAAGCTAGCAACATTCAAATGAGTCATTTTCTATTGGCCCTTACGCATCTTTTATAAGCATTTACAGCAAATAGGTGACCAATTTCAAGAGTAGACCATAGTTAAGAAGAAATAAAGCTAAACACAACCTATTTCAGTAGTTTAGAATTCACAATACTCAAAATTTCACTTACAATACAATGCATTAAGACTTTAAGTATTTCATCCCATTCTATAAATATTACACTTTTTATTCTATTCAATCGTTTGAAGTAGTATGTAATAGAATACAATTTTATATTCAAAATACTTAAATAATTTTTTATTTTATTTTATTCTACTCTGATTTATTCCATATATTTCATTCTACTCTATTTTAATCTAATAGTTCAAACATCTTTATTGAATGGAAAAAAAACTTAAACATGATTATTTGTTTTTATTTAATGACTCATAGAGTACATTTTTTTTCAAAAATAACTTTTAGAAAAATAATTTTTAAAATAGTAAATGTTTATTAACTTATTGTTTAAAATATAGTTAAAATCTCATAATTTATTTAAAAAGATATATCTTAACTTTTTTATGCTTAGCTATTCAAAATAGCTTGATTTTATAAAATTTTAATATTCAATTTTTTAAATAAAACGAGAGCTATTTAAAATAACATTTTATAAAAAATTATTTAAATTAATTTTTATTAGAAGTTCTTTTTTAAATTCGTTATAATTTTTTTAACATAAATATAAAAATTATTTTAAAAAAATGACTAAAGTAGTAGTAATGCCTAATTGTTCAAGATTAGTTTCTTATGAACATTATTTAATGAGTTATAATAATGACTAATGTAGCAGCAATGCCTAATTGTTTAAGATTAATTTCTTAAGAACATTATCACTCACCTCATCACCTTTTCACGTTTATATTTTCCTAAAGCAAAAGAATCAATCAAAACTCTCCAATCTCCCACAACTTTCTTTCAACTCCAACACCAAATCATCATTATCTCTCACTTTTCTTTCCTCACTCAATCAACAACCTAAAAGACCAATACACTACTAACATGCCCATGCTCTTCCCCAACTCATCATAATCTCTTTCATCTTCAAAACTCTCTTCAACTCAATATCATTGCAATTCACTTCTAATTCTAACCTCTAACACTCAAGAACTCAAACAATGGAATCTCCAATCTTCCTCAATCTCAACCTTCTAAACAACATGTTCTTCTTCACACTAACCCAAAACAAAAAACACCAACTTTGTTAAGACAACCATTTTCACATGGAGATTCACAAAAACACAAACAAGATATGGGGAGGTTCCAAAAAGGAATCCAAATGGAAGAAAATGATTTTCTTCAACACAACAAAAACCACCCAAAACCCACCTCAAGAATTTCTCTGTCCCATTTCAGGTTCTCTCATGTCCGACCCTGTAATTGTCTCCTCCGGCCATTCCTTCGACCGAACCTCAATCCAAGCCTGTAAAAATCTCAACTTTACCCCTCAACTCCAAGATGGCACCACCCCCAATTTCACAACCCTAATCCCAAATCTCAACCTCAAATCCTCAATCCTCAAATGGGCCCAAACCCAATCCCAATCCAAATTCCTAACCCAAACCAAACTCCAAACCGACCAAAATCTCACCACAACAGAAAACCTCGTACGTACATTAATCTCCTCAAAAAAACATCAACAACCCCAACACGACATCGTATCAGAAAAAACCGACCAAGAAAAAGAAACACTACAAATCCCAATCTTAACGCCACGAAAAACCTCGTACTCGAGCTCAGAGGAATCCATAGCTACTGCCACGTCATCATCATCAACAACAACACCACCACAATTTCAAAGCTTCTCTTACTCTTCACCTTCCTCTTCTGAAATCGAACCTTCAACATCACCAGAAGAAGAAGAATTCGTGACCAAACTCAGAAACCCTCAATCAATTATAGTAGAAGAAGCTCTAATATCTCTCAGAAGAATCACGAAAACGAAAGATGAATCTAGGGTTCATCTCTGCACCAATAGGATTCTCTGTTCTCTGCGTTCTTTGATTTTGTTCAAAAACGAGGTTGTAAGAGTCAACGCTCTTGCTTCATTAGTCAACCTTTCACTTGACAAAGTCAACAAAGTTAAGATCGTACGGTCAGGAATTGTTCCACCGTTGATTGAGGTTTTGAAATTTGGATCCAGTGAATCGCAGGAACATGCTTCGTGTGTGCTCTTTAGTTTAGCTCTTGATGATGATAATAAAACTGCGATTGGTGTTTTGGGTGCACTTTTGCCTTTGCTTCACGCGCTTAAATCGGAGAGTGAGAAGACGCGTCATGAGTCGAGTTTGGCTCTTTGTCATTTGTCTTTAGTGAAGAGTAATAGGGTTAAGATGGTTAAACTCGGGTTTGTTTCGGTTCTTTTGGGGATGGTTAAGTCGGGTTATATGATGGATCGGGTTTTGTTGATTTTGGGAAATTTGGGGTTTGGGCCGGATGGTCGAGCTGCGATGTTGGATGCGGGTGTTGTGGAGTGTTTGGTGGATTTATTGAGTGGGTCCGAGTTGGATTCTGAGTCGATTCGTGATAGATGTGTTGGGGTTTTGTATGTATTGAGTCATGGCGGGTTGAGGTTTAAGGCGGTGGCGAAAAAAATTAGGGTTGTGGAAATGTTGCAAAAGATGGAGAAAATGAAGAGTGAGAAAGCTAATGAGAAAGTGAAGAGGATATTGGAGATTATGAGCGAGAAGGAGGTGGAGGAGGAAGAGGTGGATTGGGAGGAGTTGCTCGACTCAGGCTTTAGTGATCAAACTACGAGTCGAGTCAACATTAGGTTGGATGAGTCAAATTAACTCGAATGAGTTTTGAATACATTCGGAAAAAAATTTGTATTTTTTAATGTAATTATTACTTTTTTTTGTCTTGTCAATGTTGTTGATGTTTAATTGGATGTAAATTTGAACTCATTTACCTTCTTATTATTTTTACAATTTTTCTATTGTTTTCTTAATTTGAAGTTCAGTTGAGTATAGGAAAATGGAAATACTTTTAATAGATTTTATTTTTTTATTTTTTATTTGGTTTGTGTATTATGAAGGACAAATCAATGGGTTATTAGTTGTAAAGAGAAATAGGGAAGATAATGTTGTTTTTGGTGGTATAAAAGAAGATGGAGATTAATAAAGTTGTATATTTTTGTAGTAGAAAGTGCCAAGGGATTGTTGGTGCATATGCTTATGCTACCACTTTATTCCTACACTTACTACATGTTCTAGCTGGTTATGCTTCCTTTTCATGTCTAACTTTTGTTTTTCAATTCTTTTGCACTTAAATTGTAGTATGTGAGGTGAATAATTAAAGTTCAAATTTTATTCTTTTTAGTTAGTTTCAACTAATTCCAACTAGTCAAATCTAGTTCTCTTTTTTAAGGGGGTGTTTTGCTTTCGATTATGATTTTTTTTATTTATTTTGAAGAATTAGTTTCTACCTATAGAGAATATTTAAATTTATATATAATAAAAATTATACAATTGATGCCAAACGGGTAATATGTTACGCCTCTATCAAATAATTCTTTAAAAAATTATATTTATTGATATATGTAACACAGTATTGTTATGTATAACCACTAAAATTCTATGTAAAAGATTTGATGTTTTAATGTTAGAAATCTAAAAGTATTAAAAAAAATAATATAAAAGTGTGTTGATTATTTGAATATGAATTCTCATACTATTTTATTTGAAATAGTTTTTAAATTTATATTTTTCACAAACTTTTAATTCGTACGTACATGTTTTTTAAGAGTCACAAAACAGATCCGGTCCATTAGATATGTCCGTTACATCCGCATTTTAGTATGAGATGGATAAAAATTTAGATGTTTATCCTCTAATGTAACCGTTTCACTCTATTTTCTTCACAAGTTTTTGTGAATACGAGTGTTAACATAAAATTTTATTTTTATATTTAAAAAATATAGTGTTTGCAGGATTTTTTCAACCACACTCACTTTTTTGAAAGGTGAATATATAATTTAGGCCTTCGTATTTAACCATTTCCTTTCAATCTGATCCTACTTCTTTACAAATTTTTGCAATTCTACCCTACATATTTTTCTTATCCTCAACTATACAAAAGTATATGCGTAAGCATCGATCTTCTCTATAGTGTATTAGAAAAATCTAACAACTAGGTTAATTTTGCTACATATAAATGAGCATAATTAGTTATTTTTGAATTTATTGTTGAAGAGAATTGGTTTGAAGCGGATGGTAATATATTCTTATTATATGTTTAGTTTTGATTCCCATAAAAGAGCATTATTTATATGAGTAATGATATAATGACACCAGATTATTCATGTCCTAGAGTTTGTACACAAATTTGCTCGACTTGTATCCCTTTCCACTACAATTTTTCCCACTTCACATGTGTCTAACAGAAGTCATAACCTTGTATCAGCCAATAGTATTTATTAGTCGGTTTAGCAATATATTTATTGCAATATTTCAACTATTAAAAAAAATAGTGAAAGTAATTAATTTCTTATCATCTTTTCTTTTTTAAAGTTATTTTTCTATCACAAACTTTAACTGAATTATATGAAATGACAACTACTAACTATGAAAAGCAAATATTCAGAAATCCACCATAGGTGATTTTCATTTTTCATTTTGGGTAAAAAAATGTATAAGTTAGCTCTTGAGCACCGAAAAGAAGTTGGTACTTGGATTTTTTTTTTGTTAATATGAAAACAAAAACAATAAATTTTAGAAAACAAAAACAATAAATTTTAGAATGCCAAGTATAATATATTAATCACACTGACACTATAATTTATATGATTATCTGAGTTTTTTAAAATATTTTTTCTTCACCTTAAAATACATGCAAAGACTAAATTTGGTATATACATCAGATGATGATATACTACTTTTGTTGAATAGCATATGTCATCTATTAAAATTTGCTGTATGATTTAGGACCCGTTTATTTAGCTTTAAAAATATATTTATTTTTTTTATGTATTTTATAAGTTTTATAAAAATGTTTTTAAAAATATTAAAAGTTTTTATAAATAAATATTAATTTGGACATTTTGTAAAATAAATATATATCATTAAAGATGAAAATATAGTCAAAATTATATTTTTTTTTTCAAAAAAAATATATCTCAAAAATAATTTTTATAAGAACTACTTGAAATAGATTCATACTTAAGTGATTTTCTTTTACAAAATTTAATATCTAAAAAAAGTTATAGTAAAATGATGAAATGCATAAAATAATATTTTAAGCATAATTATTAAAATCGAATTTTTTATTAAAATATTTTATACATTTTATTTAAACAAAAATATGCAATACCATAAAAATTAGTATTTTTTAAAATACAAACAAACGTGCCTTTAAACTAAACAAACAATCATAATTTTCATCCAAGACTATGTTTTTATCCAAATCATTAATTTTGAGATTTTGTTAATAATTTATCTTGTACTTGTTAAGTCTTCCTTTATCTGTTGTTTGATTTCTCTCCGTTTGATCTACTTTCTTTATCACAAAATCTATGGATATTCTTTCTGCATGTCAAATTACTTAAGTCCATTTTTCATCATCTTTTCTACTATATATATTTTCTACTATAGGTGTTACCCAAACATTCTATCTAACTTTTTCATTTTTAATATTATCATGTGTATCTTACCGCAATCCAATAATATTTCCCGTCAGATTTAGCGGTACCTTTATGTCTTAAAACATTTCTAAGACTCTCCTTCATTTCCACCATCCTACTTGATTTTGATGGTTTACATCCCTTCTATTTCTCCATAGTTTTGTATTATAGACTCAAGATATTTAAATCTCGTGACTTGTAGGATGATATGGTTTTCAACTTTCACCTTTTGATTAATTTTTTTCCTTTTGTTGAACTTACATTCCATATGCTTCATCTTACTTTTGCTTAGGCGAAAGCCATGTGTTTCTAAATCTCGACTCCAACCTCTCATTTAAGTCCTCTTTTACCTCTCCAAGTAGGATTATATCATCTGCAAAAAAATATGCATCTTAGTGCTATCTCTTATATGTGTTTCGTGAGTACATCCAAAATTAAAGTAAAAAAATTAGGGGTTTAGGGTTGAAACTTGATGAAAACCTATTTTAATAGGGTAATCATTTGTCTCCCTACCCCGTCTCTGCACACTAATCGATAATCGATACCTTTTCATACATATCTTGGATAACTCAAATATATACAATTTTCACCCCTTACTTTTCTAAGACTTCCCACAAAATCTATCTAGGCACTCTATCACATTTCTTCGCCAAGTTAATTAAAATTAAGTGCAAGTCTTGTTAGACCATGGGATACTGTTACATCACACGTTCTAGTAGATATACTGCTTTCATGGTCCACCTCTCAAGTATAAAACAAAATTGAATCTTTGTGGCTTGAAACTCTTTTCTTAGTCAGTGTTCAATCACATTTACCATAATTTTATGGTATGACTCATACGTTTAATCTCTTTATCACTGACATAATTTTATATATCCCCCTTGTTCTTGTAGATTGGAACTTTAAGTCTTCTTCTCCATTCATCCAACATTTGATTTGACCACATACTTTCATTAAATATTTTGGTAAGTCACTAAATAACTCTATCTCTAAAACTTTTCCACACTTCAATATGTATGTTGTATGTCCCAACCACATTAATATTAATCACATTCTTTCAATGTGGATTTTACCACTAGAGTCTACCAAATTTTATATTACTCACAATTATAATTATAGTTTTGATTTTCTTCTCTAATATTGAGTCTGTTAGAGTCCACAATTTTTTATATATATAGGCTTTCTAAGGGAAGAGAAAGAGAGAGTCTTTTTGGAGTATATACTAAAGTAAGTGTTAGTTCCATGGTTTTTAAGTTGGTATAATTTTTCTAAAACATGGTTCAATACTGACGTTAATCAAGAGGATGAAGCATTCTTATCAACTATCGAGGCAGTTTTGCTGTTATGAGTTTCTCAGCCAGATGTCGAAGCAAATGTCATGACATCGTGGTCTGGTACTGTAACATCCCTTCTAAAATACCCCGCGTATATAATAATTAAATCAGAGATAACATGTAAAACAAGGGCATTACAATTCAATTAAATAGAAAATATCATAACAGTTGTCATGCTGCACTGAAGAACCTTATTAAATTAATAAAAATCAGTATACACGTTTTACACAGCGGAAAATATCATCAAAACCGGAATAAATTCATTTCATGATTATTCCAACATAGGCCAAAAGAAAACAGAGTTTAAAACTATAACTCTAAAATAATCGTTCCCCAGTGTTACAACTACCAGAGCATGACACTGACACGCGGATAACTAAACCCAAAGCTCAAAAGCCATCCTCACCAGCTCCTAAGCGGCTAAGACTTCAATCTGAAATCATCAAAGTAAGGGTGAGATTTCATCAATAATTAAAATGCATTATACGTTTCTAAAAACAATAAAACAATTCAGTATATTATTTCACCCTCATTAGCATAATCAGATTTTCGTACACAAATACAATTCATACAGTTCATTTATGCACAATAATAACAACAACCAGATTATAACACTGGAAACCATCCTATCATGTTATAATTCATATTCAATGCAAGACCCTATGCATGTGGTACCAAACGTGAACTAAATTCACACCCTGTTCCGTTTCTGCCTCGGACACAACATTAATCATCGGTTCGCCCATACACTATTGGGACACAAATCCAGCCTCACCACCACTAAACCACTGAGTACGAGTATTGGCTCTGCAAATCCAATTTCATACAATGGGAATTAACTTTATCGGAATGCATATGCATGCACATCAAAAGCATGCAACATTCATCAACATGAACATGCTATCAACAACAATGTTCCATGAATAACAACACCAACAATCATCACATGATATCAATACAATCATGAATAAACAACAGGAACAACACACAAGCATTAGTCCTTATTCAACCTGTCAGAAACATCTCTAACCAGTTCACCCACCATTTCTATAATTACCACAGTTTACAGTTTGGGGAAATCAACTCTTTTTAAAATAAAATCTATAAATTAGTATTTTCTCCATTTTATCAAATAGTATTTTTAATTTAGAAAATAACGTCCAAAACGACGTTTAAAAAGGATTTACGATTTAGAAAATACAAGTTTTTGAAGTTTGAAACGTTTTTGGAAAAGCTATAGGGTAACCGGTTCCCCACTCATTGAAAATACACGCTCCCTAGTTTTACTATGGGGAACTCGGTTCCTCCAAACTGGGAACCGGTTCCCACTAAAAATCTCCATTTCCTTTGTAATTTTTCAACTGGGAACCCGGTTCCTCCCCAAGAGTAACCGGTTCCCACTAACCCAGAATTACTTCCTCTCTGGTTTTTACACCAGGAACTCGGTTCCTCCCACATGGAAACCGGTTCCTGCGACCTGCAGAACCAAAAACCTGCAATTTGACAGCAACATATTTCCAACCTTTTCCTTTTCATTCCTATATGAATCATAGCATCAAAAACACCAGAATTCAACCAATGAACACCAATACAATAACACATAGCATAATTTCATCATTCCCAATAATCCCATAACATACTATCGATTCAATTTCACACAATTCGACAATATTGGGGATAATCCTACAAACCTAGAAAATTCTAATTCGGGTTTCCCTAACATAATCAACTACTCTATTAATTCTCAAAACCCATAATACCTCATAACTACGAGAAATCACCCCTTACCTCGTGAGAATTCGTCGAACTCTGACACTTTTGGCTTTTCCTCCTTCTTTCTCATCTTCTCAATTGTACGTAGGATGAATGTTCCAATTCCTTCTCTTTTTCCTTTTCCCCTTCTTTTATTCCTTTTATTATTCTAAAATAATAATAATAAAATAATTAGTATGAGTAGAGTCTTTTACTCCTCACACCCTCACTTTACACCTCACACCACCAACACTTCCACTTATTTAATTAATTAATTAATTAATTCCAATAATCCAAAAATACCAATAATTAAATTTCTAATTAAATTAATAATTAAAATTCTAATTATTTAATAATCGAATTATTTGGGGTGTCATAACTCTCCCCCACTAAATGATTTTTCGTCCTCGAAAACATACCTTAGACGAACAGTTCGGGATATGAGTCTTTCATCTGACTCTGCAGTTCCCAAGTAACATTTCCACCTGCTGGTCCTCCCCAAGCTACTTTCACCAGTGCTATCTCTTTACCTCGCAACTGCTTCAACTTCCGATCCTCAATTCTCGCAGGCAACATTTCAACAGTCAAATTATCTCGCACCTGTATATCATCTACCTAAATCTCATGAGACGGGTCAGCAATGTACTTCCTTAACTGAGATACATGGAAGATATCATGCAAATTTGCAAGCGTCGGCGGTAAATCAATCTGAGAAGCAACTTTTCCAACCTTCTTGGTAATCTGAAACGGATCAATAAAGCGCGGAGATAACTTCTTTGACTTCAAAGCTCGACCAATACCAGTCATCGGAGTAACTCGCATAAACACATGATCCCCTTCACTAAACTCTAGATCCCTCCTCCTCTTATTCTGACGACTCTGAGAAGCTCTCATCTTCTCCTGAATCATCTTAATCTTTTCCGAAGTCTGTTGGACAATCTCTGGTCCAATCACAACACTTTCTCCAGATTTGTACTAACACAATGGTGTCTGACACCTCCTACCATACAATGCCTCAAACGGAGCCATACCAATACTCGAATGAAAGCTATTGTTGTAGGTATACTCAATCAATGGTAAGTAACTATCCCAAGAGCCACCTTTTCCCAACACACAAGCTTGCAACAAATCTTCTAACGACTAAATCGCTCTCTCCGTCTGACCATTTGTCTGCGGATGATAAGCAGAACTCAACCTCAACTTAGTACCCAAAGCTTCTTGCAACCCTGTCCAAAATTTAGATGTAAACCTCAGATCTCTATCCGATACAATACTAGAAGAAATACCGTGCAAACCTGTGATCTTCTCGACATACAACTCTGTCAACCTCTCCATAGGATAATCCATTCTTATCGGAATAAAGTGAGCAGACATCGTCAACCGATCGACAATAACCCAGATAGAATCACAATTCTTCGCTATCCTCGGCAAACCAGACACAAAATCCACAGAAATGTCATCCCATTTCCAATCCGGAACAAACAACGGTTCCATCAATCCCGACGGTTTCTGATGTTCAATCTTCGACTTCTGACAAATCAGACAAGTATAAACAAACTCAGCAATTTCCTTCTTCATTCTAGACCACCAAAATAGCTTTTTCAAGTCATGATACATCTTAGTAGCACCAGGATGAATACTCAATCCACTACGATGTCCTTCTTCCAAAATAATCCTCCTAAGTTCTACATTATCTGAAATACAAACTCTATCACCGAATCTCATAACTCCATTCTCGTCAATTCGGAATTCACCTCCTTGACCTTGATTGATCAATGCCAATTTATCAACTAAATCAACATCATATTTCTGCCCAATTCGAATCTCCTCCAGAATACCACTAGTCAACTTCAACATACCCAATTTAACACTATCAGAAGTAGTCTGACATACCAAAATCAAGTCTCTGAATTACTCAACTAAATCCAATTCACGCACCATTAACATCGACATATGCAAGGACTTCCTACTCAATGCATCTGCAACCACGTTTGCCTTACCAGGATGGTAATTCAAACCAAAATCATAATCTTTGAGAAATTCTAACCACCTTCTCTGCCTCACGTTTAGCTCTTTCTGGTCGAAGAGATACTTTAGACTCTTATGATCGCTGAATACCTCAAATTGAGATCCATACAAATAATGCCTCCACAATTTCAAAACAAATACCACAGCTGCCAGCTCTAAATCATGAGTCGGGTAATTCCTTTCATGAATCTTCAATTGTCTTGAAGCATAAGCCACTACTTGGTTATCCTGTATTAAAACACCACCTAAACCCATCAATGACGCATCACAGTACATAACAAAAGATTCCAAAATCAAAATCGGAGCACTAGTCAACCTCCTCTTCAACTCTTGGAAACCTTTCTCACACTCAAAATCCCAAACAAACACTTGACCCTTTCTTGTCAACTTAGTCAATGACAAAGCTAACTTCGAAAATCCTTCAATGAACTTTCTGTAGTAACCTGCAAGACCAAGAAAACTACGGATTTTTGAAGCATTCTTCAGCGCTTCCCACTGAGATACCGCTTCTACCTTTGTAGGATCAACATCAATCCCATTCTTGGAAATCACATGACCAAGAAAGCTTACTTCACTCAACTATAATTCACACTTGGACGACTTCGCATAGAGCTTCTTCTCTTTCAATAATTCCAACACAATCCTAAGATGTTCTGCATGCTCTTCGTCATTCTTCGAATAAATCAGAATGTCTTCAATAAAGACTACCACAAACTTATCAAGATACGGATGAAATATCATGTTCATATACTCCATGAAAACACCTGGTGCATTAGTAACTCCAAACGGCATAACAGAATACTCATAATGTCCATACCTCATTCTAAATGTAGTTTTCTGAATATCTTCCGTCTTCACACGAATCTGATGATATCCAGACCTCAAATCAATCTTACTGAACACACAAGCCCCAACCAGTTGATCCATCAAATCATCAATCCTCGGCAATGGATACTGGTTCTTGATTATAACTTTGTTCAACTTCCTGTAATCAACACATAGTCTCATCGAACCCTCTTTCTTCTTAACCAATAACACAGGAGCACCCCACGGCGAAACACTCGGACAAATGAACTTCTTCTCAAGTAAATCTTCTAACTGCTTCTTTAATTCAGATAGTTTGAATGCTGACATGCGATAAGGCGCCCTCGACACTGGACTAGTTCCAAGAATTAAATCTATAGCAAATTCCACTTCTCTCTCAGGTGGCAATTCACTAACATCTTCCGGAAATACCTCTGGAAATTCATTCACCACTGACAATTCATTACTCTTAGCTTTTCCTTTCGCTTCCGTCGAAGAATATAACATAAACACCACAACACCATCATTAACCGCTAAGTTCATCTGCTTAACCGACATAGTCACATCTTCAACTCTAGCTTCTTTAGGAAAAATAACCGTCTTTGCAAAACAGTTGATATGAACCTGGTTGAATTCCAACCAGTTCATTCCAAGGATGATATCAAGTTGTTCTAACGGTAGGCACACTAAATCCATACCAAAACCTCTACCAAAAATCGCAATAGGACAATTCCTACAAACAAATGAAGTAGTCACTGAACCCGACGCATGAGTGCCAATAACCATACTTCCATCCATATTAGATATATCCAATTTCAATCTTTTAGCACAATCCAAAGAAATAAAAGAATGAGTCGCTCCGGTATCAATAATCGCAATCAAAGGTATGTCATTAATAAAACATGTACCTTTAATCAACCGATCATTTGGCTTAGTCTCTGATCCAGACAAAGAGAACACTTTACCACCAGACTGCTCTTTCTTGGGTTTAGCACACTGCGGACGAGTATGACCCTCCTCACCATAGTGGTAACAAACTACCTTCCTTGCTCTGCAATCAGTAGCTACATGACTAGGTTTCCCACAGTTGTAACACTTCTTCGTATCATTCTTGCATTCATGAGCTCGATGTCCCATTTCACCACACCTATAGCACTTAATAGGAGCATTAGAATCTCCCCCACTAGGATTCTTCCAACCACCGGATTTCTGATTATTCTTGTCATAAGGTTTTCCACGATCCATCTGTTGCTTTCCTTTCCGATCAACATACCCACGAGAGTTCGTTCGAGTATTAGCATGATCCTCTTCCAGAATCCTACTGCAATCCACCAAATTAGAAAACCTGCGAATACGCTGATACTAGATACCCTGCTTAATCTCATCACGGAGACCATTCTCAAACTTGATACATTTGGAAAATTCTCCATCTGCATCGTTGTTGTAGTGAGCATAGTACTTAGCCAACTTAGTGAATTTGGAAGCATACTCACTCACGGTCTTATTGCCTTGCTTGAGTTCCAGAAACTCGATCTCTTTCTTTCCCCAAATGTCTTCAGGAAAATACCTCCTCAAAAAAGCTCTCCTGAATACATCCCAAGTCAGTGCAACACCATCTTGTTCCATCTCAGTCCTGGTAGCAACCCACCAGTCATCAGCTTCCTCTGCCAGCATATGGGTACCATAACTCACTTTCAGCTCTTCAGCACAATCAATCACTCTGAAGATCCTCTCAATCTCTTTCAACCATCTCTGGGCACCTTCGGGATCATGCGTGCCTTTGAACAATACCTTCGGGATCATGCGTGCCTTTGAACAATGGAGGATTGTTCCTCTGAAAATTCCCCAATTGCCTGTCAGTACCAATACCAGCTCCAAGCTGATTTCTTCCCAGCACACCAGCAAGCATTCCCAAAGCCTCAGCAATTACAGCATCGTCTCTTCCGTTACCTCTTTCGGCAATTGTTCTGTAAAATTACAAAATAATCTCATTAGAACACAAGTATCGACAGTGTTACCTTGCACTAGTCGCATACAAAAGGGATAACGACACTAAGACACTGGTCACAACGACCGACTATGCTCTGATACCCCTATTGTAACACCTCTTCTAAAATACCCCGCGAATATAATAATTAAATCAGAGATAACATGTAAAACAAGGGCATTACAATTCAATTAAATATAAAATATCATAACAGTTGTCATGCTGCACTGAAGAACCTTATTAAATTAATCAAAATCAGTATACACGTTTTAAATAGTGGAAAATATCATCAAAATCGAAATAAATTCATTTCATGATTATTCCAACATAGGCCAAAAGAAAACAGAGTTTAAGACTATAACTCTAAAATAATCGTTCTCCAGTGTTACAACTACTAGAGCATGACACTGACACGCGAATAACTAAACTCAAAGCTCAAAAGCCATCCTCACAAGCTCCTAAGCGGCTAAGACTTCAATCTGAAATCATCAAAGTAAGGGTGAGATTTCATCAACAATTAAAATGCATCATACGTTTCTAAAAACAATAAAACAATTCAGTATATTATTTCACCCTCATTAGCATAATCAGATTTCCGTACACAAATACAATTCATACAGTTCATTGTGCACAATAATAACAACAACCAGATTATAACACTGGAAACCATCCTATCATGTTATAATTCATATTCAATGCAAGACTCTATGCATGTGGTACCAAACGTGAACTAAATTCACACCCTGTTCCGTTTCTGCCTCGGACACAACATTAATCATCGGTTCGCCCATACACTATTGGGACACAAATCCAGCCTCACCACCACTAAACCACTGGGTACGAGTATTGGCTCTGCAAATCCAATTCCATACAATGGGAATTAACTTTATCGGAATGCATATGCATGCACATCAAAAGCATGCAACATTCATCAACATGAACATGCTATCAACAACAATGTTCCATGAATAACAACACCAACAATCATCACATGATATCAATACAATCATGAATAAACAACAGGAACAACACACAAGCATTAGTCCTTATTCAACCTGTTAGAAACATCTCTAACCAGTTCACCCACCATTTCGATAATTACCACGGTTTACAGTTTTGGGAAATCATCTCTTTTTAAAATAAAATCTATAAATTAGTATTTTCTCCATTTTATCAAATAGTATTTTTAATTTATAAAATAACGTCCAAAACGGCGTTTAAAAAGAATTTACGGTTTTGAAAATACAAGTTTTTGAAGTTTGAAACGTTTTTGGAAAAGCTATAGGGGTAACCGGTTCCCCCAGGGGAGAACCCGGTTCCCTACTCATTGAAAATACACGCTCCCTGGTTTTACTATGGGGAACTCGGTTCCTCCAAACGGGGAACCGATTCCCACTAAAAATCTCCATTTCCTTTGTAATATTTCAACTGGGGACCCGGTTCCTCCCCAAGAGTAACCGGTTCCCACTAACCCATAATTACTTCCTCTCTGGTTTTTACACCAGGAACCCGGTTTCTCCCACATGGAAACCGGTTCCTGCGACCTGCAGAACCAAAAACCTGCAATTTGACAGCAACATATTTCCAACCTTTTCCTTTTCATTCTCATACGAATCATAGCATCAAAAACATTAGAATTCAACCAATGAACACCAATACAATAACACATAGCATAATTTCATCATTCCCAATAATCCCATAATATACTAACGGTTCAATTTCACACAATTCGACAACATTGGGGATAATCCTTCAAACTTAGAAAATTCTAATTCGGGTTTCCCTAACATAATCAACTACTCTATTGATTCCGAAAACCCATAATACCTCATAACTGCGAGAAATCACCGCTTACCTCGTGAGAATTCGTCGGACTCTGACACTTTTGGTTTTTTCTCCCTCTTTCTCCTCTTCTCAGTTGTACGTAGTATAAATGTTCCAATTCCTTCTCTTTTCCCTTTTCCCCTTCTTTTATTCCTTTTATTATTCTAAAATAATAATAATAAAATAATTAGTATGAGTAGAGTCTTTTACTCCTCACACCCGCACTTTACACCTCACACCACCAACACTTCCACTTATTTAATTAATTAATTAATTCCAATAATCCAAAAATACCAATAATTAAACTTCTAATTAAATTAATAATTAAAATTCTAATTATTTAATAATCGAATTATTTGGGGTGTCACAGGTACAACAGGTGTTGTTGTTTTTAAATTTTGTCAGATTTGATTTGTTTTTGTGTATTTCTTTTGGATATATCTCATGAACATTTAATTTATATCTCCAGTTGTACATTAGTTACTAAATTGGGTCTTGGAACAATTTAGGAAACTTTGTATTGGTTATTCCGAGATTTAAGGAGATTTTTCTACACAATTAATGCATCTCTTATCTTATGGATC
Source organism: Vicia sativa (assembly GCA_021764765.1). Classification (NCBI taxonomy): domain Eukaryota; kingdom Viridiplantae; phylum Streptophyta; class Magnoliopsida; order Fabales; family Fabaceae; genus Vicia; species Vicia sativa. The sequence continues at coordinate 225,139,930 of CM038792.1, forward strand.
TATAAATATCTTGATACAAATTTCGAAGCCCATGGACTGAAGAGGTGTGTTTAAAGAGGAACCTTAACCTAATGTAAAGTAGTTATTTCAACAATTGTAAAATTAGGGGAAGAAAAATATGGTCTTAGGTTTTAAGAGTCTCTTGTGTGTTGTGTGGTGTAAGTCACCCTTGTATCTTTTGGTACTTGTGGTAGATATTATGTTCTCATTCAAAAGTCTATAGGCAATGAGTTGAGTATTGTTCTTGGATAAAGATTTTAAGCAAATCCAAGTCTTGTTCATAGTCGAAAGTCTTGGTTGAGTATTATAATGGAAGTATAATCTTCTTGTTGAGTTATTCTGGTTACAGTCATTGGGATTGAGACAGTTAGATATCTCTGACATGATTTAGGAAGTGAGATGGAGATTTTTCATATTTAGGAGGTTCCCCGGTAGAAGTTGCATTGGGTAGTGATTAGGCGAGAAGTTGTAAACTAAGATTGTTTAACTTTGAACTAATATTGCTAATAATGGACTTCAATATATGTATGTGTAGCCTGTACCATAGGAATTTCAGTAAGCCTTCTAAATCCTCCAAAAAATTTACCTTAAGGTATTCTACTAACCCAATTTAAGGTGCATAAGTACTAATAAGATTAAATGTGTATTGGTCCACTAAAAATTTCAAGGTTATGATTATGTCTTTTACATTTTTTCACATATACAATTTACTTATTCCACTTATTATCCAAAATAATCCTCACCCCATTTCTTAATCTTACATTTCTAGTGTACGAAAACTTAAATATCAAGATGTCTAATTCTTCTTCTTTTCATTTGTCTAGTTAGTTTCTTATAGGCACATGAAATTAATAATCCTGCTAACCATAATGTCCATTATTTCCATATGCTTTCATGTGATTGTGTCTATATTATATGATCCAAAATGAATTTTACTCTCATGAACAAGCTTCTTTACCCACATTTGTTCATGAAAATATGGTAATCCTTGCTTATTTTTCACTACATCTAGGTGTCGATGCAACGAACCTTACTCTTTGGACGCTATACTTGAGCCATTCAACACGCTTCTTATGGGCAATGAACTAGAATTTACATTATTTTGCAATTGATCAATGTCATAGATATTCAACAAAAGTTTACATTGAATGTTGATTGCCTAACATAACCCTCTCATTTAATTCATGCTTGGGACCGACTAGGGGTGAAAATAGGCTAGGCCGAGCTAGACTTTTCCAAGCATAAGCCTGGTCTGCCAAAAAACCAAAGCCTATAGCCTGAATTGTAGCCTGTCATTGGCTTCTTTTTAGGCCTGAGGCTGACCTTTTTGAAGGTCTGTTTAGCCAGTTAACCGACATAAAATCCTATTTATTTTAGACATATGTAAATAAGAAACTCAAATAAGGTTTAAATAAACTAACAAACTAAAAGACCAATGAGACTAAAAGTTTGTTTGCATTGACTTATTTTAACTTAGATATTAGCATTAATTTTGAGAGATAATTTGTTTAAGAGAACATATGAAAACAACTTATGACGTTGTTCGTAAGGTGTTTTCATTTTATTTTTAAAATTTGTTCAAGATATCCAAGTTTTATTTATGTATTTTAATTTAAATTATAAAACATAACATAATAATAATAATAATAATAATAATGATAATGATAATAATAATAAAATTATTTGTATTTATTTAAGTAGGTCAACTTGATAGATTTAAAAACAATTATGCCATGAAGCATTGTCTTTTAAATAAATATGTTTATAAAAAAAGTCTAAGGCTTTTCTATTTAAAAAAAAGTATGGCCTGGCCTGAGCCTCTGTAGACTAGATCATAGACACATGTTAACCAGCATGACCTATTTCCACCCCTAGGACCGACTATGTAACAAAGTTAACATAAGCAGGATTATAAAAAAAAAATGCCCTAAATAAATATATTATAACTAAATATTTATATTATATAACTTTTTTATCATTTAATAATATTAATAAATAAAATTTCAACGAATTTGGCAGGATGGTAAGATTTGGTATCTAGTTGATATTTGAAGGTTGGACCAACGTAAGGGGAAGTATCCCAAGTCAATGGCTTTATAAGACATAAATGAAAATTATAGGTGAAAAGAGTATATACCTCGATCTTTACATTTGTCCCCCTTTTATTGTAGATTCTAAGTTTTTTTTAGGGTGTGGAACCTTCTTGTGTATGATAGATGTTAATGTATGATTTTCTTTGTCATCTCACGGTCCTTATTAATCCACTCTCTTTGATTATTTATTTTCTTAGGAAAGAACTTAACATGCTCCCAAGGCCCTCAGACCCTTCTCTTGGCGCACTTCATCCCCCTTGTCCCTTGATCTTGATCTAAACCTCCTTAAAATTGTGGATCGAAATGAAACTTCTTCTCTATTAAGGCCAATTTTTTATTGGGTCATTAGAAATAAACTCATAAGTATAGGAAAAGAGTAGCCTTATTTCTTGATCTTTGGAGTTCCCTATTCCTTTTGTTAGGAAGTAATACAATTTCTTGGGATATGTTGCTGTTAAGGACCAAATTGTAGGTATTTTGTACATGATTTTGTGGTCCTTAACAATGCCTTTTTATATAATTAGTATTATTTATTCTAGTATTTTGGTTTAATTAGGTTTTTATTTAGTTTTTGTTCATAATATATTATTTAACTTATTTTACTTTTAATTGTAGGATTTTATTGACTAATTCTCCCAAGCTTGGATTCAAGGACACTTGAAGAGCTTTAGGGATGATTCTTTTTGAAGATATTTTTGGATGAAGAAGCATGCTACAGGTCGCGCTCAGCGCGGTTGCAGCATGAGGGCGCTCAGCGCGCTTAACCGGGCTTAGCGCGGTCTGCGAAAATCAGAAAAAGGACAGACCCATGCTTTCACCTTTTGGCCACCAACCCATCACTTCCAGCTGACTTTTTGGCTTGTAAAAAGAAAAAAACAACACTTCATCATTATTATCTTACATCTTTGTAAAATTAGGGCAAGAAATTGTAAAGAAAAACCATAGCTTTTCTTCTTGATTTCTTGATGTTTATCATTTCTACCAACAATCTTGAGAGCAAAGCAACCATGGAAATGAGTGGCTAAGTTCTTTTTGTGTCAAGATTAGAGGTAGTTGATCTATATAGTATGTATTTATTTTAATCATTTGTGTATGAACATGGTTGATGATCAATATAGTTGAATATCTTTGTTCTTCATCTTTATGCTTTGAGTCTTGCTTGGAAAAGAATACTTAAAAGTAGAACTAGGATATTCATCCACTAATGAACAAATGCTAGGGATAGATTTGTGTGTTAGTGTTTACAAAATATTGAACTTAATGCTTATCATGTCAATAGTTGTAGTGAGGGATCATGCAAAGATTAACATGATAACATTCACAATCTTGGTGGGAAATCTACAAGATTGAGAGGATATGTATTTATAGAAATCATCTACTATGTTCATCACTTGATTAATTGAATATGTATGAAACTAGATCAATGAAACTAATCTTGACATACTTCCATAATTTGAAAACAATCTCAAACTCTCTTGAATCCAAATCATAACTCTCTTTTGAAAACATTGATTTAGTTAATTGTTGGAAACTCATGGTACTAGTAGAGTAGATAACAAACCCTTTGGTTACATAATCTTAAAATACACTTTCCTATTGAAAGACTACAATATACACCAATCCCTGTGGAATCGATAATTAAAAATACTTGTTTACGGATAATACCTACAACAAAATGGCGCTGTTGCCGGGGATTGGCGTTTGATATTGTTAGTATAGCAATAGTTGTGTGTTTTAAGACATTTTTTTCTACTAATCTCTCTTTGTTTCTTTTGCGTGGCTAGACTTTTTCAGGAATTAGTTTATGCGAGGAAGTATTACGGCCGATCAACTCCTTTTCGATCCCGAAATTGAAAGGACGGATAGAAGACTTAATAGTAGTGCTAAAAGAAGAAAAAGACAAGCTAGGCAAAGGAAAGAAAGAGGAGAAAGAGGAGAAACATCTACTTCTTCAACACCACCCGTGTTAGGAGAAGTCACCACTATGGCGGAGAATCAACCACAACCACCACCACTACCACCACCACGGGGGCCGTGTGTCAATAGCCCTCGTCACAATGCCCAATTTGCTCGACAAACAAATGCAAGGGTCGCGGAGATGAAGACGGGCTTGCTTCAACTTCTCTATGCAAGTCCATTTCATGGCCATGACCATGAAGATCCTTACACCCACCTTACTAAGTTCTATGAGATCGCGGGAGCGGCCGGGGCTCTGGAAGACCAAGAAGAGCAATACTTCCAAAGGCTCTTCCCCTCATTCTCTAGTGGGGAAGGCAAAAGATTGGTATCTAGACCAATTGCAAGAGACCATGACAAATTGGAATGTTTTGGAGGAAAAATTCCTTGAAAGATTTTTCCCTCAATCGCGTTTCATGGAGGCAAAGACCGCAATCTCGGTATTTTCACAAGGAGTAAACGAGCCTTTGAATCGGGCGTGGGAAAGGTACAAGTCTATGCTTAGGAAGTGTCCGAGCCATGGTTTTGACGAGCTTACCCAAATTCATATTTTCCGAAATGGTCTCCAACCTCAACACAAATTGTTGTTGGATGCCACAGCGGGAGGTTCTTTGATGGCAAAAACATCATATGAAGCAATCCAAATAATTGAGAAGATAGGGAGGAATGATCATCAAACTCAACATGATCAAGGAGGTGTACAAGTGAAAATGGGAGTTCTAGAAATTGGCTCGAGTCACGAAGCACTTGTGGCGCAAAACAAATTGTTTGCGAAACAAGTTGAAGAATTGACAAAACAAATGGCTAGACTCCCTCAACAAATCATGGAGTTACAAGGAACATCAAGTCAGCAAGCTCACCAAATAGCGTGTTGTGAATTGTGTAAAGGAGATCATAAAACCGGATTTTGTCCTCCGGAAAATGAGGAAGCTAACTATATGGCCAACCAAGGGAAAGGATACCAACAACGAGCTCCTTACCCTTATCAAAATCAAGGCCAAGGTTACCAACAAAGGGGTAACCAAGGTTATCAAGGCGGGTGGAGACAAGACAATAACAATCAAGGAAGGCAAAATCCATATCAAACTCAAAATCAAAATCAAGCTCAACCACAAAATCAACCTCAAAATCAAGTGAGATCTTCCAACATTCAAGACACTCTACCTCAATTTATGCAAGCTTCTATGGCTAATCAAAAGAGCACGGAGGCATCTATCAAGAATTTGGAAACTCAAATGGTGCAACTAGCCAAGCAACTTTCCGAACAAAATGCTTCGACATCATTTTCCCCAACTACGCAAGCAAACCCGAAGGAGTATTGCAAAGCAATTTTCACTATAAATAAAAATGAGATGACGGATTATGAAAGCGATGAAGTTGTAGAGGAGGATGAATCAGAAGTTTTAGTTGAAAATGAAAAGGAGAATGGTGTAGTTGAAAAGGAGAAAGTAGAGGAGAAGAAGAAGAAGAAAATGAAAAAGGGAAAAGAGAAGGAAGTCACTTTTCCATTAAGAAATTTACCTTATCCTCACCTTCCCTCTAAAAAAATTGATTATGTTGATGTGGAGGATAATTTAGTTGAAAATGATGTAGTAGTTGAAAAAAACAATCAAGATGTAGAGGAGGATGAGTCGGAAGATTTAGTTGAAAATAAGAGCAATGACGTTGTAGGGGAGGCAAACTTAGTTGAAAAGGGGAAAGAAAATGGTAAAGGAAGTAAAAAGAAAGAGAAGAATGCAAGGAAGAGTAAAAAGGGAAGTAAAGAAGAAAGCTCCCATTCAAAATTTACCTTACCCTCATGCGCCGTCAAAGAAGGAGAAGGCAAGACAATATGCTCGGTTTATGGATATTTTTAAACAACTTCACATAAACATTCCATTTTCCGAAGCATTGGAGCAAATGCCGAAATATGTGAAATTTATGAAGGATATGCTCACAAGGAAGAAGAGGAACAAGGATAAGGAGACAATATTACTTGATGCTAATTGTAGTTTCATACTCAAGCAAGCTCTTCCAGTGAAGGAATTCGATCCGGGGAGTGTCACGTTGCCGGTGGCCATTGGAGATACATTCAAGGGTGGCTTAATCGATCTAGGGTCTAGCATCAATTTAATTTCGTTATCCATTGTTAAAAGATTGGGGAATGTTAGAATGGAGTCTACAAGAATGATTTTGCAACTAGCCGACAAGTCAACCATTTCACCTTATGGAGTTGTTAAAGACATGGTAGTAAAAGTGGACAAGTACTTGTTCCCTGTGGATTTTGTGGTAATTGACATGAAGGAGGATCGAGATATACAATTTATTCTTGGAAGACCATTCATGAAGACGGCTCGCATGATGATTGATGTCGACAATGGGATTATGAAAGTAAGAGTGCAAGATAAAGAAGTGACTTTCAATCTCTTTGAAGATGTAAAGCATCCCAAAGACAAACAAGACACTTTCATTAAGGATGCTACGGAGGAGGAAATCAAGGAGATTTACAATTTCGGAGGAGCAAATCGTGATGTTGGTGCCATTTTCTTCGATGATCATTGATCATTCCGAACCGTCAAGCTCTACCGACGTTAAACAAAGCGCTTGTTGGGAGGCACCCCAACATTGTAAGTATTCTTCCTTGAACTCATTTTCACTTGCCCGAACTGTCAAATTGCTGTTTTTCTTGAAAAATCAAAATTCTGCAGATCGCGCTTAGCGCGCATTTTGGCCCATCTGGCAGAAAATTTCGCGCTTAGCGCGGTCTGGGGAATTTATTATTTTTTTTTTTTGAAAAACCGGGTTTTTGAGGCCCATTTGGTGGCCTGGTTCGTTTTTAAAGGGTTAGGGTTCATTTCAAACCCTTTTTCACTACTTCCTCTTCAAAAATTTCACTCTCTCAAAACCCCAAAAACCCTCAACCAAAAATCAACGAATTCTTGCGGATTTCTTTGTCCAATCACCTTCCTAAGCATCTAAGTAAGTGTTTCTTTGTTTTTCTTCTCTCAATTTCGTTTAATTTCGTTGTTTAGGGTAGATTTTGAAAACCTAGGTTTAGGAATTTTTGAATTTTCTTTTAGGATTAGGTTGTTTAGAAGGTAGAGAAGCCTTAGAATAGTATTTTCGCTGCTAGTGGGTGTGTTCTTGTGGAGAAAATTGTTTTAAGAATTTTTCGTGAAATCGCGCGGTCACGCTTTTCAATTTTGAAAAATTCTTCTACTGTGGTTTTGTGTTTTCCGATTAGTCGCAATGCTTTGGTTGGTTGATTTGCTCTGCTGTTTGCATGAATATTTGCTAAAGGACACCTCGGTGTCACTTTTCCGTTGATTTTTGTGTTGATTTTCAGATGGGACCTAAAAGACAAAGAGTTTCTTCTGCTGGGGATGGATCCTCTAGGTCCGTGCCTTTTGATGGCGTTCGTTTCTTGGGGCCTTCTCAACAGGCTCAATACAAAGAGCTTGAGGAGCACAATATTTGGACTGAGCGCATTATCCACCTCCGCGAGCATGGTCACTATGCAACACCCAATGCTATTCTTTCTAACTACGGGTTGGATGTTCTCTGTGAGCCTCAGACGAAGGTGAATGTGGAGCTTGTGAGGGAATTTTATGCAAACGCCATTCCGACCGAGGGGCGTGACTTTCCTTTCACTTCTGTTGTGAGGGGGAAGTTGGTTTCTTTTTCTCGCACGACCATTGTTCGCGTTAAAAAGTGACGCGCTAGGGAATCGAATATGAATTTGAATCCTCTGGCTCGAAACGATTTACTCTTTTGATTTGTTTATAAAGATGCCGCGAGCATCAAGCTTTATTATTTTCAACACAAGAAAAGATGATTTAATGATTATGAAAAAGGGGAAAGCTGTTAACACCCTCAATTGATTTTGATATGCGTAACGACTAGCGCAAACTAGACGCAACGCATTGGGGAGTATTCCGGGTAAGGGGGTTTGTTATATAAAGGGAATAGATGGAGCACCCTAAATATATATAGTTATCTATAGCTTTATATATGAATACGTTTGATATGTTTGTGTGTTTTAATTGCTATTTCTATGATTGGGAAAGTTTCTCCTTTGGGATTTTAAGAAGGATAGATTAGGTGGGATCCTAGTGTTTGTTATTATTGTGCTCGCAAAGATCTGTGGATCTTCTGCATACATATCCCTTAATGGGAATCAGAGCATTTGTAGCTCGGATCTAAAGGGATCTATGAGTTGTTTAGTCTGAGGGAGGAAGAAATTTGCTCGGCAAGGATGAGACCTTGTGCCTACGTATTCTCAAAAGGATGTTGAGAAAGTCAGAGCAATCGTAGTTCCCACTTATGCTAGTGGAAGCAACGGGATGTTAGTAAGAGACTGACAAATGTCATCTTAATGAAAAATGTATCTAATCTATTTCATCACATACATTTTGAAAAGTTTGAATGACTGAATCTTTCGTCGTAAGTTATAGGTGTTTTGCTTGAGTGTACAAGCGTTACCACTTACATGTTTAAGAAAGATGTTTGAAAAAGATGATTGAATCTTTTAATTGTAAGCATTGAGTGTTTTGCTTGAGTGTACAAGCGTTACCACTTACGATTAAGAGATGTTTTTTGTTTGAAAAGAGTTTGAAAAAGTTTTGACTGTATGTGATGTGATAGATGAGATACTTCTTCCATAGAGATGATAGATGTCTAAATCTCTAGGAGAAATTGATTGGATTAAAAGGATGCTTTTAAGAAGCCCATGGGTCCTTGTATTGTTATCCCAAGAGGAGGCGTTCCGAGGGTCATCGAGGGTCCTTGTATGAAGCTCAAGAGGAAGCTATAAGGTATGGCTGGCTTTGGCTTTAAAAGGGATTTCACCGGGAAACCATCCTTTTGGAATTAAGAGCAATTTCACCGGGAAATTATACTCTCTGGGTTCTATCCTAACGCGGGTGATTCTTTGTATTGGAAGCCCAATAGGAGGCTGTTAAGAGATTTTATGGTCTCTTTCGTTGTATGATGCCCAAGAGAAGGCTAAACTCAATGAGGAGTTCTTTTGAACGAAGCCCAAGAGGAGGCTGACTCATCAGGGGATTGTTGTCTTATATGAAGCCTAAGCGGAGGCTAAACTCAGATGAATGAGTTTTCTTATATGAAGCCTAACAGGAGGCTAACTCTGTGGGGAGAGTTATCTTGTATAAAGCCCAAGAGGAGGCTATAACTGTGGGGAACCTATTGGTTAGACTAGTTGTTATGTTATAACTAGACAATTGTATAAACAAGTGTGTGTGTGTGTGTGTGTGTGTGTGTGATATGTATTCACAGGAGTTTATGAAGGAAATATAAACAATGCATGATGTTTATTTACAAGAGTTTATGATTTGTGAAATATAAACAAGTGTTTGTGAAACGAACGTTTGAAACGAGCGTAACTTGATTATTTACAAGTTTGAAGGTGTACAAGGGAATGAATATGTACACGAACGAGTATTTATGTACAGAGAGGGATGGATGTACATAGAAGGATTGGGACTTACACCATAAGGGTGGCCCATTGGTTTAAAAGCAGTTTCACCGGGAATAATGCTCCTTTTTAATACCAATGGTATTCAATGTATATACAATTGAAACAAACAAAACGATCGAAGTTTGTCTGTATTTTACAAAAGACGTCTGTATTATGTACAGATAAGAATTTGTATGTATATGAAAAGAATTTGATATGTACAAGGAAAATATGTATGTACATAAAGAATGTTGGTTGGGACTTACACCGTAAGGGAGGCCCATGATCGGTTAAGAAAAATGAGAGAAAAAGTATTCAGTTTTATCGTTTAATCGGATCGATCATGGAAAAAGATGCAAGTTTGATGAAAAGTTTTGAAGAAATGGTTTTGAAAGTGTTTTTGAAAAGTGAAATATACTTGTGAAAAGTTTTGAAAAGAATCGGGCTTTGGAAGTTTGAAAAAAATCACCTTTTAAAGGTGTTTTGAAAAGTGCTCAAAGTGTCGTTTTCGGCTCGATCAAAATATAATCGGATGAAAGTTTTTTCTGAAAATTTGTGCACTATCCTAAAATAGATACATTAATTGAAAAGTGTATAAAAAATCACCTCAAAATGAGGAGTTTTGATTGGGTTTTGAAAATGTCAAAGTTTGTAAAGAAATACAAAAGTTTGGTAAAAAATGGTCCCAAGGAGGCTTGAACCCGGGACCATTAGGCAAGGCGTGGCAAGAGAGTTTTAAGAGTGAGCTGGCAACCGCTGGGGCGGCAATACATCCATGTATTGTGTTTAAACAAACTGAATATATTTTAAAACAAATATTTGAATTAAAAAAAAAACGCGCGCAAGCCTTGTTCTTCTTCCTCAATCTTCAATCAGCCATGGATTTCGTGTTTCTTGATGAAATCAAACGATGTAAAGATCAAACTTGCTCGCTTCAAGCCCAGGAACATGATGACACTCTTTAATTTCATTTATTTTAAGCCCAGAATGATTGAATTTATAAAGAACACGAAGATCCCTAAAACTGAAAAATCTAATTGAAATCGTGTATGGTTGATGATTTATTCAATTGATTGAGGGTTAATGATCGTGGATAGTGCAGAAAACAAATGGCCAAGAGTTTTTTTCATTTGAATCAAAGAATCATAGAGTTTGAGTTTGAAGTTCTTACCTGTTGAAGCTGGAATCGAAAACTGGATTGGAGTGTTTCCAGTTGTTGTTTGAGGATTGCTTGAGCACCAACGACCTCTATGGAAGGTGTTTGATCACCCTGCTTGCTCTAGAATGATTTGAAACTCTCTACCCAAGTCGACCTGCATAAGCTGAAAGTGGAAATTTGAATTCTGGGTTAGAGGTGTTACAGTTTGATATTAATGATTTGCATCATTTCTATGATGTATGTTGATGATGTTTGGATGATTAAAACTCAAGTTGCTCGAGCCAAAGTCCAAATTCGAAAGTTATGGCAGTTTTGCAAGTTTTGGAAGCATGAAGTGCAATTCTGAGTTTTAGTGTTTCTTGTGTTGATCTTATGTTTCAAACAAGTTATATATTGATTATAAGATATGTTAGACACCAAAATTCTTCATGGTTGTCACAAGATTTCAAAATTGCAAGATTTCTCAATTTTCACTATGTTTCTTGAATTTCAAGTAAGAAGAGAAAACGCATGTCTTTGCATTACTTTTGGTGTGGTTTGAATGGCAAGCAAGACCTCTATTTATAGGCCATGAGTTCTGAAAAATAATTGAAAAAGTTTGGCCTTGGTAATTATAACTTGCCTTAGAGGGCAAGGAAGTCATTTTTGCATTAAATGCAAAAGGAAACTTCCTTTTAACCATGGTTAGTTCTTACCTTGATCTTATCTTGCTATAATTACCCTTCCTCTGATATTTATCAGTTCTAGTCCTCAATTGGCAAGGTGGCATGCTTCTAGAAAGAAGAAAACTCAAAATGACCTATAATTTCAAAGTTTGTACTTGAAAATTATGGATTTTGGAGCTCTAAGTTTCAAATTCAAAAGTATGGCTAGACTCCATGGATTTGAGAGTTATTGGACATTTTGGAAATCTTGTTTCAAAGGCTACAACTTTCATGTTTTGAGTTTTTTCCAATTCAAAGTGGAACTATGTGAAAAAATGCCATGAAGTTTGGAAAAAGTACAAAAGTTTAACACTTGAATTTCTAAGTGTTAGAAATTTTGACTTTTTGTTGACTTTTCCAAATTTCTTTATTTTTTATGATCATGATGGATCATTTGAAGTATTTTGATGATTGAAAAAGTTTTGTTTTGAAAAAGTTGACCAAAAGTCAAAGTTTGACTTTTCAGTGCAGATGAAATTTCATCAGATGATTCAGAAATTGACTGATGCATCCTGTGAACTTCTGTGATGTTTTGAACCCAGAAATTAGGTCAACATGTTATATCTAAGATATGAAGATCAATCTCCAATCAAAAAAGTCATCCATTGATCAGAAAATCAGAGATTACTCATGCTCGACCAAAACCCTAATTGGTCGATCCTTGATAGATCAATGAGAAAAGTTGGATATCTGAAGATCAGAGGTTGAGGATTTGATCAAGATAGATCAAATGAGGTGAGTAAAACTCAAACCCTAATTGCTTGCCTTTTGACTCAGATGAAAATTTGATGAAACCCTAATTTTGACCTGTGAAAGCTACACCCGGTTAATTCTATTCTGAACTGTTAGTGATGCAATGATGCAAATGTAAGGTGGTATATTAGGTCAAAAATTGGGGTATGACAGCCATCAACAGCTATCTGGGCATCAACTGGACCGCCCCAGAGGATCAGTTGGACATCTACCACGACCACCTGGCTCGTGGTAACTGGGATCATGCAATGCTGAGGAGGAAACTTTGTTTGTCTGGGCACTCCTATGAATTGAACCGGGCTGGACAACCATTGAAATTCAACAGGTCCAGTCTGAAGACTAGTGCCAGAGTGCTGATGTGTGTGGCTCTGTATAATCTGAGACCTCGAAGCCACACATCTTCGATTCCTATGGAGACGGTCGACCTGATTGCGTATATGCTCGATGAGGAGCAAATTGATTTTGGCCGTCTTATTGCAAATAAGCTGAAGAGGGTCGCTGTCAGTTATACCTCCAGGGGGAGCGTATAAAGTGTGCTCTCACTTATCCTGGGCTGATTATGGGCCTTCTAAAAAGGGCAAAGGTTGTCTTTCCGGCTGTGGGGCATGTTACTATTGATGGGGTCATTGATGATTCCTATTGTGATCGTTATTGTAGAGCCCTGGATGATAACTCTGCTGCCTAGGCTGTACCAGTTGCAGCGACACTTCCTCAGGCCAGTCCATCTGAAGAATGGAACCGGCAGATGCATCTCGCTCATCAGAGAGCATTCATGTTTATGCACGAGAGCATGGAGCACCTTGCTCTGCAGATCAGAGAGCCGGGGGTGAACCACTTCACTCGCACGGGAGAGCAGCTTAGTGCTTATGCTGGTTGGCCCGGGGTCGGGCCAAATGTAGAGGAGGAGGTGGGCGATGGTGATGAGCAGAGTGAGGATGATGGAGAGGGGAGTTCTGGTTCCGGTTCTGATTCTGGGTCTCCTAGAGATTCTATCCTCGAGGCTTCAGACTGATACCTTTTATTTCCTTGTTTTTATTTTACCTTCAACACTTTTTAGTTTTAGTTTTTATTTTCGCATTTTAGTTTAAACTTCTGGATTTTGTTGGTTGCCATCCATTTTTGGGGATAGGCTTGTAATTCCAATTGATATTTTGTAGGCATGGAGCCTAAGTACTTTTTAAGTTTTAAACACCATTTTGGGGTGTCTTTTTATTTTATTTTATTTTATTTTATTTTTTATTTTATTTTGTTCTATTTTATTTTTATTTTTAGATTATAGTTTATTTAGTTTGAATTATTACTTCTTGTGGTTTGTCCGATATTTCAACGGTTCTTCAAAGCTAGTAAGTGTGTTTCACCAAAGTGATGGTGATGATAAAATTCTCGACTCAATCCACAAAGAAGGTACATATTTAATCGTTTTGTAGAATAATAACATGTCTATGAAATTTGTGCTTTATGCAAAATATCTTGGCATGTACAAAAAAATTGTGTTCACATTCGAATCATTAGGACATAAACCACATAGGTGAGAAGCTTCCACTTTTTACCAAATATGTCTAATAGTTGTGTTAACTCGTGTGATTCATGCTTAATCTTTATTTGTTTGTGATAATTTGAAAACTTAGAGATGATCAAGGCAATTTTTTGTGCATTATGAGAAAAATCACCAATTCTAAAAGGGCTTCAACTACCCGTGAGTGAGTGAATCCTTGTGAACCCTTTTGAGCCTAAATAGTATTTGTAGGATGAATTTATCAAATCGACTAATTGTTAAGTAGGCCACTTAATAGTTGTTGACAATCTTTGAAAAAATTCAATAATAATTCATTCTATAAATTTTTCTTGTTTGTGAATACCAACCTTTTTTGTTAATTAACCCTTGAAGAGCATGTCCTTGAATAAAAAAGGATTGATATAAATGAAGTTGGGGAGGTGGATCAAAAAGAACCTAGAATTGATGGCACAATGATCCTAGAGAAAGAAAAAGAAAAAAGAAAAGAAAAATACAAAAGAAGAAAATTTGTATATGAAAAGAAAACAAAAGAAAAGAAAAAAGAGGATCATTGTGTGAAAAAGAAAAGAAGTTGTGAATAATAAGAAGGGAATGGGAATTAGTTGTGAAATGCTCTTCATACTATTTAACCCAATTCGTTTCAATGGCTTGTACTTAAAAATTCCTTGTTTCTAACCTAAGCCAAGTTACAACCTTGAAAGTCCTTAGTGATCTTTGTTTCCATTTTGTCATTTAACTTATTTCGATGAATGCATGAATTGTTCTCGATGTGCATGACTATTAGTGAGAGTGTTTAGTCCTTTGTGAATATGCATTGTGTTCTTCATGAATTTTGAACAAATGATTAGGTGATTCAAGTGTGAACATATCTTTTATTTTGTTACATGTGTTGATATATTGTGTTAGAACTTAATTCATAGCGATGTTGTGTTTCGAAGAAGCGATCGATGTGTGCTTTTGCCGGGTATGTCGAGTTTGAACCATTATTCTTGTGTGAGTTTGCATGCTTGCATTTTGTTCTTCTTGCTTTGTGAGATTGTTGACTTTTGTTTGGGGACAAACAAAGAAGTAAGTTGGGGAGAGTTGTTAAGGACCAAATTGTAGTTATTTTGTACATGATTTTGTGGTCCTTAACAATGCCTTTTTATATAATTAGTATTATTTATTCTAGTATTTTGGTTTAATTAGGTTTTTATTTAGTTTTTGTTCATAATATATTATTTAACTTATTTTACTTTTAATTGTAGGATTTTATTGACTAATTCTCCCAAGCTTGGATTCAAGGACACTTGAAGAGCTTTAGGGATGATTCTTTTTGAAGATATTTTTGGATGAAGAAGCATGCTACAGGTCGCGCTCAGCGCGGTTGCAGCATGAGGGCGCTCAGCGCGCTTAACCGGGCTTAGCGCGGTCTGCGAAAATCAGAAAAAGGACAGACCCATGCTTTCACCTTTTGGCCACCAACCCATCACTTCCAGCTGACTTTTTGGCTTGTAAAAATAAAAAAACAACACTTCATCATTATTATCTTTCATCTTTGTAAAATTAGGGCAAGAAATTGTAAAGAAAAACCATAGCTTTTCTTCTTGATTTCTTGATGTTTATCATTTCTACCAACAATCTTGAGAGCAAAGCAACCATGGAAATGAGTGGCTAAGTTCTTTTTGTGTCAAGATTAGAGGTAGTTGATCTATATAATATGTATTTCTTTTAATCATTTGTGTATGAACATGGTTGATGATCAATATAGTTGAATATCTTTGTTCTTCATCTTTATGCTTTGAGTCTTGCTTGGAAAAGAATACTTAAAAGTAGACCTAGGATATTCATCCACTAATGAAAAAATGCTAGGGATAGATTCGTGTGTTAGTGTTTACAAAATATTGAACTTAATGCTTATCATGTCAATAGTTGTAGTGAGGGATCATGCAAAGATTAACATGATAACATTCACAATCTTGGTGGGAAATCTACAAGATTGAGAGGATATGTATTTATAGAAATCATCTACTATGTTCATCACTTGATTAATTGAATATGTATGAAACTAGATCAATGAAACTAATCTTGACATACTTCCATAATTTGAAAACAATCTCAAACTCTCTTGAATCCAAATCATAACTCTCTTTTGAAAACATTGATTTAGTTAATTGTTGGAAACTCATGGTACTAGTAGAGTAGATAACAAACCCTTTGGTTACATAATCTTAAAATACACTTTCATATTGAAAGACTACAATATACACCAATCCCTGTGGAATCGATAATTAAAAATACTTGTTTACGGATAATACCTACAACAGTTGCCTCTAATTCTTAACACACGTCATTTATATTGGATATGGCGATGGACTATCACTAGTAGGGGTGTTCATAGGTTCGGGTAAAACTGAACCAAACCATAGTGTTTGGGATGAATATTTTTTCAGTTTGGACAAGAACCAAACTAAATCAATGAAATCTAATGACAATTGGTTCGGGAATCGCATTTTTAATTTTTTACCCGCAAACCCAATCCGAACCAATCATAATTAAATATCATGAAGAAGGAAAAAGTGAAATGTCCTATGTGGACAAATTATTCTATTTTAATTTGTTATTAGAAAATTGTTATTGTATTATGGTAACTGGGCGTAGAGCTATGAAACACATTCATTATCATACTAACTCAAGTGACTAATTATAAATTCAAAAGCCTTAATGTTATACATTTTTCTTGTTAGATATTTTAGAATCTATTAGAGAAATATTTTTAGTCTAATATTTATATCAGTACTATATTTTTTTAATATTATTATGAAAAATTAATTTTCGTATATAATTTATTTTTTTGAAATATTTTTTTATATTTTTTATCTACCCGAGCAATCCAACTCAAACCAACTCATTGTTTTCAGTTCGGTTCGGTTTGGGCTTTCTCTAAAAAAAATGCAAATCCAATCAAAACCAATCCATATAATTTCAATTGGTTTGGATACCATATTCTCTCCAAACTGAACCAAATCGGCTCGAATAACTCCTAATCACCAGACATGATATGGTTGTTTCTTGGGAATCGTAAATTTCATTATTATTTTGACAATGTCATCTGTAATGACCTGGTGCTCCTTTACTAGTCGATATCACCTTTAGGTTCCATTTTCTTTGGACTGTTGAATCTTCGTCTCTTAGTTTAGCAAGTTTGAGCTGGAGACGAATGAAGATTTATGGGTTATGTGGAGATCATTTTAATGTTATGAAATAAATGCTCCGATTGAAGTGGATGCGACAATCGCAACATCGACCGAAGATATTCTAATGATGTTGTAACATCCTGATAAAATGTAAAGTTAAATTATGTTACGCACTTATGTTACAATTATCTATGTAAAATTTTGTATTTTAATATTAAATTAGGTTTTTCTTCAACTTTTTGCATCCATCTATTACATGTTTGTGGTTTAGGCTAACATAGTGCATTATGGAGATGCATCTCCATAAATTTCATCGAGTTTTAAAATAAAAGTCTTTACGAAGATGTACTTCGAGTTAACTCTAATAAGAATACAAAGATGCATCTCCAGAAATATTTTTGGCCAACATGGGATGACTCGCCCACGAAAGCGTTGGTTGCGTGTAATTTGTGTGCATCTGAAGATACATCTTTCGAATCTAAGAATATTTGTGACTTTTCACCGTGGTGAACTAGCACCCCATGAAGTGAATAAAGTAATCCCCTTTCAACAACAAGAAAAGGATAACTTGTGATGAAAAACCAGCCTTTCCTGTGGTAAGCCAGATTTAATCAAATAAGCCTTATTCATGTTAAAAGATCGAGTCCTATGAATAGAAGATTTATCCTGCCTTCCCCCAATTTTGACCAGGCACCCCAACAAGGGACTGTGATTACGCTTATGCCCTCATTATAAAAAATTTGCATTTTTTAAAAGTTTTGATGAATATCTATTTTTTTCCCTCTAAACTTTACTGTTTGGATGAATAATTTCCATAGTTTTTGTAAGTGTACCAAATATTTCGCATAAGTAAGCAAAAAATACTAGATATTATAAATTTCAAATAAAAATTCAATGAATTATGAAAAAATAATAAAGAAATACTGGATATTAAAAATATCTGGGACATAATTACTAGATATTTGGAAAGATTCGATAGTATATAAAACCTATTGGATTTTTTTGAAAAATCTAGTACACGTCAAATTTCTAAATTTTTTGAAAAAATCGGTAAGCAATAAGGAAATTAATAAAAAAGAATAAACTGACCTGTTAAATTTAATAAAAAGAATAAAATGATAATTTTGGTGGAGATTAATTTTTATGGTTAGATGGATAAAATGATAATTTTGGTGGAGATTGATTTGTATGGTTAGATATTTGATATTTATATTTGATTGATAATACTAATACTAATAAACTATTCTATCTAAAATCAATTGAATGATCTCCTTAAATTGTTCTTTCACCATAAATTTTTTATACTAAATAATAATATTTAAATAATTAAGTAATGTTTTTTTTTCATTCTCATCTTCTATTATAATAATAATATGATATGTCACATTCATTTTACAATCTTCACTCATTAAATGAAAAATAAATATTACATATATTTGTTTTTTTTCTTGATTAAAATTTCAAATTTTTTTCACATTTCTTTTTTCTAAATTTTGTTACTTTTATTTTAATTTTGTTTATCTCTATTTATTTATCATCGCTAAAAATATTTGTAATATTTTTTAATTTTAATAAAATTAAAAATTTATTATACCACCTATCACTATCAACATAACATCTATTTTATTTAATCAACATCTTAATTTAATAGATAAAATTTTTATTTAATAAAATTAAATTTATATAAATAAATATCAATCAAATTTTTTTCACATTTCTTTTTTCTAAATTTTTGTTACTTTTATTTTAATTTTGTTTATCTCTATTTATTTATCATCGCTAAAAATATTTATAGTATTTTTTAATTATAACAAAATTAAAAATTTATTGATATCACATATCACTATCAACATAACATCTATTTTATTTTAATCAACGTCTTAATTTGATAGATAAAATCTTTATTTAATAAAATAAATTTATATAATTATTTAATTAAATTAAATTATATAAATATTATGTATTTTATAAATAAATTATTTTAAATTTTATATTTATATCTAAATACATTTTATATCGCATCAAATTGTTTTATATTTACTTTTATATCTAAATCATTTCAAATAATCTTAAATTATCTGATTAATAGTGATAATGATAATGTCTGTGCCCGTGTATTTACAAAAGGAAAGCATGATACCATATTCCACATTAATAAAAGGAAATTTCTTCACCCACCTAGTGGGTTTCTCCAACACTCTTGAAAAACCAAAAATATCTTTCACAAGTTAACTTACGAAGTCATCTTGTAGGGTGAATTCGTAAGTTAACTTACAAATTAAGCTTTCTGGGTGAATTCGTAAGTTAACTTACGAATTAACCTTACTTTTGTACGTTTTATTATTTTAAACATGGTTTTACACATTCAAGAAATGTTTCGTAAGTTAACTTACGAAACTTTTCTTGAATGTGTAAAACCATGTTTAAAACTACTGTGTTTTTCCACATTTACTCGGATTATGTTTCCATATTTAGAAATTCAATTAAAGAGAAAAAATTTCAAAAAATATTACTATACTCAATATCTATATACGCAAACCATGTAAATAATAATATGTTATAAATATTAAAGAGAAAAAATGTCTGAAATATCATATTACATAAATTGTTCCGAAAAAAATGCGATCATACAAAATCAACTAAAAAACATAACGGCTACTGGGTATGCCTAATCCTGACCCCCACGCCCTCCTCTGCCTGTGGTAACGCGCTGCACGCTCTTCCTCAGCGACCATCCTCTCCACCACGACAACTACATCGGGTCCGCCCCCATCGATAATCCCGTCATCCAACGCCTCCTGTCCACTCTGGCGGATACTCTAACTGATGGGTATAGATCAATGGCATGATCATCCTCGGCCTGCTCGTTTTCCAAGAACTCCTCATGTGTTGGCCTCGATGGACGTCCTTCAGCCTCTAGTGTCATGTAAGGGTGCGACACTATAAAGAACCATGTCGCATACCCCTCCATAGAGTGCCATATACGGGATGCCCGCAACAATCGAAACTCATATGGCATGACATTATTCTCCCAATCAAGGAAGACATCATCTAGAGCTCTCCGTGTGATGGTGTCAGGAGTATCCTGGAAAAGAGATCGGGGTATGGTCCGCACAGAGTAACCATGGATGCGGTGAAAGTACGATAAAATCCAGCTCTGCATCAACAAAAATATAATGTGTAAGTACAAATCAATTAAAACTAATTAATATTTATGGTTAAAATAAAAACGTACCTTGAGGAGTGTGCACGAGCCGGTAAGCACCCTAGCCCTCTACATGGAAGCTTCATTCAGCTTCTAGTAGAGGTAGGTAAGAAAAGCGGCACCCCAGTTCCAGTCTTGAACTATAGAAAGGTTCGTAAAATATCGTAGGTAGGCCAATTCGGTGTAGCGGTCACTCGTGTCCACAAAGACGGACGTGCCTACCAAGTACATCGGAAAACACCAGATGACACAACACGGTGAAACTGAACAAAAATATCCACCTCCACAGGCTTCCCAGCTTCCTGTGCAGTTCTTTTTGCAAGAGGTGCTAGATAGAGGTGCTCCTCATATAACTCCTTTAGATAGGAAAATTTCACGTGCGTCCCGTTTGTGGAGTCGTAGTCCTTAGAAGCTCTGTATGGATCAGCTATCAGATGCTCAACCATCAAATCAACCGCCTCAGCTCTGGTAATGGTTAAGTAACCTACCTCTGATAGGTAGTCGGAGCAAGCAGGCAACATCGTTGAGGGTAATCGTCAACTCCCCAACTGGAAAGTGGAAAGATGACATCACCCTATGTCATCTCTCAGCAAAAACACCCTACATGCCGATGCTAATGGTACTGTAACCAATATTGTATAATCCGGAAAGACTGGATACGAGGATAACAGTCTGGAACCACTAAGTCTTTGGCGCATATAGTTCAAAGATTTTGCGGGAGTGGTTCACATGTTTCAAGGCCTTTCTTTCCTGAAACATAAGAATTAAATGAAAATAAATAAATAATACAAACGGGAAGTATACGAAAATAAATAAAAGAGAATGGACAGTAAACGAAAATAAATAATACGGAATGTAACGATACAAATTATAATACCTCTCCACCCCAGACATAACGGGAAGTATGGTCCCCATAATAAACCAGGAGGGATCTGTCATATAGCGCTCCTGGATAGCCAGCATCCTCCGCCTCTATAGGTTCCTCAACATCGTCGTCAGGGACCTCGGCATTTTCGGCGTCCTAGGCATCCTGGGCCTCTTCTGTGGGCGACTCGACCTCCGGTACCTCCATCTTAGGTACCTCCTCCTCATGTGTACTAGAGGAAGACTCCTCATGGAGACGACTCCGCCGTCATGGTGCGGAAGGTGATGCTATATCAACTTGTGCCCTTTGTTCCCTTTGTGCCCTTTCTCTTAGCTCGCGCTCTCGACGAGTCAACGTTGTCTGAATTTTCCTTCCCTGTCTCAAACATGTCATCTAGTTGTCATGATTGGCCATTTTCCTGAAATAAACCATCAAATTGTTAGCATGCTAATTCAAAAACAAATCAGACAAAAATTCGCAAGTTAACTTGTGAATTAACCCATTCAGACAAAAATTCGCAAGTTAACTTGCAAAGACTCTCCTGGTACACTTTGCAAGTTAACTTACGGAACCCTCTTCGTTTAGAAATTCCCAGAATAAAAAATACAGTCCCAAAGCTACCTAAATCTAATTTTTCCTACTACTACTTCATATACTACTACATTTCTACAACCTAAACCTTATAATCTAATAAAAATTCAGAAATTTGAATAGTGTAGAGTGAAGAAAACTTACAAAATTTGTTGATTTTGGAGGAGTTGAAATGTGTTGGTGGAATGACTTGAAATGATGAGAGTGACTTCGAGTGATTTTGCAGAAGTTAGGGTTTGGAGTAGAGAAGGAAAATTTGAGTGTATTTTGAAATGAATGAGTATTGGGGAAAATTCTAGTTTTTGCTAAAACAATACACAGACTTCACAAGTTAATTTGCGAATTCCCCAAAATAAGGTGAATTTGTAAGTTCACTAGCGAATTCACCTTCTTCTTTTTATAAAAAAAGATGAATTCGTAAGTTAACTTGCGAATTCACCTTCTTCTTTTTTAAATCGTGGATTATTTCGTAAGTGAACTTACGAATTCACCTTATTTAGGAAATTCGTAAGTTAACTTACGAAATTGAGGAATATTTTTGGATTTTCACTAGGGGTGGAGAAGAAACCAATTAGGTGGGTGAATTTCGTTAATAAAATGATTACTTTTTCAAGTCTGGCAGCACATTCACCATTTGACCAGTCACAAAGCCTCTTTCCTTAGATTTGGATCTTCTTTTTTCACTATGCAAATTGCACTACACTTCAATTTAAACATTTTAGTTTCACCTACTGTACTAGTTCCCATATGTACAAGCCAAAATAGTCAGAGCCAAAACCTTTCAATTCTACACAAAATGCTACTTTATGAATTTTTTGAGGTGGGAATATGGTGTTTCTCCATACAATTATTACTAGTAATTTCACCTCGTACGATGCACGTGTTTAGGCAGGATTTTATTTTAAATTTGGTGCCTAAACGTGTATTTTGTTTTAATATATTAAGGATAAGACCACACTAGAAGCAAGTTTCCTCCTTGATAAATACTTATCTAATACTGTAATTTTAAGATTATATTCAAGTCGATTAGGAAAGGAATAAATCATCGAGTAGGATTACATAAGAGCAAAAGTAATCATTGAAGACATCTTTTAGCAACAAAAAAAACTTCTTGAAGACAAGTATGAACACTCTTAAATATGAATCAATTTAATTTTCTCATGTCTATCGAAGTCAATCACGGTCTTCAAGATTTTATATGATGTCAAAATTAAGATTGATTTAGCTTTTAGTTTTTCTATACATTGAATATATTTTTGTGTTACCTAGCACTAAAAAATTTAGAAAGCATTTAGAACAAGTTTGAAATGGTTGTCATCTGGTAACATGCATTAAAAAACAGATTTTGCACAAAAATCTATTGCATGTGTCGACACATCTGTGTTTCGTGTCGACACATATATTGTTGTTTTAAAGCATATTAGCTTATGTTTGTATCTGTTGGATCATCCTGATCGCGACTTTATCGTCTATTCTAATCGGGAGACTGCAAGTATACAGCCCTATCGGGTAGTTTTAAAAGATATCGAACCTAAGGGACTATAAATCGAACTAATGTAACCTAAAACTACAGTGTAAAGCTATAGCTATTGAATAAATAAATTGGGGGAATTTTTGGGCAATTAAACTTAATCTAGTCGAAATAATAAGCGAATATCGGTATGTAATTCGTTAACCTAGAGAATCCGGCTTTCCACTGGCTTATTTTCTCAAACTGACAATATTCCTTTTTCAGCAAACAGTATTTATTTAAAAATCTTATCTCAAACTTTCGCTCTATTGAGTCAGATTATAAGTCTAAACTCTAATGTATGCTCTCGCTATCCCATTGATTTTAAAAATACTTTTTTGAAAATAAATAAAGTTTAATCAGTTTTAAAACGCTTTCGCAGTCTTTAAAAATAATACCTAGTATCCACTATCTGGTTTTAAACCTTAAACTCTCGCTCTGTTGGTTTCTAACCTTAGTCCAGTTTATTAACCTCAAACTTTCGCTCTGTTGGTTTCTAAGCCTTTTTTAATAAATTAAATTGGATATCTAAATCAGAAAAAGTGTTTATTTTACGAAATATAATTAAGCCTGTTTGTTCCGGATTCTTTCAGTTTAACTAGTTACATACCGATATCAAATTAAATTAGCCAGACATATTTATAAAAACAGACATGTATAAACTAAAGTATTCAACATGCGTAAATAATTCCATATCCAGGCAAGTAAATCTCATGCAAATAGTTAATTGTATAAATAAAGGCAAGTAAATAAAAACCTGAAATAATATAAATTCTTGAAATAATCTTTGTGCTTCAGAATAACTGGTACAAGTACTTGAATCTCCAATGCAAATTTTAATCTATTCTGACTATAACATGGAAATAAATAATCACTAGTACTTGAGAGGAAAGGAAAATTTAAACTAGAAACAAATTGCTGAAAGAAAAATATAGCTTGAATTCTCGAAATACAAAATAATGCTGAAAATAATAGTACGAAGCAAAAAACGGGGCGAGAACCCTTTCTTGGTCACTTTGATTCCTTTTTATACTTGTTCCTCGTAACTGCCCTGTTTCCGTCTTTCTCGTCCAATCAAAATATATTTTTGCGAAAGAATCGGGGCTAAATGAGACGTGCGTCCCATTTATTTCTCAAAGTCCAACTGCCATTTTGAGACGGTCGTCTCACCAAATTATACAAATTTCAAGGGCTGACGTGGCAGAAGGAGACGGGCGTCCCACTTTCCTTGGGGAGTTGAGGCGGTCGCCTCAAGTGGAATTGGGGGGTGAGACGTGCGTCTCACGCGTGTTATGAGTCACCTCTTCGTTTTGCGTCTTAGGCTGCTTGCTTTGGGCTTTAGATTCATAAAAATATCTTATCATTTTAATCCTCCTTTTTGCTTGGACACCCCTCCTTCATTTCTTGCACACTTTAATTAGATAATTCTTTCAAATATCATTTCTTTGCTCAATTGGTCTTATTTAATGCAAATACCTGAAACAATTCAAATACCAACGTAATATAGAAATAAAACAAAATAATTAAATAAAAATACTAATATTATCTATAAAAATTAAATCAAATATGCTATATAAAAATGTGTTATCACATCCTTCCTTTTGTTTCGACTCATATGCTATCGTTTTAAAGCCAAAAAGTCTTTGTTTGCATGTGTGGACTCATTTGCATATATTTGTCGACATGTGTCATTACATGTGCTGACACCAGACTTACATGTGTCGACACATACCAAAGTCAAACTCAAAAATCAGTTTTCTTGCCAAGTTTCTAATTTTCCTTTTTGCCTCCATGTCTCACACCTATATATACTTCATACATACATCTTTTTCAACTTAATGAAACTATAAACTCTTACTTGATTGTTCTTCATCTTCAACCTTGACCCTATGCATACATACAAACTAAGTACACGTAATCCCATAGTTTGGGTGTCAACTATACTCGGTTGATAATATTCAATTTAGGTTGGTTGTAACCTACAATTGGATTGAGAATCAAGGGATTTCATCAGAAAAATGATGAGAATTTTTACCTCAATATCAAGTGATGAGTTAAGGATTTTTGACAAGATTATGCAAATATTGGATTCGACCGAGTGAAGACCTTGAAGAACATGTGGTTCTAGCAAGCCTTATGGCGCGGGACAGTGAATCGTTTAATAATCTTGGGTCACAATAATTCGATATTTTGGATTCATCCGAGTGAACTCTTTGAAGAACGAGGATTTTTCAAATTAGTAGCGTGAGACGGTGGATCAAATTTGTTTTTTGGGTGCCTTGATTTAACTCCGATCAAGCGAAGAGATTTTTATTGGATCATCATCAACCATAGAGTTTGTAGGACTGTATTTCAATATTTTTCTTATAAACGAATCTTTTGCAATAGTAGGAAATTTATCTCAAATCCAAAATGGAATTGGGGAGAGACGTAGCCATATCTCTCTCTCTCTCTCTCTCTCTCTATATATATATATATATATATATCCTTTTATCTCTTTGATATTTTCATTAGCAATTTATTAACATTTAATTGTACAAATTGATTATAATATAAAGATCCTTTTGTCGGTTAATTTTTTGTTGATAATCTTACAATTCATTTGATTGTAAGAGGTCTTTATACCAATAAATTTCAAAGGAAAATTTGGAAAATCAAAGTGCACACTAAGTGTTCGATAAATTCTCTCTATAAGATTTACCTTAAATTTCCTTGAAAATTGGTTACTAGATTGTTGTAATCATACCATTTATTGAAAATTTGTTGTTTTACTTTCTTATCATCATTAATATTTTATTATTGATCAAACTCATATTCGAGCTCCAATAATCGGTTCGTTTTGGACGACTTGCAATCTAGGACACGACTTCCGTTAGCCATTGTTTATCCTTGTTTTGAAAACAATTTTTAAACTCAATTTTAAATTGGGGATCTATTCACCCCCTCTAGATAAGTTATAGTCGTCTAACAAGTGGAATCAAGAGCCTAGTTCATAATGTGTACTTCAAATACGCTTATTAGAAAATAGCAAACGAACCTAAAGGTGCGTACGATAGAGCGCCCATTTTTATTGGGTAAAACTATGGTTATTGGAATACTTGTATGCAAATTCATATCAAATATTACGATAAAGGTGTATGGGATGTCATCGAGAATAATCCAAATGAAATTACTGAGATCGTTGATGGTATCACCATACCAAAACCGAAAGCACGATAGAGTAAGGATGATATGGAAAAATGGGGTTACAATTGGAAGGCATGAAAAATTCTCGTGTTCTCCCTTGGAGCCAATGAGTTTTATCATATCTCCCATTGTGAAACTGCTAAAGCTATATGGGACACATTACTGGTTTCCCGTGAGGGAACCAATAAAGTCAACCAAGCTAGAGTAAATACACTAAGTCAAGAGTTCAAACTCTTTCAGATGAAGCATGGTGAAACCGTTGTGAAAATGAAAAAGAGAATGTCCCATCTCATTAATTGATTGAGTACACTTGGGAAACTGGTTCCCAATGAAATTTCTACTAACAAAGTTTTGAGATGTCTCATTAGGAATTGGCAAACAAAGGTCATTATGATCAAGGAAGCCAACAATCTTACAACACTTGACCTCTCTATATTGTTTGGTAAGCTTGAAAAACATGAGTAAGTTTTCACTAACTTGGAAAAACATGTGAAGAAGTATGAGAATAAGCTAAAGAATGAAAAGGGAAAATATAAATAGGTTGAAAAGAAGTCCATTTCTCTAAATACTTCTAGTTCTAAGTTCTCAACAAGCGAGCAAAATGATATTGATGATAGTGACAATGAAAAGTCAGATAATGAGGAAGAAATGGGATTATTCGTGAAGAGGTATGGTATATACATGATAAATAATGGCATAAAGCACTCCAACAAAAATCTCACAAAGTGTAGAAGACAATTCTCATCCTTAAAAGAAGATGGCAACAACAAAGGAAAGTCAAGAGGTATATGCTACAATTATGGAAAATCGGGTCGTTAAAGGCCGGAGTGTCCGTCTCTTGATAAAGACAGAGAAAAAGGCAAAAACAAAAATTCTAGGAAATCTAGAAGAGCTTATGCGGCTTGGGGTAGTGACATTGAGTCCGCAAGTGATGAAGACTTAAGTGATAATAAAAAATTGGAGACCGTGTTTCTCTCGGCTTACTAGAATAAAAATATGAAAAAGGAGATATAGCAATCAAAGTATGATGAAGTTTGCCTCTCACCTTTTATTATATTTGAACGAGGAAGATGAGCTCCTAGAAAAAGAAGAAGGGGAAATGGTTATGGTGCTGGTAACTCTAGATATCATAGGTCCTTCAAAATAACTACAATCATCGAAGAGACGACAATCAGAAATATCTTGGGCTAAATTATCATCATTCACTCCTTTGAGCACATCAAGGGAGAATATCTAGTGAGAGTGCGCCAATATTGAATTTAAAGAAGTTGATATTAAGAAACTCTAATTGGTTAAGGAATCTTAGAGACCAGATAAATATAAGTATTTTTGTTTCCACAAGAAACACAGACACAATACCTACAAGTTCTTTCTTTTAAACTATACAATCGAGGATATTATTAAATGGTGAATCTCACCGATCACATCCAGTAAAAAATGAGTCTATAGGCCATGAAGAATCATCGAGAAAGAAACAGTCTCCTTTTAGAGAAAATTTCTCCCCCCAAAAAGCTATTGAAGCGGTAGTCAGAGCCAAGGGACAAAGAGATAATGGTAGTGAAGAAAAAGAAGCCTAAAGGGAAAAATTCACTATGTTTATTCTATCACATACGACCTCTCTAGGACGGGTAACCCTTCCAAAGGAACCATAAAACAATTGTTGAGTTGATGGTCGTTACCAAGGAAGAATGAGTTATTTTGGTCGAAGAAGCTGGAAAGACCCATCCTTGAATTCCTGGATAACGAAAAAGTGGGAAGGATCCCAAACGAGATATTTCCTTTGGTAATAATGGATATCATGCCTATCTGTGATGTATCCTGGATAAATATCGATTGAGGAAGCTCTTATGACATCATGTATGCAAAGATTTTTTGAAAAACTTAGGCTTTAATATGAGAAGTTGTGATCTTACAACGGGTCTAATTTGCATGTTTTCAATGGCATCATGACTTGTTCTTATGACTACATTGAAATTATGCTCACCTTAGAAGTGTCTATAACTACATCATTGGTAATCCTTTTACAACAACACTAGACATGGTATCCTCCCAAGTATATCTCAAGTTAAAGTATCACAATCTGCATGATGAACTAGTGACAATGTGTGCTGACCTATTTGAGGCCAGAGGACACACAAGGTATTACAATGCGTCCTTAGTGGAAAAGATGAGGAAAAGGCTATGGAGATTAATGTAGCTTTCCTCATCAGACAACTACGAGAAATGGCAATTAGTCCTCCTCAAAAAGTAAGAGAGTTCTTGGAAGGTACATTGCGAATAAGTCTAATTTAAATTTGTAGAAATGGTGCCAAATGATGATTGAAGCAGGACACTAAATGTTACGTCAGTGAACCAGAAGACAATATGTAGTGGCCACTCCCCACTTGGTTAAAATTTCTTGTATTTCATGTGTAAAATGAAAATTACCAATGAAATTTATTTCAACGAGAATAAATATATTTTCACTATTTTTTATTATCCTCATGGTTACAAAGGATAGTATAATTTTTGGGTAAACTACCAAAGCAATCAAAACCCTACAACAAACAAATATGGGGGGATATCATAAACACTCCAAGTTTACGACCAATGCAATTAAAATTCCATAGTATAATAGCACAATTATATACAATAGTACTCAAATTGGAAATAATGGACTCATTTGGTAGCTGCCCACTCTAGAGGCTAATGTGATATCGTACTACGTAAACCTCGAACCAGGTTTTGACTTGGAGGAAGAGAAGGGATATCGACCGTTAACTGGGCGCCAACTCACACACATCCGATAAAACTTCAAGCACTGCCTAAAAAAATAGTTATCTCCCAAAACAACAAACTCAAGACTTAATATAACACCATAATAGATGAAAAAATTAGTAAGTCGCGATAGTAATTATATACCCTGCCAATCAGGAATCACAAGGTTTACAAATTAAAAATTAGTATGTCAAACTAGAAAAATGAAAAATTAAATAAAATTAAAATAATGCATCATGTTAATCCCCCTTGAGAAACTAACTTTCCATCCTTCATCATCTGATCAGACGAACTTGTTTTTGTGAAATGTGTACTATGAGATGAAAATGTCCACTTAATGCAAAACATTTTCAAAATACTTATGTGAAATAAAATAAATCTTCACCACCAACTTTATGTACTCTTTGGCCAATGATATATTCTCAAGACATATCTCCTGAAGGTCGTCTTCAGCCTTCTTCCGACCTTTCTAAAACTCCTACAAAGATGCTACAAGATCTTATAACTTTTTGCATGAAGGATCTAGTGCTCGGTTTGCTTCAACAAGAGCAACCTCTATTGTAGATAAAAATGTTTGGGCAGAAGCTAAAGATTAATTCTTCTTTGTTACTTCCTCAACGAGAAACTTAACCTTCCCAGCAAGTGAGCCATGGTGCCTTAAGGCTTCTAGGATAACTTTTGTCTTAAAAAATGAGCTAGACGTCCCTTGAAGCTCCTTAAAATATCAATATGGATCGACAATAACAAAATTGACATGCTCTTTAGGTACCTCTTTTTTGCCTCCAAAGATAATAAAGCACGAACACTTTTCCTTACCCAGTAATACCAAAGGCCAAGGCGACAAATTCCATGGCTATATATTAAGCCAAATTTGATAATTCCTCATGAAGAATATCATTGACTTTGTTTAAGAAATAGGAGTAATATTTTTCATAGATAGAACCTTGAAACTCTATAAGCATTCGCAAAAATAGGAAAGCTAAAAGTGTATGGGCAACCCGATCGGAATCGATGTAGAACCTACTGCAGAGCCAGGTGTCCTTAAGTTCCACGCTAGCAGCTAAGGGCACTTAACGAACAACCCTTCTGTAACACCCCCTTCTAATTCCCTAATATATATATATATATATATATATATATATATATATATATATATATATATATATATATATATATATATATATATATATATATATATATATATATGACACAATCGAGTAAATAAAATGCATAACAAGAGGACGTCACATGATATTTCTGTAAATATTAAAATCATACATGCAGACTGGTCATAATCATAACACATATTTGAATCTCATGCTTTAGGACAATTCATGCATTTTCACAGTGGATCATTTAATGTTCACAGATATTATCAATAATTACATCTCATACTATAATCATTGGATGAAAAAGTAATGAATCCATGATACAACCAAGTCATCAGAATTCATGCATCGACACAAAGGCCACATCAACATAGTATCTCAATCATACAAATCAAAATAGATGAGTATACATAACAAATATCTCATCAAAGCAGAAATCCTGATAAATCCCGTGTTACATGACCAGAGCAATGACTAGACTACCTAGTAATGGGTAAACTAGCTAGACTCTTCGACTAGTCTCGTGCGAAGCACCCTATCCTCGGAACCTGCACGTTACCCACATAGAGGAAACATCGTAACAGAAGGGTGAGAATTCACATCATTATTCAAAAGTATATAAATGGAAATAATGAAGAAACCACATCTATTCACGAATTCCACACACTTCAAGCGATATTCCAAGATAACATGATCATACAAATATTACAAGTATAATATATTCATACATAGCATAATTATCATTCATTCAAACAATTCAATTAATCCATATGATTAGACATCACAATTTCATCACACATTGCATATTCAATAATGACTCATGTGACAACAATGAAATGTGACTAAATATGCATGTGGTACCAAGTTTTTGGGAACATTTTGTTAACCCTGCTTCCGATTCATTCATAGAATCCAAGCCCTTACTTCCGATCCGGACAAGACCAAAAACCTCCTGCTACTTATTCCCAATGGAATCGAGTCAAATGTGAACCCAATGTTTCACCGCTACTTATCCATCATGGATCGAGCCAATTTGTGAACCCACAGTTTCACCACTACTTATCCACACAAGGATCGAGCTAAATGTATGTATTTACAACTCACCAAGACGACATATGCAAATTAAGATTATTCACAAAACCTCAATTATCCAAGCATATCATCACAATTCATCTCATGTGAATTATACATCAATTGCACAATATTATATTCCAACAACAAGATCATCACATGTATCTTATACATATCATCACACATAACCAATAACATTATGACATATCATTCCACCAATGTTATTCAACATATTACATCAAATAAGATTAGCACATACTATACTCAAGTAATCAAACATACATTGAAATAGTATTCAAAACCAATCTAAAACACATTCAATCACAAATGGATCAATTAATCACATATATGAAAATATTACAATAAATATAATCATATAAGATTCCATGTAAAAAGATCCTAAAAATAACATTTTTTATCTCAGGTCATGCTAAGCTTGGCCGATCGGGCTAAGCGCACCTCGCTGAACAAACAACCCCAAAAGTCAGAATATTTTGCGCTAAGCGGGCTTCTTCTCACGCTAAGCACGACCTGTGATACTGCACTTTTTCTGCTACGAACCAACTTTCTTCTCCCATGAAATTACCACATAAAACTCATTCCAATCAACCAAATAACATCATTAAAGGGTATCCTAACATGTTTCTAGTCATGGATCATCATTCTAAGTTGAAAAATATAATTTCCTTTCAAACCCTAACATTCAAAGATTTTAGAAATTGAAATTGAACAACCTAGCATGTTCTTAATCATTACCCACAACATACAATCAAACAATAACATGGATTCTCCACCCTTACCTCTTGGAGATTCCTCTTCTAGGGTTTTCTCTTCTCTTTTCCTCTTTCTCCTCTTCTCTTCTCTTCTTTCCTCTTTCTCTTCTTTCTCTAAATGAAAATTATAATTTTGATTCTTTTCTAATCCTTACTAACTAGGATTGTCTTATTGGGCTTAATACTTAATACCTCTCTATTACTTCTATTCTCATAAATAGGCTCAATACTAAATAACCATAATTCTACTCATACAATACAATTATTTAAATAACACACATATTCAAATAATTCACATTTAAATTAAAACACCCAATTAAATTAATTATCACATAATATAATATTTAATAATAATTAATAATTAGCTATTAAAAATTAGGATGTTACACCTTTTACTATAGGCACTTCAATCCAGGGGTTGAGTTTTAAACTTCCCCCGCCGTTGGGATGCGACGAACACAAAATATTTTCCACCATAATCTAATAAGATAAATCTTAAATTTCCACATGTGGCTGAGTAGGTGTAACCAAAACAGTAGAGACCCTTGTCGTCAAAACCTTAATAGTAGAAGAGGTATTGGTAGCACCTGCAAAGAAAGGGACAACTTTGAGATTCCTCCTCATTTGTTGCGATGTTTTATCACATTTTATGTTATCTGCATGAAAGAACAAACAAACCATAAAATGAATCACTAAAAAATATTCAAGAAATGGAGGATTCATTGTCTCACTCACCAAAAATAAATTTTTTGGCCTCTTTCAAGTTGGGATCTACGAGAAGGCACATCTCTATGAACCACTTCAATTGCTTCTTCGATGATGCATTAGGAGGGAGAATACCCTCATCATAACTCGTATCCTCGAAGAAGGATACTGATTTCATCTTTAGGAAAACGTCTTCTTAAGACAAATCATTCATCCTGTAAACATAAGTCTCTGAATATGACAAGAAATGACTTTGATGCCCGACTTGGGGAATATGTCTAAGCATTGATAAGGTAACTTAAGATCTATAACGCATATCTTATCGCAAGCCTTTTAGTTGAAAGGGATGATCAAGAAGAACCGATTTTTGAATTTCTTCACATTATTCGAGTAAACGTCAAACATCTTGGTACTCTACCATATAGAAGGAGTGCATCAAGGTTAGTACACTTTTTTATTTGCACCACTATAGAAGACTTTGGTTTAAGTTTAACTAATCAGATGTAACTGAGAATGGGCGATTAATAAGTAGTTAAGAACGCAAATCTTAAAATAATTGAAAGAGAGACGAAGGCCTATCAAAGAAAACGAATACTCACGAAGAAGAATGTCACACCCATCATACTTGTTGCATACCTTCTTATCTTCATATGGAACAAGCACTTCCTAGTCACATGAAGGTCCCACCTAGCTAAACACACAATCCAAACCGCCTAACAAACAAAAGCATATGATACATCCAACTCTCTTGATCCACGCACACCAACAAGTTGTTCCATTATGCCTTACAAATTTTGATAAGGGAATCTCCATTATAAGGAATATGGCCAATGCAAAAAACGCAACTATGAAGAAACAACAAAAAACACGTTCAAGTGTAAAGTTCAATGTTGTGTTAAAATATACCAATAATAGAAATTCACCTGAAAGGGTGTAGGGATATCTTAAACCTTATTGCCTCTTTAGAATAATGTGTATTGTCAACAATGACAGTCTCTCCTTCAAACCTTAGAAACCAACTCTCGTGAAATCCTAATAAAGAGAGCAAAATAATAGAGAGAAAGGAAACTAAATACCTTACCTTAAAGAAACAAAGTTGATTGTATTCATGTCGCATGTACCACCAAAAATATATTGTTGATAAGTCTAATTAGAATATCATTGCAAAAGAAAAAGGGAAAACAATATGCAAGAATTAGGCATGACAAATAAATTTGGTTATGCCCTGAAACGAGCACCCCAGCTCCGAATTTAACGGGGAATCCTCAATTTGATTTGGGACGAGGCAGGTGCGAGGAAAACTCAATTTTTTATTACGGGGGCGGGGTGGGCTGAGAGATGCTACTACCCGCCCCGGCTCTGCCCCCGTCTATTAAATTTAATTTATTATCCTTATTTTTAATAATTTTGTTACTCATTTACACTTTCTTGATGTAAAAATATCATGTTTATTACAATTATTATTTATCTTTTTTGAAATATAAATTAAATAAAAATGATCAAGAATTATGATAATTTTTTAAAATAATCAATTATTTAGTTTTATTATTAATTTTTATTTCTATTGAAAAAATATGCATTTAAAATATAATTTATGCGGGTGAAGGCGAAGAAGCCTGTTTCTCGTTGGGGACGGGAGGTGGGTGACCAATTGTTAGCTTCAAACGAGTTTGAGGGCAGGGGCGAGGAGGGATTTAGGAGGCGGGTGAGGCTGATAATGTTTAAACCTACTTCTGTCCCTCCCCGCCCCCTTTGTCATTCCTAACAAGAACCCTTTATATTCACCTCGACCATAGAGGATAGTAAGATTCACTATATTGGAAAGCTCAATCCACACCATTAACGGTCAAGATCTCCTCTCTAATTGTTTGAGGTACTTAAGTATCCTCAGACATAAGAGATATCATTACTGATTTGTGTAAGGACACACGTCAGAAGCTCCTTTAAAAATACTACATATTACTGAAAGACATTTAATATGTTTGTTTCCAACGAGAGTGAGACACATCAAGACTACTCACTTGCTTCTGTTAGCAGCCGACCAAGGAATATACACGGCAGACCTCGTCCTACAAAGTAGAAACAATGGTTTGGTGATAATTATATTAGGCCATTTGTAAGGTTCATAGGGAAATGTCTAAGAGCAACATCAAACGAAAGAGTGCAAGGAATAGGTGGTCCTTCATTCCACCAAAGGAAAATGATTATCTACTCGAGACGCATCAATCAACGACCACTTGCACAACGCGTCTTTCCTCACGCAGACAATTTTAATCGCTCCCACTATGTAAAAAAAATGTCCTCTTAAATATTCAAATTCATTCACAATCTCATATTACTCAGTATTATAGTGTTAGAGTTCTAACATTTCATGTCAGTGTTAGAGTTCTAACATTTCATGTCAGTGTTATAGTATTGGAGTTCTAACATTTCATGTCTGTCCACTCTCCTTCGAGTCCACTAGTCCACTCTCCTTCACATTGAAAACTTGCTCCACCAATACAATATTTCACGGTCTCACCTTTTCCGGTTCCCATAATATTAATATAATATCAATGCCCATTTGTTTAGAGAGTTTAAGCTTCTTCTTTTAGACAAATGTTTTAGTTTCTTATCACCCGAATTAACTACATATTGGCATCCTATGTTATGTAACACTTACCTAAAAAACTTTACCGTCCATTAAATCCTCCACCACTTTGATAAAACAAACATATTTAATGTCTTGGTACTATATATGCGGCACCTAACCCGGAAGGTGCATCATTAACAACAACAACACTCTTTAGTCTACAACTGTTTTTTTAAGACAAAAAGGATTATTATATCTAATAAATTATTTGTATATCCACGTGCACTTGTTGGCCATAAAACCAGCTGGAGCTGGTTAACAAAGACACCAATAAATAGACAAAACCCTATTTTTTTTCAAAAACAAAAACAAAAAGCATCTTCTTCATTTAATGTTTTAGACTTCATTAAATTCCCCTTAATTAATTTTTATTTCATTTCATTTTTTTAACTTAAACTACACTCATTATGCTTCAATCTATGAATCTATGATTGAATCTCAAACTTAAACAAAAGATAAGATTAAAAAAGAGAGATTTTATTAAATTATACAACACAATACCAAATTGCTAATACCCTCTCATAGAATTACAAAGCTCATACAGAATAATTATGTATGGTATATGATTGAACATAATAAAATCTTCACATTGATGCATATTTATATGAATTTGCATAAGATTAAAAAGACTAAGTTTTACTAAGTAAAATAAAGTTTACATTTTTATGAAACCCAAAAACAAAAACCAGAATCCAGAACAAACCCTCAAGAAAAACAAGAACAAAAATCAATTAATCTGATCACATCTTCTTCTGATCTCACCTCTCCTACCAGTTTTTACACCCAACAGACTAAGCTTCTGCATTGAGCTAGCAAAAACCTTAAAGAATCTGTCTTCATCCGCAGCAAATCTTTCCACAAACGGTTTCGTTAATGGGTCAGTAAACAACCCATGATCCGATTTCAAAACCCCTAAACCTTTAGGAAGATTCTGAAAATAAACATTGTCGAATTTGTTGGGTGTCATCACGTCGTTGAAAATCGATAAAGTTGGATTCTTTTGGTAATCACGGCAAGCATTTCGTAGGGCTTCAACAAAACGAGGATTATATGAAGTTGGAGATGAAGAATTGTTATATATTTCGGATGAGAATTCGGAACAATGAGAGAATCCGACAGTGTGAGCACCGGAGAGTGCTACCATTTCTTCAACGGTGAAGCCGCGTTTGGTGAAGATGCCGATGATTTGTGACATGGGCATTGATGGTTTAGGGAGATGGCCGTTGACGGAGGGGGAAGCGGAGGTTGTTCCGTCGCGGCGGCCGAGGTAGACGTTGTAGTGGGGACCACCGAGCATGATTAGGAGGTCGCGTGTGGCGGTGGCAAGGATGTCGGAGCAAGAGACGGTGCTGGGACAAGAGAACTCGAGGGCGGTTTTGATGCGTACGATGAGGTCGAAGGCGTCGCCGGGGAGAGAGAGGTTGATGTCGTTGTCGCGTTCGGCTTTGTTGAAGGGGGTGGAGGAGAGGAGGACGGAGGCGTCGCAGCCGTTAGGGAGGAGGCAGTCGTGGAGGAAGAGGCGGAGGGTGGCGGCGGCGGTTGTTGGGGATTGGATCTGTTTTGAGGTTACTGTTTGTTGGACGATTTGTTCGAATTGTGGACATGTTTGTTTGTAATAGTCTAAGGTGAGTATTGATTCGGAGAGGTTAAGGAAAAAGAAGAAGAAGAGGCACAATGGCAACAACAATGTTGTTTTTGATGATGTTTTTGTTGATGCCATTGTTGTTGTTGATGTTTTTGTTTTTGGGGTTTGGAGAGTGAAGAGCAGAAGAAGGAAAGTGTGGGGATAAAGGGTTTTTGATGGGGATGAGAAGTGACACGTGGTGGAGTTTTGTGCGTTGATCACGGGATGTGTGCTTGATTGATGAGAGTGTGGAATGAAGCTGGAGTGAGGCTGTATTAACATGGAAATGGATTGGCAGCATCTAGAGGACATTATCTTTTAATGGTATTTTGATAATTAAGGGACATGCATAGTAAGAGAAATATTTTTTCCATCATGGAAATATATTTCTATGGATTTTGAATTTTACATGAGATTAATTATACATATATTTTTTATTAATTTGGTACAATAAGGAATATATTAATTTTTTTTTTTAAAATGTATGTGCACCGACAAATAGAATATATATATATATATATATATATATATATATATATATATATATATATATATATATATATATATATATATATATATATATATATATATATATATATATATATATATATATATATATATATATATATATATATATATATATATATATATATATATATATATATATATATATATATATATATATATATATATATATATATATATATATATATATATATATATATATATATATATATATATATATATATATATATATATATATTTTCATTTTCATCTATTTTGTTTTTAAACACTTTTAGTCCATCATCTCTACTTTGACTAAGAACAAACGTTTATATGTCACTTTTTAAAATGCGTGACATATAATAAAATATCAGTTGTGTGTTATACAATTACAAGGAAGGAAAAACATGTATTTTAAAAAGTGAAATACAGTGGTTTTTTGTTGTCAAAATGAAAATGAGGACCAAAAATGTTTAAAAATAAAAGAGGGGGACTAAAGTTGTGAAAATAGTAAAATAGGAACAAAAAATATAATTTAGCTTCATTTATATATATATATATATATATATATATATATATATATATATATATATATATATATATATATATATATATATATATATATATATATATATATGATTTATAAATATCAATAATTCGGTTACATTATAAAAGAAAATATAAAGAAATGTTGCCGCCAGAACTTGAACCCTGGACACCAACAGTCTCCACCTAATTAGTAAATGTCAACGGAGCTACCTTACCCAACCAAAAAAATAATATTAAAAACAAGAGAAATATTCTATAATCACTTTTACTCTACTATTAATTTGATTATTGGCCATTTTTGAAATTGATGGCACCAATGCATATTACAACTAATTGGATAAATTAACCCTTATTGTTTGGTGTAGAGTTGCATTTTTCAAAATTATAAGTAACTTTTAGTTTTTAGGTATATTTGACTATTATAAGTAACTTTTAGTTTTTAGGTATATTTTTCAAATGAACTTAAAAAATAAAAGTTGCTTATAATAGTTTTCATAGGGTGTGGCATTTATGTTTGTTTTTTAAAGCCAAAGATGCTGATGTATTAATTGAGATGAATGCATAAGTAATGCCAATGCAGTTTGAAGTTTATAAAACCAGCCAAATACAAAGCTAGCACAGATACATCAGTAACAAAAAAAAAGTTGTATTTTTATATGTGGTATCCAACCAGTTCGACCGACTAATCCACATAGAGGGCTTTCGCTCCGCGTAGCCCTTGAAGATTCCTTGTGAACTATTGTTTTTAGTACACAAAAGATATAAGTAGAAGCTCCAAATCCCGCCCTTTCGAATTAAGACCCCCGAACAACCAGAACCAAGCCAAAAAATTCCAAAAAAACAGGAGCAGAAAAAGCGTCCAAAAACCAAAAGTACACCGAGATTAAAGCACTGCTAAGTCGATTTCAATTTGCAATTGAAGTTTCCTTCCATGACCAATTATCAGGATCCAATCATACTCTCCATCCCAAACACTCTTTTGGGTTTAACATCCATTCAATGAGAGCATAGTTAAAGCAACTAACCTTGTTCTTAAGACATTTCCAATATGTTAATTGAATGTCTTCTAAGATTGAAACTGAACGGCAAACTACGAGTCACTCTGAACTTATAAAAGTTTTCTCGTTTCGTCTCCTCCACATAGACCAGATGTACGTGAACTAGATGACACTAAATCTCTCCTTCATAACTCTTTGCCGCTATATAACCCTGCAAAATGGAGAAAATTATGCATAGTAGAGTTGTGTGGAATGTAGGAGAAATTCAACCATCTTAGGATCTCTCTCCAAGTTGCCAAAGCTATAGGACATTCGAAGAAAATGTGTTCATTACTTTCCTCTTTTCCGCAAGAATATGGACAGAAGCATTAAGATTCTACCAAAATATCTCTTTTGATCAAATTGTCTTTAGTAGGGATTCTATTTTTCCATAACCTCCGACCAGCATTGAAACCTTTAGAGGAACTAATTTACTCCAATCAACAACCCTGATCAACATAAAATCATCCCATGAGTCCGAATCTGGGGTTATTTTGGCCTGAATCGTCCTTCAATTATGGATATGAAAGCTTAGAAGTTTTGTGCCCTAGCCATGGTGTTTCATTGTTCCTACACTAAAACTTACAACCAATGCATCAAATTGATTCAAAACAACATAATGAACATGAATGAATGCATAAACACAATTTATATCGTGTAAATAGAAAGTTAGAAATCTCAACCTTTACCAAACTGGTGCAATTTGGTTAGCACATTCTGGGATGATTTGGAATGAGGTAATTACTTGGATCGATTGCAGGAGGACTCAAGAGTATGAATGAATGGTTGAAATCGATTGGGAAAGACTAGAACTTGAAACCTGATGGTGTACCTTTCTTGACAAAATTTGAGTTTAAACCCTGGCTTCCTTGGCTGCAAAAATCGTCTCCTTATGATCTGAATGTCTTGTGTTTATATAGAGGAAGAGAATTAGGTCAAAACTTGGGAGGAAATATATTCCATTCATTTGAAAATATTTGATTGAAAAATCAAATACCATCTTTCCAAAAATGCTCAATCTTCATGCAATAGCTCTTACACGATTTTGGCCAGCTATCATGATTGTCTTGGACCTCAAGCAACTTGAATTTACAACCTTGCACTTATCCCATTTTATTTTGTATTTTATTTTAATTAAAATTGAATTTAAGTGAATTAATTCAAAAATAAATAAAATAATTACAACCATGGCGTGTGGATGGGATTAGAGGCTCTTGACAATGTTAGGAACAAGTTTAGATTAAAGAAACATGGGCCCATTTGGAAAAATCTTCAAGTTTGATCAATATTTTCTTCATGCATTTCTTCAAAATTTCCAATTTTGCTCAAGCCATAATTTGCTCAATTTTTATCATTTGAGAGTGATCTTGGACTT
The DNA here is from genome assembly GCA_021764765.1 of Vicia sativa. NCBI lineage: Eukaryota > Viridiplantae > Streptophyta > Magnoliopsida > Fabales > Fabaceae > Vicia > Vicia sativa. The sequence continues at coordinate 225,180,235 of CM038792.1, forward strand.
TTTATAAAGCTTAAGATGTTCTCTAAGATCTCCTCTTGGTTTCATCTTCATTGAAGCTTCCATTCTCGTGTACACTTCTTTGGAAAAAAATGACTTTTTGTTGACTTTTAAAAGGACCTATAATGTCTTGACCCATATCTCTTAAATGATACTTTTTGGGAAAATCTTGTGAGAGACAAAGTTATAGAGAATTGAATTCCCTTTAAAATGAGATTTGGTGGAAAAATTTCTGGTGAAGTATGTGAAAGTTATGCTTGGTCAAATTTTTGTTGACTTTTCATAATAAAAAAACCCTAATTTAGAAACCTTTGACATTTGATCATTCTTTGAATTTTCTTGATGAATCATGATCAACCATTGATCAAATGATGAATGTGACTTCAAAATCTTGATGTTGACCAAAAATGATGAAGCTTGACTGTATGTTGACCACAATTGACCTTTTGTCAAAAACAACTGATTTCCAACCATCTAAGCAATTGACTAAGCAAACTTAGGCTATGATGCTTGAAACTTGTCATGATGGTACTTTGAAGCATATGATAAGTCATGATGCTCACTTGAGATGTTAGAACTCATTTTTGATTTGAGAGAAACAAAACCTTGGTTGTGGGTTGATTGCTTAGGAGAGGGTTTATTTGGTCAACCTTTGAGGAATTCTTGAGTATGGAGATGTATCTTGACCTTAAAAATAGGAGGGAAAATTTTAGGGTGTAACAGTTGCCCCTGTTCAATCTTCTTGTACCTGAGGGGTTATATTGGTATGCATACATTTTGTGACCTGAAGGTAAAAGATGATTAAACAATCTAGTGCCCTGAAATTTGTACTTGCTGGCGTATAGAATGAAACCGTCGGCTGACGATGTACGAGAATGGGCTTATAGATGCCATTTGGAGAAGTTGATGTTGAGAAATGGTTTGTACGTTAGACTCTATGATAGATTTATTGGAAAGGGAAATGTGTCCCACGGTCGTTTAGGAATGAAAGTTATCAGCATGCATTGATTTTTAACCAGATATGCAGCAATCTATAGATGGAGAGATAACAATTCATAGTCGGAGATGGGCTTAAAGATGCCATCTAGAGAGATTGATGATAGGCGAGTCAGAATAAACCTTCGTCTTGGTTTTATCTGAGATAAGCACTTGTCAAGATGTAGATAGTCTCCCCGTCTTGTTTCGGAAATTGGTCTGCATTCTACTTTACTATAAAACCCGTCTTATTTCGGGAGTTGATATCGGCTTGGTCGTATAGATAGTTTCCCCGTCTTGTTTCGGGTATTAATCTTTGACCTTTGTTTGATTTTCTCTTGTTTAAGAATTTAACCTGAAAGGATAAGGTTAGTTTTATGCACATCGTGATGCATCCAAATATGCAATGAAGAACTCGAAATAAACGAGAATGATGTATGTACATGTTATGACTTTTGTAAATGATATATGAATGTAGATGTCATGGTATTTCAAAATGTATCCATCTTGAGGAAGATAGGAAAGTTCTGCTGGGGATCTTCGGCTTCTGCATGGGGGAGAAGAGATAACCATTGAGGATCCTGACTGGAATAATAGATATATAGATTCCTCCGATGCACTATCTGACCAAGTTTCGGGTCTAGACTCTAATTTTGTTGGGGAATGATAATCCTTGGGTGACACTTGGTTGGGGATGGAACCTTCTGTATTGTATTGAAGCAATAAACCCTTGTTGGGGAAATATGTGATCTTGAATAAGAAATAACCTATTATTGCTCGGAGACTGACATAATAAGTTGGTAGTTGATCTGTTACTGATCGGGGACCAATGTAACAAAGTTGACATTCACTGCATGGGGACTGACGTGACAATGTAGATAATCACTGCTCAGGGACTAACATGATAAGTTGAAAGTTGATGATCAGTTACTGCTCAGGGACCAATGTAACAAAGTTAATGTTCACTGTACGGGGACTGACGTGACAATGTAGATGATCACTGCTCGAGGACTAACACGACAAGTAGAAAGTTGATGATCTATTAATGCTCGGGGACCAATGTAACAAATTGACTTTTAATGTGCGGGGATTGACGTGACAATGTAGATGATCACTGCTCGGGGACTAACGTGATAAGTTGAAAGTTGATGATCTATTATTGCTCGGGGACCAATGTAACAAAGTTGACGTTCACTGCGCGGGGACTGACGTGACAATATAGATGATCACTACTCGGGGACTAACATGATAAGTTGAAATTTGATGATTTGTTACTGCTCGGGGACTAATGTAACAAAGTTGATGTTCACTGTGCGGGGATTGACGTGACAATGTAGATGATCACTGCTCGGGGACTAACATGATGAATAGAAAGCTGACTTGCTACCGCTCGGGGACTGATGCAACAATGATATGCGTAGATATTGTAAGTGAACCATCCTACTTTTAATGAGATGGTGACGTGGTATTCCTGAAGATGTGATAACCTCACGAGGTTTGTGGGAGTATTCGCAAGATACTGACTCTATGGGATGTATTGGAGACTTGGGTTGTCATCTCAATTCCTAGAGCCTATAGTAATTGTTGTTTATGATCGTTTTTCATGTATTTGTAAGTGGATATTTATTGTCAGATACATATAATCATTCAAAGCAGTCATTGGACTTATGCAGACAAAATAGATAAAGGAATTTTTTTGAATTTAGAAGAGAAATTATATTGATTTTAAAAAGTGGGCCTATAGACAGGAAATTTGTGTACAAAGAGACAGATATCTTAGTAAGAGGAAATCGTCTAAAACATTAAAAAGTGATAAAATATATGTGGAAACAATCCCATCGAGTTTCAACTCTGCTATTGCTCATATATTTCGAATATATCATCTCCTTGCTGTCAGAAGAAAGTGATTGGATTGATCTGTGCCATTTGAACTTGAAACTGATAGTCATGTAGTCTGTAGATGATCCGTCGAGATATAGCCATACGCTTTAATCCCTAACTTTTTCCTAGACTGCCCTTCGGGTTTTTAGTCTACTAGGATACCCTTTTTTTCCCGAGCCTCCTTTGTAGGTTTTCGACTTGTCGGGTGTACATTTTTCATATATGTCCCTAATTTTTGCCCAAACCCTTTTGGTTTTCCAGGACGCCCTTATTTTTTCCTAGGACACTCGACCTAGCGGGTCTCGTTTATGCGTAGTATTTTTTAACTATATTTGCATTCACAGAATGCGGGAAATCTTCTCCATCCATAGTGGTCAGTATCACGGTTCCGTCAAAAAATATTGCTTTGATTACAAATGGTCCCTCATAGGTGGGAGTCCATTTTCCCTTGGGATCACCTTGTGGTATGATGACGTGTTTGACTACTAAATCGCCAACTTGGTATACTCGAGGTTTGACTTTCTTATTGAAGGCTTTGATCATGTGTTTCTGGTATATCTGTCCATGGTAGATGGCCGCGAGTATCTTCTCATCAATCAAGTTTATTTGATCAAGCTGAGTTTGGACCCATTCGTCTTCGTCTAACTCCGCGCCTCTCAAAACTCTAAGCGAATGAACCTGAACCTCGATGGGTAGAACTGCTTCCATACCATATACGAGAGAGAATGGGGTTACCCCTATAGATGTTCGTACTGAAGTGCAATAACCTTGGAGAGAAAATGGCAACATTTCGTGCCAATCCTTATACGTCATTGTCATCTTCTGTATAATCTTCTTAAGGTTCTTCTTGGCGGCTCCCACATCGTCATTCATCTTTGGCCGATATTGAGAAGAGTTGTGATGCTTTATCTTGAACTGCATGCAGAGTTCAGTGATCATTTTGTTATTGAGATTGGTGCCATTGTCTGTGATAATCCTTTTGGGGACGTCGTATTGGCAAATGAGATTATGTTTGATGAATCAAGCCACAACGTTCTTGGTAACAAATGCAAACGAGGCTTTCTCTACCAACTTGGTAAAGTAATCGATAGCAACGAGGATGAAACGATGCCCATTATAAGTGGTCAGTTTGATTTCTCTAATCATATCAATGCCCCACATCACAATAGGCCAATGAGTAGTTAGAACATTCAACGGAACCAGAGGCACATGTACTTTATCTGCGTATATCTGGAATTTGTGACAAGATCAGGAATATCTATAATAATCAGCTTCCATAGTGGACCAGTAGTAACCTGCTCTCAGAATCTTCTTGGCCAGACATATATGGCTTAATGAGCCAAATGATCGGATACTACACTTACTTTTATCGCTTTCTGGGTAGTGTATTGAGTGTCGTACTCGGTCAAGATCATCTGCATCTTGCTATTCTTCTGGAGAGAGAAGGTTTCATGAATATGTACTTTATCGGATCCATTTTAGAGATCAATAAGGTAGTATGAGTCAACATATATTATCTTAGTCGGTGAGCAGCCCAAACCAAAGCGCATCAAGTTTTCTCGAGCAGTGAGTATCTTGTTTCACAGTCGGTAAACTTTTTGTTGAGGTAGTATATTGCAAACTCTTTTCGACCAGACTCGTCATGTTGCCCCAACACACACCCCATTGAATTCTCCAACACTGTTAAGTACATGATTAGAGGTCTTCCTTTAACTGGTGGCATCAGGATAGTAGGTTCTTGAAGATACTCCTTGATTTTGTCAAAGGATGTTTGGAAATCAACGTTCCATTCCACTACTTTCTCTTTCTTAGCAGTTTGAAGATTGACTCATAAGTAGCAGTCAGGTGCACAATAAATTTGGCATTGTAATTCAATCGTCCTAAGAAACCTCTGACTTCCTTCTCGGTGCGGGAAGCTGGAATTTCTTGAATAACTTTAACCTTAGAGGGGTCAACTTCAATACCTTTACCACTGGCAATGAAACCTAAGAGTTTGTCGGATCTGACTCCAAAGGTACATTTGCTCAGATTCAGTCTCAATCTGTATTTCTTCAGTCTATCAAACAGCTTACGCAAATAATCGAGATGTTCTTCTTCAGTTTTTGATCGAGCTATCATATTGTCGGTGTAGACCTCTATCTCGTGATGAATCATATCATAGAATAAAGCTACCATATCACGTTGATATGTTGCACCCGCATTTTTCAACCCAAATGGCATAACCTTATAACAGAAAATGCCCCATTGTGTGACGAAAGTGGTCTTCTCCATATCTTTGGGGACCATCTTGATTTGGTTGTAATTGGAGAAACCATCCATGAAAGAGAAAACCTTATACTGAGCAGTGTTGTCAACCAGGACATCGACATGTGGAAGCGCAAAACTGTCTTTCGGACTCGCCTTATTCATATCTCGGTAGTCCACACACATACGCACTTTGCCATCCTTCTTAGGTACTGGTGTGACATTTGCAACTCACTGTGGATAGGAAGTAACGACTAATTAGCCGGTGTTGAACTACTTCATAACTTCAACCTTAATTTTCTCGGATATCTCAGGACGCATATGACGAACCTTTCGCTTTTTAGGGAGAAAACATTCTTTCGTTGGTAGTCGTTGTACCACAATGTTAATATCTAATCCTAACATGTCTTTATAGGACCAAGCAAAACTTTCAATGTAATCTCATAGAATCTGGATCAGTCTTTCCTTAACATTATTCTCAAGACCAACTCATATCTTGACTTCTTTTTTGTCTTCTTTGGTACCTAGATTCACATCTCGTATGGTTCGTGCGACTGTATGGCCCTTTCCTCTTGTTGTAGTAGTCTGGAAAGTTCTCCTGGAACTTCACAATCTTCCTCTCCTTCGTCTTCGGCTTGGTAGATCGGATTATTAAAGTCATATTTAGCAATAGCAGAGTCGTTATCGATGGAATCCGGAATGAATATGGATCTAAAGTTTATTACGTGGGTGTTTGTAAGCAAGCCCGACAGTTGTTTTCCCCCCTCAGAATTCAGCGTTTATTCTGAGAAGTCCAGTTGTCACTGGTATTTCCCTGGTGAAGTTAGAGTTGGGTTGCATGCCACCAATTCCTTGTGGGTTTGAGTATCACACTTGTTCCTTTGCTCATTATGTGGTGTTCTGTGCATTTTAAAAAGGTCTAGTTTTCACTATTCCTTGTTGTCTTCCCAGTGGCACAAGAATTGGGTCGCTAATAATTCTTGTTAGGTTCGAGTACCACACTCGTTCTTATTCTCATGGTGCAACAACGTTCTTGCACTATGTGTGGAGTCTAGTATCACACTGGTCTTCATTTTTTGTTGTGTTTCCAGTTCTTCCCTGGAACAACTGATTGGTTTAGGTCGCATCTAAATCCGCCTAAGGAGCAAGTGGGATACTTGTTTTCTTTCTCATAGTACATCTTTCTGCATTTGTAATGTCTAGTTGTCACTAGTCTTTATTTCGTTGTTATGTCCCAGTTCTTCCTTGGCGTAACGCGGACGAATTGGGTCAAGGCCAATTCTTGTTAGGCCAGGTTGTCACATGTACCTATTGAGAACAAGTATCACACTTGTTTCTCTTTTTCAGGATACGGTTTTCTGAGTATCCTGTTGAAGTCTAGTATCACAGTGGTCTTCATTTTTTGTTGTGTTCCCAGTTCTTCCCTGACGCAACATGTTTAGGTCGGGTTGTCACATGTACCTATTGAAAACAAGTATCATACTTTTTCTCTTTTCAGGATACAGTGTTCTGAGTATCTTGTTGAAGTATAGTATCACACTAGTCTTCATTTTTTGTTGTGTTCCCAGTTCTTCCCTGGTGCAACATGTTTAGGTCGGGTTGTCACCTGTACCTATTGAGAACAAGTATCACACTTGTTTCTCTTTTCAGGATACACTGTTCTGAGTATCCTGTTGAAGTTTAGTATCACACTGGTCTTTATTTTTTGTTGTGTTCCCAGTTCTTCCCTGGCACAATGTGGTTTAGGTCGGGTTGTCACCTGTACCTATTGAAAACAAGTATCACACTTGTTTCTCTTTTTAGGATACAATATTCTGAATATCCTGTTGAAGTCTGGTTGTCACCGGTCTTCGTTTCCCTTGTTGTGTTTCCAGTTCTTCCCTGGCATAATATGGTTTAGTTTGGGTTGTCGCCCTACCTATTAAGAAAAAGTACCACACTTATTTCTCTTTTCAGGATACAGTGTTTTGAGTATCATATTGAAGTCTAGTTGCCACCGATCTTCGTTTCCCTCATTGTGTTTCCAGTTCTTCCCTAGCACAATATGGTTTAGGTAGGGTTATCACCTGTACCTATTGAGAACAAGTACCACACTTGTTTCTCTTTTCAAAGATACGGTGTTCTGAGTATTCTTTGAAGGTCTAGTCGTTACTATTCCTTATCCTCTTCTCTAGTGAAGTTCAGTGGAGTCGAAAATCTTTTTGCGTCTTTTGGTTCGACACCAGAAGTGCGCATTTATCCGTGTTGATACACATGTTCTGGGATTCAGAGTGTAATTTTCGAGTTCATATTTGTATTCAATCACCTTTTACCTTATTGCTTGGAAGGATGGAGCCAACCTCGCTCCAGGTTAAAGGATGATTGAATAGGGGCAGTTGTTGTACCCCAAAATTTACCCTCTTCATTTTAACCTTTTTGGATTATAGTTCCATTATCATAAACATACATTCATATCATTTACTTCAGGTTTACGAGGTTAAGAATATCTCAGTTTGCGAAGGAAATTGTGCATTTCGGGTATTTCAGATTATTTTGAACTAAAAATTGACATTTCTCGATTCGTATGCTTGATGCATGAACTTCTGGTCAGAAGGTTATCTCAGGTTGGTTCTATAGGAGTTGAAACCATTTCAGTATGTTCTCTAATTCATCTGTTCATATTGAAAGCAATTTCGTCAAGGAAGGACTCCGGCAGTTCATTTCTTAATAAAGTGGAATTTGGGTTTCTTGTGCGTTTCGGACGCTCCAATAATCATAATTATCATCTCGTTGGGTTTTTTCGGATGATTTTCGACTGCCGAGTCCCTTTAGATATTATCTCCAACTTTCATTTTCAGGTCGGAGGCTAATTGTGAGAAGAAAGTCTCCGAAAAATTAATCTTTCAAACGGAATAAACTGAATTTTATGGTTGAACCGTGTTCGCGGTACACCAAAAAATTCATATGTCCTAGATGGAATATCGAAAGTGAGTGGGGCCGGTGTCTAAAATTTTGTCTCAAAGTCCTCTACAACTTTCATTCACAAGCTGAGAGCTAATTCCTTACGGATCAATACCAGAATTTTATTCTTTAAATGTGTATTTGAGTCGAACCGAGCATTATTTCATCTGACGCGTAACATTCAAAAAATATACCTCGCTCGATTTTCATCGAAACAAGATGGGACTGGTGTCAAAAGTTCAAAAATTCCGTTGGCTTTAATCTTCATGAACATCTTGAGTTCGGATTTTGCTCAGAAGATCCCCGTTCGAAGCGTTTTCCTCGGGAGGTGCTATTAAAACTCTAAAAATCAAAAAATCAAAAATCAAAGAAATTGAACTTTTCTCTCTTCCTCTCCAAGCAAGCGCCTTGCCTCCACCCTAGAAGCTCTGACGTGCCACCCTTCCTCTCCGGCCGACCACCACCCTTCTGACTGCCTTCATCCTTCTCTCTTCTTCCGACCGATCACCGGACCTCCAAACTGGTCTACCCTCTACTCAATCATTCTTCCGCAGTGCCGATTTTCCTCACACACTCCCTCCGCTCTCGCTTCCGAGCTCGCCTCCTCCCTCCTCCGTCCGGTCAAGCTCTGACCGCCTCTCTTCTTCCAATCAAGCTCTGTGGCCGGTCTTCCTCTTCCTTCTACTTCCGATCGGTTCCGGCCTTGTTCTCTCATTCTCAACGAGCTTCTCTCCTTCTCTCAAGATCTCAACCGACCTTCTCATCTTCAAGTCTCCAATTCTCCGTTCAAACTTCAAGTTCAATTAAGTGCTTATTTACATAAGTGTTTATTTTAAGTGATTTTTTTGAAACTGCTTATTCTTAAAATTGAATAGAGGAATCACTTGTACATACATGGATTGATTCGTATCTTGATTAATTGAATTGGAATTGTATGATTAGGACTTGATTCTTGAACTCGATTGTGTCGAGGTGTAAAATTGTTCAACATAGCACTTTCATGAATTGATTTCTTTGTACATAGAGCACTTGTGTTAGTGTTTGGATTGTAATTAACATGTTCATGCATTGACCAAAACTTGTATTGAATAATTGAATCAATTTCACATGCAATGTCTTTATTTTGTGAACTCGAAAGTGTGTCGAGGTGTATGTTTTTACGCATATTTCATGAGTTATTGCACATTTCTTAATTGTTTGAGTTCATGCATTGAAACATGCTTGATCCTTGATCTTTGATTGATTTTAATACACATTGCATTATGTCGAGATGTGACATTGGTTGATTCTTTTAGTGCTTGCATGTAGTTACATGTTCATTTGAATTCCATCCACATAGCATTCCATAAAGCATAATACATGAATAAATATGCATGTTTATGCATTTATTTCCATTCAAACAACTTTGATTTTTGCATATCATTTGGAAATTCAATCATGTAGAATTGTTTGCATAATGTAATGGATTTAATATCCAATTCTCCATTTCTTTTCAAAACACAAAACAAGTGAGAATTGTAAATTAAATCGATACATGATTTTCACATTTCTCATGCATTTTCATGCATTTTTATGAACCAAAACTCATTTTTCCTCAAAGGTTCAAGGTAGCAATACTTGTCCTAGACGTTTAGGCATGCTCTAAAACCGATTTTCATGGTTTCAGAACCAAATTTCAAGTGCATCATTCCTAAAACGTAGTTACTAACCCGTTTCTTTAAGATCCAAAAAATGTCACTTCCACTCGGAATTAATTAAAACCGATCATATTTTTGAATCCGTTGGCATGTTTACATGCAACCATGCGATTTTTAATAAATTTCGACAAATTGACTTTTTTACTCCGATTTCGAATAAGTGTTTTTCCAAGCCGATTTTTGAGATTTTATTTCACTTCTTGTATACTTATACTAGTATATCATCATGTGAATAATCGCTTTTGAACTCTGTACTTCTGATAAGCACTTTCCTTGTTATTTCTAACACTTTGTTACTTGTGCAAGGTACTTTGAGCTTATTCTTTGATTGATTTGGATATGTATGACACATATCTCGATCTTGCACACATGTGTGTGCATTCTTTGTCTGCATTGCTTTGTTTTCACCTTCTTGCAGGTTTCTTCGATTAATTTGGATATGCATGACACATATCTCGATCTTGCACACATGTGTGTGCATTCTTTTTCTGCATTGCTTGGTTTTCACCTTCTTGCAGTTTTCTTAGATTGATTTGTATGTGTATGAAACATATCTCAATCTTGCACACATGTGTGTGCATTCTTTGTCTGCATTTCTTGGTTTTCACCTTCTTGCAGGTTTCTCCGATTGATTTGGATATGTACGACACATATCCCGATCTTGCACACATGTGTGTGCATTCTTTGTCTGCATTACTTGGTTTTCACCTTCTTGCAGTTTTATTTATTTCAGATGTGTACGACAGACATTCTGATATCGCATACGATATGTGCCTCTTTGTATACATTGCTTGATTATTACCCCTTATAGGTTTTCGGTTGCTATTCGGATGTGTATGACACATATTCCGATCATGCTTATTGATGCTTCTACGCATTGCTCACCAGATTTCTTTATTACTTGTCAACAGTTCACGAAGTTTTTCGGAGTATTTTTGCTTGCTTTAGCTTTTACGAATTGTTATCCGTTTGGTATTCTCTTACCCTTTTCATAACTTTCTTTTACCACTTTTCTAGAGCATGAAGTAGGGTTTTTACCGCTTTCCTTGCCATGATAAGTAGGAATAGAGATGCATGATGGGGCTTCCGTTGTTGGACCACATCAAGAACCCCTCTTATTTATTTAAAGACCCGTTTAGGGAGATTCCGCATTTTGTGTGCTAATTGTGTTTGGTTTGGTTAAAATTCTGGCGTGAAAGGAGGTAATTTTCAGGAAGTGTTTACTTTTGTGCTTGAATAGAGTCATGAGTGGTTAGGCAACCTGATATGGCACCACCAATAAAGTCCTAATAATGATGATGATGATGATGAAAGGAACGCGGAAAAGGGTTAGCAACCAACCCCTGCTCAGTTTAGTCCGTGTTAGCTCAGCTCACCCGAATCGTGAAACTTCCTTTATTGAGTCATATCATGAATTGGCAAGGGTTCCCTATTCTGATCTCCATGCTTAGTTATGGGGTTCGCGTTGACACGCTGATACTCACACTCATATGCTCTTCACACTTGGTATTTCATATCAAGGCGTGAATCCTTTTCTCCCATAAGGAAACTCCTGGTTGACAACAGTTTGTCTCACTGTTGGCTATGGTTTTCCTCCGAAAGAAGGCTGTTGTTGACTCGGGTGATCCTCTACCTTTGAGGCTATGGGACTTCTTTCATTTGTACCCGCGCATGTGTATATCATTTTTTTGTGCATTGTATTGTTTGTGTGCTTCTGCCAAAGCACTTGCTTTCCTCCTCCCTTTGTATCCCTTGGTTTGTCAACCAAGGTGGATATTAGGATAGTTTCTCCTAGGACCTCTCGGCTAGGGTAGCTTTCGAGCTTAGACATTAGGATTGTCATCCTTTGCATGTCGACATAGGTAGAGTTTTTCCCGTTTCATCCTTGACTTAGGGTCACTTTGTATGATAACATTAGGGATAGAGCTAGTTAGTTTCCCTTAGATGTTTTTCTTCCCCCTTTTGCTTAATAAAACTAAAACACTTTCTTTATCAAGCCTCAAAACATGTTAATAAACTCAAACCCTTTCAATAAGGTAAAAACAACTCACCTCACTTCAAATCTTTTTGTCTTTGTACCATTTTCTATGAAAACCTTTTCAATAAGGGTGTCCATTTTCAAATCCAAGCGAGTTGCTAAGTGTGCGAGCGGCCGAGCGTAAGACTTACGATAAGTTGCAACGCCAAGCACGAATTGCAATCCTAATCGCGAGGACGAGAAATGGAATTTCTCATAAAAACATTGCAACCCATCACAATTTTGGAGGAGAACTACATAGTGCTTTGATCCCCAATTGCACGAATGGGGTACGTAGACACAAAGGTTCGCAACCGCGTCAGGCACAACTAAAAAACCTTTCTTTTTGTACATAACAATTTTCATTCATTCAATTTTCCTTAGACATAGGTTGTAAATAGATACCCACACCCAAATAGATAGAAATTAGAAGTGAATACTGTAGAGTACTATGGGCGCATGGGGTGCTAATACCTTCCCCTCGCGCAACATACTCCCTTTTCCGATCTCTTGGTCGTAAGACTATGAATTCCCCCCCTCTGGTTTACTTGATGTTTTCCTTTCATTTCACGGGATAAAAAACATTCGATGGAGACTTCATTGATATTCCATCCGATGATTTCAGCAAGTAGTAGTTTCAGTCTAGTCTTAATGTAAGACATTGTCTTGATGTGATGCATGTGGAAAAAAAATGTGTGTGATAGTTTGATTGGACCACTGTTCAATATTAAAGGAAAGAAAAAAGATATTAATAATTTATGTTTATATATGGTGGTGATTGGTATATGACAAGAGTCATCCCCAAAGAAATAGGAAATAAAACATATTTAACCCAACATGTCACACTCGGTCCAAAAAAGAAAAAATGTTTTTTTTGGATTGTATGTAGGGTATAAAAGTTACCAAAGGGCACTCATCAAATGTGAAGAAACTTGTGTCAATGAAAGATCTCAAATTAACTGGCTTAAAATCTCATTATTGTCATGTATTGATGCAATAACTTCTATTAGTGGCTATTTGTGGCATTTAAGGGTAACTATTACTAGGCAATTTGTATTCTTCAATATTATATGTATTAAAGTCATTAGTATAGAAATTTAGATAAGTTGGAATATGAGGCTGCAATTATCTGGTGTCAATTAGAGATATGTTTTTTTCAATCATTTGTTGACATTTTGGTTCACTTAATTATTCATCTAATCAGGGAGATTAAATTTTACAATCTAGTTCATTTAGGTGGGTGTATCCGGTAGAGTGATGCATGAAGATCTTTAAAGGTTATACGGAAAATAATTATGGGCTGGAAGTTGGATGAAATTGCAGTTAAGATATTTGTTAAAGTCATGAGGAAAGTGATTCTGTTAAGAAGATTTTCGAAGAAGTACCATTCCATCAGAGTGGTCGGTAGGGGTTGATATGGTCGGCCTAAAATAATTTCCTTCCAAGATCGCGCCTATGCTCGTCAAGTCATGGATTTTGGATCCGTCTCATATGATTTTGATGGATGACGTGCAAGTGCAAGATAACCTTACGGTTGAGACCTTACATGTGAGAGTCGAAGACTGTGAGATGAAGAAGCTTAGGGGAAAGGAAATTTCTCTTGTGAAGGTATTTTGAGGAGGAGCTTCTGGAGAAAATATGACTTGAGAACTGAAGAGCAGGATGCGAGAGTCGTATATGGAGTTGTTCGCATCAGGTAATATTTGAGGACAAAAATATTCTAAGTGGGGAGAGTATAGCTTTTATTGAGTTAGTTTTTATAGATTAATTATGTGATGTTGTGAATTTACATGTGTTGATGAGTCTTTTTGTGTGTTGTGATGCCTTATTGAAGGGTAGTATGACCAAAAATGTAGAAATATAGAGGTGAAGAGAGAGTATTATTGGATTACTAATATTATTATTAGCATATTATTAGAATAATAATTATATTAGTAATAACTAAATAGTTATTTAATTTAATTATTATAATGAGGAAGAGCATAAGTGGAATGAGATAATAGAGTTCTAAGGGTTATATTAGTTAAAACAAGGAAAAAGAAGAGTTTTTTGTTTAAGGCAATCGAAGAAACGAGAGAAGATAAAGAAATCATTTGGGAGAAAAAGAAAAAAGGAAGAGGGAAAAATCTAGGGCAAAGAGAACCTTCGTTAGAACACCTTCGAAGAACGTCGATTAAGGTAAGTGGAGTTTTATAGTGCTTAGGGATTGCATGTTGTATATGAATGGGTGATGTTAATCTCTGCAAATTATCATCACTTTTTGGTATGTTTGATATAATGGATGTGTTAGTGTCGATGTCCGCGTTATTGCATGAAATTGTGTAATAAAATTATGATTGTAGTGAATTAGAACATTATTGATAATGTGTCTGAATGTGCACTGAAATTGAGAATGTGAATGATGTGTTTTTAGATGTTTAGAACAATTTGGATTGTGACATAATTGATTTTCATAGCAGGAAATAGAAGAAAAGTGATTTTGTAGGTGAAGTAACTGATTACCTCATTTAAAGTAACCAGTTAGCTGAACAAAAATAGATGAACAGGGGATCTATTACATTGAAGTGATTGGTTACTTGGGTTAGAGTAACCGGTTACCTGGGACATATTTTTCCTATCAGAGGTGTGAAAAGGTTGAAGTAACATGTTACTCGGGTTAGAGTAACTGGTTACCTGGGAGTGGAATTACATTTTTGCAAAACATTGAAAATTCGTAACTTTTGCTTTGAGTGACTGATTGACATGTGGTTCGGATCGTTGGAAAATTGGTTTAACATACTTTCTCTTAAAAATATCTCTAATACCAGAATTCCAATGATTCGATGCGTGGACTTGGATTCTAAGGTATCGATCCGTGCTTTTATTTGAAATGCTGCAAATGTTTTTGTGATTTGTTTGGTATATCGATGTGTTGTTATCTCCGTGTGTTTTGACAGGAGATAACAACACCGACCATGGTAAAGGTTGATGTGCATAATGTTGATATTGTATCAGTTTGTACATATGTCATGCATACATTTTGTACAAGTGTGGGATTATCATGTGCCCTTGTGAGGTGTGAGCGATATATCTAAATTCTATTTGAGAATCGTATCATCGTGTGCCCATGTAGGGTTGTGACCGATGATGATTGGCCGTGTGCCTATGTGGGGTGTGAGCGACAAAGAGTGAATGATTGTGTGCCCATGTGAAGTATGGGTGATGTATTCAAATTTTGACAGGAATTAATTGGTGGATTCTGATGAGCTGATGGTACCACATGCATTGGTTCGTATATTGAGCCACCTTACATTGCATAGTATAATGTGTTACATTTTTTATTGGTTCAAATGAATCGATTGCCTATGACATTGTTATGTACGGTGTAACTTGATGATTGAGTGGGTGATTAATAATTATGTGCTTGTATATATTTATACATTCTTTATTTAATTAAGAATCTCACCCTTACATTGGCATGATGTTTTATACGACATCAAATATAATCAAGAGTAGATGTGGATTGAGGTTAGCCGAGTATATTGTCTCTTATTGCATAGATTGAGTTGGTGTCTGCTCTGATATGCAATACTAAGGGATTGCGTTTGTTTTTTTTCTGTTGGGAGTAAACTTATGTGCAACTCCACTTATTTTGAATTATGTTGTGATTTATGTTAGTTTTGGATTATAATGATTATAACTCATGTTGAAGAGTTAAGATTAATTGTTATTGATGTTTTCCGCTGCTAATAAAGTTTTTGAATGTCAGACATGACAAAAATGTGATTATGTTTAAATGTATTACGTGTCCCATTAGATGATTATGTTGGCGAATGAAGGTGACATCCTAATTGATTAAGTTTTTAATTTACTCTGATTTTTAATTATAATTATGAGGGAAAATTTTAGGGTATTATAGATGACACTTTAGGAGTGTCTTTTCCTAGGTTTATCCCTTTGTAGTTTATTTTTTTCTTCGGGCTTCGGCCCTCTTTATTACCAAAAAATGTTCAAATCTTCATATTTTTTAATTATTTTAACTATAGATTAAAACTTAGGGAAGAATAAAAAGTACATCGAATTTAAACTCACAACCTTTTAGTAAAATAGGTGTTTCATCATAGATGTTTCTTGAAAGGGATTCATCAATTTAACCATTCACATCTAAATTGTCAAAATTGAAGATCCTAAAATTTAACGTGAACACACGTTTTAAAATTATTTGCCATTCTATTTTTTAAAATTAAGAACTGTCTCTGATAATTGTTGAGAATAATAAGTGTGAGTTAGAAATGTTGAGAAATAAAGTGTGAAAAAGTTGCACATTGATTAAAAAATAGGAGACTTGAACATTTATAAGTGAGAGAAGCCACACACCTATCATATTAAGAGTTTTTGTGAGTATATGGTGTGTCTCTTACAAATGTGTGTTTCTCATAAAGAAAGACCTCAATATAAATTCTCCCTCATGACGACCCCCAAAGATTTGATGACCCAACAATGATATTAGAGTCTGGTAGGGGAGCGTAAGTGGATCTTAGTGTGGATGTCTGACACTTGTGGGAAAATTGTTGGGTTTCATGTGTGAAAGTTCTAAAGTTTCACATCGATTAGGAATGAGGGAAATGTTGGATTTATAAGAGAGATGACTCATACCTTCATTGCCTCAAGAATTTAGGTGGATATGTGGTGTCAAGGTCTCTTGTATCCCTAATGTTTGGCCCATTGACAGTTGTGGCATCGCTCTCTGGACTCCCTATCACATGGTATTATGATCTGTTGGTTCGAGATAAGTATCGGCTCACTTGTATCGAAAGTCCTCTCCACATGGTACTGGGTTGGAGACAAGTCCTGTTGAAAAAGTGCCAACAACGTTACAAGTGTATGTGGATGAAAGAGATTTTGCTTGAGGTGGATCATTGTGGTTAACTCACACTTGAGGGGGAGTGTTGAGAATAACAAATTTGAGTTGGAAATGTTGTGAAACAAAATGTGAGAAAATGACTAGAAAAGTGGAGACTTAGCATTTATAAGTGAGAGAACTCACACACCCATCACCTTAAAGTTTTGGGTAAATATGAGGTGTGTCTCTCACAAAAATATGTTAAATAAATGCCTCAATGTAAACGCTCCCTCCAGAGATTAATAATCTCGACCGCTAAGGCCGCTATTGCGCTGCACCAAAGCGGGGCAGCACCCACCTGCACGAGCACTTGGGTGCGGTAGCGATGATGGAGTAATGGACACTAAGGGCGCTAAACTGGGTCATAGGTCACGGGTTTTTCTTAGGATGAGTGGCTTACACTCTCTGCTTCGTTCTTCCTTCCTCCTTCTCTCTAATGATTGTAACCCTACGACTTCATCTTCATCCGGTGCTCTTTCTCTGTTCAGTTACGATTTTGAAATCTGAAAGGAAAGAAGAATAGATGGATTTTGAAATCTGAAAGGAAAGAAGAATAAATGGATTTTGAAATAAAAAATGAAAGAAGAGTTGATAACGTGTATCAAAAATGGAAGAAGAATAGAAATGAAAGATGAGGAAGAGAAAAAAGAGGAACAAATAGATAATAATGTGTCTGCATTGATAACATAAAACTTTATTATTATTTTTTTATAAATATTATTACAGTTGTACAACTATAAGAAAAGACAGAGTAGAGTATTATTTTTTATAAATGTTGTACAGTTGTATAGTGTTGTAAGTTAACAATAAAAATAATAGTAATAACATAATAAGTTTCGTATAAATGGAGTAATGGACCAACAATTTATAAATGTATCAAAACATTATTATTATTTTATTGATTTGATTATTATAAAAGAATTATTTTTTATAAATTATTTAAATTATTTATATATTTATTCTAAAAAATAATCAATTCTAAAAAGTCAACAAAAAAATATCCCGTTATTTCCATTTTTGGGATCGACTACGCTGTTTGTTCCGCTATCTGAGATTAATGACTCTATCTCCTATGATTCCCCCAAAGATTTGACGACGCAACAATAACTGCCTATCATTGATTGATCCAAACATAATAACAACTTCTTTAAGAATTTCTATGAAAATAGGAGGTGAATAGTTGTGTACAATGATCTAGAATATCATCTATCTCAGAGACATTCTCTTATATTTAGTATCTAAGAGTGTTTCAAATAACTGGTGAATGTCAGGCATAACTTGGTTTAAGGCTTTTATGTTTTATGAAGGAATCATGCATGAATAATTCCAGACAAAGAATGTTTGTGCACATGAAATGCCTAAACATGAAGAAAAGCATAAACAAACTCCCATTTTCTGCTTCTAGCTTATGCAGCATACAAATTTCCCTGCAAAAAATCTATCTAAATATTGATGTTTGATCATAAACATACATAATTTTAAATCTTAATATATTTTTCAAAACTCAATATGAACTAATATGCATACTTACTACTAAAATTAACAAAGAAAATGTCAAAAAAGGCCTCTTAAGAGTAAAATATGATGAAATTCTAATTTATTACACATACGAGACTCGCGCTATTATTTAGTATCTGCAACCACAATTACGGAAGCAACATGAAAGATTTACGAAGTATCTGCAACAGCATCACAATCAAGATCGCGGCTACATAAGTTGCATTTTGCTTCAAAATCAAGGTCTCAAGTACAATTGCAACCGCAATTTAAAACCATGTATACCTCAGGGAAAATCATAAGCTCCCAAACCATATTGCTTAACCTTTCCAGGATCATTCATGAAATCAGCAAGTTTTGAAGTGTATGAATACCCTTAATAGCTCTATAATCCTTCCACCAACTCATATAGCTACTTTGCCTCAAAAATCTCTGGTGAAACAGCATAATCCTTGAGCAAACCATAAACATACTCCTCAAACTCAACCAACTTCTTCATTACCTCCTCTTTATCTTTCACTTCCTTCAACTCTTTGCATGCAAGTATAGCTTCTTCAACATGTGCCCAAAAGCAAGAATCTATAGTCAAAATCACTTCCACAGTCTTCCTACTGTACTATTTAATTCGATTTTAGCTTTTTCGAACCTTCTTTCAACCATTCCTCCAAATTCTTGAAGTGTTTCGACCTTTTTTCATTCACGTAATCTCTTCCCCCTTCTTTGTAGTATTGCGCGATAGCCAAAGGTTCAACCATTCTTCTGTAAGTAGTTCCCGCATGGATCCAGCGAGTACGAAAGGCTGCGCCTTCTTTTTGAGGCTTCATTTCAACTTCTTCAACCATTTTATCCCAATAGTTTGTTAGCTTCTTATGAAACTCGACAACATCATGATCAAATGGCGAGTTCATGTTTTTGTAGCTGTCATAGTATCCTATGTTACGGTTTTTCGTTTCCTTTTGTACCATTCGAGTTGCGCTGCGTGTCCCTTCATTTGATTCAGTTTCTTCGATGGATCGAATGATGTCCTCTTTAGAAGAATGAATCTTTCTTCTAGCTTTTTTATCTTTGTTTCTAAGACATTGATATCGATGTTATGCTCTTTCTGCATCCAAAGTCAGTTATAGAAATCAACTAATATACATAAGCACATAATTACATTATTTATCCAAACAATGATTCTAACTCTTCATGAAAAAGATAGAAAATATTCACATACCAGAATTTGTGATGTCAATCCTAATGCATGCAACTGCAGACTGATACCAATTGCAAGTGAATCCGAACGAGTCCTATCTCCGGCCGGGGTAGAGGAATTCTTATAAACCGATTACGCCTGAGTCTTTCGACTATATTTCCATATTCATCTGATAAAATCCTTGATTTTGATCATGCACTTTGCTTAATGTCGATATTATCTCCAAATTCGAATCAGGATTCTCGAAACAAGCAGAATCTGAATCAGAACAGAACAGAAACGTTCCGAAAGGCACGTGATCCGTGATGAATTGCCTTGGAAGACGATCATTGCAAGAAACAATGTTTAGAAAGCAAGAACTCCAATAAGAACTACGCGATATAGCTTGTTGTAACTTCTTGTCACCAACAAGAGGCGAACCGAATGTGACGCATAGTGGTCTATTCTTCGTGGAACCAATGTTATCTAATAGCGATATTGTGAAGAGTGAAGCAATTGATCCTCCAAGACCTTTTCCAGTAACAATCAATGGAGTCACTGGATTTTTAGTTAGAATCTGCATTAAGATTTTGTAATAAGGATTTCGAAATGAATACCAACACATGTCGAGAAGTTTATAATAGACTATAGGCCAGTCTCAGGCCTTAAAAGTTTATCACAGGCCAAACTAAGACTCAGCCTATTCCCACCCCTACTTCTAAGCGTGTCTATTTCTCCGACTATAGCAGCTAAAGTTCCGTATTATTGATAATAAATAAATTTGACTTTACACTCATACAAGACTTCTATAAATACTATAACTTAGTTTACAATAATACCCCTGATTGGTATTCTAGTCGCGACTATAGGGGTATCTCAGTCGCGACTATAAAGGCACGGGTGAAGCTCGATCTACTTGCTCACCCCTGCCCATTTTGGAGGCACGAGATTTGCAGCAAAACAGAAACATTTAAAACAAAATTTAATCCAAATTTCAATTAGATTTAGAACTTATATAGCAATAATCAAAAACAAAAAAAAAAGGGAAATACCTCAGATTTCAACTGATCCAGCTTCTGAAAATTACCACAAAAGAGTGAAACAGCTTCACTATTAAGAGAGAAAATAGGGTTACTCTTAGAACACAAAAACTCAAACAGAAGAAAATCCTTCTCTTTAAGATCAGAAGACAAAACCAAACCACTTTTAAGATTGGAACAATCTAAAGTAGCTTCAAAGGCTATAATAGTCAAATCTGAACTTTGTTCTTTGTAAACATTCCAACTCAATCCAACACCAACGTTTGAAACAATGTCTTCATAGCTAGATGTGATAACATTCCATGTCTTTTTAAGGATTTCATAGCTTGTCACAAATGAAGCATGCTCAATTCCACTGCTATATCTGAAAAACATAATCCAAAACAAATAAAAATAAAAAATAAAAGTGTTATGTAATAATATAAATCAGTAATAATAATATTATTATGATTACATACAGTTTAAGGTTTGTCATGGTGATTGAATTGAAAGATTGAATTGAAGTATAGAAGATTATGGTATGTGATGAAGTGAATTATTGGTGAAATAGAATGACATATTATATGGTTCAAGGAAGAGAAGAAAAAGTATAGTCTTTGGAGAGTTGATGCCAATGAAATTGCAAAGAAGGTGCTAAGATGAAGTCAACGAAGCTATAGTCTTTGTTATTTAAATATATCTTGTAGACATTTACTACATTTATTTATTTATATAAGATGTGACAATTTATTTTAATAAAATAAAGTAACTTGAGAGTGATGTATGGTTTGAGACAACCTTAGTATTAGAAAACTTTGGACATGGATATGATTAGAGAACAGTTAAGTGAACGAAAGGTAAGATACTTTTTAATCTTTATGCAATTCTTTTGCAGTAAAATTTTGTAAATTCTTTTGTAGCAAATGATTTTAAGTTTCGGAGTAAATAAGAAGCTTGGATGTGTGTAGAAAGTAGAAACTAATGAAAAGTCAAATTGTTTTCCCACCTCCCATGCTACGAAATTTCTCCAATTTTAGAAAGATCATGATTGATTGTTTTTTAATAAACTAAACTAGTAGGATACCCGTGCTCGTTTGGATTGAATCGTGTATCTCAGACATATTTTGTAATTATTTTAAATCGGATTTTTTTTTCCATACAAAATCAATAAAAATATAAATATAAGAAACAAAGTGTTAAATATCAATTTTATAAAAAACAATACATAGAAAAACAGATATATTTGAATAGTTAATTTGAAAAAATAAATATGAATTGTATTAAATGGTTGGTTAGTTTAGAAAAGAAATAACAAAGAAAAAGCATTTGCTTTGTTTTGGTAGATCAAATTTTAGGGAAAAGTGAATATCTCAAAATAAAAGTAAGACGGTTCATTTTAGTAGATTAAATGCTTTGGGAATTGTCACCACGGGTTCAATCGGGACAATATCTAGAAGAAAAAAAAAAAAACTTTTTTAGGGTTGATAGATTTGTAATAAAAGGGTTTATAAAATTTAATAAATGAGACAAATAAATATCTAAAATTATAATAAGTTGAAAATCAATAGAAAAATAATTTTACACAACAATGGTATATTACTCGTGCATTCGTATAATACTGGTGTGTTACTCGTAAATTTTCACGGTTACAATTATGGATCACAAAATTGTCACCAATTTGTCATAAGAATTTAAACAAATTAAACTATATTAAAATATTATTGAAAAATATATATTAAAAATGGACTGGAAGGTAATTGTATAAGTTTTTAAAACAGTTGTTAAGAAAAACTATTAAAAAGAGAATGATCTAAAAGAATTAAGTTTAATGTTATATTTATTAAATTTGTAATATGGGTGAAAATATAAAAATAAAAATAAAAAGTCAGTAGTACAAATCACACGTAGGTTCGCATAAGTAGTGGTGTGTTATCCGTGTATTACGGATACTGATGTGTTACTTGTGCGTTCACACAGATATTGGTGTACTACCCGTGTATTCGTACGGATACTGGTGTGCATTGCAGATATGTCACCAATTTGTCATGAGAATTCAACCAAATTTAAAAGTATCAAAATATTATTTAAAAAATTAAAATAAAAATTGAACTGAAATATAATAGTATAAGTTTTTAAAAACAACTATTGTTAAGAAAAATCATTAAACACATATTTTGTAAAAAACAATTGTGAAAAATAAAAATAACTTTTTAAAGATTGATAGTTGTAATAATAAAAGGGATTATAAAGTTTAATAAATTATAATCAATATTCAAAATTAGAATTAGTTGAAAATCAATACAAAAATAAATTTACAAAAAGTCTAAAAAAATAATGATCTAAAAGAATTTCAAAAAATTAATACATTACTCGTGCATTCACACGGTACTGATATATATGTTACATATACATTCACATAACTATTGGTGTGTTATTGGTGTATGTATATAAATATTTAAATTGAAAATATTTTTTTATATAAATTTATATAGAATGAGCGAAAAATGATCCAGATAATATTTCATACAATTCTTTTAAATGATGTAGGTGACAAATAAAGAAGTACTATATTTGATACATTACTTTGTAGTTTCCAATTTCCTAAATGGTAACCTGTGTTTCATATGCATGATAAACTTCTAACACGTAGTTCAAGTAAAGAAAGTAGATTTTCAAAACTTTAAAAAAGTTATTTATTTATTTTAATTTTTTTTAGATAAGACATATTTGTCAGGCGATTTCCAACTGAAAGCATACTTCCATTTGAAATACAACTATCATGTTTCATCCCCCATTTTCATATAACAAAACAATCTGCATATGATTATTTCATTTTAATACAGTAAGCCAGACTAAAATTTATTTATGATATCCTCTAAATCAATTAGCAAATTAGCTTCCAAGACATCTTCCATAGGTAAATATGTAATCGTAGTGCGTTAGAAACCAGTCCCCAAAAATTATTGGAAAATAATTATTGTGAACATGAATCGAAACGGGTTGCAGTGGATGAATGGCTATAGGATCTGAAAAGGGAAAATGGAAGGATTTGAAAAATTTGAAATGAATGTAAAATAATATAGTGAAATCCAAACCTCGAAAATCTGACGAGAGTCGGTGTCTTATTCATCGTTTGCGTTTCAGTTCCGACCACCTCCACCATTATTTGACTCGAAAACCATTATCTCTTACCATTGTTTTAGAACTAATGGTCTAAACCAGTTAAGCAGAACATCAAATAATAGACAATACGAACAAAATCGGTCGTTGATTACCCAACTATTAGTCACATAGCTAAGCCAGGAGCACATAGGGACTTAAGTTGTTAAAAAAGAGCTATCATGGCCATGTTATCTGAACAGTGGCATAACAACAACAACAATATTACAGATCAGAGCAAACAACCATCGACTAACAAACCTTTGTAGGTAATCCATCGTGACAAAACTGGGACAGAAGCATAACCCGTGTAATTACAAAAATATTCAACTTCATATTATTGTTATAACCACAACCATTTGAGAATTTTAAACATAAACTATGAAAAAATAGAAACAAAATTGTTTATCCATCAAAGTAATCCCTTTTAGGCTCTAAAATATGACAGTACTTTGATATCAAGGAACAACAACAATATAAATATAACAGATACCATCCAAACCTCAACTTTTCGCTCATGGCCTAGCATCTTTTACAGAGCTATGTTTTCTGCATATCATCCTACAAACACATCTGGAAGTCAATATGTGCCCTTAGCTATCAAAATAGTAATTATAATATGTAACTAATAATATGTAGGTCTTTTTACATAGTCTTGAGCGCATTTATTCGACAACATTGTACAGATTCTCAAGAGATATCGATAATCATACTTATAAACAGCTCATGCTTTTATCAATGGCTCTAATATACCCTGAAACAATATCAATATCATTAATAGCCATATTATCAACATTATCAACGTCATTAATAGCCATATTATTTCCAAATCCGGTTCCTTTAAAATGTATTTTCAAATTACTGATCTCAACTCTACTGTCATGGAGCCCCTTTCTTTGATTCTCCGAGGATTGCTTAACAAATTGAACCTAAAATTGATTATCAGTATAAGATTCATCATAGAAAGTTAATAAAGTTTGACATAATAGTAACAAAGTAGATTGCAACTACTGTGTTCTCTATCTGCAAGTAGATTGACATAACTGAGATGATACTGCTAATATCTTCCTTCAAATCACTGCCAAAGTATCCTTCGGTCAAGTTAGCTAGTTCGACGTACTGAAAATTGCAGTACAGACTCTCTTTTGCAAGAAATATTCTTAGAATCTTCTTTTGATTTTAAGCATTAGGAAAATCAACATAGATCATACACAAAACTACAAGCATAGTTATCAAAGAATTAACTTGTATTTATCTCATTTATCATGCTTCATTTTCTTAACTACTTGTTAAGATTGTGTGGTATAATTTTTTAGAAAATTTTTCAATGTTGCAGAAAATTTATCGAATATAAGGACTGCCTCCTATAACTTCTCATCGACAGTACGATAATAACCAGATATACACAAAAATTATTGTTCTCAATTTTTGATCATTTGATGTCTTTCGTACCCTTAATGAGACTTTAATATCTGTCAAAACACCAGTTGGTAAGGTTATATCATTCCAATAACAAAGGAATATATTAAATAAATGATCTATAGTAGTAGTATTTATAAAATATCCACATCATATATCATAGGAAGAAACTCAGCAACAGCAAGTAGGAATTAAGTTAAACTTTGTTTCCTGTAATTTTGAAGATTATAAGAGAGGCTTCAATTTATTAAGAAACTCGAAGATATACACGATTGGATGAAAGGTATAAACTTTGAATCAAGGAGAGAAAAAAACAAACCTTGTTGTATCTACTAAGTGTTATGAAATCGAAGCACTGTACCTTAATGAATTACATAATTATGTTTTGAGCGTATGGCAGCCATCCCAGATTCAGTGCAAACATTGCAATAATCAGTACCATTGAACCCCTAAACTCAATAAAATACATAGATTAAACAAATTTTATTCAGTTATCAATCAAACTCATATTTTGACTTCATATATCACATGCAAGGAATTGGCTCAAAGAAATTTTTAAAATTGAACTGCATATTATAAGGAGTTTCCGTTATATTGATTCATACCTTCTTAAATAAGCAAAAAAATAAATGGTTGGGAAGATTGTTCAACTCATCCATCACCGTCCTTGGCTTGGTGAAAATCTTGACAATCCTTTATAATGAAGAAAAAAATCAATGTAGACATCGGTTACATTCTAGCTATAAAAGTGTTTTCTCTCTAAGAAAAGGGAATTAAAGAATTTGATCCAACCGCCAACACATATTCTTCATTATTGAATTCAAATGAGGGGAAAGAAAATTTAGTGATATTTAGAGTTTTTAATCATGGTAAGTTGTAAAAGGAATGGAAGTAGAAAAAGAGAATGTATGTGAGGCATGTAGAAAAGATGGATCGTGGTTTGTGAGAGGGTGATTTTGGAGATAGAGGTGAAACGGTTTTTAAATCA
Source organism: Vicia sativa (assembly GCA_021764765.1). Lineage (NCBI taxonomy): Eukaryota > Viridiplantae > Streptophyta > Magnoliopsida > Fabales > Fabaceae > Vicia > Vicia sativa. Next base: position 225,206,124 of record CM038792.1, read on the forward strand.
AAGTGTCATCCAATTGAATCAGGGATATGAGGTGTATAAATATGAGTTGATTTTATTTGATTTTTTAATTTGATTTTGTAAATAAAAATTATACTGATTAACAGTTCTTATATGATAGATTATAATTATTGGAATTTATTTATTTAAAATTGGGTTTTCACTAAAAAATAGCAGTCGCTTGCATCAATATCCATGATATTCATTTTGGTGTCTTAAATGGGATCCATTTAATTTTAAGCCACTTTAGTATTTGTAAATATCCATACCATCACTACAAGAAAAAGCAATATTTGCCAGGGGAATATCCCCTCACAAATGTCAAAACCCCCTCACAAATAGGTAATTTGCGAGGGGTCAGCTCCCCTAGCAAAACAGGGGGTCGCAAAACAATTTGCGAGGAGCTTTTATTCACGCCATTTACCCAGGGGATAATCCCCTCGCCATTTGTCATTTATAAAATAATGCACTTCTGCACAGAGTCAGATGGTGCAGGCTAGTGTGCAGAGGAGTCTAAAATACGTCAGCATTTTGCCATGGGATAAGCCCCTCACAAATTGCAAGGATGAGACACGTACATAGGAGTTTATCCCCTGACAAATTGCTATGATGTTGACATGTTCACAGGAGTTTATCCCGTAGCAAATTGCAGAAAATTTTTCAAAAAATAAATAAATATTAAAATTATATATAAATTTGAAAAGTATAATAATATAATAATTATATATAATAATTAAAATTTATATAATAATTAAAATTTATAATATAATAAAAATTCATCAAAATTAAAATAAAACATTTAAGTTCAAAATACTTAAAATAAAATATCATACAATTTTTTTAAAAAAACTCCAAATATTCAACATAATTATATAATTACTCTTCATTTTCATCTTCTTGATCATCTTCTTCAACAACCCCTTCATTAACATTACTTCCCCCAAATCCACCACCAGAATTTTGTGAAGCAAAAAATTGATCAAATCTTAGAGCCCGCTCATTTGCAATCCGCATTGCTTCTTGATACTCTTGTGCTTGCCTCCTCATTTCTTCTCGCAACTCAATTTCCCTTCTTTGCATTTCTCGTTCCATCTCTAATTGTTTTTTCTCCATCTCTTCAATTTCTGCATTTCTTCCTGCAACTTGTTGTGCTGCCTCAGTGTTAGCCAAATTTCTCACAGTTTCAAGCATTTCGGCGGTTAAGATAGGTTGGGCTGATGTTCCTTCACCATCAGCAAGTCTCATTCTGAAACACCTATCACGCCTCTTTATAGTTTTGGCGTAACCTCCAGCACCATACACTCTCCTATTTTTCTTCTTTCCACCTGCAGTATCATACCATGTAGTAAAAGCCAAACTAGGATCAACTGGATATCCTGATTGTGGTTCAGCTAATTCAGGGTGATTTGATAACTTTATGGCAAGTTGTCTATCAAACTCCTCCTATAAAAATAAATAAATTTTATAATTATTAGAATAAGTTAATTATTTATAGAATAAAAATGTTAAATTAATTAAAAAATAAATAAACTTACGTACCATCCTTCGTGCAACTTCAGCAACACTTATACTCCCGCCTGCGTAATTGCAGCCACCAACTTCAGATGCTCTATTTTTCTTTGCCTTTTCAGATATTTCCTTAAATTTTTCAGAATTCCAATGGGCAATAAGCTGCTCAAATATATCTTGACTTATCCAACGTGGACGTTGCTGTTTTTTCTCCCATTTCAGTCTGACATTTCTCATGGTGTCAGAAAACCGGGCACCACATTTTGAGTTAAAATTTTCTTTAATTGCGATCTCATCTCTAACATCCCAAATACATTGCTCCTACATTGTTGTATGAATTAAAAAACATGTAATAAAATATATTGATGATTAATATCTCAAAAAAATATAAAGAAAATGTCATAATAAGTCAATACCCCAAATGCCTTAAACCATTCTTGTCTTTCATCATCATCTACAGCTTTATAATTCGGCCAAAATTTTGTATACTTCTCTTTAATAATGGATGTGATGATCGTTACTGCCTGATGAGAAGGCAAGATCCTAAACAACAAAAAACTTGTGTTAGAATTCACTAAATAAAATTCAAATTTTAAATAAAATATAAAACATATATAAACACTTACGATCCAGAATCGGGCCAGATGACAAGTCTTCCTTGGTGGTATCTAATTTTTTGCTGATCATTTTTTTTTCAAGATGCGCTCCCTCCTTGTTTGCTCATATAATGTATATTTATCTCCTTATTAAAAACAAATTAGTCCCATAATTTTTAAACATTATACATATTTCAAAAAAATTTAATTTACCCAATTATTCATATACATTAACAAATTCCAAATATATATACTATTTATCATAAAAATTTATATTTTTTATATATTATTTATATATTATACATATTGTTTTTAAAAATTAATTATAAAAATATTTTTCAAATTTATACGTATTATTTTTATCCATTGAGTATTTCTAATGTACTATTTGTATAAAATATGCATACTATTTTTAAATATATTTTAATGTTTTTCTAAAATATATATATATATATATATATATATATATATATATATATATATATATATATATATATATATATATATATATATATATATATATATATATATATATATATATATATATATATATATATATATATATATATATATATATATATATACACTATAAATACTGTTTTTAATGTTTTAAATATAAACTGTTTTAAATATAAATACTGTTTTTAAAAATATATATATATACTGTTTTATATATTAAATATATACTATTTTACATAATGTTTTTAAAAATAATAAATATATTTATACATAAATTAAAAATTACATAACTGTTTTATATACTATTTTATATAATAATAATAATTTAATCTTTTGTATATTTTAATATTTTTCTAAAATATATATATATTTTCGTTTTTTTTACTATTTTTACTGTTTTTATAAAATATATATTATAAATTAATACACTGTTAATTTAAAATGATTAATATAATTACATACTATTTTAAAAAATTACATATTATTTTTAGTCATATTTATAATATAATATTTACAGTAAATATATATATATATATATATATATATATATATATATATATATATATATATCGTTTTTTTATATTTTAAAACCTAATATTACAAAATACATATATATCAAACTTAAACATTTATATGCAGAAAAACGGGGAAAAAATTAAATTGTGTACCAGAAGAAAAATTATAACCGTTGATCGGAGCTTTCTCTGAGGTTTGTGATTAATACCTTAAAAATCAAAGAATATTATGACATAGTTAGATATGTAATAAACAGAAAATAAATTAACAAAAAACACAAAACAAATTAGACACATACCTTTGTAAAATTATTACAGATTGAAGAGGATGAATATTATTGGGGAGAAATTGAAAATGGAAGAATGGGAAGATTGAAGAAGAGAGTAATGGTTGTTGGCTGTGTGAATTGGAAGAAGAAGATGAATGGGTATTAATATTAATTATATTAACATATAACATGTATATGTACCTGCCTTGGAAAAGCTGAAACGTAGCAATTAATAGGCTTGCAATTGGCGAGAGGCAGCCCATCGGAATTCAACGGTACACTTTAGCGAGGGGTGCCCCCTCGGAAATGGAGTTGACTCATCATTACGCCGACGCACAAGCAGGGTAGGGATAAAGTTGTTTATTTTAAGAGGGGTATCCCCTCGCAATTTGCACCCAACTGTTTGCTAGAGGTATCCCCTCACTAAATATGTCTTACTTTTTGGCGGTTTTTTCTCTTTCCCAGGGGTAGCCCCTCGCAATGTAATATTTTAAATTTCAAAAATTAAGTGTTCCCTATTTGCGAGGGGTTACCCCACGTAATTTAATTAATTTATTTTTTTTTGAAAATTTACAGTTTGCGAGGGGATTTACCCCAAACAATGTTGTTTTTTTTGTTTGGGATTTAACCCCTGGCTAATTCCCCTAGCAATTTAAGGCTTTTCTTGTAGTGCAGTAAATATATATATAATTGAATCTTATATAATAGATTGTAAAATATAAAGAAAAAACTTAAAACACGGTAGTATTATTTAACCATGGTGGCTTTCTTATATCATGCTTTTGGATGCAATTATCCATACCATTCTGACAAGAGTGGTACATGTAAGCAAATACTACCCCCAATATTTATGCTCAAATTGAAACTAAAAAAAGCAGTTGCTGAGAAGTTGGAATAACATAGGAAAGTTTAAGCAATTCACGATCTATTAAAAGTAATTATAATTATTGAAATTTATTTATTTAAAATTGGATTTTCACAAAAAAATTGCACTTAAACATTAGCAAGCCACGTGGATGAATTTGAGACTAATAAGGGTAATTAAGTATTTTTAACAACACCTTCTTTTCTTATATGATAGATAAATTTAAAAGACGACTTAAATAAAAGACTTGCTTTGAAAATACTCTCTCCGTTTTTTTAATTGTTATTTTTTTAAAAAAAAAAAATTTTTCTTTAATTATCATTTTCAAATTTTAAGATAATAATAATTATTGAGTTTAACCAAAATTATTCAAGAGAAAAAAAAGTAAATTAAAATAATGAAAAGTTAAGAATATTTTAAATAAAATCAAAATTATTTTCTTAAAGATAACAAAAATTATTATATTGGTTAATATATGTAAAAAATTAAAAAGTAACAATTATAAAGGAATAGTACATATCTTCACAAAATAGATGAGTGTTATAATTCAAGCATCACGTACTTATTTAATTAAATTAATATAAATTATTAATTTATAATTTAATGATAATAATATTTATTTATATTTTTATATATGTAAATAAGATTGTTGATATTTATAAATTCACAATTTTAAAAAATATGTGTTCATAAAAAATATAAAATAAGAATACAAATAAAAAAATGAATGAAAAACAGTATATTCCTGACACGCCGCTAGATTAAATCATCCAAATTCGAATCAAAGTTAATTTTCGTAAAAACTTTTAACCACGTAAAACAAAGATTTTTACTCTATTCGACAACTGCTACAACAATAACTTTTTTTCTTTTCAAAACAATCTATTATTTACATTTCTACAACCTATTTAGTGGAGTTGTTCTTATTCTCTGATGAAAAGCCAAAAATACCTCTGTTTTGTAAGTTAACTTACGAATTCTTCAAATAAGGTGAATTCGTAAGTTAACTTACGAAATAATTCACGATTTTAAAAAAATAAGGTGAATTCGCAAGTTAATTTACAAATTCAACTTAATTGGGGAATTCGCAAGTTAACTTGCGAAGTCTGCGTATTGTTTTAGTAAACACATAGACACACCCCCAATACTCATTCATTTCAAAATACTCAAAATTTCCCTCTCTACTCCAAACCTTTGCAATTTCTACCAAATCTTTTTAATTTCTACCACTTCAAAGGCACTCAACCCAAGTTCAACTCATCATTTCAACTCATTCCAACTCCTCTAACATCAACTACAACCTCCATTTTGTGTAAGTTTTCTTAATCAATTTCTATTTAAATTTATGATATTTTATTAGATTATAAGGTATAGGTTGCAGAAATGTAGTAGTATATGTAGTAGTAGGTAAATGTAGTAGGAAAAATTGGATTTAGGTAGTTTTTGGACTATATTTATGGTTTTTTGAATTTTTGGACGAAAAGGGTTTTGCAAGTTAACTTGCGAAGTGTACCAGAAGAGACTTCGCAGGTTAACTTGTGAATTTTTGTTTGAATGGGAAATTGTGAAGTGAACTTGCGAATTTTGGTCTGATTTGTTTTTGAATTAGTATGCTAATTGTTGTAATGGTTTATTTCAGGATAATGGCCGATCAAGACAACCGGATGACACGTTTGAGACAGGGCAAGCAAAGCCAGACAGCGTCGGCTCGACGAGAGCGCTAGCTAAGGGCAAGGGCACAAAGGGAACAAATGGCACAACTTGATATAGCATCACCTTCCGCACCGCCACGGAGGAGTCGTCTCTATGAGGCGTCTTCCTCTCGTGCACATGAGGAGGAGGTACCGGAGATGGAGGTACCGGAGGTCGAGTCACCGGCGGAGGAGGCCCAGACGCTGAAAATGTTGAGTCTCCCGATGACGATGTTGAGGAACCTGTAGAGGCGGAGGATGCTGGCTAATCAGGAGGGCCATATGACAGATCCCTCCTGATTTATTATGGGGATCATACTGCCCGCTATGTCTGGGGTGGAGAGGTATTAAATTTTTTATCGTTATATTTCGTATTATTTATTTTTGTTTGCTATTTGTTCTTTTTTATTTATTTTCGTATACTGTTCGTTCTTTTTTATTTATTTTTATATATTGTCCGTTCTTTTTTATTTATTTTCGTATACTGCCCGTTCGTATTATTTATTTATTTTACGTTTGATTCTTATGTTTCAGGAAATAAAGGCCTTGAAACATATGAACCACTCCCGCAAAATCTTTGAACTGTATGCTCCAAAGACTCAGTGGTTCTATACTACTATCCTCGCACGTGAAATTCTCCTATCTAAAGGAGTTATATGAGGAGCACCTCCGTCTAGCAGCTCTTGCAAAAATAATTGCACAGACAGTTGGGAAGCCTGTTGCGGGGGGTGTTTTTGTTCAGTGTCACCGAGTTGTTTCATCCGGTGTTTTCTGATGTACTTGGTAGGAACATATGTCTTTGTGGACAAGAGTGGCCACTACAAATACGACCTACCGAGATATTTTGACTTTCTATAATTCAGATCGAACTGGGTTCATTGTTTACCTCTACCGTGTGAATGAAGCTTCTGTGGAGGGTTAGGCGCCACCGACTGTGCACACTCCTTACGGTACTTTTTTATTTTAACGATAAATTTTAATTAGTTTTAATTGATTTGTAGTTACACATTATATTTTTGTTGATCTAGAGCTGGATTTTATCGTACTTTCATCGCATTCATGGTTACTCCGTGGATCCCGACTATGCGGGCTTCATGCCTAGGGCTGCCAAGTATATTCTCAATAGGGGAAACAATAATGTGGTTCTTTAGCATGTGTTCCTTGATCGCACCAACCATGATGACGTCAATTGGACCCCGTTTAAGGACTAGAGGGAGGTTGTCCCCTTCGATACCATTTTGTTATACTCCGGGTGGCTAGCCTGTGGGGCTAACCTGATGGTCCGATATCTTCTCGAGCAGTGTATGTGCCATTTTGGCTATGTGCAGACCATACCCCGATCTCCTTTCCAGGTTGCTCCCGACACCATGACACAAAGGGCTCTAGATTATGTCTTCCAAGATTGGGAGAATCACGTCGTGCCAGATGAGTTTCGATTGTTGCGAGCATCCCGTATGTGGCACTTTGTGGAGGGGTATGCGACATGGTTCTTTACAGTGTCGCACCCTTACATGACACCGGAGGCTGAAGGACATCCGTTGAGGCCAGCACATGAGGAGCTATTGGAAAATGAGCAGGCCGAGGATGATCATGCCATCGATCTACTGCATATCTGTCAGATTATCCACCAGATTGGACAGGAGGCGTTGAATGACGGGATTATCGATGGGGCCATACCCGATGCGGTTGCCGTGGTGGAGAGGATGTTCGTTGAGGCAGAGTGTGCAGTGCGTTACTACAGGCAGAGGAGGGCGCGGGGGGTCAGGATTAGGCATACCCATTAGCCTTTATGTTTTTTAGTTGATTTTGTATGATCGCATTTTTATCGGAATAATTTATGTAATATGATATTTCTGACATTTTTTCTCTTTAATATTTCTAACATATTATTATTTACATGGTTTGCGTATATAGATATTGCGTATATTAATATTTTCTTACAAATTTTCTCTTTAATTGAATTTCTGAAAACAGAAACATAATCCAAGTAAATGTGGGAAAACATAGTAGTCTTAAACATGTTTTTACACATTCAGGAAAGGTTTCGTAAGTTAACTTACGAATTCACCTTATTTGGAGAATTCGTAAGTTAACTTACGAAACGTTTCCTGAATATGTAAAACGTACAAAAGTAAGGTTCTTCTTGCTCTTGTTCTTTCTTTTCTTTCTCATAGGGCATTTCCTTTGTTATTTTGGTTTCACAGCGAAAGATGAATAGTATGGGAATCAGTTTTACGCTGTGCGTACCAGTTGGATTGATACTTTAGGGTTTCAAACTCTGTGAATATGTTTACATGCTTTCAATCTCCTTCTCACTCCAAACTTTATTGGGCTTTCGATTTCTTCGTCTTCTCTCTATTTTGATTTTGATTTACTTTTTGTTGTTTCAGGTTTGGTGGTGTTGGCTGACACGAAAGGGTGAAGATTCACGCGGTGCAATTTCACTTTACTGATGATTTTAATTGTTTAAGGATTTTATCTCAAGGATTTGATGATTTTAAAAAAAATGAGTTTTAGGACATTTTTTACCTTCACAATATTTCATTTGATCTACTGTGTGATACAGAAAATTGTTGGACTATTTTTTGGAGGTCTTAATGCAACATCTACAAAATTATATCTTATTCATGTTATTGGCATCTTTCAATGCTAAAAGTTGCCTTTCATTTGCCTTCTTGTAGGTTTGCCTCTGGTGACATCACTGTAGGCGGTGGTGTAGTAATGACTTGTGTATGATCACACTGTTTGTTGTTTAAGTACCCATATGCATATAGTTTGTGTAACTAATTTTGTCATGTATTATTAAATTTTCTTTTGGTCATTGCAATTTGCAATGCTTCTCATTATTTAGGGATGACTATTTAACTTATACTTGACAATTCATATTGAAGCAGATGATGCTTGCTTAATATGTGAAGCCACAAATGCATTCTTCTCTTCTTGTGGAGGAACTATGGTGAAAACGTTGGATATTGATGTTGGTCGGGTATTCTCCATCGAAGAAAGCTGACAAATGGTTAAATTTTATTATTTATCATACATGAATTTTGTTGTTTTATACAAGATACGCACAAATATATAGATATTGAACATGTCTAATATCCTAAGGCTTCATTTTATAGGTCAAGCGAGATTATGTAGAAGGATTAAATGATACTCTTAATTTCGTACTGATCATACATAAAATCCTAGCCGAGCTATAAAGGTGGAAGGGACAAGGAAGAAGTCGAGTATGCTCCTCGGCCAAAAAACATGGAGATCGGAGTATGGTACGGGCATATAACTCGGCCTTACGAGCCATGATCTAGCTTGACAGTAATGTGAGCGTTACATCCAAGCCAATCATCAAAGGTGTAACTGCCACATTAACCCTGACGGCGCACGTTATATTTTAGGGTCATCTTTTATGAGCGGCGGACGTTATTCTCCTTAAAGGCAATTCAGTTATGAAACTGGGAAGGCATAGCCGCTACAGGCATTGAACATGGAGGTCTCGATACTTCTATAAATAGGGCTCCCACCAGCGGGATAAGTAAGACACTTTTAGCTTGGAGTTCAAGATACTTAGCTTGAACCTCCAAATCCCTAAATACTTTTATATAAGTTTTTTCTACAAGAAAACTTGGCACCCACCGTGGGGCCTCGGTGAAATTTATCCCAGGCCACCGCACAGTATCCGGTAACACGATGTCAACAAAACCATCAACCGATCTGCCAGACCCGGCACAGTTGTTGGCTATGATAGATGATCTACGACAACACAAAGACACCCTACAAGATAGTGTTCAGTCTCTTCAGCAGAGGAGCTTGGATGAAACAGAAGAACAAGAGGAAGAACTCTTGGAACCACAACCTTTATCTCATGTCATTTGGGATGATGTTGTTCTTGAGAATTTCAAGCCTCTCTTCCTCGCAACATACGACGGAAAAACTGATCCTCAGGAGCATATTATTTCAGTTAATAACACAATGGGGTTAATAGGAGGAACATATTCCTTGAAATGCAAGCTAATGGTTGGAACTTTCAGGGAATCCGTGTTAAGATGGTATATGGGCTTGCCACAGTTCTCCGTGATTAGTTACCAGGATTTCAATAAAAAATAATCCAATAGTTTTCTGCAAACCGTCACTAGAAGGTGGCCACCACCTCATTGTTCAACATCATGCAACAGAATCACTGCGGGATTTTATGACCAGGTTCAATGAAGAGACCATAAAGGTTTCTCACCCCAATCAGGAGATCTTTGTGGCGGTATTTCAGCACGGACTCAAGGTTGGGCAATTCAACGAGTCTCTGGCTCAGAAACCGGCCAAAAGCATGGACGAAATCATTACCCGAGATGAATGTTATGTGAAGGGCGAAGAAATAAATATAGAGAAGAGATCCCGAGATGCTAGAGAAAAGGACAAGGGGCGAGATGATAGCTCGGATCAAAAGGCATGGCCTCAGGATCAGTCAACATCCCGGGATCGTGCTCGAGAGAAACGACCTCAATCACGAAGCCGTCAGACCTTAAGACCGGGCGAAACCTTCACACTGTTGAATGCCAAAAGGGAAGATATTTGGAGAGACGTGAACCATTTGAATTTGTTTCCTAATCCATGGAGGCTTGACGCAATAAATGCCATGATGGGAAAATATGGAAGCTTGGTGTGAGTATCACCGTATCAGAGGACATACAACTGAGTCTTATGTTCAGTTATGCAGAGAGATAGTAAAGTTGATCCAGAGGGGTAAACTTTCGTCCTATGTGAAAGGTAGATTAGAACAAGGCGGAAAACGCAGACCACCTCCAAAGAGAGAGGAGGCCTCTAGTTCACCATCAAAAAGAAGGGCAAGGCAGTTGAGGAAGTTCGTGAGGCAAGACTAACCCGGCATACGCTCAACACCATTTATGGAGGGTTTGTTGGAGATGGATCCACCAGTGCATCCCGAAAGAGGTATGCGCGGGGTGTAATGTATGTGGCTCAGGCTGGGCCAACCGATGATGATCCTGGAATGATAGCTTCTCCCGGGAAGATGCGAAAGGTGTTTTGACTCATGAAAACGATTCCATGGTCATTATAGTGCAAATCAGAGACTGGGGCGTAAAGCGGGTTTTGGTTTATCTAGGTAGTTTGACTGATGTCATATATTGGGAAGGCTTCAAGGGAATGGATTTTGACCCCAAGGAGTTACTTCCATTCAATGGAACCTTGGCAGGCTTCTCCGGAGAACAGGTTCAGGTGATGGGTCATCTCTCAGTGGTAACCACTTTTGGAACCAATGAGAATGCTAAGGATGTCTGAGTCTGATACCTGGTAGTCAATGATTCCTCGCCCTAAAATATCATCATAGGTCGGCCCTTGTTAAATGCCCTAGAATAAGCTTTGTCAACCTTATACCTCACTATGAAGTATCTGTTACGTGAGGGCCGTGTCGGAGTTGTCCGGGGAGATCAGGGTTTGGCTAGGAAATGCTACAAGGACAGCATGAAGATTAGGAAAAAGCTGGTACCTGTTGAGAACCCAGCAGACCATAAAGTTAATGTGGTGGACATCAATCCTAGGGAGGACCCTAAAGAAGATAGCCTGACTCCTCAAGAGGAGACAAAAGAAGTGAAGATCGGATCTCAGCCTTCAAAAATTACTCACCTGGGAACGCAACTTTCCGCCGAGGAAGAGGCCGGGATAATCTAGGTTCTGAGGCAGAACATAGATCTCTTTTCTTGGAAACCCGCTGATATGCATGGGATCAACCCAGAAGTTATGTGTCATCATCTAGCTCTTGACCTAGATGTGAAGCTGATATCTCAGCGGAGGCGGAAAACTGGTGAAGAAAAGAGGAAGGTCGTTGCAAAGGAAGTTGAGAAACAGGTCAAAGCCGGATTCATTGGCGAAGTTCAATATCCAACATGGTTGTCTAATGTGGTCATGGTCAAGAAGAAAACTGGGAAGTGGAGAATGTGTGTGGACTTCACGGATCTTAATAAATAATGTCTGAAAGATCCTTACCCCCTACCATATATAGATCGGCTGATTGATGGGATTTCATGGTTCTGACTTCTGAGTTTTTTGGATGCCTATTTGGGATACAATCAAATCAGAATGAACCCGGAAGACGCTTCAAAGATAGCCTTCATGACAAACCGAAATAACTATTACTATAAGGTGATGTCGTTTGGATTGAAGAATGCTGGTGCGACCTACCAGAGGCTAATGGATATGGTTTTCGCTCCACAGATAGGGAGAAATATTGAGGTTTATGTGGATGACATGGTGGTCAAGACTGTTGTAGATTTCAAACATGTTGTAGACATTGAAGAAACTTTTGTAGCGATTCAAAAATACAACATGCGATTGAAACCGGACAACTGTACTTTCGGTGCAGGTTGGCAAGTTTTTAGGCTTCATGTTGACAAGTCTGGGAATAGAAGATAACCCGGATAAATGTCAAGCGGTTATTAATATGAGAAGTCCGACCACAATACGTGAAGTGCAACAACTAACTGGACGGTTGGTCGCGTTGTCCCGTTTTTTATCTTGTGCAGGAGACAAATCGATTCATTTCTTCGCGGCTATTAGAAAGATGGTGGATTTTGAGTTGATTGATGCATGTGAGCAGGCATTCCGGGAGGTGAAGCAGTTTTTGTCAAATCCTCCAATTTTAACCAGACCAAGAGAGAATATTCAGCTGGTGTTATATCTCGTCGTATCAGATCATGCCATTAGTTTCGTGTTGGTACAAGAAGGAGAGGTCGGAGAACATACGATATACTTTGTTAGTAAGGTAATGAAAGGAGTGGAGTTAAGATACAAAAAAAATGAGCGGTTGGCACTAAATTGGTGACAACTGCCCGGAAGCTAAGACATTACTTTCACGGGAATCCTATCCTGGTGAGAACGAACTTTCCCCTAAAACAAATATTTAAGAAGCCAGGTCTGGCGGGAAGAATGGTGCCTTGGGAAGTGGAGTTGTCCGAGTATGATATCAACTTCAATCTGCGTACCAGCATAAAGTCTCAAGTCCTGGAAGATTTTATGGTGGAATTTATCTCCCCTCCTGTAAGTGATTTGCCTGCAAGGTGGATTCTTTCCGTAGACGGATCATCGAATTTGAAAGGGAGCGGAGCTGGTATAGTCTTGGAGGGTCCTGGAGATATAATACTAGAGTATTCATTGCGATTCAGTTTTCAAACAAGCAACAATCAAGCTGAGTATGATGCCTTGATAGCCGACCTGAAGTTGGCTTTAGAGGTTGGGGTGACTCACCTGCTTATTCAAAAGGATTCACAACTAGTTATCGGGAAGGTGAGTGGAAGTTTTCAAGCAAAGGATCTCATTCTGATAAAGTATGTCCAGCAGACACTGTTACTCTATAAGGAATTTGAGGCTTTTGAGATTTGTCATGTCCCAAGGGAAGAAAATACTCGGGCCGACCTCTTAGCTCGTCTAGCTAGCACCAAAGGGTCCGGGATGAACAAGATGGTGATATAGGAAACCTTAACATTGCCAAGCATTGAAAAAGAGGTGGTGCTTGTAGTCGAGGAAGAAACTAATTGGATGACTCCCATCATCAGGTATTTTCAGCAGAATATTTTACCCAGTGATAAGGAAAAAGCCCGACAGGTTAAGAAGATTTCAGCAAGGTTTGTGATAGTCCTGACTAAACTATACAGGATGGGGAGAGATGCTCTTATGATGTGTTGTGTGTCCGAGAAGGACATACTTTTAGTGATGAAAGAAGTTCATGAAGGTATTTTTGGAAACCATGTTGGTGGTCGGTCTCTATCCAGCAAGATATTGCGTGTTGGGTACTACTAGCTTACTATGTTGAAGGATTGTACTCATTTTGTTACTCATTGCATAAAGTGTCAAACATTTGCACCTGGAATCCATATACTGGCCGAGCTACTCCACTCTGTGTTGGTTCCATGGCCTTTTAATCAATAGGGAGATACATCGTAGGACCATTTAATGTGGCTCCGAGGCAATTAAAGTTTCTCATGGTAGCGGTTGATTACTTCACTAAGTGAGTAGAAGTCGAGGCGGTATACTGGATAACAACGGAGCAAGTACGTCGTTTTATTGGAGAAATATAATTTGTCGCTTCGGACTCCCCCAGGTTAATGTATCCGACAATGGGACACAATTCGCAAGTGCTTCTGTTGTGGAATTTTGTAGGAACCTTAGAGTCATGAATAAGTTTATCTCTGTAAAGCATCCACAAGCTAACAGTCAGGCAGAATCGGCCAACAATGTAATTCTAAATGCAATAAAGAAGAAGCCGGATGAAGCCAAAAGACTGTGTGCGGAACACCTTCATGAAGTCTTGTGGTCATACCACACTACCATTCATTCAACAACCCGTGAAACGCCTTACATAATGGTTTTTGGTGCCGATGTTATGATCCCTGTGGAAGTCACCTTACCATTATGGAGACGGGAAAGTTTTGAGGAAAGAGCTAATAATCAGGGTTTGGATGCTGAAGCCGACCTTGTAGAAGAAGTAAGGAAAACATCACACCTTAGAGAAATCTCTTCTGAACAAAGGATAGCACAACGTTATAACCTGAAGGTGAAGCAGCGGGGTTTCGAGGTCGAAGACTTGGTTCTTAAAAGGGTTACAGATCCGACCAAAAAGGGAAAGTTATCTCCTAATTGGGAAGGTCCATTCCGAGTACTAGATAAACTCCATAATGGCGCTTACAAGTTAGAGACTCTGGAAGGCATAAAAATACCTAGGACTTGGAATGTAGCTAGTCTCAAAATGTATTTTAGTTGAATAATGTAAGTTGCATGAATAAGGATGGTGTACTCTTTTTCCTAGGCAAGGGCTAGGAATTTTAACGAGGCACCTTAAAAATAATTCTACCTTGTAAAGATTGATAGGTTGTAACAGGCTCCCTTCCTTGGAACTCACCTTTGGTGATCCAACTCAGGTATAACCTGGCTTAAAGCCAAAATCAGGTGAAGATCCTTAATTGGATTCCTCCATGCTTAAAGCCAAAATTAGGTGAAGATCCTTAATTGGATTTCTCCCAGCTTAAAGCCAAAATCAGGTGAAGATCCTTAATTGGATTCCGCCCGGCTTAAGGCCAAAATTAGGCTCACTGCCTTGGTTCAAGATACTTTGCTTGAACTCGCCAGCATATCCTCACACCACAACTCACCACCGCATTGGTTCAAGATACTCTTGAACGCTTCGCATAGCCATTGCTTTCATCACAACTCGGCTCACTGAATTGGTTCAAGATACTTTGCTTGAACCTTCTCATGCATAGTACGACGTTTTGCCACAACTCGGCTCACTGCCTTGGTTTAAGATACTTTGCTTGAACCTGCTCAGGCATAGCCCGGCGTTTCGCCACAACTCGACTCACTGCCTTGGTTTAAGATACTTTGCTTGAACTTGCTTAGGCGTAGCCCGACATTTCGCCACAACTCGACTCACTGCCTTGGTTCAAGATACTTTGCTTGAACTTGCTCAGGAATAGCCCGGTGTTTCGCCATAACTCGACTCACTGTCTTGGTTCAAGATACTTTACTTGAACTTGCTCATGCATAGCCCGACGTTTCACTGCAACTCGGCTTAAAGCCTTGAGTCATTTCAAAAATCTTGATAGGGTATGACTTGGCAAAACTACGAAAAACTACTTGGGGGATGGTCTGCCTACAAAGATTAAGTATTCTCAATGAACAGAGGATTATGCCTTTCCAGCAAAGTCTTCATGGCTTAAAATAAACATTTGACTTGGGGGACTACTATATATCACACATATTTGTTCACGCAATCAAAATATTAAAGTAGTATGAAAACAATTCATGCAAGCAGCCTAATTAAGAATATGAAGTATGAAATGCAAAGTGCTAAAATTTAAAACGCCCAGAAGGCAATTGTTTTCAAGTCTTACAAATGCACCACCAAAAAGGGTGACTAACTTGGGACTGAAACTACAAAAGGAAAAAGTTAAAGTTTGAGGTGAGAAACATCCACGGTAAGCGGGTATTTATTTAGTGTGGCTTCACTGTCATCATCATCAACCTCCACTAGCTTTCCATCCACTATGGCCTTGAAAAAGTCAACTTCAGAGAGATCGAGATCCAGGTACAGGCAGACGACTTGGACCTTTGCTCGGTCAAAAGCCACGTCCCCAGCATTAAGCACATCCACCCGAGATTTATCCAAAGTTTCTTTCAACTCAGAGCATGATTTTCTGAAGCTTGCAGACTGGCTGATTGCTCGGCAGCGGTAGTATTTACTATGGCAAGATCCTTTTCCAAAGCCTTTATCTTCTCATCACTTTCAAGCTCCTTGGTCTTAAAATGGGAGTTCGCCTCATTGAGAGATTTCTCATTCTTGATCAGCCTCTTGACCTCCTTATCCAGATCAGAGTATTTCTGGTCTGCATCATCGCTGGACTCGAAGAGACCCCGGGTCAGAACAACACACCTCATCAAATATGAACTTAAATGTTGTGTGATTTTCTTAGGACCAAGGTTCTTCATCTTGTTCACATCTTCTGTAGCATTGAGATGGTCATATAAATACTTGATGCCATCAAAATCAGCGGACGAAAACTTGTTCTCGGTTGAAGGTTGGTTTGAGTTGTTGCCGATTTCTTTTAACAGGGCAGAGACTTCCCAAACCGCCTGATTCACCTCATTTTCCATTATGGTATTGAGTTTCTTTTGAGCATTCTCGCCAACCGGATCAGCGTTTGAGGGACGTTTGACGGGGGATGCCGAGATCACTACAATTTCTAACGCGTTTGGCTTAGAACCCGTGTTCTTTTTCTTCTTGGGAACCCAGATCTCTAGACTGGCCAGGTTCGATTTAGCTTCGGAGGGACCACCAGCACCCATCCGAGAAGCACGAGCCGCCGCCATCAACTTCTTCTGTTCTTTCACAGACATGCCAGTCATCTTATATGTATCCAGGAAAATATGAAAATAGGTTAATTAAGAGAAGTAAAACTTAGCGAAAAGGTAATGACTAAAATCAACCCTAGATCACTTCTAATCTCAAGATAACATATCTGAATGCAACACACTCTTCACACTTGCACACCCCCTTAGGGTATCCTCTCTTGTTTCCTTACGAATAAACAATGGTTATGTCCCTCGAACGTAGAGATACCATTAGCAAAGATGCCTACAAATAACATCACCATAGTCCCTTCGATACAAAGATCATAGTCCCTCGATGACCCTCGATTGTTGCCTACGAATATATGATCTCGTCCCTCGATTTTTGCCTACGAAAAGTGATGATCGTCCCTACGAATTGCTAAGGTATCCCTACATGTTGCCTTCTATGACCAAATGGTGACCCTTCGATTGTCTCTTCACATCCAAACGAATAAAGTTACCTACCAACTAATGATATGGATAGCCTTATTCTAAAGCAGAAGGAAAATAACATGGAAACGACCATTCTGAGTAGGTAATAAGACTCTAGTTGCTTGCTCAATCAAAATGCTTTTTACACTTCACGCTTTTCAAAAACTTTTCAAAACACTTTGTATACATTCCAGCAAGAATCATTACAAAGTTAAACATTTTCCAAACAAACATTTCCGAACACTTCATATAAATTCCAACGAGAATCATTACGAAGTCAAAGAGAAATGTCTTTTTAAAAATACTTTTCAAACTATACAAACACAGAAAACAAATTTTTCAAAAGTGAGCTAAGCAACTAAGAGTCCGTAGATAGCTACGAATGGAAAGGGTGCTAATACCTTCCATTTTCATAACTGTCTCCCTTACTCATAATCTAACGAAGGTTTTTTCCTGTTCTTTTCACCTTCCCTTTATTGGATAAAAGAAAATTCGGTGGCGACTCTTGCTATCCGCAACATTTGCGATGAAACGCAAAACAAACAAGTCAGTTCTCCCACCGTGTTACAGAAGATAAAAACTATAACTATTTTAATTAGAACACACTAGTTGGTTGTGACTTAGAAAATAACAAATATAAGGATTGCTTATCTTTCCAGCGACAATGTCGTAATTCGGTCTCGTATAAGGTTCCGATTTGCAAATTCTTGCTTGCCGATTTCACTATACATCTTTGTATCATCTTCAGAAATGTACCATATCCGGGTGACATGGTGGCCCTCATGACATTAAGCCGGTTACCATGCTATCATTCCAAACCCAACTAATTCCTTGAAATTGAGTCCTACTAAACAAAACATGTAGACATACTATTAACTTCCTGATAATCATGCAGTAGTGACATATTATCCAAATGTTTGGAAGTATCATCCTTAATATAATATTTTAAGTTCCATATCAATAACTATTTTAAGAGAACTTCATATAAAACTATACAATATTTTTTCACAGTCCACCACAGGTACTTGGCATAAAAATAAGTCACGATTCTATTAAATCATAAGGATTATGGATGAGTTACTTATCTTTCATTGAGCTTGAAGTGGTTAGAATTCGGATTTATCAAGAATCAGCATAACGGACGGTTCCGTTGTCCTGTTTATTAACCTTGCTTCACGAACAACAATTTGGCCATCTGCTCACCATGTAGCCTACTTATCTGACGCTCTGAATTGTTTGCTACGGATTTACTTCGGCCTCACGTCAGGAAGTTGTTTCATTATAAATATTGACCGAGGAGTCATAAACATTAATATCAAAAGTTTCTTTCTGTTAATTTGACATATCAATTAATAACGCTTTTGTTCAGTTTGTGCATGATATCACATATTCAACATGTTATAGAATTACCCGATAATTGTTCAATACATCATATTTATTAATTAGAACTTCAGTCACAACAACTTGGTTTAGCATCCATGAGTCACAGTTTGACACCAGTTATTATAACTACACAAATTCTAGACATTCACATAAAACTTGCTCAAGTGTTCTAGAACATAGATTAATAGCGCATATGACACTTTACCAAAAACTTAGTAGTCACATTGAAGTAAGTTACAAAAACATAAGACTTATCTCTTTGTTGACTCATCTTGATTTGTTCGAGTTATACGTAACGTGCTCTTTACCACTGTCAACAGTTGTTGTAGGCAATGGCAGTGTCATTATAGCCACTGGTGGCATCATTCTCGTTGTTGACACAAACATCACATGATATGAGCATCCTCATTATTTCTCAATCTTAGGAAACTAACAAGGATCAACACATAGCTCCCTGCAACACAACGATAGCAGGCAACATAATGTTTTACACATAACATTAATGCAAACTCATACCAACCTTTCCCTGTATCCCTGCAACTTAACTCATTATTGTGAGCTTTCAATTTGTAATTGTTGTAACTATCAGAAAATTGACAAATCAAAACGGAATCATTATTCAGATTTCGGTTTTATTTTCACATAATGAACATGTTTTTACAAACATGAGCATTCATTCTAATTAAATAAAAATGACGATCCATAACGCGTTTAACATTCAACAACGATGAATAAAACAGAAATTGAGGTAGTTACTTATCTTTCAGTGATGACGACGTCATTATTTCAACATCGAGAAGTACTTTGCTATTGACGCTGTCAACAGTTTTAGCATTACTGTCATGTCAAAACTCGTTTATATCAACCACGCATCAGCTCAGAAATTGTCCCGACATTGAGATTATCGATCCGTTCATCTTTAGCTTATCGACATCAGTTTATCCAGCTTGAACCGGATTGAAGCTCCTACTGTCGTCGCAGATGTCGCCAATTTCGACTATATTAGTCTTGATTGTGTCCCCAATCTTTGTTGCACCTCCGTTGTTAATTACTCCTCGCACAATTCGCATTCACCCCTATGATTGGAAAGCTAAATTTGTGTCGTATAGGTGATCTCTAGATCTCGGCTATAAGGGTCTGAGTGATGTCGTAGAGCATGGTCTTTGTATGGTCTTGAAAAATAAAACAAAACTGCAGCAACTCCAAACCCATGTACAACTAGGTAAGCTGCACGGGAACAAGACCGTTAGATTCATTGATCGATCTCAGATATTTGTTGTCCTCGATGACAAAGATTTTCAATTTGTTGACAGATCAAGCACCAACGACGCTGTAGAAAGGGGACCAAAATGCATGACATAACAGGTAATGAAGGTGTTTTGGACCGTAGGGACAATGTTTTTCCATAGATACAAAGGATGCATGCGTTAGATGTCTTTGTGACACACATTGCCCTGAGCATTTTTTGGGATTGTTGAGCGAAGAGTGCTTTTCCGTATGGTAAGTTTTGCGGCCTGCGAAAGTTTTACTGGCCCCATAGTGGGCACCAAATGTTCTTGCTAGAAAAACTATACTATTGATTTTGAGGGATTCGGAGGCTCGAGTAGGGTGACTTAGCCTCAAAGTTATAGGTCTAGCTTACCTCGCAGTCGGGTGCCCTTAGATATATTGTATGTGATTTCTCTTGAGCGTGTAGCTGAGAGAAAATGAGAGCCTCCCCCTGAGATCTTGGATCAGGTCTCTATTTATAATGTAACCATGATTAATGATCATGATGGTGTAACGCTTGTAACCGATTACTTAATGACTTGTAACATCCGTAACCGACCCATAAGTAACTTAACGTATATAACTGTTCTCTAATAGGTTCCGTAACAGAAACAAACCCGGTTTGGTACTACCCAGCCAACGCTGTTAGGTCACGGACGTACGACTAACGTGTCTGACCCAAGTACCCGGCTCCGATCTTGGGGTCTCGCCGAGGTACTGCCCTATTATCAGCTTGTAAACCTATCTCGGTCTCCTTTTATCGCTCGTAGCCCGGGAAATAGATTTTATGTACGATCACTGATCTTTTTATAAAAATACAAGGACAATTGGAGTTATTTGTATACCCTTCTCTAAGCAAATATTACTAAGACGATTAAACCACATGCGTCCAGATTGTTTCAGCCCATAGAGAGATTTGTTCAATTTTATGGAGTAGCTTTCTCCATACCCAAAATTATGTGTCTATGATATATTAAACTCTTTAGGGATTTTCATGTAAATGTCACTATCAAGTGAGTCGTATAAATAAGAACATCTGTCATATTCATATTAAACCCTTCATGCTCTTCAAGGCTAATCAAATACTAAAAAATTAATTACAATCCACAGCAGGTGGATATGTTTCAATAAATAAATCTTAGATCTTTGAGAAACAAATCAAACTTTATACAATTCATATTTTTCTTTTTCACAAAAACTCAATCATATCCCATTGGTTTTACACCTTGAGGCGTTTGGACTACATGTCCAAAATCAAGTCACTTGTAAAGTGAGTTTAATTCTTCTTCAATTGAATATATTCAGTTTGGCCAATTCCCATTTTCTACAATATTTGATAGACTTTGATTCATGATCTGTTCATTTTGGTCACAATGTCTACTATCTTTTATAGACTTTGATTCATGAGTTGTTCATTTTGACCAATTGTTACTTTGTCTACAATCTTTGGTAGACTTTGTCTCAAGATCCTCGTTATCGTTTATCATCTTTAGCGCTATATTGTATATAAATACATTGTAAATATCGACTTTATTTGACTATCTTAATTTTAGTTCCATTATATTTCATCCATGACATAATTTATTGAGATCTCTTTATTTGATATTTCAAGTACTTGATTAGTTCTTCTGGAACTGAAAAATAAATTATGTCAATATTCTATTAGAATATTTATATCCTCACTTGGGTCATCTTTAACTTTAGTTACTTTTCTTGGTAGAGGACTTTTAACATTGGAACCAACTTTTCTACCACGCTTCAGGCGCGGCTACAACTCATTTGCAATATTAGATTGTCCAATACGAAAATCCACTTTGAGTGGAGTATTAGCAGCTGATATTTTTTCCATAGATTTTACAAATGAATTGTATTCTGAACTTCGAGGATCAAATAATATAATAATATTTTATTTCAAATTGTTCTGTTGAACTTTTGGTTCACACTCTGAGCTGCTTATTCTCTTCTCGTAATGTTGCGAAAATTAATTTATCAATTCATAATCAGACTACTAGGCTTCAAGCATATATCCAATTATCAGACCAAAATAAACCTCAAATATGATACTCATATAAAATGAATTTTCTCAACATTCTTTCAAAACTCATCTTAGCGTACTATACTGGAGCAATTGAATAATTTCAACACATCCAAAAGTTTACTTAGATTAGATGCATTAGGTTATTAACCTACAACAATTTGTAAGTTAAGACGAGAATGCACATATACTAATTTTTTGGCTTAATACGAATAAATTTCTCAATATTCGTATTTTGTGTGTTTGAAATATTTAACTTAGAATTTATGATCTCACAAGTATCAACCATACAATTAACTTTAGACGTTAAATAATGGATCTTCAAGTCAATTTTTATGAACATATGCTACATGATGTTCAGTATCAATTTTAATAATACATGTGATACTTATCAATAAATTTCTGAAAAACTCAGATAATAAGATCTGACTCTAATTAGTTGGGAAA
Source organism: Vicia sativa (assembly GCA_021764765.1). Classification (NCBI taxonomy): domain Eukaryota; kingdom Viridiplantae; phylum Streptophyta; class Magnoliopsida; order Fabales; family Fabaceae; genus Vicia; species Vicia sativa. Next base: position 225,228,481 of record CM038792.1, read on the forward strand.
ACAATTTCACAAACTTCTGGTTGTGACTTGTGAATAGACATATGCATGATCTTTTAGTCGAGGCAACAATTAATGTCATAAAAACTCAATTTCTCAAATTTTTTATTTAGGAACACACAAATTTTGTTTGATTGAAGAAACTTCTAGTTCTTCAAAACTAGTTCTCGCATTATAATACACTTGAAATGACCCAATCAATTTTGCCAATAACACACTTAAGTGTGATTTGTAAACTTCTGGTTTACAATGGTATGTGCTTCAATTGTACTAATATAAGTGTAGTACAAGACCGAGGAAAAAGTCGGTAGCTTTTCCATTACACATTTTATGTCCGAATTATGTTTTATAATACAAAGATATTCAATACTTCTATCATCTCTTCTTTCAATATGGTATTCATTTAGGAGAATATCTTTGAAACTTAATAAATTTCTTTGATACTTGTTGAATATAATGTATTATCGATGTGAACTATTGTTCCTCCGCATAACAACGCATTGGTTCTTCTAGAGCCTTCAATTATTTCTGAGGTTCCAGATATAGTACTGACATCAGTCTTTCGATTCACTAAATTAGAGAAATATATTTTATTCTTGAGAATTGTGTGTGTAGTTGCACTATCAACAAGGAGCATATCTTCATTACTAGTGTTAGTGTCACTATTCATTCTACGAAAATGTTAACGATGTGTTATAAGCGTACTTTAAAGACACAAGTTATGTAAATTAACAAGCAGCAAACACACTTTATTATTGTTATAAAAGAAAATTCAAAACAACCATAAAAACATACTGTAATAATTAGAAGGAAATTGTCATAAATTCTATTTCTTGATTCTACCATCTCCAATAAGGTGATAAAACAAAATTTCTTCTAAATAAACAAATAAGTCACCAATCTCTAAATGACTTTCACTCACCACTTTTATTGGATAAATAATAAATAAATATACTCCTCTCTCAATAAAATAATAACTTTCTAAATAAACACAAATCATTAGAAATATCAAATTTTAGAGAAAAGTTTTTTTAGAATAATATAAACATTTATAAACAATAATCTAAAATAAATATAATCATCCTTCTGGATGCGCTAAAATTATTAGCTACTAAATGATGACCTAAAAATTATAATCATACTTCTGAGATGATTATCCATATGTGTTAAAATTATTATTTTTATAAACAATGATCTAAAAAAATATAATCATTCTTCTGTAATGCGTTAAAATTATTTGTGTCATTCTTCTGAAATAACAATTATTTTATGAGAATATTACAAATTTTTAGATCGACATAACAAAAAAAAATTATAAATCTTTCTAGGATATTCAATATTATTCTTTCAATCCTCCTTGAGTTGGATGTGCTGATTTTTAACATAATTGATGCATTTTTTTAGAATTTTTCAATACTATAGATCCAATTTCTGTCATTCTTCTGGAATAATGATCGGTGGTTTCTACACAGATATTTAGCATTGAACTTTGTTATCGTTTCTTTTATTTGTTTAGTGTTATATGTCATTTTACCGCATTTTATGTTTTGGTTGTGTATTTAAGTATTTTCAGGGTCAGAAGAATAAAACATGACAAATCGGGACAAAAAAGTGCAAAAATCGGAGTATTTAAGTCTACAGAGGTCCTGACACGGTCACCCGTGTCAGAAATAGCGCAAAAATGGAGTTTTTGAGAAGAAACAGGAGCTGACATGGGTGCCCGTGTCAGAGAGCTTGGGCAAAGTGCGGATAAACAAAGGCCGACACGGGTGCCCGTGTCATCGGACACGGCCCGTGTCAGCCATGACGCTGAGAATTATGATTTTTTGCTATTTTGTAGTGTTTTGGGTCATTAAGGGTGGTTTGGACATTTGGTATTGCTTGGGAATGACCTAACACTATATAAACCTTATTTTGAGAAGGAGAAGAGGACTTTTTTGCCACCGGAGAGAATAATTCATGATAGAAGAGCAGAGATTCAACAGATTTGGGAATGGAGAACTCTTCATGCGCGAGAGCAATTGAAGATCGAAGACCCAATCTATTGTAATGTCTTTATCTAATATTTTGATTATGCTACTTTTGAATTCTATGAGAGGATAAACCCCCAATTCTAGGGGGTGTCCCTAATTTGTTATGTTAAGAATATTGATCTCTCTATTTTAGTCAACATTTTAGTTCATTATGCATCAATTTCATTATTTAGATTAATTTGTAGTTTGACCCTTTGGGATCCAATTCTTGGTAATTGCATGCTTAACCTCTCTACTAATTTAAATGGAAATGGAAATTAGGAAATAAGGTTAAAGGTTTTGTCACTAAGGAATTAGGATAAAATAATATTGAGAATCGATAATTAAAGATGATGAACTCTTTGAATAAATCAAAGAGTGAAGGTTTTTACATGGAAAATTGTACACTTACCCTAGCATACTTTAATCAAACGAAAAGTCAATTTTTACTTTCTGCAAGGATTTATTCCACCCAATCTTAAAATTATTGTTTTTGTTCAATTGAATAAATCATCTAACTCAATATTTTCTACGCAATCCTCGAGATTGATACTTGGGGTAAATCCCATTATTACTACATCGGTAAAAATAGTACACTTACTATTTTTCTGATCAAGTTTTTGACGCTGTTGCCGAGGATTGCCAAAATATAGAGTTGATTATAGTTCAATTGAAATTTTATTGGTCTGCAATTAAAATTTTATTTTTCTGTTTATTTTGTTATTATCACTAATAAATTGTCTAATCTTTGTATGCAAGGAAAGCCCTCAGCTGAATTTATTTTTGACGCAGAAATTAAAAGAACTTTTTACGAAAGGCGAAGACAAGCTCAATTAGCCAGACTAGCTTCTGACGAACAACATTCAGTTCATACCAAGTCAGAGTCAGAAGAGGAAGAGATCATGGCTGAAGATCCACCAGAGAGACTTCTTGGGGATTATGGTGGGGCAAATGCACCGGGTGGCAGGTTGGCAATTGTAAACCATCCGATGAATGTGCCCAATTTTCAACTGCATCCTAGCACAATCAATCAGCTTGAGAGAAGTTCTTTCACTAGAAAGGTCAATGAAGATGCCAACAAACACTTGTATAGATTTTTGACCATGAGCATTACGTTGAAGATTGACGGGCATACAGATGAAGCAAAGAAACTGAGAATGTTTCCGTTTACCCTGTTTGAAGATGTTGAAGAGTGATTTTACTCACTACCTGCTGGTAGTATTTCTACTTGGGAAGAGATGGAGAAATTTTTTCTTGATGAGTACTTCCTTGCTTCTGTTTATATTCGCAAAAGATATGAAATTGTGAATTTTAAGCAGAAAGAAGGAGAGTAACTTGGTGATTCCTATAAGAGATTCAAGAGATTGTTGGTAGCATGTCCCACTCACAACATGGACCAAACTGAACAAATGCAGATGTTTGTGAATGGCCTCAGAATGAAGACAAAGCAACTTATTGACACAGCTGCCGGTGGCTAATCCAACTTTACAACAGCCACTAGTATTAAGAAGATCATTGAAGCCATTGTTGCGAATGAACATCTGGAAGAGTATGACAGGGCTACAAGCAAACCATAAGGAGTTATTGGTTTGAAGTTGGAAGTGAATAAACAACTAAAAACTGAAGAGGCAATTGTAGCACAAGTGGATAAAAAGCTCAAAGCTATGAACATGGATACTCAACAGGTAGCTCAAGTTAAAACTGATGTGTGTGACATTTGTAGGGGACCACATAACACTGTGCAATGTCTGGAAACTCCTAAGCAAATTTAGGAGATAAAATTCTTGAGGCAAAATAATCCCTATTCTAACACCTATAACCCCGGGTGGAAGAATCATCTGAATTTTTCCTGGAAAGATCAGCAGCAACAAACTCCTCAAAAGGCAGAATGGGAGGTAGCTCTTGAAAAGATGGCTGCCCACACTTCCCAATTTCAAGAATAAACAAGAAGCAACCATTGTAACACCACCGCTGCAATTAAAAATCTAGAGGTCCAATTGGGGCAGATTGCACAACAAATAACTCAGCAAGTTTAAAGCAATCAGAAGAGTCATGAGAATGTGAATGCTATCACCACAACGCGTGAAAAGGTTGCCAAAGAAAGAGAAGAAGAGGTGAAATTAGATGATACTCTTATAGAAGTGGATTTAGAAGTGAGAGAGAACAAGAAAAAGTAGGAAGAAGTGACGCTACCTGCGAAGCCAGCTGAAGAAAAAAAGAAACCTAAAATTAGGCTGACATATCCCTCTCGAGTGGCAAAGCATGAAACAAAAGAGAAAGAACTCGATAAATTTGTCAAATTGTTCAAAAAGCTGGAGATTAACATACCTCTTTTTGAAGCACTTGAGAAAATGCCTTTTTACCAAAAATTCATGAAGGAGGTTCTATCAAAAAAGAGGCAACCAAATGATGAACAGGTACCCATTGATGAGAAGTTGTGTGCAATCGAGCCTGAGAGAAAAATACTTGTCAAGCAGAAGGATCCTAGATCAGTGGAAATACCATGCACCATAAAAGATAGAACTTTCAAAAAGGTTCTAATTGATTCTGGCTCTAGTGTGAGTTTGATGCCATTATCAATCTTCAAGAAGGTTGGTATTGAAAAGATAAACGGGAGTGGAACAAAATTAAAATTTACCGATCACACCGTCAAGAAGTTATATGGGATAGCTGAAGATGTGTTGGTAAAGATCGAAAAAATTTCTTTTCTAGTGGATTTCCAGATCATGGACATACCTGAAGATGAAGAGATCCCGATCTTTCTCGGTCGACCTTTTTTGTTGACTAGCAGGTGCAATTTTGATATCAAAACAAGTCATTTGACAATAAAGCATTATGATGAGAAGATAACCATGAAGGTGTTTGGAGTCAAGAAAAAAGGTGCAGGTGAAAAGAATAAATTTTCAGTTGGTATGATCAAAGTAGAAGGAGAAATTATGAGCAACAAGGTGTGGAAGAAAAAGTACCCCCCATAAGGGGATGAACCGTCGAGCCAAGAGACGTTAAACGAAGCGCTTCGGGGGAGGCAACCCACACTGTTCATAACTTAGTTTTCTTTTTGATTTGTTGCAGGTAATAAAAAGGGATTCTTTCTTGCGAAAGCTAGGAGGCAACAACCGGTGTTGCGTTACCCTCTGTGGGTCACTTCTCTCAAGTTTGGTCTGAAACATTGAGGCCAATGTTTAGTTCAAGTTTGGGGGAGGTTTTATTGCTTTGTTTGGTTATTTTTGCGTTGTTTGATTATTTTTTTGTTAAGTTGATGTTAAGTGCTGCGTATTACCAAAAGGAAAAATTCCCCCGAAATTTTTAATTTTTACTAATCTTGTCCGAAAATTTTGGTATTGATTTGCTCAAGAGCTTGTGTTTCTGACAGCATGAGAATAGTATATAGAGATAAAGGGATGATGGTTTGAAGGGAGGAAGTTCGGAATAACGTGACAGTGATACGAGTCTAACGTGTAGAGTTGTACCAGAGTATTCAAATCTTGAAAAGTACTCCTTTAGTAGTTTATCCACACAGTCTAACATAGTCTTGATTCGCATGCAGGTAAGATTGGTTGTGAAATAAAAAAAGATGGCACCAAATGATGAAAAGGCGGTAAAAGGCAACTAGCTCACTAAGTTGGGTAGCCCTCACCAGGTTATTCATCCCAAAGGGAGTTGATCCCCAAACGTCGTCCAAAAGGACAATATATAACTGCAAAGTTTGTAAATTTCATCGGTAATTAAAAGTAGCAAATGTTGCTCGTTTGGTGCTGAAATAAGAAGTTTTGATTAGTCTCTTGCATGTGATGATCATCTTAATTCTTATTGTCTTAATTTGATTGTACGAATGAAAAAGGAAGAAAATTGGGATAAGACTTAAGTGGTACAAAGCATAGTTGGAGAGGTATCTGAAGAGGAAGCTCCAGGTTAAAAGGTTCTTACCGAAAACTCTTCATGTCATGTGAAGTCCGGACAAACTACCTTTTGAGAAATGTGAACTGAATTCTCACGTATGAGTACCGACTGCTGTGATTCCATTGAAATCTTATAGTTGTCGCTTGCGGACAAGCAACAGTTTAAGTTTCGGGGAGTTTGATCGGTGGTTTCTACATAGATATTTAGCATTAAACTTTGTTATCATTTCTTTTATTTGTTTAGTGTTATATGTCATTTTACTGCATTTTATGCTTTGTTTATGTGTTTAAGTATTTTCAGGGTCAGAAGAATAAAACATGACAAATCGGGGAAAATAAAGTGCAAAAATCAGAGTATTTAAGGCTACAGAGGTCTTGACACAGCCACCCGTGTCATGGGACACGGCCCGTGTCAGAAATAGCACAAAAATGGAGTTTTTTAAGAAGAAACAGGAGCAGACACGGCCCGTGTCAAAGAGCTTGGGAAAAGTGCGCATAAACAAAGGCCGACATGGGTGCCTGTGTCATCGGACACGGCCCGTGTCAGCCATGACGCTGAGAATTATGATTTTTTGCTATTTTGTAGTGTTTTGGGTCATTAAGGGTGGTTTGGACATTTGGTATTGCTTGAGAATGACCTAACACTATATAAACCTTATTTTGAAAAGGAGAAGAGGACTTTTTGCCACCGGAGAGAATAATTCACGATAGAAGAGTAGAGACTCAACAGATTTGGGAACGGAGAACTCTTCATGTGCGAGAGAAATTGAAGATCGAAGACCCAATCTATTGTAATGTCTTTATCTAATATTTTGATTATTCTACTTTTGAATTCTCTAAGAGGCTAAACCCCCAATGCTAGGGGTGTCCCTAATTTGTTATGTTAAGAATACCGATCTCTCTATTTTAGTCAACATTTTAGTTTATTATGCATCAATTTCATTATTTAGATTAATTCGTAGTTTGACCCTATAGGACCATAGGATTTCACTATTGTAACACAGTAGAGCCGGACGGTCGTGTTAAGGTTTTCTAAATAGTGATATTATTAAGGATTTCACCTAGGACTAGGGTAATCGTATTCTAACCAGAATAGTTCTTGGTAATTGCATGCTTAACCTCTCTACTAATTTAAATGGAAATTGAAATCAGGAAAAAAAGGTTAAAGGTTTTGTTACTAAGGAATTAGGATAAAATAATATTGAGAATCAGTAATTGAAGATGATGAACTCTTTGAATAAATCAAAGAGTGAAGGTTTTTACATGGCAAATTATACACTTACCCTAGCATACATTAATCAAACGAAAAGTCAATTTTTACTTTCTGCAAGGATTTATTCCACCCAATCTTAAAATTATTGTTTTTGTTCAATTGAATAAATCATCTAACTCAGTATTTCCTACGCAATCCTCGAGATCGATACTTGGGGTAAATCCCATTATTACTACATCAGTAAAAATAGTACACTTGCTATTTTTCCGATCAAATAACAATTATATATATATATATATATTGATCATACATAAATTCCTCAGCCGAGATGTAAGGTCGGAGGGAGGTTTGCCGGCATCCGGGGTATATCTCGGACTTATAGACGAGATCTTTATCCGGCGTGGTTCCCGGAGTTGGGATAGGAGACCGGGCCGGTTCCGAGATATAAAACGATCGTCTGTCCGGGTTAGAGGCTCAGGTAGGGGAAAACGTTACCGATTGGAGGAATAATTAGGGCATGGAGACGTTATGAGGCGTTACAGAGTAAGCCATCATGAGCTGAAACGGTCGACCCCTTCACTTCCAGGCCATAGTTAATGCGCTAAGGCAGTTGCAGAAAGGGAAGAAAGGACTTCATGAATCATGGATATAAATAGGGCTCCCGCCAGCGGGATAAGTAAGACAATCATCAGCTTGGAACTCTAGCCATTACGCTTGAGCTTCCAAATCCCTAAAATATCATCAAAGAGGTTTTTTCTGCAAGAACATTTGGCGCCCACCGTGGGGCCTCGGTTAAATAAATCCCAGGCCACACACACATAAGTATACTAGCACCAATGTCCCAAACTCCGCCAACGGATCCACCGGATCTGACCCAGTTGCTGGCCATGATCGATGACCTGCGCCAGCATAACAATACTCTTCAAGACAATGTCCAAGCCCTTCAGCAGAGGAGTTTGGACGAAGCGGAAGAGCACGAAACAGAGCTCCTGGAGCCGCAACCTTTGTCCCAGGCAATCTAGGAGGATGATGTGCCTGAGAACTTCAAACCCCCCGTCCTGGCATCGTACGATGGGAAGTCAAATCCTCAGGAGCATATCATTTCGGTTAACAACACAATGGCACTTATTGGAGCAGCTGATTCCCTCAAGTGCAAGTTAATGGCCAGCACCTTTAGAGAGTCAGCCTTACGTTGGTACATGGGGCTGTCGCGATTCTCTGTGGTAAGCTATCAAGATTTCAACCGAAAGATCATCCAGTAGTTCTCGGCTAATCGTCATCGCAAGGTGGCTAACACCTCTCTCTTTAATGTGAGGCAGCGACCTTCCGAGTCACTGCGAGACTTTATGGCCAGGTTCAACGAAGAAACCATAAAGGTCTCGATCCCAACCAGAGATCTTTGTGGCCTTCCAAAGACGGACTTAAAGCCGATCAATTCAACGAATCTCTGGCTCAAAAGCCAGCCAAAAGCATGGATGAGATCATCACCCGGGCTGAGTGCTACGTAAAGGGGGAGGAAAGTAACATGGAGAAGCATGCCCGGGATTCCAAAGAAAGGGGTCGGGCGGACGCCCCTACCACGGACAATACCACCCCACGAGACCGTACCCGGGATAGGCGGCTTCAGTCCCGCCAGCAGTCGTCCCCAAGGCCCGGAGAGACCTTCACACCCCTGAATGCCAGAAGGGAGGATATCCTCCGTGACATTAATCACCTAAAATTACTCCTTAAGCCTTGGAACCGGGGGTGGAATGTTAATACAGTTTTGGGGGGAGATCCGGAGGCGTGGTGTGAGTACCATCGTTTGAAGGGACATACCACGGAATCTTGCATACAGCTACGAAGGGAGATCGAAAAGTTAGTGCAAAGGGGCAAGTTGTCAACCTATGTGAAGGAAGATCCTGGACGGACGAACAAACGCGTCCCGTCTCCGAGGAGGGACTCGGCTTCCGATTCCAGGTCTAAAAAGAAGGGTAAAGCCGTTGAGGAGGTTAAGGAAGCCAGGGCAGCCCGACACACTCTCAACACTATCTCTGGAGGTTTTGCGGGCGGCGGCTCTTCCAGTTCTGCCAAGAAAAGATACGCTCGTGGAGCCGGGCACGTAGTCCGCATCGGAGCCACCAAAGTCGAGCCCGGGGTGATAACTTTCTCGGGTGAAGACGCCAGGGAGGTTCTGCCTCATGAGAATGATCCCATGGTGATCGAAGTGCAAATCCGGGACTGGGGTGTGAAGCGTGTGCTGATCGATCTGGGAAGTTTCGCGGATGTCCTCTACTGGGAAGCTTTTAAGGGGATGGGTTTTGAACCGAAGGAGCTGCTGCCCTTTAGTGGAACCCTTGTCGGATTCTCCGGCGAGCAAGTACAGGTTTTGGGGTACCTCCCTGTGCTCACCACCTTCGAAAATGAAGAGAATGCCAAGAGTGTCCAGGTTAGGTACTTGGTGGTTAATGCATCATCGCCTTATAATATCATTATCGGACGGCTGCTGTCGTTCAACGCTCTTGAGGCGGTACTGTCGACACTGTTTTTGACCATGAAGTATCCTCTTGGTAATGGCCGCGTCGGGATCGTACGTGGGGATCAGGGCCTAGCCTGTAAATGCTATAAAGACAGTTTGAGGACCAGGAAGAGATCGGGTCCAGCGGAGAACTCCTCAGAGCATGAGGTTAGCATGGTTGACATTGACCCGAGGGAGGGAACAAATGAGGATGGACTTACCCCTCAGGAAGAGACCAAGGGTGTCCAGATCGGGCCGTTGCCATCACAGATCACCCATCTGGGAACACAACTTGCTGAGGAAGAAGAAGCGGAGATAGTCCAGGTGTTAAGGCAGAACCTAAACCTTTTCGTCTGGAAGCCGTCGGATATGCTGGGGATAAGCCCGGAGGTCATGTGCCACCACCTGGAAATCGACCCGGAGGTCAGGCCGGTATCACAGCGAAAGCGAAAGATGGGGGAGGAGAAGGAACAGGCTGTCTCGGAGGAGGTAGGGAAGCTACTTAAAGCTGGTTTTGTTAGTGAAGTGCAATATCCGACTTGGCTGTCCAATGTGGTTATGGTAAAAAAGAAGAATGGAAAGTGGAGAATGTGTGTGGATTTCACTGACCTAAACAAAGCGTGCCTGAAGGAGCCTTACCCCCTTCCTCATATCGATCGATTGATTGGCAACTCCTCCGGCTTCCGTCTCCTGAGTTTCCTGGATGCGTACTCCGGGTACAATCAGATTCGGATGAACCCGGCAGATGCTTCAAAGACCGCTTTCATGACGGAGCGGAAGAACTTCTACTATAAGGTTATGCCTTTTGGTCTGAAGAATGTCGGTGCAACTTATCAGAGGCTGATGGACATGGTCTTCGCCTCTCAAATTGGACGGAATATTGAGGTGTATGTAGACGATATGGTGGTAAAGACCGCATCGGGATGATCATGACCGATATTAAAGAGACTTTGTCAGCGGAAGTTTGAAATGCGTTTGAACCCGGACAAGTGTACATTTGGGGTTCAGGCCGGCAAATTTCTAGGTTTCATGCTAACAAACCGGGGTATAGAGGCCAACCCAGATAAGTGTCAGGCGATTATCGACATGCGGAGTCCGGTCTCAGTACGGGAAGTCCAATGTAATTGCGTTGGCGCACTATCTCGCTTTCGCCTTGTGGGACAAATCTATCCATTTCTTCTCAATCAAGAAAGAGCCAAGTTCGAATGGACGGAGGCGTGCGAGGAGGCGTTCATCAAGATAAAGTAGCTGCTGTCAGCACCTCCGGTGCTAATCAGACCCAAAGAGAGCTCACAATTAATACTGTAATTAGCGGCGACAGATAGTGCGATCAGTTCGGTACTCGTTCAGGATACGGAAGAGGGGGAGCGTCCGGTATATTTTGTAAGCAAAGTATTAAAGGGGGCGGAGATCAGGTACCAGAAGATTGAGAGATTAGCGCTGGCACTCATGACAACTGCCCGGAAACTCAGGCATTACTTTCATGGACATCCCGTCCAAGTAAAGACCAACTTTTCGCTAAAGCAAGTATTCAAGAAGCCCGATCTGGCTGGGAGGATGGTGTCCTGGGTCAGGAGTGTAGTATGAAATCGGCCACCACGCACTCAATGTCAAATCCTGTGCCCCGGCCGACTTTATGGTGGAATTTACTTCTCCGTCGGGCGTGGTACCTACTCAAAGATGGATTATGTTCGTCGATGGCTCATCTAATCTGAAAGGCAGCGGCGCGGGAGTGGTTTTGGAAGGCCCGGGAGAAATGATTTTGGAGTATTCCTTACGTTTTGGTTTTCTAACGAGTAATAACCAAGCAGAGTATGAAGCTCTTCTGGCTGGTTTGAGGCTGGCCTTGGAGGTTGGGGTGACACATTTGTTGGTTCGTACAGACTCACAGTTGGTGGTCGGGCAGGTGGACGGATCTTTTCAGACAAAAGACCTCATCTTAGCAAAGTATGTGCAGCAGGTCGTTTCCTTAAGTCGGCGGTTTGAAGCCTTTGAAATATGTCATGTATCCTGGGAAGAGAATACCGATCTCTTATCTCGGCTAGCCAGCTCTAAAGGCCCGGTAAACAAGTCATCATATAGAAGTGCTCCCGCAAGATTGAAAGGGAGGAGTCCCTAGCCATTGACGAGGGAGATGGGTGGATGAGTCTGATCATTCGCTATTTACAGCAGGATATACTTCCCGAGGATAGAGAAAAGGCCAAACGGATCAAGAAAATCTCAGCCAGGTTCGTGATGGAATCTGGGAAATTATACAGGGTAGGGCGAGCAGCCCCGATGTTACGATGTGTGGCGGAGGGGGATGTATTTGTGGTAATTAAAGAGGTGCATGAGGGGGTCTGTGGAAATCACGGAGGTGGAAGGGCTTTAGCTGGTCGAATCCTAAGAGCAGGGTACTACTGGCCTACTCTAGCAAAAGATTGTGCAGGGTATGTGGCACGATGTGCAAAATATCAAGTGTTTGCTCCGGGTATTCACACTCCGGCTGAACTCCTGCATACCGTTCTGGCCCCGTGGCCTTTCTATCAGTGGGGGGCTGACATCCTAGGGCCGTTCCCAGTGGCCCCGGGACAATTGAAGTTTCTAATTGTGGTTGTTGATTATTTCACTAAGTGGGTGGAGGCTGAGGCAGTGTCTCGGATATCAGCAGATCGAGTTCGACATTTTTATTGGAGGAATATTATTTGTCGTTTCAGGCTACCTCGCGTTATTGTTTCCGATAACGGAGCGCAATTTGCAAGCGTTTCGATGGTGGAATTCTGCAAAGAGCTCGGAATTCAAAATAAGTTCATATCCGTAGAACACCCACAAGCAAATGGACAGGCCGAGTCAGCCAACAAAGTAATCTTGAACGCATTAAAGAAGAAGCTGGATTCCGCCAAAGGGCTATGGGCGTAATTCCTACATGAAGTGTTGTGGGGGTACCACACCACGGTTCACTCCACGACTCAAGAGACTCCCTTTGGGATGGTTTTTGGAGTCGATGCCATGATCCCGGTGGAGGTTGCCTTGCCATCTTGGAGGCGAGAGTACTTTGAGGAGGAGTCCAATAAACTGGCCTTGGATGAGGAGGCAGATCTGTTGGAGGAGGTAAGGGGCACGACCCATGTCAGGGAGGTAGCAGCGAAGCAAAGGATGACCAGACGTTTCAACTTGCGAGTAAAGCAGCGCGGTTTCAAGGTCGGAGATTTAGTGCTCAAAAAAGTAACTGATCCAACCAAGAGGGGCAAATTGGATCCTAATTGGGAAGGACCGTTCAGGGTCTCAGAGAAATTTCACAACGGTGCTTACAAGTTAGAAACACTGGTGTTGCCCAGGACCTGGAATGTTGTTAATCTTAAATTATATTTCAGTTAGATATTGTGACGATGTAAAATAAATGGTGCACTCTTTTCCCTAGGCAAGGGCCGGGGTTTTTAATGAGGCACCTATAAAATGTAATTTGTATTGCAAAATATGACCTCTAATCCAAGGCGGGAGCCTCTGGGTACGTCTTGCAGAGCTCTGGTCCTATCTTGGATCAACTCTCAGTGGCGATAATTCCTCTAATCCAAGGTGGAAGCCTCTGGGTACGTCCTGCAGAGCTCTGGTCCTATCTCGGATCAACTCTCAGTGGCGATAATTCCTCTAATCCAAGGCGGAGCCACTGTGCACGCCCCGCAGCTCGTCCGATCTTGGATCAACTCTCAGTCACGATAATTCCTCTAATCCAAGGCGGGAGCCACCAGGTACGAACTCTCAGTCACGATAATTCCTCTAATCCAAGGCGGGAGCCACCAGGTACGTCCTGCAGAGCTCTGGTCCGATCTAGGATCAACTCTCAGTCACGATAAATCCTCTAATCCAAGGCGGGAGCCACCAGGTACGTCCTGCAGAGCTCTGGTCCGATCTCGGATCAACTCTCAGTCGCGATAAATCCTCTAATCCAAGTCGGGAGCCTCTGGTTCTCCCGAAAGAGCTCCGATTCAAACTCGGAATAACGATTAAAAACATAGTATGAAGGAATACATTGGCGTTGTGAACAGTTGTTACGTGCTCGTCAAAACCATCAGGGTTGTTTGCTGCACCCTATGGCTTGGGGGGATAATAGCATAACATAAAATGGTTCACAACTATATGCAAGCAATCATGCAGTTAAACGATGTTTTAGCAAAAATAAACACACTGCAACAGTATCAAAATCCCGAAGGGGAAAAATTCAAACATACAAAATGCATCCACCAAGGCGGGATGACTAACTACAAAAGGAAACAACAAAACAAAACATTAAGGACGATCAGTTGTTGGGGTCGGCAGTGCCCACGTTGACATTCTCCTCGCTTTGTGTGGCTTCACTATCATCTTCATCGATATCCACCAGCTTCCCGTCAACGATAGCCGTAAAAAAATCAACTTCCGAGATATCCAAATCGGGATACAGGCAGGTGACCTGAGCTTTGGCTCGGTCGAAAGCCAAGTCCCCGGCGTTCAGCACGTCCATTCGGGATTTCTCCAGAGCATCTTGCAAGTCGGAACAAGACTTCTCGGAATCTTGGAGCTTGGCCGATAACTCGCTAGCCGAAGTCTTGGTTTGAGCAAGTTCTTCCTCTAAGGCTTTTATCTGGTTATCAGACTCCGAGTTTTTGTTCTCTAGGTCTGTGATGCTCGCAGCGGCTTCCACAATTTTATCCTTAAGCACATTGTTCGCGTCATAAAGGAACTTCTCATTGTCGGACAGCCTTGTGATTTCCTTCTCCAGGTCGGACTTCTTCTATTCTACATCGTCACCAGACTCGAACAGGCTACGGGTAAGTACTGGACACCTCATCAGATACGAGCTCATCTGTTTGGTTATCTACTGCGAACCCAGATTCCTCAGCTTGGTTACGTCTTCAGTAGCATTGAGATGATCGTATAGAAATTTGAGGCCGTCAAAATCGGCAGACCAAAACTTATTCTTTGTGGAAGCCCGGTTTGAATTGCCACCAGTTTCTTTTAGCAAAGTTGACATTTCCTAGTCCGCTGAATTGTTTTCATTCCCCATATTGGTTTTTAGCTTCTTTGGGGCGGGCTCAGTAGTTGGTTCAGGTTCAACAGGACGCTTGATCGGAGAAGCAGTAATCACGGCAGTTTCCAATGCACTTGCTCGGCCAGTATTCTTTTTCTTTGAATGCGGATCTCCACCCGCCAGTCCGAATCGACCTCGGAAGGGCCACCATCACCCATCCGAGCAGCACGAGCCGCCGCCATCAGTTTCCTTTGTTCTTTCATGGACATGTCGGTCATTTTGTCTGCATTTAAAAGAAAAGCAAAAGGGAATTAAACAAGTATGATGGGGATGATTGCAAAAAGCTTGTGGGAAATTTCTTACCTAGGAAGTCGGGGACTTCCTTTGGGGGCAGGGCAAGCAATTCCTTGACCCTGATTGGCCTGAAGGAATCCAAAACTTCTAGGGAAAGGGTCTCGGATTCATTTAGGCTGTCATAATCAAAGCCGAAGATAGGGAGCGGGTCGCTGGTCCAATACAATGGGAATTTGTGGTGCCCGTCGGCACCGTAGATAACTTGGGGACAATGGGGCCCACATTTGATTCGGACAAAGCGTTCCTTGTAACCTTTGAAGTTTGAGGTATAGGCTTGATGGAAGCTCCTTTTTGGGATGCCGCTGATGGCAACCCAGCTTCCAGGCTCAGTACTTTTTATCTCGAAGAAGGAGAAAAATAGGCCGATAATGGGGGCTATTAGGAGGGCTTGACAGATTACCTCAAACGCCCTGATAAACCCCCAGCTATTTGGGCGGAGTTGAGAGGGAGCAATATTCATGGTTCGAAGGATGTCAGTCTCAAAGTCAGAAAGGGGAAATTGGATACTAAACTCTTCTATGACCCCGGTATAAAAGTAGAACCACTCGGAGTCAACTCCTTTGGGCCGGATCATGCAAACATTTTCCCCAGATTCACAAGGTTCTAAAATCACGTCATCCTCGTTCCCTGTGGATGAAACGTTTCAGAGAGAACGCAAGGTAGCGATTTCGACACCTTGTATCAAGATTTGTTTGAAGCCTATGGCCTCTCCTTTGATTAATTTGTTGGATTCTATTATAAGCTCCACCGAACCTGAAGAGTCAGGGTCAGAATCACTGTCAGAAGTGAAAACTTCAGTGCAAACCCTGTCCGTAACCCTTTTTAGTTCAGATACCCTCTGAGCATCTCTCATCTCACGCATGCAATCCTCAAACAAGATTTTATGCTCTTCGCTTCCTAAGTGTATTTTATGATCAAGTCATCGCACTCTCCAATAATGACCATTTTCTGATTAAAATAAAAATAAGATAAAGAAAAAGAGGATACCTGAGTGGATGATTGGATGACTGAAAGAGGGTTTTGAAGCAATTGACGGCAAGAATGCAAAGGGGGCTGTTGAAATATGAAAGAGAGGATTTCTTGGGAAAAGAGTAAATACAATATAATGAGAAAGGAGGAAAAGAAGGCGTACAGTTAGCTATTCCCTATTTATAGGGTAATCATTATGACTACAGTGATTGGGATGAAGGCGCGGGTCACGTATGAATTTTAAAAGGTTCCGAGAATACATCTCGCTAAGGGTTTACGGTTTCTAGTCGGTTGGTCAACACGGATTCAAAGGGTTTAAAACCGTATGACCAAGGGGGCTTATGATCATACATAAATTCCTCAACCGAGATGTAAGGCCGGAGGGAGGTTTGCCGGCATCCGGGGTAGATCTCGGACTTATAGACGAGATCTTTATCCGACGTGATTCCCGGAGTTGGGATAGGAGACCGGGCCGGTTCCGAGATATGAACCGATCGTCTGTCCGGGTTAGAGGCTCGGGTAGGGGAAACGTTACCGATTGGAGGAATAATGAGGGCATGGAGTCATTATGAGGCGTTATAGAGTAAGCCATCATGAGCTGAAACGGTCGACCCCTTCACTTCCAGACCATAGGTAATGCGCTAAGGCAGTTGCAGAAAGGGAAGAAAGGACTTCATGAATCATGGATATAAATAGGGCTCCCGCCAGCGGGATAAGTAAGACAATCATCAGCTTGGAACTCTAGCCATTACGCTTGAGCTTCCAAATCCCTAATATATATATGAAATTCTTCTGGGATATTCAATATTATTCTTTGAATCTTTCTAATCATAATGCATCTAGAATTCATTAATATTATAGATTCAATAATATTATAGATTCAATTCTTCTGGGATTGGTTAATATTATAGATACAACCTCCTAGTTAGCTTGATAGGTTTTCAGAAACTATATAAATAATTTATTTTTCTATTCGTCATGGATAGCTTGATAGGTTCTTTAGGAATTATATAAATAATTTATTTTTCAGAAATTATATAAATAATTTATTTTTCTATCCTTCAGGGATAGCTTGATAGGTTCTTCAGGAACTAGATAAATAATTTATTTTCCTATCCTTCAGGGATAGCTTGATAAGTTCTTCAGGAATTTTATAAATAATTTATTTGACTATCCTTCGGTGATAACTTGATAAGTTCTTCAAAAACTATATGAATAATTTGTTTTGCAATCCTTAATGGATGCTTTATTCATGCAATCCTTCTGGGATGCATGAAAATCATCACTGATTTTCTTTTTCTTTTTCTAATTAATATTTATAAATAATAGATAAAGAATAAAAAAAATTATCTTCTAAAAATTGGAGCTTATTATGTATTATTTCATTCGATGTAATTTATATAATAAAATAGGTCATATTTATAAGACATCATACAAACAATATAATAAAGACATATTGATTTAAATAAGGAATGAAATTATTAAGAGAAAAATCATCTAATTATTCATAACAAACTTAATCATATTAAATCCACATGACAATTTTTCTAAGCTTACATTCTTCTTCTCCTTTGACCATAAATTTTTACAGGATCAGTAAGAAATACTCTTCATTTATAGTTGTTTCTTTTTTACTTTTTACACATATCAATAAATCTAATGGTGATTGTTACTTTTGTACAATAATTTTTCTTTTATTTATAATACTCTTAGCTTTTTATTTATTTTAACTTACTTTTTCTCTTTATAATAAATTATTATGGATAATTTTGCTAAAACTATCACTAACACTACTTTGAAATTTGAAAGTGACAAGAAATAAAAAAATTTATGAGAGGAAGGAGTAAAATCGATCACCATTTATTTTTCACCTTTCCATTAACTTATTAGAATAATTTCCCTTTCCACTAACCTTCTCGTATATCTTGGGGTTTCCATTTTTTCAACCCAAACCGTTTCAACTCATTTGTTTTTTCAAAACATATTTACCTTCCCCAAGTTCTCTCGTCATTCGTGATTATTAAAATATCCATGGTCATTATAAAACTCATCTGCTCATTACTTTTAAATATAATCAGTTCTCCAACTTCTTCCATTCTAAGGTTTGCGTCGACTGCAATATGTGGTTGTGCTTTCATGGTTGTTTCCAAAAAAACTTGTCAATCAATGTTAATGTTCATGTTTTTATGGTTTATACTATTATTGTTTCGTCCTGTATATTGGAAAAATTTTATGTTAATCGGAAAAAAATTATCACAGTTAATGTTCATGTTCTATCCATGATTTCAGCCATGGATTCATCTATTGATACTATTATTATTTCGTCAATGATGAACTATCTATATTAGAAATCCGAATCAAAATGATGTTTCATCCATGTTTTGAGATTCATATCATTCTGAGATTTTATTTTTTTTAATTATATGTTGTTTTTTCTTTATTATTATAGGTTAAGAATTATTATGGTAGGTTAAGAATTGCTAAGTACAGTAATGACATAGAGGTTGAGAAGTTGATTGCAGAAGTTTTAGAAGATAGTGTTTTGCTTCTATAAATATGTCAATTTTCAAAATTAGTATACACTAAAAATTATATAATTTATTACTGTAGATATATTTAAAGAAATGATGAATAACAATTTTTGTATGAGTTAATAATAACATTTTGATCCTACGGAAATGAAAGAAAACTATTCTGAAATCTTAAGAAAACTTAAAAAAGAAACCTTGCCCAATAGATTTGGGAAGTATCGTGTAAGGCATTGTCTTATCTTTTGCATTCAAATACTTCAGTGATATTGCTGGTTGTCATATGATTCGAAGGCGATACTAGAATTGGAATCATCTTACGTGAAATTGCATTAGAATTTTAAAATTGAATTTTAAAATTATCAATTCATATAATATAAATGCTACCCATTAAAGTTTATATTCATAAGTAAATATGAATTAAAAGAGTTTTATTCAAATACCAAAATGCATAATCACATTTAACATTATTTCAATTATCGATAACGTAAATAAAAAGTTTAAATATAATCAAATTTAATTAAGATTAAGTTTTAAAAAAAGATAAACAATATTTAATTAACATCATTGATTGTTTAAATTATAGACAATAAATATATTTAACTATTTTGTAATAAAAATATATTAAATTAAATACATATTAAAATAAATAAATGTGAAACTTAATTAGTTAAAAAACTTACTTATGTTTGTGATTTATTTTTCTATTTAATTAATAAATAAATATTTGTATACCTAATAAAGTTGATTACTTTAAAATAAAAATAGTTAAATTTTAATACGAATAAATATGAATAAAATATTAAATATAACTAATTTTAAAAATTATTTTATATATGTGATTTTATTTTGTTTTTGAAGTGGCCCGATCGACTTTTAGCACAATATTTATTTTATTTAAACTAAAAATTATTTTTATTTCATAAAATTATTTTATTTTCAATTGTCAAAAATTGATTTTATAATTAAATCATTTATTTTAAATTTATATATGTATTTAAATAAATTTCATACTATATAAAATATTATTTTATGAGGGTAAAATGTTTTCAACAATTTTAATTTTTTCACATATTAGTACTTTTTAAAATGATTTTTTATAAAGAATTTAATTTTTTTAATTGATGATTTATTACCGGTTTAAAATGATCAAATATCTCTGACAATTTTTATATATTATATACTTAATAAGATAGTTAAAGCAATCAATTTTCATTAGCAAATGTTCATTCCATTTGTTCTATTAGAAGCTTATAAGAGATAAAAAATTATTTTCTTATGATTGAAAATATTAATTATATTTGGATAGTTGCTTACCTCTATTAATATATTTTCCTCCATTTCACTTCTCTTTCTCTATGATTGAAAATGTGGTATTTCTCTATAGTAGATGACACTTCATCCAGATGTTAAAGTGGTGGTTGAGAAAATATTTGCAACAAAAATAGTGTGTCAATAGATTGGTGGATTTAAGTTAAACGCATATGTCGGTTATTAAAGTTGGATTTTGAAGTAGTTGGCTGTCACTCTTTTCATGAAGCTAATAGATGTGCATGTGTTTAGAGAAACATGAGATGGAAACAAGGTTGTGACATGACATTTTAGGTATGAATCCAATAAACTATTATATGTGAAAATTAGTCTTTATAATTTAATTATAGATTAAATATATTAATTATTTAATAAATTTTAAAAGATAAAATTATTTATAATATAAAACAGAATAGTATTTATTAGGAAATAAAATAGAGAATGATTTATCCTTTCACCTAATTATTAAAAAATTATTAAATATCTAATTAATTGTTTATGTGGTTTAAGTAAATCAAATTACAAGTTTAAATTTATCTAAGGGATGAAAACTCAAAAATCATACAAACAATTTGTGCAGAATAAGACAATCATCATAAATGTGTGTGGTTGAAACTTTAAATTAAGTTTGAATGTAAAAAGTTTGTACCAAGAACAATAATTGAAACTGATCGTACCTGATTAGAAGGTGTCTTGGCCCAATCTGCAATGGAGTTTGAAGATGAAGAGGGAGATACCTGCAAGACACTCCGATGCCAAAGTAAGGAAACGGCAAGAGAAAGCAAGCAAGTAGGGAAGAGAGAAAAGAATGAGATACCTGACCCTCTCAAGTGAAAGGGTATTTATAGCCCCCAGTGCTGGGCCAAGGTCTAGTTAGTGGGTAGCGATCCAAGCCCACTAACGGACTACCAGGGCTTGCGTGTGCATGGAGGCCAGCACGTGGCCTCTTCCCTGGATTGTCGCCCGGGAAATCCGGGTTTACTCCGAGATTTCTAGCGGGCGTGTGGTGGTTAGAAGAGTAACAGGTCCGGTATTTTCGGGGGGCACGTGGCAGCCAAGCGACCGTTGGCCACGTGACCCTCGCGCAAGTGATCTAAGCTGCCCTTTAAGGGCAAATGGGCCTTGGTTCCGTTTTGCCCTATTGGGCCTCTAAGGGTGTGGGCCAAGTGTTGGGCCAGTCCAGAACAGGAATCCCTCAAGTCTTTGCTCTTATCAATAGTAATGACTTTGAAGCGGGCAGATCCCCGTCTGGAACCGATGTTCGAAGCACGTTTTCCTGAGGTTCATCATGCATGAGCCCGCGTATGACCAAGAGTCGTAGATCGGGCATGTTCGGTTTGCTTGCATTGGGGATATCCGCGTGTGTCAGCGCGCATGAACCAGTGTACGCCCAGTGATCATAGATCGGGCACGTTTTGGTCTTTAGTACTCGGGGAGAAGGTCGACCGGTCAATCAATGTGTCAGTTTGTGCCACATGTCGCTTCCAGAGGGGAAACGTGGCGCCCAAAGGGTGTGACCTTTCGTATGCCCAAGGATTTTGGCTATAAAAAGGATCCTTTAGGGTTTCATTTGTTTATTCCTCTCCAGCTCTCCAATTTCTGTCAACCGAATTCTCGAACGCGAAGTTTGCAACACATCGATTCCTCAACTCTCAACATGTCTTCCACTTCAAACGCAGGTGAACATCCCTTAATTCCTTGATAATCTTCTTTTATTTTACATCTAGGATGAGTATAGACCTTGAATTTCTATGAATATCGCGGGGATGCACTTGAATTTCACGGGGAGAGAGTTAAATGTCACGGGGAGAGACTTAAACATCATGGGGATTTATTTAAACCCCGCGAGGAGAAGTTTGAATCTCACGGGGTGATATTTGAACCTTGCGAGGAAGTTCATAGGTTTTGCGAGGAACCATGACAAATCTAGTTAGCGAATCTTTGAGTAGCTCGGGGACCAAGTGAGTTCTACGCGGAATGCCTTGAGTTTCACGGGCAACGGCGAGGATTTCTCGGGGGTAACACGATTCCTTCGGGGAAGAATTACTCCCCGAGGGAATCCGTGGGGTCCCCGAGAGGGTTTGAACTCTATCGTGTGTAGGTTCCTAGTGCGCTTTTCTTGCTCGTGCCGCCGGGGCCCTCGCCCTTTCACTTGAGTCGTGGTGGAAGGGTGGATTTGATGTCCTCGAATTCACTTTTCTTTCGCTGCTTTTCAGGTGTCGGGGAACATCTTCCTGGGGAGGGTACGTGCGAGCTCCGGCGAATAAGGTTGGCCGCGGATCTTTCATGGGTCGCGCCCGAGCCACGGTAGTTTCGTTCTGACTTTGCTATCGACCCGTCCACAACATTCAACTTGATCGAGGATCTGGACGAGGGTTTCGAACCTTCTTGGACCGTCCAAATCCCCGGGGAAGGCAGGAGGATATGCTCCTCGTACTCTTCCACCAGATTTCCAATGTACGAGTTTGCATTTCGGGAGGCGGGCTTCTGTATGCCCTTCACCGGTTTTGAAATGGGGGTATTCACCTGGCTGAATTTGGCCCCGTCGCAGCTCCACCCTAATGCCCTGGATTTTATGAGGGTATTTGAGCTGGTGTGCCGGTATCTGGACATTGGGGCCACCCTCCCCCTATTCTTCCGTATCTTCCATCTCCAACGACAGATGGTTGGCGACAAGTGTGTGTGGGTGTCGTTTAAACAGTCGGGCAAGTTGTTCCGACCATATTTGGAGTTTGTCCGAGACTTCAAAATATGTTTTTATGTGGTGAAGCCTCTCACCAAAAAAGTAGAGGACACCCTCTTTGAGCGCACCGTGGAGGTGGGCGAAGACGGAAAAGAGGCAGACAGGCTGCGGGCAAGATTCCCACTCGAATGGGACAAAAAACATTACGAGCGGGGACCGGATTTCTATTCCGTGAAGCCCGAGAAACTGGATAAAGAAGACCAGCTCTCCAACGAGAGGATGGAAAATTTTGTTAAGAGCTTCAGGCCAGCCATCTGTGTCGACCGGGAAGGAAACGTGCTCCTAGACTCCAACGGGGAGATCGAGATTGCCCGGCGATACATCAATACAAAGGCCCTTCTGGATTGCGAGTCCGACGAGGACGCGCTGAGGCTCTTAGGTATTGTGTTTGGAAATGTGGAAGAGGCATGTTGCTCGTTTGTTGACTTTTGCTAACTTATGCTTTCTTCATGTTTTGCAGATCGAATGACGGCCATGGAGGAGCGCATGCTCAAGTTGCGACACAAAGGTGCCCGTGCAACTACCAAAGACCGGGTCGGCGAGATCCAATGGCAAGCGCGAGAAGATCCCCAAGCCGCTGCGAATACTCCTTCCCCAGCGTCTTCCCCCGAACAACCGCTCAAGAGGCGAAGAAGTGAGCGTCTCGAGCAGGGGGTGCCCGGGACCTCGAATAAATGCAAAACATAATAAACTATATCAAATAAATAGTTGAACGTATAAGACTTAAAAAGAAATAGACGTGAATTCATATATTTTTATCACAAAATTTCTCTCTGATTCGGAAATGTTGGTTCTATAAAGAGTGAATGAGAATTGTGACTCTGCTTACATGATATGAATTTAATTTATATTCTACTTCTAAGTAAATGTCGACGATAGTGATTTCTTTAAAATTTTATCACGTTTTCCACTATGTGAGCTTCTCCCTCTTAATGTGCATCCACTCGCTCTTGGTCGTTAAGACTGATTGTAACTGCTGCCTCATCCTTTAAAATATGTCTCCTCGATCTTTAGTTATTCTAGTCAATGGATTCCCCGATCAAACCTATGATGTTGTCGAGCTTGCTTTGGATCTTTTATTCTTTGGATTCATATATATTAAGTCCCCTAATCATGTCAGGTGATTTGAACTCGCCTCCTTTATATTATACTTCTTTTTCGAAATGGTCCCTATTGTAAACTCTGAGATTCTGAAGATGCTTTGAAGAGATAGTGATCATAATCTTGTGTATTTATTTCTAAGGCTCTTTTAAACTAAACTTAGTGAGTTTTTTGTTTATCCAACTTCTGAACTCTATATGCACTAAGTCCCAGAATATCTTGATAAATTACTCGAACCATCTTGGTCGACATGATTGGTATGTCGAACTATACTTAAGTTCTTCACATTTATAATATTTACACGTGGTCATTACCATTCTTTGTCGAGCTCCTCCACTAAAATTTCCAAGCTAACAGATGCCCCACAAAAATGGTATTTTCAATCACTTTTGCAAAGTGGAAGAAATGTGGTGTTTTTTATTAACTTCTTGACATCTGTCCAAATTACACGCCATCGTCAGCATGACCACATTTCACCAAATCGTCATATCATAGACACGTGTGCATGTTGTCAACATCATTCCTACTTCCAAGGACAATCACGGGCCACAATATCAATTTTCAATAAAAATCCTTTAATTGATTTTTTAATTCATACAATTGAAGTGCCATTTGTCTAATTTCAAGAGAGGCACCTTGATCCCTTCATTTCCCACTATATATACATTATCATCCTCTTATTTCCCTTTTTTAACACCTTCTTCAGTGCCTTATCAACTCTTCAATTTTTCTGCAACTTTTGATTAGATTCCATCATCGTACTTTAACAATAATGACTTCTTCTTCTACTCCAATGCAACAACTCTCAATTCCGCATGTCGCTAAAGTGTTTGCACCCATTTTTCTTGGCAATTACACTTACACTCCTGAACCACAGATGGAGGAGGAAAAAGCCATGATCTGGGATTCCTAGGTACTGGTTCCTTACTCTATTTTTGGTTTATTCTTGCGTCATTAGGTCCACCTCCTGGAGCTTCTGAGAAACCTGATGAGCTAAAGAGTTTTTTCCTTGATATTATTGTTGTAAACCCTGGGTGTTTAAGCACAAGGACTATATGTTAGGTTTCATGAGTAAGCCTCATCATGGTTTTTGTTCCCCTGCTTCTATTAAAATGAGGCATACATTAGTTGCTTAGATAAGGTAGAGAACAAGAAAGGACAATTCTGGAAAGATCAAGGAATCTATTATCTGATTCAGTAGTCAAGATTTAGCCCAAGTAAAATGGTGATATGCTTATCTCAACACTTTTCTTTAGAGAAGGCTCGACTAACACCTTTCACCTCCATTGTAGAGTGGTGACGCTATAGCGGCAAAAATCTTCGAGATTAAGCCATTGAATTGACTTAACTCGTAAAAATCAATGAAGTCGCCACCGCACTTTATTGTTTCCAAAGGAAAATGAGAAAAAGCAAACAAAACCCAAATTAAAAAATAGAGATCAAGGTAAGGGGGTTAGTTATGCAAAGGGGGAGTTTTAAGCACACCCTAAACATCTACGGTACTACGCAGGAACTTCTTTGAAAATTTGTGTATGACTATAAAAAAAAGTATATACAAAATAAATAGTGGGGATGAGAAAAGAAGTACTTGATACAATTGTTGCACCCGCCGCGATTGCGAATCTTTAGTGCCAACTTACCCCCTTCGTGCAATAGAGGATCAGGGCACTCGTAGTTCTCCTAGAAAAGATTAAAATTGGTGTGTTGGTTGATTTTAAATGAAAAGATAAGCCGTCATTTTTAAAGGAGAAGACTCGTCTAAACGTCCCAAAGTATGATAAAGAATAAAGGACTACACACCAGCATAAGGGAGGGTTTGAGAACACCTCTAGTACTCAAGTGGAGAAGTCAACAACCATGAGGATATAGGAAGAACATCTCGATTATAAATTACTAATGTGTGATCACAAAAAAAAATTTAACGTAGAAAGTTCATGAGGATATAAAAAAGGTTTGAGTGAGGTTGCATGTTTTAGTATTTTTAAAAATGTTAGAATATAGTTAGATGGATTAACATTTGAGTAAGAAAAATAAGTTTGAAAAGTCGCTCGTCATAGTCAAGGTTTATTATGAAAGCGGTTAAAGTTGGAAAAATAAGAAGGTTTTGAAAAAGATGAGAAGATTTTGAAAATTAAAGAATGAGAAGAGATGAAGAGACTATCCTATATACATGAAAGTAAAAGCTAAAGGGCAAAAGAAACGATCTAACCGAATAAGAAACCAGTACTTGACATAATGAGGTCAATACAACGTTCTCATCCTTTAGATTAAAGCCAACAACATATAAATAGCCAAGAATATACCGAGCAGCAAGTGAGAATAAATCACAGTAGGAGGCAATATAAATCGCAACAGGAAGCGAGAATAAATCGCAGCAGAATGTGCGTCAGATAATACTGAAGGCAACAGACGAACCTCATTAGGTGAAAATAAATCACTTGCCAAAAAAGTGTATCAGATAAACTAAAAACGTCAGATAAAGGCTCAAGGCGTCGGATAAAAACCGAGATATCGAGTAAAGATCCCTGTATCAGATAAAAAAATCCTACAGACACACAAAACCAATAGCAGAGAAACAATTGAAGTCTCGTGTAAATCGAATCCACGTGAAGTAGTAACCGGTATCAAAGCTTAATGAAATATGAAATATGAAACGGGTGTTTAATTAATTAACTTAAAAGTTGATTAAGTTAAGAAAAATGAATTAACCGAAACTAATTAATTTTTAATAACAAAATTAAATAGCCAAATCGACATTTAATTAACTAAAGCAACAAGGTAATATAAAATGAAGGTTTAATCGATTAATAAAGAGTTGATTAACTTAATTAATCGAATTAAGAAAAATAAATTAGTAAACTAATCTATTTTTAATAACAATATCAAGTAAATAAATCAAAACATGATTAATTGATCAAGGTGAAGATAGAGAAAGATGGAAGAAGTAATGTCTTGATCACTTGCACAAATTAACAAACAAGTTAGTATTTACAAGATAGAAAAATCGAAATGAAATTAAATAAATGTACATCAACAAATTAATATCTTCAATTAAGAATCAAGAAAAAGAAGTTTATATTCAATGTACATGTAAAAATTCAATATTGTGTTCATTATTCTAGACAAGATTTAATTCTAAAAGAAAAATATTTTTGTTATTTTTTTGTTAATATCATTTGGTTCTTCCCTAAATAAATTCTAAACAACCTATATAAATGTAATTATCTTAAATAATGAACAAATTCTAAAGTAGAGTATAAAATTCAAATGGAGTAACTAGAGAATAGCAATTGGGCCTAGACTAAGACTTGTGTCAAGTCCAGTCTAATTAAAATAACATTTAAAATCTTCTAAAGTAATAAAATGAAAACTAAAATAAAAAATAAAAATAAAATAAAAATAAAAATAAAAATAAAAATAAAAATAAAAATAAAAATAATAATAATAATAATGATAATATAATAATAATAATAATAATAATATAATAATAATAATAATAATAATAATAATAATAATAATAATAATAATAATAATAATTAAAAAGAATAATAAAAATAACATGGAGGGTGTTCACCGACCCATTTCCTCTGTGCATCAGGGTGGACTTTTCTTCAGCTTCTTTCTTATATTTTCATGAATTGATAACACCAATTACATGGTGATACATGCTATGTTGTTAATCTCGGAAAGCGGCGCGGTGCGGTCAACCCTAAAATGGGAGCGGCGCGAATGTGGGGAGCGGCGCGGGTGCTTTTTAAGCGACGCGGACACTAAAAAAATAGACATTTAAAAACATACTAGTATAATACCAAAAAAAAACTCAGATGCACAAGTCTTAAGCAACAAAATACTTCCAAATACATAAAATTAATAGCATAGGTTCCAATTCCAAATACCATTAAAAGGTATAAGCCTTAAGCAAAACATTACAACATAGTTTCAAATAGATTATAATAAAAACTCTAATAAGTCATAAAAGGCATAAGTCTAAATTTTAAAATAACTAAACATGAAAACTCTAATAAAAGTTCAAGAATCATTAAAATCAATGTCTTCATCATCACTTGTTGGAGGAGTAGTTGCCATAACTGTTGGCAGAGAAATAACAAAACAAGGTACAGAACAGAACCAATCAGAAGAAGGAAATAGAAGTGAAGGAAATAGACCAGAACCAATAAGAAGGAAATAGAAGTGAAGGAAATAGAACAGAACCAATAAGAAGGAAACAGAAGTAGAGGGACGTGAAGGAAACAACAAGAAGGAGCAAGAAGGAAACAGGATGAAGGATACCTGGCTGAAGCAGAGATGGCTGAAGCGATGAGTGTGAGCGGCGATGGAAAACCAGCGAAGAGTGAGAGAAGAGATGGCTGAAGCGGTGATGGAAAGCAGGGAAGAGTCTAACGGTAAGAAAAATAATAGGGTTTTTTTTAAGGTTATAAAAAGCTTATACAAATGTCACATGAAAAAAAAACAATTTAAATTAGGTTTTGGGTGGACCCGACCCGCTACAGTATGAAGCGCCCGCTCCAGCCGCACCCGAACCGCGACGCGACCCGATATTACGTCCGCGACGCCCGCTTCACCCTAACGCGGCTGACCGGTACAGCCCGAAGCGGTGGGCCTGTTTTTACCGCGCCGCGATATCGGCCGCTACGGCCACTATTCACAACATAGGGTGAGCTACAACACATGCCTAAATTTTTTCACTATTTAAACTGTGGGTCTAATAATAGATTTGTCACTATTAAACAATGGCTAAATAGGATCCATATTGAGATTGCCACAATTGTACCGTGACTAACCTACAAACGGTCTCCACAAACTTAAGACGGCCTTGATTTCGATAAACAACTTAATTAAACGCTTAATAAGTGATATTGATATAAGTGTTTATTAATAATTTAATACAAGCTATAAGTTATTGTTAAGAACCCCACCAAAACCCACCACACAGCAGAAGCGTAATGAGCCCATAACCCACATTGGACTAATGTGGCCTGAGTATATGTTTATAAGTAAGAACGATCATCACCTTACAAGTGAATTTTAGCGCCAACTCAAATTTGAATATGGTATCAGAGCCCGGTTCAAGATCCGAAAAGCCATCTACTATCAGGTATATGCTATAAGGTCACTCAGCATTTACAAGTCAATTTTGTAAGCTTAAGTTAGAGCCACCTTAAATTTTAATAGTTGTTCAAGATAATTTATGGATACATATAACCCTATGTTTTCAATCACGATGCGGAGTAGAATTGCATCCTATACGAAAATCTGAATTTAACTTTTCTAAAAAAATGAAATACCTGGACGGGTTTCCTCGTTGTTAATGGCGGCGTGAAGATTCCGCACGCTTCCTAGACTCGCTACTCCCAAGTATATGCTCTGTTATCTGCTAGTGAAAATGGTCTTCTCTCTGAGAAATCCAACGCTGATATTCTTCTTCTAGTTATTAATGTAAATTCTCATTTTTATTTTCATTTTTTATTTATGAAATTTATATATATTTAATTTTTTAAATGCAAAATTATAATATTTTGTCAAATGCACTTTACATTTTCAACGCACTTTAATATGTAATCTTTTAATTATATCTTCTAATAAATATTTTTAATTTATTATTTTTTACTTAATAATAACATTAATACTAATTTAAATATATCAATAATTAATCAGGATAATTTAATAAAGTCATTATTTTTTCTCTTTTATTTATTATTATTTTTTAATCTGTGTAATATGGGACGGAGAGAATAATAAATAATAATAATAATTTAGGAAGTGATGATTGTAACATTAATTTGAAAATATTATTGTTAATGTATGAATTTAATTTGTATACACAATTTAACACATTTTTTCTGATCCGCATTTCAACAACACATCATTTTCTATAGATTAAAATTGGAAGATAAAAAAATTAGAATAAATATTCTTAAAAATAATTTGAACAAATATTCAATTTATTTTTATCTGTTAAATACACCCCCAAGATTCATAAATAGGATTTCAATGATGCCGGTTCAAGGAGATCTTTTTCTGTCACCCTTTTTAAAATATCTGGCAACCCCTCATTTTTTGATATTTCGAAAATATCATTTAGTTTATTTACTCAAAATTTTAACTTTTTTTTAAAAAAAAATTTACCGTTGAGAAAATTTTGAAAAAAAAGTAAATTTTTGATAACTCATACCATATTTTCGGTTGGCGCACACCGGAATTTCTTTGTATTTTACAAAATTTCTGATATCTATCTATCGGATATTTCTAAATTTATGGTGCAGTTTATCGAAAATTTAAAAAAATCCGATATATTTTAGAAAAAAATTTATACGTACCAGAAATATCTCAAATTTTCGTATAAAAGCAATATCGGAAATTTTATATTTTCGGTATATTTTATTCCAATATAAAGTTATATGTTTAAAAAAAAATAAAAATTAAGTCTCAATATTATCAGAAATTTGAAATTTCCGGTATATATAAAATATCGGAAATTTAAAATTTTCGATTATTTTTTGTACTAAAATCATTCCGGAAATTTTAAATATTCGGTATTTTTTCGGTACCGAATTTTTAGAATTTCCGGTATAAAACATCTGACACGGTAAAAATAGTAAATTTTACAAAATTTTCGATATTTCCATGAAATTTTCGGTATGTATCGAAAATCACTAAATATCCAGTATTTTTCTGAAGATATTTTGGTAAAAACATTATATTTGAAGGGCACCAGGTTTAACTGTGGGTAGCAGCAAAAGTTCTCCGGTCCAAGTAATTCACTTATACGTACCTAAGTAATGTGGATTTCAATATTAGGCCCAAACTTGTGAGAGTTCAGCTTCGAGGATTCAACCTAACACGTTTTAAATTTAACTTGACACCCTCCGTATATTAGATGATTTAACTTAAATATCCTTTAAATAAAAAGTAAATTTGTATAACTAAAATTTATTATTTTGAATTTTGAAGAAATTTACTGGCTATTCACAAAGTAAGTATGTATTTATTTTGTGATTGATAGGTTTTTACCAAATTTTTTTAGCATATTCATTAAAAATTTGGTGTATATACATGCACCGAAATTTTTAAATGGACACAACTATAAAAAATAATTTGTATATACAATTAATTACAAATTTTTGATTAATTAAAACATAATATTATATTTTCTCTCTCCTAATACTTGCATTTGTATTGGATTTTAATTTTAAAAGACTATTGTCGAATTTTTAAATTTTACGACATTTTTAAAAATTGTTGGTAGAAATTTTTAAGTTATACCTATTTTTTAAAAATTTGGTGAATTTTATATCGTTTGATTTTTAAAAAATTCAGTAATTACACATATTCAACTAATATTTGAAGAATCTAATACACTTGATTTTTTAAAAATTCAATTGTATTTGTTTTTCAATTTTTAATTGTTTTTTTGTTAGTAAGGACAAAAGGAAGTGGTGGCAAGTGGCAACATCATAGGGAGGTTGAGCGATAGATATGTTAGAGATGTTGCATATAGCTATGGCAAAGTTAGAGGGAAGATGGAGACTATCATTTATGTAATAGGGACAACGGAGTAGCTTTCACCAGGAGGATCAACGAGACATAGGGATCATGTATTCTTTGTTGTGAAAGAGATATAGTTGGTCTCTCTAGAGGCAACATTTAGGAGACATAAGATGTTGTGATTGAGTTGGTTGTTCAAAGGGGTGATACAAAGGTGCTTGATCAAATGTGACTGATGATAACATTAAAACACACTATAAGTTTGACTCTATTTGCACATATTTTATTAGTTATTTTGCTTATATTTCCGGTGTTATGTTGGCATTTTATCTGTATTTCAGGTGCTTGATCATATGGGAACCATTCACAAAGAAACGAAGCAATTTAGATGAAAAATGGAGAAAAATTAGTAGTTTGCACTCAAGACGACCAGCATGGCGTTCTCCATAGAGGTAGCCATGGGATACGAGACATGTCGCATGCTTCAACGATCACAAAGAACATGTCATGCTAGTTTTGTGAAGGTGGCATTATCCACAAGAGAATGTGGATTGGCGTTCGTCATCCTTTGTTTTATGCAGTAGTTACAAAAGTGGGTTTTACTTGGTCTTGCACTTCCTCCATTCCTTCCTAATGCATCTTTATCTAAGTTCCTGCATAAAAAGAGAAAATTAGATGACCATGAAACTAGGGAAATCATTGGTGTTAAGAGGAGAATGTTAACCTTTGAGATGGTGGATGAAAGAAATAAATCCAAACCTGCGAAGCTGATACTCAGGATAGAGCTAGAACCACCCCCCACAAGTTTGGAAGTATGAACCACCCTATAGAATGAAGAAAATAAAAGGTGAATGATATGAGATATAGCTTGATAAGTGGCCATGGAAACCAAATATTATTAAAATTTTGACCAAGTAATCACGCTCAAAAGAACAACCATAAGCACTTACTGTCGAGCTCATGACATTAAACAAAGCGTTGTGTGGGAGGAAACCCACAATCTCTTTACTTTATTTTTGTTTTACGGTGATTAATTTATTTATTTTTCTCTTTACTTAAACATGACTAACTTCTGTGTTGTTTAAAGTTCAGGCTTCATGGCTCTTAATCACATATTCCTACTAACCATATTTTCAGGATGTACAACTTTGGTAACATGCACATTCAGTTCAGGGATGATGTTAAGAGAAAATGTTATGTGGTCCTATCTAAAATACCTATGCTACCTTTTAACCCTCTCAGATAGGACCATAATAGTTTCTTCTAACGTAAATTTGCAAAGGCGTAACATTGACTATGAGCTCAATTTCATGCGCTTGTAGATAGCTATACTTCACGAGGAAGTTATTGACTATAAGCAACCTCATCGAACACACGAAACGCCTATGATCCTCAATGGACGCCACACCACGTCCGTCGGTGTCAATTTATCGAGGACAGCGCAATGCATCCACCTTCAACGCTTTGCTTGTATGCCCATCTTCATCGCTCTCATTCCAACGCCTCACTTGGACTACTCTTCCAATTCCGTGAAAATACTCATGGATCCAGCACTATGTCAATAAAAATTATAAATAACATTTTAGTAATATTTTTTACGTTACTAAACAATTAATAATAATTAAAAATTATCTAAACAATTAATAATAACATAAATAATAAATGAATTACCTGAAGAAGAGTCGGATAACCAGCAAGTTGTTTGGTGCCAAACATACATGCATCTCCAAATGAATCATAAAGTTTCACCAATGCAGCTGCCCCCCAATTGTATCTTCCAGCACCCTCCAAGTCCGCAAAAAGAGATATATATTTTGCTTCGACAAGCGTAAACGTCTTGTCGGCAAAAATGGTGCAACTTACTAACATCATCAAGTAAGCCCTGCTCGCATATGCCCAATTATTAAGAGCTCTATAGGCAACAAAGGTATCATACAACCATTCCAATTTATAGTAGACACCTGCCACGAACTTGAGTCACGGCTTCTCTACGTGACACTCCTAAATATGTCACAGCAAGCTCAGCAGCAGCATCTTTAGTGACATGCTGGGGAGTCTAGAAAATACCTCTAATAGGAAGGTGAAGAATACAAGATACGTCATCGAGAGTAATCGTCATCTCACCAAATGGCATGTGAAATGACGATGTCTCAGAATGCCACCTCTCTACAATGTTGATTAAATTCGGTCTACCTTTGTCATACTAGATCTTTGCAAATGTTCAAGACCCGAATTTGTCACCAACCTTTCCATCTCTAGGGAGTAGGGAACACATTCTTTGAGTTTTTGGCCGTAAAGACATTTTAATTGTTTTTTAGGTCCTCTTTCCTGAAAAAAAATGTTGAAAAAAACGTAACATATTAATAAACTATGACAAAAATTAAGTTAATTCATTTCACATTAAATTTTCATTTACTTACCTTTCAATACCACAAATGTCGAGCACAGTGCTGCTCGTATCTAACTAATAGAGATAAATCTGAATGTCCACCCGAGAATCCCCTAGGCACCTTCGGAGGATGTGACCCGGATCCAGATCCACTGTCGTTTCTACGAGGGAGTCGTCCGTCAGGACCTAATCTTCGAGGCATTCTGAAAAAAATAATAACATAAAAATATTAAATTAAAAAAAAAAAAACCAAACCGGAACACTTGGGGAGAGTGTTTCGGAATGAATTTCGGAACACTTTTAGAAAGTGTTCCAGAATGCAATATCCCAAACCGGAACACTTTTGTAAACTGTTCCGGTACATCATTGCAAACCGGAACACTTTCTAAAAGTGTTCCGAAAAAATGACAACAAATAATTAAAACCGGAGCACTTTCTAAAAGTGTTCCGGTTCATAAATATTTCTGAAACACTTACTTGATCTGTTTCGGTTTGTATTTTGTCTTAAGACTTTAGCTAAGCGTCTAATGCAATGGATTCAGAGAGATTTCGGAACACTTTGAAACGAGATGTGAAAAATGATTGTTTTTTTTAAATCTTATACTATTTATATGAGGGTATTTTAGTCAAAAAAATATTGTAGTGGGGGTACAGGTTTAAAAGTGGGAGTACAAAGTGAAATTTTCGGATAAAGAATATTAAATTTTGAGATTTTATACTGAAACCCCTAAAACAGCCTTACTAAAAAGTAGCAAACGAGAAAAATCAGATAGTGCAATTAAAAAATCCGATAAGTTTTTCTAAAAATCTAGTAAAATTTGGAGTTTTTTGGATTTTTGAAAACACAGATAATTCATTTTTTAGGCAAAAGAAATAAAATTTATTTTACTATTTTACTAAAAATCAAGAATATTCATAGTTTTTTTAAAATTCGGTAGTGTATCTTAAAAATTATGATAAAAGCTCATAGTTTTCTTTTTTAATTGATAGTGCATTTTGAAAAATTCAATAACATATTTTGAAAAATCTGATAATTTTTTTTGGAAAAAAAGTCAAACTTTTAGTAAAGTTCGATGTTGTATTTGAAAATTCCCATAATTTTTGAAAATTTTGTTAAAAATTCATCGATCTCCTAAGGATCCAATAAAACTTCATGAAATTCTTTAAAAATTCCGATAAAAACTCCAAAAAAAATTTAAATTCAGAAAGTATTTTTTAAAAACGTAAAAAATTTATAAAGAATAGAGTTAAATAAGTTTGTAGTCCTCCTAAAGCTCTTATATTTCACTTTTAGTCCTTTAAAAAATTTCCTTCAAAGAATGATACTCCTAAAAAATTTCATTCGCTAATTGCGTCATTAATTCAACCGATAAGTTATCAACCGTTACTAAATCCGTTGCTTATTATGTTGCTAATTTTTAAAAATCGTCGCTAAATTGCAAGCGGGAGCAAAAAGTTTAAGAGGACCATTCGTTGAAGAAATTTTTTAATGGATTAAAAATAAAATATGAGATATTTACGAGGTTCACAAGCATATTTGTTTCAAAAATATTCTAATCGTGAAAGTGTGATGGTGGTAGGACAAAATCTCTAAATTTTATAGATTATGCAACAATTGAAGTGAAATAGATATAAAATTTGACATTTTTGTAACTCAACCCTACAATGGTATTTTTTATAAATTACAAATCTTATAAATTACATCTTTTGCATAAAATAAATAAATGAGAACTACTACTCAAGTATATATATATATTGAAGACAAGACTTTTTTTTTAATTAACATTTTGTAATTTTTCACAAAACATATTAAAATTTTAAACATGCTCCCTCTAATATGGTCATCCCACCTATTTTTTTTACAAACTCACAATATGAACATTAACAAGATATTTTTGTAATTTGTAAATATGGTCATCCCACCTATTTTTTTACAAACTCACAATATGAACATTAACAAGATATTTTTGTAATTTGTAATTTTTAGGGGTGCAAACTCATAATGTGAACATTAACAAGATATTTTTGTAATTTATAATTTTTAGGGGTGCAAACTCACAATTTGAATATGAACATTAACAAGATATTTTTGTAATTTGTAATTTTTAGGGGTGCAAACTCATAATGTGAACATTAACAAGATATTTTTGTAATTTATAATTTTTAGGGGTGCAAACTCACAATTTGAATATTAATAAAATATTTTTGCAATTTGTAACTTTTAG
Organism: Vicia sativa; assembly: GCA_021764765.1. Taxonomy (NCBI): domain Eukaryota; kingdom Viridiplantae; phylum Streptophyta; class Magnoliopsida; order Fabales; family Fabaceae; genus Vicia; species Vicia sativa. The sequence continues at coordinate 225,264,212 of CM038792.1, forward strand.
AGATGCAAGGCTCACATGTCCGCCCCACTCTCATTTTCGCAAAGCAGAACAAAATTTTAAATCTACATCCTCAAATATGTATGTTCTATCCCATTTTTATAAAGCATGCTTAAACGTGGTACATTTTGCCATCCTTAATTGAACTCATTCAACTCGGTGTATTGGTTTTAATGCAAACTTGCAACAATATTTGAGTTCACGTTTTCTGTTTAGTGATTATGACAATGCTAGGACTTCTGAGGTTGAGACTCAATACATCCTTTGCAAAAAATGTTTTCTATTATAACTTCTCGATCCGCCCCTATTAGCCAACAGAAGGATCATTTCAGTAGTCTATTTTGGAGCAGATTGAAAAATCATCTTCTATTACACCGATTAGGTTTATGCCATGCAATGAAGTTGAAACTAGGAACAACTAGGAAGTTGAGACTTCAAACAAAAATAACCATGCTTGACAATCAATAGATAATGCTTGTATCTATAGATAATGTTCAATTCTATTTTTTGTTCTTCCAAAATATGTTTTAGTAATATTAGTATACGCTTCTAACCATAAAATTATGTCATTCATTTCAAGTTCACAATAGAAGTCATTAGTTAAATGCTAACAAGGATGGACCTAATCGATTAAAACATCATCAAGAACCGGTTACATAGTAATTTACGTGCTCTTCCAAGAGCTAAATTCAAAAGGTAGCTAAGAGCCGAATCAATGACGATAATGCAACAAGAAGAAATGCCACAATAACAAGAGTCGTTGTCATTCCTCACCGCCCAAGGATTCATATGATAAATAAGTTAATCAACACATTATGATTTGTAATCGAAAAATAACAATAAACTAATGAGTGACATACCAGACATTAAAGCTTGGCCACTCTATATACTTCAGGCTAGGTTGCTCGATTAAAAACACAAATAAAGATTTTAAACCCCCGAAAAAACAGCTTCTATATGTTAATATGATTCTATTTTTCATTAAATTCAATAAAAGCATTAGTCGAACTTTAACGACAATCATTGATGCCTCTCAAGAGTAAGTTCACAATCCTTCTCACAATTGTTTTTGTGTGCCTCAAACCGAAATCGTCCGCTTTTTGTTTTTCATGCCATCAATCGTCGTTAGAGTTACAAGACCAAATCATTTTGTATATTTTTGTATCATGTTCAATAAATCGAGATTAGGATTTTAACCAAACTCGCACTTTGTGGATAAATAGAAGTTTCGCAAATACCATAAGGATTCTTTGATGAATGTTAGCAAAACGGGTTCCTCGGGCGGATCATCATAGCTCATATACGCTGGTCATTTCTTGAGGCGACGTCACAAACTTGGTGCTAAAATTGTTTGAATATTTTTGTTTCATGTTGGCTTTACAAATCACAATACAAAGCGTGTAATTGGAAGTGATAAATAACCACTACAAACACATTCACAAATCCATATACCGGCGGGAAAATACAGAGATGAGAAAATAATTACCATTTGTGGTGTAAGAGAACCATTTTCGTGGTAATGACCAATTCTTGCTGGAAACTTTGATTGCAGAAAAGGAGTACCTTGATGAAGGAAACCTACAATATGTGAATAAAATGCAGTTAAACAGGAACCAAAATTAGCACTCATGAGTAGAACAAACCAATATAGTTACAAAAGAAAACCTGAATAGCTTGTTGGCAATAGAGAAAGAATCATCATTTGAGATTCAAATCTTTGCTAGTTGATCATAACCAATCCAAACCTGCAAAAGTTTATGCATACATCATCAATTTGTTTCAAAATGAAAAACCTTTTCTTTTTATGTTTTTTTCTTAAGATACTCAAGAACATGACATGCGTGGTTATAAATTGTGGTTGTGACAACGCAGAGAAACTATATATTTAAGTCAAATGCAAGCAACTCAGTGGCAACCGCAATTTAGAACTACATTTTGGCAGAGAAGAAGCCATAGGATATACAAACTATAAACATATCAGAAAAGAAGGAACAAAACAAACTTGAATCAATTGAAAGCTCGTGAGATTGATTCTCATCATTCAAAGTGTCTTACACCCTAAACATATATCTTTAGAAGAAATGAAAAATGTTTTACGATTATGTTGCAATGACACTTTTCAATATATCAAAAAAGTCTCACATCGGTTTGGATCAGAACTGTCTTTGAGGATATGCAAGGTGAGCATACATGGCATCTAAATAATTAAATTAACCATACACAATAACATAAAATTCAAGTAACAAGTAAGTTTTTCTTTTATCTTCATTTTATTAACAACACAAAACAAAACAGAAACAATTCCAAACATTCAGTATGTTCACATCAACAGTCAGAATTTTACCGAATTATGATGGAGTGTCGAAGCTAGTGGCCTTGTTGAGATGAATCTGACGGAAGGAAACGGTCGAGTAACGGTGGGTTTTGCGGATTGTATGGAGGTATGGAAGGTGAAGGGAATCGCGGAGGGAGCTATGTTAAGGGAATTGGTTTGGAGAAAGCCATGGAATGGTGTCACAAGGAAGAAAGCAAAAATTGTGTTTTTGGATCTGGTACTTTCTTTAGCGCCTCCTCCCATTCTATCGTCATATCCTCTTCCCTTATATTCTTATATCTCTCCGTCTCACAGTAAATATATAAATATATTCTTTTAATCCTTATATCTCTTTCTTCCACAATAAGTTCCTCTTTTAAGATTTTTACAATTTTTTAAGATAATGATTAATTATGTTAGTTTTTATAATAAAATCAATTTTATTTATTAAAATAGCCTTATTAATAATAAGTAGTTGAGTAGTTATATCACTTATATGAATTAAGATAGAATAAATAAAGAATAAATTAATGTAAATAAACATTAATAAATAAATAAATATCACACTGAAATTTTAAAACAACAAATAATTTGAGATAAATAAATATAATTGTGAGAGGGAGGAAGTAACTACAAACACAACCTTATCCAATAGCATTAGGTATTAAGAAAATACCAAAGAATTCCTTTGTAAGATATTTTAGGATATAGTAATATTTACATATTATACTAACATCAATAAAAAAAGAAATAAATTAGAACAAATATTAACTCTAAATTAATTAAAAAAATAAAAATAAAATAAATGATATATATATATATATAAATTATTTTTATTTAAATAAAAAATAAAAATAGAATAATACTTAGATATTAATTGTAAAAAGAAATAAAATGGAGTGAAGTTTTTAAATTGAAAATGCGTGTAAAATGCAACAATGCGAATGAAAATATTTATGTTTTTGATATAAACAAATGCGAATGAAGAAAAAATCGGGGCAAATTTGGGATACAACAGACGCCCATCCTTTTTGACGTCGATGCCTTATTGGCCTTCAATCCACTAGGAAGATCTTCAACCTTACCCATATGACTAGAACTAAACCAAACTTTTCTTTTACCCATGCAAGCTATAGTAACTTCATCGAAGATCATCATACGAATTATCATGACGAAGTATCTGACCATGAGCATATTAGTTTCCTCACTTATTGGCTACCCCATTCTATCTTTTGTTCTAGCTGTTTGCAGGTAGCCAAGAAGTTCATACCTATGCCCACTCAAATCCATGAGAAGAGAGACATCTTTGAATGGACTGATTTTAGGCTCCTTACATAAAACTCCCTGATCTTTGCATTTGGCCTATAATTCATAACTGCTTCAAAACTAGCACTACAACAAATAATGTTTTTTGTGACGAAGATTACACCTCGAACAATGAAAAAAATGAGGGTGTAGGTCCTAAGAGCGTTATGTTGTATTATTTTTTTTTAAAATAAAAAATATTAGACCTTGGTTATTTATTATAACCGAGGTAAGTTATGCTTAAGGGAGCTCGCTTCCACGCCCAGTTGCTGCATTTATTTTATTTTTCAATTGATAGTAAGCATTTCTCACTTGGTGCCTTTCAAATTTCCATTTTTATTTTTTTATATTTGTTCCATTAGTATTACCTCAGCTACAGGATCCAACTGAGACGTAATATATTTTGCATTAACATTTTCATAATACTAATTTTAAAATATTATTTTAATACTTTATTTGATAAATTTTTACCTCTTCGATTTTCTTAAATATCTGACGTGATATATCTTTTAAATGGATTCCTAGAATATGGCGCTATGAATTTATTTTTTATAATTTTATATTTTTAATAACACCACCACGTTAGTTTTTGTGTAAAACCGATATGACACTTATTTTACATGACATACTTCATAGTACTATCTAGCTAATTTCTCACTTTTTGTTTATTCTCTATTTTTAGGATTGGCTTTATGTTTGGTTTAACTAATACACTAGCAATAGGTTAAATAGGATTTATAACATGTAAGGAGAAAGTAGGTTGAAGTTCTATTTAATGAAGAAACATGTTGTGTTGAAATGTTTCAACATCTGGAACAACATGTCGAAGAAGATGTCACGACATCGTGTTTGAGCTGACAAATTGGATTATGTTATGTCTTTAACATAAACAGAATATTCCTAAGATACTATGAATTCTATGTGGCACTATAATCAAGGAGAATGTTTAGGAAACTAAATGTTGAAGAAAGATTTATAGGAGACTCTTTTCATATTTGTAACAACTTAATTGTTGTTACTTGAAGTCCTAACTTTATGGAGAATATCTTGGAGCAGTTTTAGCAAGTTGTTTGTTATGATTTGAAGGCTCAAATCCAGTTATTTAATAGATTACAAATAGAAGCTTTGTAACCTAAGTTTTAGTACCATCAGAATTTAGTAATGATGTAGTTTTTAGGGCTGAGTTTGTAACAACTCTCTAAGAGAGTTGGTTTGTAAGTGAACCACTAGATTGTGGGATGGTCACTAATTTGTACCTCGAAGCCCGTTGGCAAGAAGATTAATTTACTCACTCATAAGCTGTGAAACAATGAGTGCAGTTGTGTCCTTGGAAGAAGCTATGAAGTAATTCCAAGTTTATTTGAGTCACTAGTTTGACTATTTTCTGTTTGAAGTGAGGTATCTTCAAACTGTTTTGTGTTGTAGAAGCCAAGTCGTTGATGCATGTGCTAGGATGTGACTGCTAGACATCACTGAGGTGATTTGAAATGAGCAGAGGTTCTCATATATAAGGAAGGTAACTTAGGTAGAAGGTGTAATGCCCCAAATATAATTAATTAGTTAATTAAAATATTGAAGGATTTAATTATTGGATTTGGACAAAGTTGAAAATTATTAGATTTTGTCGGTACTATTTTAATAAGCGTATTTGGATTATTAAGTTTAAGCCGGATTATGTAGAGGATTTAATTAGAAGGGTAATATTAAGAAAAATATTATTTATTCATTGGAATAAATAGGAATTATTTTATTGGGTTAAGTTGTGTAAGTTGTAGCATTAAAGGAGGTGTAGTATTGAGCCCAAAATAATATTGAGAATAATAGGATTATTATTATTATTATTATTATTATTATTATTATTATTATTAAGTATTATTATAAATTAAGTGGGATAAGAATTAGGTTTTGGTGGAGAGAAAGAAGCAGTACGTGAAAAGAGGAAGCAAAAGAAAAGAAAGAACACCACGTAGCAGTAGAGAGGAATTGGTGAAAAACAAGGGTTTGCTAGCAGTGAGGAAAGAGGCTCAATTGCAGTCCGTTAGTTGCCAGTTTTCCGATCAATTTTTCGAGCTCTCTTCAATCCAAAGGTAAGGGGTGGGGTTCGACTTATATAATCAATTGAATGATGATTTTTATGTGGGATTTAGGGTTGTATAATCTTGCTGTGAATTTTATGTTTTGTAATGAATTTGATGATGCTAAGAATATTGTGGTATATTGATCGACCTGTGTTGAATTTGTGCTGTCTGTGGTTAATATTGTTGGCACTTGTTGATGATTATGTGTGTGTTATGTTGATTTTTCTGAAAAATAAGTTGATTATGGGTTGAAGTGTAAGAATACGTAGTGCTGGAAAAATAAGGAAAACGATGAAGGAGATGAAGTTGTAAGGGGACGACATGGTTTAGGTAGTTGTTTTGACATTACTTCTAGGAACCTTTTAAGTATGATGAATACATGTGCTAGTAGTATAATTGGGATCACATAATAATTATGATAGTGAATTTAACATGTAGTCTGTAGCAAACAAATAGTCATAACAGAATAAAATAGTAGAACGAGTAATATTAGTAGCATACTAGTTTTGTTGAGAATAATTGATGTTTAGAACTTCTAAGGTTCAGCAGAAGTTGAGATGGTCAGAAGTAGAAGCGATGGTCAGAGAAGTTCTGATAGTCAGAAGTAGAAGCGATGGTCAAAAGTTCTAATGGTCAGAAGTAGAAGCGATGGTCAGAAGTTCTGATGGTCAGAAGTAGAAGTGATCAGTTAGAAGTTATGATGGTCAGAAGTAGAAGTGATGGTGCAAAAGTTCTGATGGTGCAGAAGTTCTGATGGTGCAGATGTTCTGATGGTGCAGAAGTTCTGATGGTGCAGAAGTTCTTGATGGTCAAAAGCAGAAACTTATGATATTGCCTCCAGAAGGATTCAGTATAACAGAATAATTTTAATAATGCAGTAAGCAGAAAACAGTTCCAATTTAGTCGGTTAGCCAAAATTAAACGGTAAAATTAGTTGTCAGGAATTACTCGAAATTGGCCGAGGTAGTTCGTATATGTTTGTAGGTAATTGGGATTGGTTTGTTTTTGTGAGTTTTGTTGAGTACGTTTTCTCGTGATTTTTATTTGTGAATTATTAGCTATTTGTATGTTCCATTTGTTGTTGTTGTTGTTTTATGAAAAGTTGAAGGATGTTCCAGTGATGATGTTTACCTCTATTTATTGGTAAAGAATTTGGTGATATAGGCTTATGCCTGGCAACGTGAATGTGTTGTTTATGTTGTGTGACGTGCATTATTGATTTGCATATATTGCATATTTTAGCGACGACTTGGATTGGAAAAATTAGCGACGAAGGCTTATGCCTTGTTTGATGTCTCTATTAATTGGCAGTTGGCGACGGGGGATGAAGCTCTATTGGTACCACATGCATGTGCATTTTTTAGAGTCGCATTATAAATGAATTCGTTGTTGGTGATGTTGTTGTGATAATGTTGGCGACTTAATGTGATTTTATGCTAACATTGTGTTGTGACATGTACTGTTGGGAAGCTGCGAAAATAGTAATTATAACTGTTATTATAATTGTTGTTATTTACTATGTTGTTTTGTTGATTGTTATGTTGTAGTTGGTTGAAGCGGTGAATATTGTATGATTCTAGATCTAATATATTAGTTATCATACTTTTGCTTATATTTTTCGATATCTCACCCTTTCTATTTGTTCGTCGTTGCCTTTATACTGGTAACGTGTAGGTATCTAAGAATGAAGAATTAGTTGTCGTTAGTTCAAGTTGGTGTCAATTGCTCTGATACGTAGCACTCGGAGGGACGTTTAGTCTATGTTGTTTATATTGTTGATTTGTTGTTGTTGTTGTTAGTAATTGTTGAATCTTAAGTGATGTTGTGAAATAAAAGTTGTTCAGTGTTTTAGAAGTTGACATGATGTTTCTAGTTATGTTGAGTGAATAAATATGATCATTTATTTTAAGTTGTATGACTCATGAATTTCCGCTGCGTATTAAATAAAATATTGTTTTGTGTTCAAAGATGATGTAAGTTATTCTATGACCCTCTGATTACTGAAAGTGTTATGTATCTATTATAATAAGTTTTATGTTTGTGTTGTTAATGATGAAATGTGACATCCCATGTGTTGTTTGAAATTTTAAAATACTCTGATTTTCGATATATTTTCCGGGTAGAATTTGGGGTGTTACATAAGGGATATTGGGTATGGTTTAAGTGAGGAGTGTAAACATGGAGGTTTAACTCTGAATTAAGACTACTGATAATGGACATCATTCTTGTCTTGGTATTCCCCTAGATGTAGGTTGGTTGGAACCGAACTGGGTGAACAATTCTCTGTGTTCTTTTGTTTTCTGCATTGTTAATTTTATACCTACCTTGTCTGTTTTATAATGTCAGATCAGATGTCATGACATCCTGAGTCTACTGTCACCAGAATTTCAATTGGTATCAAAAAAAGGCATCTTGTCTGTTTTTGGAGGAGATTCATGGGGGATACTTTTTGGCTGTGTACAAAGTAGATGATTGTTTGAACAAGTAGTGTTCATATTATATGGCCCCTTGAAGTGGAGGATGGACCTATTTGTGGAGAACTAGACCAACCTGACCAGAATTGTTGTACCTTCTTGAAGGGAGAAGATAATGAAACTGGAACAAGCGAGGTAAAGGTATTGGCGTGTCATGGTATTGGTATAGGTATTGGCTACACCTGGCTCCTTTCTCGAGCTTCAAGCAATTGGCGCACCACCTAACATAAACACATATCTTGTTGTAGATTTTCGATCATCAACATCACTACACCAGCTCGAATCTGTGTAGCCCACTAACTTGCATTCTTTTCCTTTATCAACTGCAAGACAAAATGCCATAGTCGATAGTTCCTTTCAAATACCTCAATATTCTCTTTGCTGCTGCTAGGTGAGATACCTTTGGCTTCTGCGTGAATCTACTTACCATACCAACATTGTATGCTAATTCAGGCCTAGTATTACAAAGGTGTCTTAAGGACCCAATAATTCTTCTATATTGGGTTGGGTCGAAATCTTCCTCTTCAGGGTCTTTCGACAGTTGCAGTCTTGGTTTTGTAGGTGTCGAAGTTGAATTGCATTCTTCCATCTTAAATCTCTTCATAATTTCTCTTGTATACCTTCTTTGATGTATCATTAAACCTTTACTAGTCTTGTAGAATTCGATGCCAAGCAAATATGAAATGTCACCCAGATCAGACATTTTGAGTTCCCTGCTGAGATCTTATTTGAAGTCTTCGATCTCCTTCTTACAACTACCTATGATTAACAAGTCCTCGACATAGAGACATAGTATAAGCAATTTACTATTGCTTCTTCTTACATATACTCCATGTTCAGTTATGCACTTCACAAATTCCTTCTCCCTTAGAAAGCTATCAATCTTCTTATTCCAAGATCTTGGAGCTTACTTCAATCCATACAGAGATTTATGAAGCATGTACACCTTCCTCTCTTCGTTATGTTTCACAAACTCAATTGGTTGTTTAACATAGACTTCTTCGTCTAAGGTTCCATTCAGGATTGCACACTTTACGTCCATCTGACATATATGGCAACTGTTTATTTCTGCTGCACCGACAACCAACCTGATTGCTTCTATCCTAGCCACAGGTGCAAAAACCTCATCGAAGTCGATTCCTTCTTTCTAGAGAAATCCTTTTGCCACTAGCCTTGCTTTGTGTCGAGTTACTTCCCCTTTAGGATTCATATTCAGTTTGTATACCCACTTGACATCAATTTCCTTTTTGCCTTGAGGAAATTCGACAAGTGACTAGGTGTTGTTGTCTTCGATGGATTTCACTTCTTCGTTCATTTCTTTCACCCATTTTGAATCCTTCAATGCTTCAGCTGCATTAACAGGCTCAACATTTGCATAAAAAGCATAATGTATCAGCTCACCTTCGTCATCAACCACATCATCTGATGTAACCACACAATCTTGCAACCTTGCATGCATGTGTCTTGCTCTTTGAGGTCAGCTTGTGCTTGGTTGATCTATAACTACTAGTTCCTCTTGTCAAACTTCTCTTTCGACTTGAGTCTCTGATTCTTCAAGTAAAATTCTAATTGAATCTTTCTTGACATTTCAACTCCAGTCTCACTCTTTAAGCTCATCTATGATCACGTCCCTGCTGATCCCAATCTACTTGTTCACTGGGTCGAACAACTTGTAACCTCCTATCGAATGATATCCTACTAGAATAATTTGACTCGACTTGTCATCAAGTTTTATTCTCAACTGATCTGGCACATGTCTATGTGCAATAGATCTAAATACCTTCAGATGACTCAAGCTAGGCTTTACACCAGACCAACATTCTTCTTGAGTAATTCCTTCCATCTTCTTTGTCGGATATCTGTTCAAAATATATGTTGTAGTTAACACAACTTCACCCCAAAAATCTTTAGGTAAATTCTTGCCTTTCAACATACTTTGAACCATATTCATGATGGTTCAGTTCTTCATTTCTGCAGTCCCATTCTGCTTTGGATTGTAGGGTGGCACCACCTCATGCACAATCCCTTATTTTTCACAATTCATGTCGAAATCTTTCGACACATACTCTCCACCACCATCAATTCTCAAAATTTTGAGCTTTCGACCACTTTGTCTTTCGACCATAGACTTAAACTTGGAAAATACCTCGATCACTTCACTTTTCTTCTTGATCAGGTAAGTACACAATTTTTGACTGAAATCATCTATGAACGTGACAAAGTATTTATTACCTCCAAGAAAATCCACCTGGATTGGTCCACATACATCAGAGTATATGATTTCGAGAACAACCTTCGACTTGCTTTCTACATCCTTATTGAAGTTATTCTTGTGTTGCTTTGCTTTTCTCACACACTTTATTTGGAATGTCGATTTCTGGCAATCCTAAAACCATATTATTTCTCTTCAAATCTCTGATGTCTTTGAAGTTAAGATGGCCTAGTCGGTAGTTCCATACCCATTAGTCTCTGCTTGCTGCAGTCCAAAGGCACTTGTTCTCCATCACATTGAGTTCAACCTTGAAGGTTATATTTTGGGACATAGGAGCCTTCAAGATTAACCTTCCATTCGCGTCGACGACTCTCATCATCTTGTCTTCGACAGTCAGCTTGTAATTCTTTTCGACCAACTAGCCTATACTTAGCAAGTTGCACTTCATGCCTAGAATGTATAGTACGTTTGAAACTACTGCTCTTTTTCCATCTTTCCTCATGATCATAACATCTCCAATACCTTCAACTGCTAGAGTATTGTCATTTGCAAATTTCACCATGTTCTTCATGAGGGCTTTATATTAACAAACCAATCTTTCCTTCCATACATATATGATGAGCATCCTGAATCCAAGTACCATTGATCCTTGAATTTTTCTTCATATCTTGTTGTGACCATCAACTTCATCTCTTCTTCTTCACACTTAGAAAACTTTGCATCACTTTCTTTTGGCTTTCGCTTCTCTGGACAATCACTTGAATAGTGACCGTACTTTTGACAATTATAACATTGAATATGACTCTTGTCAAGTTTTCGACCACCACATCTTCCTCTATTTGCAACATCACCTCTTTGGTTTCCATGGTATGGTCTTCTCTGATTCGACACATTTCCTTTGTTATGTGTTTCCTCTTCCAGTTGAATTGTTGTAGCCACCTCTGCCTTTGTCGAACCACTTTCCTCTTCCTTTGGTTTCTTTTGCTGAATTTTCCTGCAAAGATACATCTCTCTTTGTCTTACTTGCATCTCTTTCATTCATTCTCTGTTCCTGAGATTCAAGCGTCCCTTGAAGCTCTTCCTTTTTCAATTTCGAAAAATCTTTCCCTTCTTCGATAGCCATCACTACGTGGTCGAACTTGGGAGCCAAAGATCTCAAAATCTTTGAAACAACAACTTTTGTTGTTAATGTTTCTCCACATATCTTGATTTGATTCACTAGTTTTGTAACTCTAGTGAAGAAGTTAGATATGCTTTCATTGTCTTCCATCTGAAGCAATTCATACGTTCTCTTGTGAGTTTTTAATCTCACCTCTTTCACTTTTTCTGCGCTTCCAAAAGATTTCTCAAGAATATCCCAATATTCTTTTGCAGATTCTGTATCACTGACATTTTCGAAGTTGTCTGGAATCAGACATTGATGAATTATAAAGAGGGCTTTATAACTCTTCTTCTCTGATTTTGTGTGTTCTTTCTTTTCTTCTTCTGAAGCGTCTTATTCAAGCTCTTTTACTCCATCCTTTACAAGATCCCACAGACCTTGACAACGCAATAAAACCTTCATCTGCTTGCACCAATTCTCATAGTTATCTACATTCGGAATTGGAAGACTTGCTAGATAATTCACATTCCCATAGCTCACTACCATCATGAATTCTTCTTCTACGATCGTTCTTGATCGTTCTTGACTGTTCTTCCCTTGAATCGAAGTCGGAGCTCTTGATACCAGATGTTGGAAATCCACCAAATACCTATGATGAATTTCTACCAATCTTGATGAACAAGATTGATATCACCACACACAATGACAATGAGCAATTAAAGTAAGAAAGAAGAAGAAGGAAATATTTTTTGCAGAGTTTTTTCTCTGCCCACAAACTGTGGAGAATTTCTTATTCACTTGCAACTGCAAATTTTGTGAATACAACTTTAATTACAAAATTAGGGGGTACTCCCTCTATTTATAGATTTAGGTTAGCTTGCTCCCTAAGCCAAGGCCCAAAACTATAAAAGCCCAAAATATATATTTGGACAAAATCAAATCTATTATATTCTAGATCTAAATAAAAACTAAATCTAAATCTAAAACAAATCAAATCTGTGTGCAGCCTGCTTCGACACACAAGCTCTTGGACTGGGTCAGTTTCCTTGAGCAACCTGCTTCGATCCACCTCTGACCCTTCGACACACATGAATTACTTTCAACAATGAAGTGTATTTTTGAAAATTATTAAACAGATGCAGAAACGAAAAAGATGTAGAAATAAAGATAAATTACATCAATAATTGTTATGACAGATATAAAAAATGAAACATTACATAGATAACCATTAAGATAAATCGAATAATACATTTCATCATTGAGTATGATGTTTCAACATCTTTGGAATATCTTAGATCGATCTCGCCATCTTCGCATCCAACTCAATTAGACCTTTCGTTTGGTAACAATGAAATGTACTCCACATAACTGTTAAATCTTCATTAGTCTTCATCTCAAACTCAATGAATTGTATCTTTACATTATTGTCGATGGAGGATGAACAATAATAGAGTTTAACAACTCTTCGATTGTCTGGGTACAAATTGTTTAGTTCTGATTTTAGATCGACAAGAAGGGTGGTCTCTGAGAACCTAAATTAAAGAGAAGGCTTCTGTCCATTGAAGTAGACAAAAGCGAGATATGCATACTAAGGGCCTGTTTGAAAGGCTTTTCAAAAAATCTATTTTAACTTTTGAAAATTTAAAAATTTGTTTGATTAAAATATTTTGCAAATGTGTTCTTAAAAATTCTTCTTTATTTTTTCAGTTTTTAAAAGTAAAAAACTGAAATAGTTAATTGTGTTTTCATTTTTAATTTTCAGTTTTTAAAAACTAAAAAACAAAAATCATTTCAAACATTTAATATGTTATCTTGTTTGTTTTGATAAACAAATTTAGTGGGACTCATATTTATACAAGTTTTAGATTAATATGGACCTTAGAAACTCAATCATGTCTTAGGGGATATTCAGAGATGTGCTTCCGAATACACTGTGCTTCTTTAGTAAGATTAAGTTGAGTTCGAAAATTCATTTTTTAAATAAATATTTGTTTATTTATTGCAATATAAGATGGTTTGGATGTACAAATATGGATTCACTAGTTATTGTTCGCACAAAACCTATTTTAAAAACAAAATTTGTTATAATACACATCAATATTGAAAATTTTGGAAAACATATACATACATGAAAATCTATGAAGTTGTATGCATTTGACATAGTTAATAACATGTCTAACAACCTAATTAAATTTTCATTATACATTTATTTATTTATTTATTTTTAGTTTTTGTCAATTTGGTGAATTGTTGCATCTTTTCCATAAAATGATTTGGCTAATTTTCAGCTTCTTTTGTTGAATGAGATGTCCACTCCGGTGATGTCAGTGGTATAAGACATCTCTGTTTCAAATAAACTTGAACAAAATACAATGATTTAGAAATCCACCTAATACACATAATTTGGTCAGTTGAATTTTGAGGCGGAAGCACTCCGCAATGTAAAAAATCTTTTCGAGAATCTGTATCTTGTCAGATTAATACACACTGTATTATATGCACTTGTTATAAGCTGACCTATTTCAGGAAACCACATCCATTTTTTCTCCGGTGACTGACCTCAAACATATGGAATAAGAGATTCATGAATTGCATTAAAATATTCTTTTTCCCATATAGTGTTGTGCATGTTTTTTTATGCGTCTTCAAATCTTTTATAAGTTGTTGGTAGGAAAATGTATGATTCTCCTCTTCTTTACCAAGCAAAACAGAAACAACTGGATAATTGCAATCATTGTCATCCTTAACATTACCAATCCACTTAATGTATTTGTGCATAAAAAGCATGATATTTTGGATGTATTTCATTTTTTGTAAAGATGGTGTAGGAGATGATTTGCTAATAAGGAATCTATGAAAACACTTTTTTTGTTGAGGTTTTGAAGTTGAAGAATCTGAAAAATGTGTGTCAACATGTTAAAAATAGGAAGGAGATCGTGTCGTTGAGCTCTCACTCAGTATTGGACTTCTTAAGACTACCTTTTGTTTTTAGTGGTTGAGTCGGTAATTTCAATCTATGAGTTTTAGTTAAGGAGTCATCTTCATTTGTTCTTTGATTTGAAGTTTCATATTGTCATCGACTTTGAAATCACTAAGGCGTTATCATGAGGGAAAATATCCACCTTGTATCAAAGAGACATATAAAGGTCAAAGACTCGTCCATATAAATTAAAGAGATATCATTTTAAACCTTAAAAAAATGCATTAATGTATGGATCATCTCACTTATAAAACGTTCGACCATAATTTTTTCAAACAATATAAAAACATTCACAAAATTCACATTCATTTCTCAACACATATAGTGTACAAGACAAGGGTGCGAGGAGGTGCGAGTAAGCAGTTTTTGGCTTGGGCTAACTTATCTCAGTCCAATTTAAACTTAAAAATTTGGTTTCTTGTATGGAATATCACATGTAGGGTACATATATTGAGACCTCCCTTTTACTCAGCTGGCTTGAGAAAACTTTTATATTGATTAGAAGGCTTGAATTAAGTTCTCACACTTGAAAACAAAATCCTAATGGTCTAAGTAAGAAAAAAGGCAAACCGCTTGAATTAGCTTCTTTTTTTCCTTACATCAAAATGCAGATACCTAAACTTAGTACTAGTACATTAGAGTTACTAGTTAGACTACCTAGGTTCTACTTTAGGAGTTCCTTTCAATCAAGCTGTAAAAATAGTGTCCTCCAATTTAATGGGTAGACTTTAATGAATGCAATCTGACAAAGGTAGCTGGCATAATTTATATGACAGTGACCCCATGAATCAATCCATGCCATGCCACCAAATCCAAAAGGACAAAAACAAAAACATAAAAAATATGTTCCCACTTTCCCCAATTTAACATATCATAACTTCATATTAATTATACTCCTGAATTTTCAACAACAAGATATACTTCCATAATCTCATGTTAATAGTACTACCATTTTAATTTCAACATAAATTTCTGGACCACAAAGATCACATACATAACATACTAGTAATAATTAATTAACTTGCATAATGTAATGCTGGTCCCTAATTTATAATAAACCAGCAATTTAAAACCTTAATCACTATTACATTTTTTTTCAAACTCATAATTATGTGTGTGAATTTGTGTATCTATGGACACTTATATCTGTTGCCACGAGTCAACATATCAGTGTAGCATTTGCCACATTTTTCTCTGTTGCCATAAGTTCCTGGAGGGACACATTTGCAACGGCTACAACATGTCACACATGCTCTCAAGCATAGGTTCTTCCTTGAATGTAATTGGCATCTATAACCACATAGTGGAACACAATCTGCCAACCAAATACATATACAAAAAGTATAATTAATTCATCAGATCTTACTTACATTAACATTAATCACTAACATGTTAACATACAGATCTTTATTTATATCAAAAAAATTTATGATTTAGTGATAGAATAACCGTAGCAAAACATTTATGCTTTAGTGACAGAATAACTGTAGCAATTTCTTTTATGCTTTAGTGACAGTATAACCGTAGCTAATCATTTAAGAGATTCAATTTAACTAAAAATGACATAGAATTGGAGAGTGACTTACCCTTCAATGATTTGACTACTGGAGTAGGTGGTGCCAGGGGAGTTTTAGCAATAGGTGGCTGAGAAGTTGGTGGCTGAGTTGGTGCTGCGACTGGTGGTGGTGAAGGTGGTTTCACAATAGGTGGTGATTGATAAGGTGGTGTTTTTGCCAATGGAGGAGAAGGAGGTGCCTTGACATTTGGTGGAGTTGTTGGCGGTGTCTTCACCGGAGAAGGCGGTGTTGGAGCCGTCACTACAGGTGTTGGTGATGGTTTTACTGGTGGAGTTGAAGGGTTTGCATAGTTCACCTGCACCAAATGCCATTTTTCTGACTTTCTTGTTTTTTTATTTAAAAAAATGCTATTTATTAAACACTAAATAAAATGATTTATAAAAAAATCTTCTAGATAGTGATAATATAATTTATGAAACAACTCTTTGATAAGATGTTTTAGAGGAATCAAACAAAAATAGAAAGGGAAATTTTTTAAGAGTTAACATACCACTATTTTGAGATCTTCCTCATAAGAATAAACCTGCACATAAAGATATATTATTTTAAAATTAAAGGTGTGTATATATGTGCAAATTAAATATAACACTTGAACAAGAATGTAATAGTTATTATATTCAAAATAAATAATTTTTTTCACCACTATATTTTGTGGATATTATGTGCTAATGATTTGACTAAATGAAAAGTAGAAAAAAGACTATACCTTAGTGGCCACCACAAGGAAAATGCCTAGAAGAAGAATGGATTTTGAAACCATTTTTTGGAGCAAGGACAAGAAAGAAAGAAGAGTAATCTAGTGAGTGTTACTTGAAAAACCTACTAGTCCTTGACTTATATAGAGGTCAAGGTTGGAGAGAGGAAACAAAAAGGTTAGGCACATTAAATTAATAATGTAATTTAATGTAGATGAGGTATAAGGTGCATCATATTTGCAAGTGGTTTATGCACTAATATACAAGGTATACATATTGTTATTGTTATGTATACATAAAGTACAAGTAGAAATTGCTCATTGGAAAGAAGAAAAAAAAGTACAAAGTAGAAGTTGTTTAGGTGTATACAGCTTCTACCCACGTGCCTCTTTAACATTGTGTCTACTAAACTATTATATCTAGTTTCTCATAAGAGTGTGTGTTGCCACTAAGCTATATACTATGCTATTGGAATTGAATTGTGTAGAACACAAAGCTTATAGTATTTTAGAATTAGTATTGGGACCATACATTAGATGTATGTTAGATCTTGAAATTCATGACATGTTTTCTTGACTAAGGCCTGTTGATTTGAGAAAACTAACTCATTAATCAAAGAATAGTGATTATTTTGATCAAGACAAGGCGTAGGGCCGGCAATTGATTGGTTGGGGTTGAAATTGGATAAAAGCTGACATCCAATGCAAATTGTAGTTTTATTTTTAAAGCTAAAATTGATAAAATTTTAGTTTCGGTGATTCGATTAAATCGATTTAGAGAGTTAATTAGGTGGGATAAATTTGTTTAACATTTATTTAATTTATTATAAAATATTATAAAATTTACAAATATTTATTTTTTAAAATATATTAAATAGTTCAAAAAAATATATTTAAATAACACTAAAAAAAATTATATTGCAATATTGTGAGTATAAATGTCACAATTAAATTACTGAAATGATAATATTTTGATAACATTATGAATCCTATCTTTATAAGTAATAAAAGTAAATAAAATCAAAATTAGTTGAATTCGATTTTTGATGATTTTAAGATAATCATTTGAATTTGACCAAAACAATTATATACTATCTAAATTTAACAATTAAGTTTATCTGACACCCATTCGATACATTTGTACAAAGAGACAATGAATTAATATCAAATAAAACTTACAATTATAATAAAAGACACACACTCATCAAAGGAGACAAAGGGTACTAATATGTTATAACTCACAATTTATTTCAACTTGATATCTCACTACATTATGGTTGGAATATATTTATATAGGTTTGAAAGTGTACTATAAACTTATCAACTAAGAAACTATTGGCGTGCTTAATAGTGCAATCTAAGTTAAGCAAATGAATTATATGTTATCTCTCAAGTAAAGTAGTTTAGATTTACTCTTAAAATGATTCTTATTTAAAGTTTTTCCGCATAAATTAAAGAAAATATTAATATTTTTATAAGATATTATATTTTTATAAAATTAATTTTATTAATATATTAGTAGTGTCTATGGTAAAAAATAAAGGGTATAATTAAAAAATGGTAATTATTACTACATTGAAAAGTGAAAATGACAATTCTTTTGAAACAAAATGTGTTTATTAAAATGATAGTCATTTTGAAACAGAATGAGTAGTAATTAAGACAAACTCAAAATATCTAACTAATAGCCTTTTAGTCACTACTTACAGTGAAATTCTGGTATCAGATATGAGATGTCGAAGGTGATGTCACGACACTAATATATGTTTGTTGAACAAGTAACAACTGAACACTAATTGTAGTAAATTAAAATGACACAAGTAAATTGTTCACCCACTTCGGTGCAATCACACCTACGTCTAGAGGCTACCAAGCCAGGGATGAACTCCACTATTAGTAGTATTAATTTGGAGTTAAACTTTCTTGTTTACACCCCTCACTTAATCACTACCCAATGACCCTTCTACCTAAGAACCTCTTAGATATGAGAAACTCCTCTCATCGCCCTCAATCACACATGCTGATAATAACAATAACAAAGATTTGAAGACACACTTCAAAGACACATAACCATCATTGCTTTAAAGCTTATAGATGATTAAAAATTTACAACTCGACTAACGTCCACCTCAAGTATTAAACAATACTAGAGTGGCTCACAAGTAATAATTAACAAAGACTTAAAACCTAAAACTTAAACACAATACGTTCAATATTCTATGGTGTGGCTAGCTCTGCAAATAGGGTTAGCATGCCTTTTTATACGATCACAACAGTTAGGGTTGGCCCATAAGTTGTTTCACATTAAGTCTTCCCTGCGTCATTTACTTTCTCCATGAAAATAGGACCAAAGCTCTCCAATAATGTTGCAGTAGAGCATTACAAGGCTTTGCTTACTTAGAGCATACAATTAACACAAACTGACTCCTAATGTTTTTGAGCTGAAAAACCAGTTCAGTTATGTAAAACATGTCAGGACATCTACTTTGACATCTTTATAAAACCTGTTGATACATTTTGCTTCATAAGTTAAGTTATTCTTCATGGATTCCTAAGCAGAATGTTTTACCAAAATTGCTGCCAATCTACAAAACTAACAAACTCCCCCTTTGGCAAATTTTGGCTAAAATATTATTTGAGTATATAAGTCATACAATTAACATCAGCATCACAATTAACAACTAAGAAAATACAACAAAAACATAGATGTCTGCTTCACACACAGACATATCAGAGCAGCAACATGATCACAATCACAATTCATCAGAGATACAACGGAAAAATCAAATGTTTAAACATTAGTTAGAACATCACACAGAATCAATCACACATCCAGATCATGCACACAATCAACACACAATTAGATGCTCCCCTTCAACATCACTTTAGCACTCCATTAGCCAGCATCACACATTCAGAGTTAGTCAGTTAGACTCATAATTTACATATTAGGCTCACATATTACTCCCATTTTTTAGCATAATATGCCTAAGCTAGCTCTAGAATTAACTCATAAAAGATAACAATATAAAATACTAGATTAAAACTATCATTCATTGTTACATAGAGTTAATTGTTAGGGATATTACAGACCCGGTCATTTGTGAAGCACATCAGTGCCAAAATTATACAAAAGATAATTAAAAATCAAAATAAGAGCCATATGAAACACAATAAACACAGCTTCAACACATTAAGTTATCTGCAGAATCAGTAGATCCACCATTTTCTTCACTTCCTGATTTATCCTCAAAGGAACTCTTTCTTTCACTTTTAGAGCTGCTTTCTTCTTCCTGCACCTCCTCAGCAATACTTGCAGCAGCAACCTTCCTCAGAGTTTGGATGGTTTCTTCAAATTTCAGCTTTCTTGCTGAGATGATACGAGTAACTTCATCCAATTCTTTACAAGCCTCAGTTAACTTTGCAATAACATCACCCTTACTTGAGGTCTTGCTCTCAGCACCTGCAGAAGTTGAAATAATGTCTAGGATATGTTTCCCTGCAAATAATTTTTGGTGAAGTGATAGAGTAGCTCATCTTTTGCTGGCAGTATCAAGAGTTGATAGAATTCCAGGATGTTGTTGGAGAATGATATCATATATCAGAGAGGGAAAGGTAATGAGCAGCTTTACAACACATGTGTCAACATGTTTGATTGTTTGATCAATGATGTAGGAACCATAGTGAAATGGCTTCTTAATACCATCAACATATATAAATTTTCCCAATCTCACTGAAATGGTTGAGGTGTGGTTTGTGGGAACCTAGTTGGCAGCTCCAATCCTATGCAAACTACCATACTTAACACATAACTTCCCAACATATAATTTTCCCTTAACAGGCCATGCACTCACTTGATTTACAGTGATGGTATTGCACACTTGATTGTCATTTACTTCAAACTCACATTCTTCATTTTCACTTCTTCCAAGATACTTGTTGATAACAGCAGGAGAAAACT
Source organism: Vicia sativa (assembly GCA_021764765.1). Lineage (NCBI taxonomy): Eukaryota > Viridiplantae > Streptophyta > Magnoliopsida > Fabales > Fabaceae > Vicia > Vicia sativa. The sequence goes on from CM038792.1 coordinate 225,284,906, forward strand.
CAACACACTTTCCTCTCACAAAAACGTTTATAAAATCTTTGCTCTTTCTATCAGCACAATCTTCAGGAATGTTGACAATAAACTCCTTAACCAACACTTCATAACATTTAGCCAATTTATTCACAGTCTTCATCAATCCAGCAGCAAAGATTAACCTCATGATTTCCTTGTACTCCAAGGCATCTTTTCCCAATTTTGTCTCAAAAGCAATTCTCCTCTGATAAATATACTTCCATCTTGTGACATAGCTGGTGGAGTGGAAGGATATGTTATCTATAGGGGCATCAGGCACATTATTAGATGGCCTCTTAATTACAGCTTTCTTCATAGGAGTGATGTCTGAGACATCATCCTCAACATTATAGTCTGGGTTTGATTCATACCTAATCTTCCTATTGCTTGCTGAGGGAACAACTTTGTTCCAGGCTTTTGGAGGTCCATACATGACCTTATTCTTGACACTCTTGGTGGGAGTACTTGTAACTGCAGCCTCGCCCTTTCTTGTCTTCAACCTTTTAGCAATCCAAGGGTTCACATTTACAATCAATTCATTGTCAGAAAGTTCATCCACATCCACTATCTCTTCAGCCACTTTACCTTTAGTCCCTTTTGGGCTCGTGGTATCTTTCTTGGTAGGAGAGGTTTCCTTAGCAGATGATGTCTCAACATCAGTAGTGACTTTTGCAAGATCAGGTTCTGTAGCCTTTCCAAGATTTTCTTCAATATTATCTCCATTATTTACAGATGATTCAACGGGACCTTTAGGTGCAACCTCAACAGGTATGTGTGAGAGAGGAATCGTAACACCACATACATGTAATCCTTCATTCAAAACCCTAGTGACTATTCTCCTAATAGTCCTATCAAAATCTATAACATCTTGTTCTGACTCATCATTAGTAGTATTAGAGACATTACCTACTACAGGGGCTGAAGTTCCTCTTGGGCTTCTTGCATGGAAGGTGCGGAGCTTCTTTGGTCTTGCCTCTGAACATGGAATTATGGCCAGGGGAGTCAGGTCCATTCAATAGAGAAGTTCTCATGTTGGGCTTCAGAGTTGGACGATGATGGGTTGATCTTGCTTGGGACAGATTCATCATGTTGAGACATATTGGAGGAAGGATGAAAGTTGTCTTTTCGAAGGTAGGAGATGAGAGCACTATAGGGCATAAATTTTGTGTAGCGTGTGGGGAAAATTTTAAATGATTGCACTTGTTAAGGGATCTTTATATGTTGAATGTCATGTTCAAACAATGTTAAGTGGTGTTTTGAAAACATAAGCCCTTTAATGACATTCCCACACGCTTTTAATTGCTACAATATCTCTAGCATACAAACCCTTTCTTCGCTTCTTGAAATTCCATCTTGATTAGCATTCCATCTTTCTGAGTAAGTGTCAGCCAATTTCATCCTAGTGATTTTATGTTCCAGGGCAGCACTTTCATTTTCAAAAATCTGATCATTTATGTTATCACCAATGTTATAAGATGTCATGACATTCTATGCAACATTGAATTTAGTCACCAAATGATTCAAACAATTCTCCTGAGGATGTCTGCCTTCATCATTTATGTATTCAGCACATGTAGAGTAACTTGTGTCTTGGGGTACCCACAGATAGCAGTTGTCCTTAGTCCTCATTCCTTGCATAACAGCTTCACCTATATTATTTGTAATGATACATTCAGACTTTGTGAAATTTACTTTGAATCCTTGATCACACAATTGGCTTATGCTAATCAAGTTGGATGTTAATCCTTTGACAAGTAACACATCTTCAATGTTAGGAATCCCAGGGCAATTTGTCTTTCATACTCCCTTGATTTCACCTTTTATTCCATCCCCAAAGGTAACACAGCCAGTTCAATGTGCTTAGATATTCACCAATAGTTCCTTAACCCCTGTCATATGCCTTGATCATTCACTATCAAAATACCAATCCTCTTTGGCTCTTACTGTAGGTGACATGTGTGCTAAGAAATAGGAAACGTCAGCTTTGGAAATCCATTGTTTCTTTTCATTTGTTCAGGCCTGAGTCAAATTAAATTGAGGTGTGGGTTGGGATAACCATACAACCTGAAACATAAAGGTTTTATGTGACCATATCTTCCACAGTAATGACATATCCAGCGCTGAAATTTCCTCTTGGATTGTTTGAAATTTCCTCTTCCATGGTGTTGAAACATTGGGTTCGACATCTTTGGTTTGGCCTTGATTTGAATAGGGTCTGAAATCGATTCCTTTGTTCCATGAAATCCTAGAACACTCATATCCCTAGCTATTCTTTATGCTTGGATAATTTTATCAAGTGTGTCAGATCCACTATTCAGCATCCTGACATATTTGGACATTTTGTCAAGATAAGATTTCAGCACAGTTACTTTATTTTCCAGTTTGGAGATAGTTTCTAGATGCTCTTTCTGCTCACCTTTTAGTTGAGGTAGGAGCTTCTTTTGTTTCTCTCCATCTTGACACACTTCAGCGCTTCTTATACACAACTCCTTGTATGAAGCAGCCAACTCTTCAAATGTCAACTCTTCATCACTTGAATCTCCATAAAAAATGTATGTACTAGTCAGAGTTGTTACATATTTGGCGGATTCTTCTTCCACGTCACTTTTAGAGTCCTCATCAGGCCAAGATACAGTCAACCATTTGTTTTGTCTCTTAAGGAATATTGGGAACTCAACCTTAATGTGACCGAATCCTTCCTATTCATAGCATTTTACTCCTTTGCCTTGAGTAAATCTTTCCTCAGCTCGTGCTTTTCTCCCAGAGTCATTTATCCTGCTGATGTCATATGGGATGTTCCTGACATTTGGTCTTGAATTTCCCTTCATCTTCTTCAGCACTTTATTGAATTGTCTTCCAAGAAAGACTATAGTATTGGATAGCCCTTCCTTAGTGTCCATATCAGATTCCTCTTCTTTTTCTTTAGTGTTTGACACAAAAGCAATACTTTTGTTCTTCTTCTCAAACCTGTCATTAATACCCAACTCAAATGTTTGGAGAGATCCAACAAGTTCATCTACTCTCATGTTGTTGATTTCTTGAGCTTCTTCTATAACAGTCACTTTCATGTCAAATCTCTTAGGGAGAGACATGAGAATCTTTCTAACCAGCTTCTCCTTTAGTATCTTCTCTCATAAGGCACTGCATGCGTTGGCTATCTCAAGGATGTTCATTTGGAAGTCTTGAATTCTTTCCTCTTCCTTCATCCTCAAGTTCTCAAACTTGGTGGTTAACAACTGCAATATTGACATCTTTACCTTGGAAGTACCTTCATGAGTAGTCTTAAGAATTTCCCAAGCATCTTTAGCAACTTCACATGTGTTCACTAATCTGAAGATATTCCTATCAATTCCATTAAAAATAGCATTAAAAGCTTTAGAGTTTCCAAGAGCTAATTCATCTTCATCCTTAGACCAATTCTCCTCAGGTTTCAACACACCGGTGGGTTGAATGTTTTCCCCAATGATAATAGGCTGTGTCCAACCTTTCAGAACAACTTTCCAAGCCCTGCTGTCCAAGGACTTCAAAAATGGCATCATACGAGGCTTCCATAAATCATATTTAGTACCATCCAGAATGGGTGGTCTGTTCCCAAATCCTCCTTCCTTGTCCATAATACCAGAAAGTATCTTCCCTAGATCTCACCCAGATAAAGAGCAGGATGCCTGCTCTGGTACCAATTGAAATTTTGGTATCAGATATAAGATGTCAAAGGCAAGGTCATGACACTAATATCTGTTTACTAAACAAGTAACAACTGCAAACTAATTGCAGTAAATTAAAATGAAACAAGTAAATTGTTCACCCAGTTCGGTGCAATCACACCTACGTCTGGAGGCTACCAAGCTAGGGATGAAGTCCACTAATAGCAGTATTAATTTGGAGTTAAAATTCCTTGTTTACACCCTCACTTAATCATTACCCAATGACCCTTCTACCTAAGAACCTATTAGATATGAGAAAACTCTCTCACTCCCCCTCAATCACACATGGTGATAGTAATAATAACAAATACTTGAAGACACACTTCAAAGACACAACCATTATTTCTTCAAAGATTATAGATGATTAAAAACTTACAACTCAACTAATGTCCATCTTAAGTATTAAACAATACTAGAGTGGCTCACAAGTAACAATTAACAAAGCCTTAAAACCTAAAACTTAAACACAGTACGTTCAATTTTATCTGGTGTGGCTAGCTCTGCAAATAGGGATAACATGCCTTTTTATACGATCACAGCAGTTAGGGTTGGCCCATAAGTTGCTTCACATTAAGTCTTCACCGTGTCCTTTAATTTCTCCATAAAATTAAAACCAAAGCTCTCCAATAATGTTGCAGTAGAGCATTACAAGGATTTGCTTACTTAGAGCATACAATTAACACAAATTGACTCATAATGTTTCTGAGCAGAAAAGCCAGTTCAGTTCTGTAACACATGTCAGGATATCTGCTTTGACATCTTCATGAAACCTGCTGATACATTTTGCTTCACAAGTTAAATTATTCTCCATGGCATTTCCTGAGCAGAATGTTTTACCAAAATTGCTGTCAATCTACAGAACTAACATCCAGGTTGTTGAAACCTCTTAATTTAATTATTGCATTGTCTCCCTTAATCAAACTCATATAATTCAAAGCATCTTATTAAACTTATAAAATTACTTGATCTTTAATGATTTCATAAAAATATATACAATTTCTTCATCAGTGGGACAATAGTCGATCACCACTTATTTTTTAGCTATCTACTCTCTTATCTTGTACAAATGAATATCAATATGTTTGGAGCATCCATGAAACACTTGATTCTTACTCAGCGCAATAGTTAACTTGTTGTCACAATATATATTTGTAGGACTATTTTGCTTCTGATGTATCACTTCTAAAATTCTTCTCATCCATATTGTTTGAGTATCATAATTGGTTGCTGCAATATATTTAGGCTCAGTGGTAGAAATTGCAACAACTGATTGTTTCTTTGAAAACCATGAAATTGCACATGTGCTCAAATGAAATGTGTACCCTGGCGTGCTTTTTCTTATATCTATATCTTCATCCCAATCACTACTTATATATCCAGCAAGGTTCACAACATAATTATTAGCATAAAAACCTCCATTAGTTAGTGTACCTTTGATATAACGAATAATCTTTTTTGCTCATTGTAAATGACTAACATGCGGTTCTTCCATGAATCTACTAAATAAACCAACTCCATAAATTATATTTGGTCTTGTCGCAATCAAATATCTCATACTTCTGACCAAAGTTTTATATTTTGTTAAGTTTATCCTCTTTCTATCATTTTCTCTTGTCAACTTTAACTTTTGTTCAACGAGCGTGTAAATTGGATTTGAATGCTCCATCTTGAACTTCTTCAAAATATCACTAGCATATTTATTTTTGGAAATGAAAATCCCATAATTTTGTTGAATCACCTCAATGCTAAGAAAGTAGGACATTAAGCCAAGATTTGTCATTTCAAAATGCCTAATCATAGCCTCCTTGAATTTTGTGATCATCTTATTTCCAATGAAAATCAAATCATCAATATATAGGCACACAATAAGGACATCTCTAAGATCAATGTGTTTGATATATAATGTGTGCTCATGAGGACATCTCTGAAAATCATTTTACATAAAATAAGAATCAATCTTGTTATACAAAGCTCTTAGTGCATGCATTAAACCATATAATGCTTTCTTCAATCTATAGACTTTAGCTTTTTTACCTTTGACTACATATCATGTAGGTTGCTCAACGTACACTACTTCTTCCAGCTTATCATTAAGAAATTCACACTTAAAATTCATTTGATGTATTTTCCAATGACTTTGAGTTGAGATAGAAATAAGCACTCAAATTGTATCTAACCTTGCAACAGGAGAAAATACCTCAAAGTAATTAGTACCTGGTTTTTGCTTGTATCCATTTGCCATTAACCTTGCTTTACATCGATCAATTTCACCATTCGTTTTGTACTTTTTCTTATACGTCCACTTCACTCATATAGGTTTCTTGTATGTTGGTAACTCTGTCAACTCCCATGTTTTATTATTCTCAATTGCATGGATTTTTCATTTATGGCTTTTTTTTCAATTTTCATCATCAACTGCTTCTTCAAAAGTAAATAGCTCACAATCTGTAAATAAATAAAAGTTGGTAATCTCTTCATCAGATGGTTCATTATCGTTACCCAAAAACTTTGTAGTCTGGATAATAATTTACATGGCCTTTGTTGTTAGTTGGATGTTTCTGACTCATTAGGTGCCGTTTGTTATCTGTTGAATATTTTTGGCTCATCACATGTTGGATTATATTCAGTCTCCTTTTCGTAATCATTTGAAGTCACTATTATATCCTTTTGTGACTTCGAGGACCAATCCTACAATCCTCTTAAATCAAAAGTCACATCTCGACTGACGATCACCTTTTTTGTCTATGGATTGTAAAGCTTATAAGCCTTTGAGTTTGAACTGTAACCAACAAAGATGCATTTTTCTCCTTTTTCATCTAACTTCTTTCTCAATTGATCTGGTACATGAGCATATGCAATACATCCAAAAACTCTAAGGTGACATATTAAAGGTCTTTGTCCACTCCAAGCTCCTTCAAAAGTCTTTTCTTGGACACTCTTTGTAGAAAATATGTTTAAACTATAAATCGTAGCAACAACTTTTGCTCAAAACTCCTTAGTCATATATTTGGACTTCAACATGCACTATAAGAAAAAACATAATTAGCCAGGGGAAAATCCCCTCTCAAATGCAAAGTTTGCGAGGGGATAGATCCCCTAGCTAAATAGGGAGTCGTAAATTGTTTGTGAGGGACCATCACCTCGCCGTTTTGCTTGGGGCTAACCCCCTCGTAAATTGCAATCCATATTTTTCAAACTGAAACATGCAGACGTAGGCGTGGGCTGGGGGTTTAGCTACTGGTGCATTGCGTCAAAAAATTTACTTGGAGTTAAGCCCCTGACAAAATGTATATATTTTGAGAGTTATGAGGGGTTCAGTCACTAGCAAATTATAGTTTTTTTTTGTTACATGTAACCCCTTACAAACGTTAAAGGTGAGCGACAGTGAGAGTAATGAATAATAAATACATGAATCTCCTATATAAGAAAGTATTTATAGAGTCCCCAACGTTGTGCTAATAACCTCCATTATAGATCGAGTAACCTTCATTATGCGCTCATCATCTTGGATTAACGTTCCCGAACTTCACAAATAGTGGATTGACCATGTCTGTTACGAAGAGCGTAACGACTCCGAAATATGCAGAACACGGTAACGTTTTCTTGAGAGACACATGAAAAATGTGTCACTAAATTGAGTATTAACTGATTGAATCATTATTTAAATCGTCTTCATCATAGAGACAAATTAAACTGTAATCATCATTGAATGTCTAAGACTCAGTCCAGAACAATTTTCAAAGAGTCAACTATTCACAATAACTAGAATAAATAATAATTAAAACAAACTTAAATAATAAATAAATTAAAAATAAATAAATTGCAAAGTTGCAAGTTACAATTTGCAAATGTGTGTTCACAGCTCATAGTTAGGTGAAATTGAAATGACTAAAAATGGGAATGCAGGGCCGAAATAATGCTCTCAAAGTACTGATGAATGAGGAAAAGAAAACAGCATCTCAGAAATAGTAATTATCATCAATTCATCATAATGGAGTCTCGATATTTGTGCACTGTGTTTCTTCCTTCCATGCTTTGTACTTGTATACAGCATATCAGCTAGAGACTCTGATGACAAAAACAAAATACAAACACATACACTTCTACAACTACTACTTTTTATTTATTTTCTATAGTAAATATTAGTATAAGATATATAGTAATATAAAATAATAATTTTGATTATTAAATTGGGAAATAAATTAAAGTACTGAAGAAAAAGATGAGTACCATTATTGTAGACAAATTGGAAACTTGAAGTTGAAGGCACGTTAAGGATTAATTGCTCATAGAAAAATGTTAGTAACTGTTCCTACATTTTTCAAAGGAGGTGTATTTAATTTATTTTGTGAAGGAGAAATTAGTTTTAAATTTCTGGTATAAATAAATCATGTGATTTCATGTGCAATGTCCATCAACCAGAATAACTGAATGGTCCGCGGGCATGTCGTTGAAGTTGGATTTAGTAAACATGTATAGCCTCTTTGTTAATTTTTTGAAAATATAATTAGCATTTGGGTCGGCAAAATAACCGAAATCTTTATTGAATATGGAAAGGATAATTTAATAAATATTTATGAATAAAATAAATAAATATTTAAATATCTATTTAATAATAAATATAGATTTAAGTTTATTGATATCATGGCGAATATTTATATTCATTCAAATGTTAATTTATTATACTATATCTTTTCATTTCTAAAAAATAGTGTTTTATATATTTTAAAATTTTGTTCGAAGAAAATCTTTAATATTTTATACAAATCATATAAGATTTTTCACATTTAAGCTTTTCTTTACTTCATATTTCATTTCAAAAATTTCACCTTCCAACTAATTAATTTTCATATTCAAGTGGTGTCTTCCTTTCTACTTTTTTGTTTTTCGTAATTTTTTACTAAAATTCACAATAACATTATTTTCATAATTTTTTTAAATAAAATGTATGGCTATTATATTTTGATGAAAATAAAAAAATTAATGTAATAATTTTTTTGTTAAAATAAGAAAGATTTGTATGGATGTTATGTGATAATAAATTATTGTGTCTTGAAAAGAAGTTGAAAATAATTTTTTTTAAAAATAAATTTGAAAAAAAATATTATCCATAGATATCTGTGAATATCCGCAGATATTTAAGAACCTACGAATTATCTGTTTAACAAATATCTGCACAGATATAAATATCATATTTAGACACAAATATCATATTATATGTCCCATAAATATCATTTACATCTCTAATTAGCACGGTTTTCAATATTTTCTTTTTGCAAACATTACAGTTATAAATGACAATTTGTAATTGTAAAAATTATAGATGGGTTAGTAAAATGTTTTCTGAATTTTTGTTTCTTGTGTAACTGTAGAGGTTTGTTTTTACATTGAAAATTAAAATTAAACAATAATTTTATAGGAGTTAGAAGTTGAGGCCAGCCTTCACCATTGTGTTGAATTAATAGAACAACCATATTATTGAATTGAACATAATATCTTGGGTCAAAATCTTAAATTATTTAATATATGAGTATTTTTAATTTTAAATAGTTCAACTTCAACACTTACATCTAAGTGTTATAGAGGAGTGCTGGGCAAAATTAATTTTATTATAATTGAGTTTGGTAGAATTCATTTTAATAAAATTGAGTTTAACCAAATTGATTTATCTTTAAATATATTTATGTAAAAATGAGTTGAACAATAAATTGCAGTGTAAAAATTATTCAGAATAAATTATGGAGTTAGAAGCTACAAATTATAGCGTAAAGTAAAATCAATTTTAGAGACAGAATCAATTCTACTTTTAATAAAACAAACACCTCAAAATTACGCAAAACGAATCCTACAACTTTAGAATTGATTCCAGATCTTTCAAAATCAATTCGAACATGCTAATAGTTGTTAAAAAAGTCTATCAAGTCCTAAACAAGTCAGTCTTGACGGATATCCCACTTTATATGAACGAGACAAAACAACTTAATTATAATATGAATTTGTACTTGTGATATGTGAGATATTAGATTGAACTATAGTATGGTCGAATGGATAACTTCTTCTCCGACAAGAATTAAGCATGAGGTCGAAACTAGTTCGCATGTTGCTGTCGAAATAGTATGTGTTGTAATCGAAGTTGTTCTAACATGCATTAGCCGATATTTGTTAGGTTTATTAGCATGTCAAATAAGACATATTTGTTATGCCAAATTGTTTAAATTAGTTTATTCCCTAAGTTAGTTTGTAATGAGTTTGTGTGTAAAAGTCCATCAATTTAGTGTATTAATTTTCTTATAAATAGCATATTAGTCTTTTATCATTGCATACTGCAAATTCTAATTAGGATGAGAGAGTTATTTGTTATTTTGTAACACTTGTAATCTTATTTCAAAGAGAAAGTAAAGAATAACGGTTTATAACAAATTTCATTGTATTCTTCTTACTTCCCTTTTTCTACCCTTGTGAGTTTCCTGCCGACAAAAAAACTGTTATACTTTGTACTTGCATATTTTTCACAACACGATGAGTACAAATGAGATTGTCCTCTATGCGGTGAGTATAATAGAGCTTATCCTGCCAGCGATGAGATACACAACAAAGCGTTATGTGTTCTAATATGTAAAAAATGAATGGATGTCCCAACTGTCTAGCTATGATATTTATAGGCTTGATTATTTGATTTCAGAAATCGTTGTGATGAACAATTTTTGCGTGTATGAATTCGGCCACACACCCTCTGAATTTCACGTAATGATGAGAGTGAGTAGAGTGACTCATCCATCATAATAGGAAGTTCGATTAATCTATTAGACTGAGAATAACTTATGTTTTTTTATCTAATATGTGGCTTTTCATATGACTTATGATAAAGGAATATTGTGTTGAGATCGATTACAAGATTATTTTTAGAATCTGCCATTTAGCGCTCAAGTATATTTTGTATTATTTATGTGCTAAATAGTTGATGGGTTGAGCTCTTTCAACCTTGAACAAAGGTATTCTATTTCATATCTTAAAATATATTAACCAATTTTTCAAGTTAATGGTTGAAAATAATTATTCATGAGGATTTAGTTAGAGGTTTTAAGAGATATATTTACAAAAACAAATTATAAAATAATATATTTTCATAAGTGGAATTCATATTTAAACCATAATTTTTAAAATAATTTAGTTGTTTTAAGCTGATAGAGTAACCTTTAACAATGAAAAAACTCACGAGTATGTGTCCTTAATATTGTCTCCCATAACAAAATCTCAAATGTGTAGTGATTAACATTATAATAATATTAGGGTGTTTACGGTGCGGTTTAAACGGTTTTAAAATAAAAAATCATCTAAATTACAAGAAAAAAAACGTGCGGTTTAATTTACTTCGAATTGATTTTTAAAAATAAAATTGAACCAAATCAAACCAAACTAATGCAGTTTAGATTAATTGTCAAAATAAATTTATAATTTGATACATAAAATTATGCATTATAAATTTATCTAAATCTAAATAATGATATAAATAAGATTGCATTTTTAAATAAATATTATACAAAGAATAATAAATATATTTTGTAAAAATAATATTTAAAAATAAATAATATTTTATTTTTTATATTTGTAAATTAAAATAAATGTCATACAAAAACTATGATAAAATATACACATAATATATGTTGATTTCTCTATAAAAAAACTAAAGAAGTATATATTGATTAGTAATATTTTATAACATAATATAGTTTGATCTACTTTGATTCGATTTACAAAATATAAACCATAAATCAAATCAAATTGTATAATTCTGTTAAAAAATGACTCAAACACATCTGAACTAAATATATATTTTTATTGTCTTGATTTGATTCGATTTAATTTTATGAGTTTCTATTTGACCAGTTTAATTTTGAACATCCCTAATTTTACTAAATATTTAATGCCAACTTCAAAGAAAATTAAAATATTGCCAATTGCATTATAACAACATAACAGAACTTATCAATATCTTTTTTTTTCGTACACAAGAGTTAGTATATGTTTGGTTTCAATTCTAGCAAACCCAGAATCAATTCTAAAAGTATAGAATTGATTCTGGTAATTTTGAAATGTTTGTTTTTATCAAAAGTAAAATTGATTTTGCCTCTAGAATTGATTCTATTTGAAGCTAGAATTTGTAGCTTCTGTTTTCAGAATTGATTCTGGATGATTTTTACACTGAAATTTATTATTCAATTCACTTTTACATAAATGTATCCAAACATAAATCAATTCTACTAAATTCAATTCTATTAAAATCAATTTTATCAAACTCAATTCTACAATAATCAATTATGTCCACCGTATATTCAAAAAGACTTTTAATACGTGTTAAATTTGAATATGTACTTTATTTTAACTTATCTTTAAATATTTTTAGTATCTAATCATGTTTAGAACCAATATTCAATACAATAGTCGAAACACAAATTCTAATCGAAACACAAATTCACTCATTTTAAATTAAGTTTAATTAGTTGGCATTAGTTGTTATCTTTCAATCCCAATGACCAATTTGATTTTTTCTTTCTTTAAATGGAATCTAATATGCCTAGTTGCTATAATTTTATTGGCAAGTTGATAACAACATAACCATAGGATTCCCCATGCTTATAGGGGAGAAAATATTTGATGAGTATAGTAGGTTGATCTATTTAGTAAACATAGCACATGTAAATCAAATGAATGTGTTACTTTTTCAGAAAAAATGCCCATTCATGAGCTGACCCATTTGCCATTGCCAGCAAGGTCGCAAAGTTATGGGACAACCCAACCACAGTACCAAGTTCTTGACTTTTGTTTCTAATTTCTATTATTTTTAATTAAATTCTTGACTTTTGTCTCACTGAGATTTTGATTCCATAAAATAAATGTATTATACATTTATGGATCTTAATCGATTGATCTCAACTTAATAGTGAAATTAATTATTCATGAGATATATTTTTTATCTCTCTAAAATTAAGGAAGGGATTGGGTGCTTTGTATTTTACATACCTTTGTGACTTTACTACTGCATGCTATTTTATTTATTTATTTTAACTTAAATATTTTTTTTATCATGCATTTATGTTTATTTGTGTACTAAAGGTAGTGTTTTAAAAACTGGACCGGACCGATCGATCGGATCGGAAACCGATCAGGTAATCAGTCTGGTTCAATAGTTAGATTGAGAATGCGTTGAACCGATAAAAACCGATGAAAATCGAAAAAATCGATGGTTCAACTGTACTTTTAATTTTTTTTTAAAATTGTTAAATATATACAATTTAAATTTTTTATTCATTTTTATTATTTTATTAAAATATTATATTTAAATACAAAATAAAATTAATTAATTATATTATTTACAGAGAAAATATTTTTGATGCGGTTGATTTTATAGATAATTTTAATATTGAAGAAGGATATCTTAATATTGAAATAATCTTTACTCCTTGAAACTAAATAGTAGATAATAAAATTATTTTGTTATAAATTATTCAAGTATACTATGTTGCAATTATATTTTGTAATTTTGTACTATTTTATTATATATGATATCTATATTCAAAATTTAAATTTAAATTATCAAATTGTAAATTTATTTATGATATGATATTTTCAAAATATTTAAAATTTAAATTTAAATTATCAAATTGTGAATTTATTTATGATATGATATTTTAAAAAAAATTAGTTCTAATTATATTTTGTAGAGATTGAGTCATCCGGTTCGACATGTTTTATACCTATATAGTTTTGTTATAAAGGCCGGTCTATTCAACCGAATTATCTGGTTTAATCCGATTTAATCATGCGGTTCGACCAATGACCCAGTGGTTCGACCAATAAACCAGTGACCCAGTCAGTATCTTTACCGATTTGATCTCTGATCCGATTTTTAAAACACTAACTAAAAGTATCAAATGTACTGAATAGAAAATGTAGCTGATTCTAAGTCTAAAACTAAAAGAATATAAGAAAATGTATTTTTTTAAGTAACAAATATAAAACATATAGATTGGGATTTATTCGTCTGAAAATTATTTTAAGGGTCAAAAAACCTAATTATTTCAAAGTTTTTTCACTTTTAATCACATATTTTTGGGTTAATAACCATCACTAAATGCTTGAAAAAAAAGGACAAAAATAAAAGTGTGATTATATAATAGATCTATTAAGGTCTGACAGTCAGAGTAACTTGAGTCTATAAATTAATTTAAAAAGAGTTACAAAAATTTCATGAGAATAGAAACATAAATACAACAAACCAAATATATATATATATATATATATATATATATATATATATATATATATATATATATATATATATATATATATATATATATATATTTCACTTTAATCACATATTTTTGGGTTAATAACCATCACTAAATGCTTGAAAAAAAGGACAAAAATAAAAGTGTGATTATATAATAGATCTATTAAGGTCCGACACAAGAATTGAGTCTATAAATTAATTTAAAAGAGTTACAAAAATTTCATGAGAATAGAAACATAAGTACAACAAACCAAATATATATATATATATATATATATATATATATATATATATATATATATATATATATATATATATATATATATATTTTATGACAAATTTTTATCTCAGACAATAAAAATCTGAGAGTTTAGGTTCTTCAATGACAACTTTCATGGGTACTTTACTTGTCGGAGGGGGGTTAGGCAAGGTGACCCCTTGTCCCCTTTGCTATTTTGTGATGTGGAAGACGTTCTAAGCAGAGGTATATCCCATTTGGTGTCTACTGGTAGAATCAAATCCATCACTACCTCTAGAGAGTTGAAAGTTCCTTCTCACACGTTATATGCAGATGATATCATGCTATTTGTCAAAGGCAGTTTCTCTAATCTAGATGCCATCAAAGATCTCTTTCGGAGGTATGTAGAATGTTCGGGCCAGCAGTGAAACCCCTCCAAATCCATCCTGTATGTGGGCTCTATGTCTCCGGCTAGACACGTGCTTCTTGCTGACAGAATTGGTTTTGTCACATGGCAGTTACCATTCTTTTACCTCGGAGTCCCTATCTTCAAAGGAAGGCCTAAAAGTTGTTACTTTCAGCCCATTGCCGACAACATCAAATCCAAGTTAGCCTATTGGAAAGCCTCCCTCTTGTCCATTGTTGGTCGTATCCAGCTGGTCCATTTGGTTGCGCAGGGAATGTTGATGCACACCCTCATGATTTACTCTTGGCCGGTCAACTTAATTAAAGATGTGGAAAAATGGTGTCGAAACTTTATTTGGAGTGAGGATATTAATCAACAGAAAATGCTGATTGTGGCTTGGTAGCAATGTTGCAAAGATTACAAAGTTGGAGGTTTCAGCCTTATATCTCTTAAAACCCTCAATGATGCCACGGATTTGACGCAATGTTGGAACATATGCAGCTCCGACGCAGACTGGGAAAAGGTTTTGCGCGCTCGTGTTTTCAAACATGGTTGTTATGTTAAATACCATGTTTTCTCCTCCATTTGGACAAGTTGCAGGAGGTACATTATGGAGGTTGATTCTCACTCGGCCAGGCTGATCGGTAATGGAAATAACATCAATTCCTGGACAGACAATTGGTGCGGGCATCGCCTTATCGACATGATGCAACAACCACATTTAAATCCGCAGATTAATCTAAAAGCTCCTTTATTTGAGTTCACCCCGAATCGCTCAGTTTGCATCCCGCATTTTCTGGCTACCTGCTGCCAACAGATCCACCAACTTATGGCTGACATTACTATTAACCCTTATGATGCTGATAAGAGGATTTGGAATACCACGGCTAACGACATGCTCACGATTAAGGACACTTTCTCGCACCTTGGTGCCAACCACCAATCATTATCTTGGGGTAATAATATTTGGAATTCATCGTGCCCCTCGAGATCCCTTCTGTTTTGGCGTTTGATTCATGCCAAACTGCCCACGGATGACAAATTGGTTGCTAGGGGATGGTTTTTCCCGTCTCAGTGCAGTTTATGTCTCTCTAACACAAAGACTCTCTCCCATTTGTTTTTTGATTGCGTTTTCGCTAAAACAATTTGGGGTTGGGTTTGTAACTTACTTAACTTAAACTCTCCGGTGTCATCGATTGATGATTGTTTAAGCCTCTTTGATAGGATTCATTCTCCACAATGTAAGGTGGTTATTCTTGCTGCTGTCACTAACACCATAGCTTTTATTTGGAATTCTAGAAACAATGCTCGCTTCCAAAACAAGACTTCTCACTTGTATTCAGGTTGTGCCACCATTAGTTCTCTCACGACTCTAGCAGGGAATCTCACGCCCAAATGCTCGAACAATAATATTCGAGATTTCATTATTTTAATGTAAGTATTCACGCTCCTAGGGTGCAGCTTTGTAAAGAGGTGTTGTGGAGCCCTCTGCCTGTGTTGTGGATCAAAGTTAACTCTGATGGTGCCGTCGTTGGTACTCCTCCAGTTACAGCCAGCGGTGGCATTTTCCGAGACCATAAGGGTGATCATCTTGGCAGCTTTGCTTGTCCTTTGGGCCCAAAAAATGCTCTGTTTGCAGAGCTTATGAGTGTTATTTTACCCATAGAATATGCTATTAGTTAGAATTGGTGCAATTTGTGGCTAGAGTCCGACTCGAAATTAGCTATCCTGACGTTTACCAAAGCTTCGGTGGTTCCTTGGAAACTTAGAAACAGGTGGGATTTTTGTATTCAAGGGATAAACAACACAACTTCATGGTAACTCACATTTACCGAGAGGACAATCAATGTGCAGATAAGCTCGCTAATTTAGACTTATTAGTCACTAATTATACTTGGTGGGATAGTTTACACACCAATGTAATTAAAGATTTTGATAATAAAAGGTTAGGCATTCCTAACTTTCATTTTGGTTACGTTTGAGGTTTTTGTTCGGTCCCCCTCAATTTTTGTGTTCCTATTTTCTTTTATATATATTTCATGGGCCTTTGCCCTATTTGATTAAAAAAAAAGTCATGTTTTAATTTAAAAGAAAAAATAATCAATTTTTTTCTCGTTTTAAAAAAAATCAAGTGAATATATAAGGGAGTTCGCTTCGAATCTCAGTCATTGCATTATACGTTTTTTTTCCAATGGCTTAATTAGTATTTCTCTCTTGTCGCCTTTCCAGTTACCCTTTTTTGTTTTTTAATTTTTTTATCTATATTAACCTCGATTATTTGGTCCAACTGATAATTAATATGTTTTACATCAATATTTCCAAAAGCCCATTTTAATTTTTTTTTAATTTTGTATATCTGTAGCGGCAAAAACTGCGAGTATAAGCCATTGAATTGACTTAACTCAAAAAATAACAAAAGAGTCGCCACCGCGCTTTTATTTTATCCAAAGGACTAGGAAAAAGAGCGAATAAAATCCTAACAAAAATACCAAAGATTTGGGACCGGAGGTTATTTATGCAAAGGGAAGGTGTTAGGCACCCAAAGCATCTACGACACTCCACAGGAACCTTTTTGAAAATTTGTATATGTGTGCTAAAAAAATTATATGTACAAAGGTGTCTGGAAAGATGAGAAAAAAGTATTTTTTACAATTTTTGGTTTGTTAGAATTTCCAATGAGTTTCAGGCCTACATATCAACAATGTGCAATGTGGAAATCAAAATCAAGTAGTTCGGCAAAAAAATACCAAAGTTGTGTGTTGGTTGATTTTAAGAAAATGTTAGTTTAGAAAAGCCACGAAGAGCTCAAAAAGTTTGAATGAGGTTAGGTGTTTTTTAGTCTTATGAAAAGAAAAGTCAAAGTATTATTAAATGAATTGAAAGTTTATTAAGAAAAGAAGTTTGAAAATGCATGGACCAAAGTCCAAGTTTTTTATGAAAGTGGTTCGAGTTTTTGAAAACAAGAATCCTTTGAAAAAGAGGGAAGATTTTGAAAACTAAAGAATGAGGAGAAGATGAAGAGTCTAACCTATGTACATAAAGTAAAAGGTAAGGGTAAAGAAAGATCTAACCGGATGAGAAGACTAGTACTTGACATCAAGAGCCAATACCATATCCCATCCTTTGGATTACCACATAAACAACAGATAACCAGACAAAAAAACCAAGCTTTGGATAAGTCAATGCCTCATATGAACTCTCTTGTCTTAAGAAAAACGGGTAGAGTAACGACTGTATTATGAGGAAATCCACTCTTAATCGAGTATAACAGAATAACCTGCATATAAAGATAATAACCAGACAAGACAGAATAACACCAAGGGCACAAAACTCTCCAAGTTGAGGTAGAGGTCCTAATCCTAAGTCCAAAGATCAAGCTCCAAGCACAAGGATAGTAACCAAGTTCAATTTAGAGTTTTTTTTTTATGTTTAAGTTGAATTATTAAGTGTTTTGGAAAAGAAAAATAAAGCTCAAGTGAGCAAACTCAAAATAACAAGAAAATAAAATGCTCAAGTGAGCAAAGAAAAAATGACAAGAAAATAAAATGCTCAAGTGAGCAAAGAAAAAATGACATAGAAAATAAATGCTCAAGTGAGCAAAGAAAAAATGGCATGAAATGTAAATGCTATAAATATAGTGCATAAAAATAAAGAGCATAAAAAATAAATGCGGAAAGTAAAGAGCGAAAAATAAAAAGCAATTAATAAATGTTAGCAAGATGACCATCTTGAAACTTGTCAAGTATATCATCGAATTGTTAATTGTTAGTCGTCAGCAACGTGACTATCTTGAAACTTACGTATGAAGACTTTCTAGAAGCTTGATAGAATCAACGTGACCACACGACAAGTTTCAATTGTTTTTTGTCAAGTATATCACCGGTTTTTTGGAATTATCACAACACTTGATCAAATATGCTTGAGAATTTCAAATGGACAAGGTTAGTGGAAACTTGCCAGAAGCTTGATTAGAAATCAACGTGACCACACGACAAGCGCCACAAGTGTTAAACCAAAATCAAAGCTCAAGTCATCTTTTGGGACTTATGTTAGAACATTGAAGTTCATGCCACCAATTGATCACTTTCAGATTCGAGACAAAGAAAATAAGATTACGAAGAAGCAATGTAGCGCTATGTTAAGCAATCGCCAAGTGACTTATGTAGAAGCCACCCTACAACGAGGTTGGTCAATGGTGATGTATGTGTTGAAAATTAAATGAGAAGAATGATATGTAGATCATCTTCTAATGTTTGTCAATACATGTAAAAATAAAAAAGAATGATAGATCAACTTGGATTATCTTCTCTAATTTCTTCCATCTTTAAGTTCAACCACTAATCTTGGTGGATTAAGGCACAAAATATATTGTTGACTCAAAGCACCAAGAATTAATTGTATAATTAATCCTTTGATAGATTTGAATCACCAATACATTTCTCCAACCTCATCAACACCCAAAGTCCATTGATATTAAAGAGAAATTAGGTGTACAAGACTATAATCCAAGGCAATCATCAAAAGAATGGAGTAGAAGAAGAGTAAAGATAAAAAACAAGTCAAAAAATAAGTGAAATCACATTTTATACTCTGTGCAATCGATTGCATCAGGATGCAAATCAATTGCATCAACATATTTTTTCAAAAATTTCCAGAAACGTATCCCTTGCAATCGATTTCACTACATTGAAAATCGATTGCTCACTGTAAAAAACAGAAAAATCACATTTCTAAAGGGCAAATTCTTGTTCAAACTTTTCCACAAACACCTTGTGTGTCTTGATTCAATTGAGCACGAAAGTTCCACCAACTTTTTGAGAAATTAACATCAATGGAACTAAAAACAAGTTTGCTCAATGAATTAAACCACAAAAATTATCAAGAGATCACATTGTAAAAGATGAAGATCAACACTCACCACTTGTAGATCTTGAGAAAAATTTGCAAGAGTGACACTTCAAATTGCTTCAATTCAACTTCAAAAATCAGAATCACAAGCCTAGATCTAAAGAATTGATGAAGAAAAAGAGAGTGGATGGAGGTTTAGCTCAATGACTTAAGAATTCCAATGAATAATTCACTAATCTTTATGAAGAAGAAAGAGCTTTGAGTGAATTGGAGAATTGGGAAAGATGAGAGAATGAAGAGAGTAGAGAAATATTTTGGCAAGGTGAGTTTTGCTATCAAAAGTTTGAGATTTGAATGAGAGGAGGCCTCTATTTATAAGGTTTTGGTTTGGGAATGAGTGGTGGTTTGAAGTTTGGTTTGGAAATTAGAATTAGGCTTGGAAATTGATTTTGGAGGAAAAATTGAATCAATTAGTAATTAATTTCAAAATTAAAATAAAATAAAAAATGAAACTGGAGCTCAATCCCACAAACTTGAAAAATTGAAGAATTTTTCTGATTTTCGCGCAGTGCAATTGATTGCACTGAGTTTTTTTTTTGAAATTTTGCTGAAAATAACAGTGAGCAATCGATTGCTCCTTAGTGAAAATCGATTGCACTGCAATTTTTTTTGAAAAATTGGTCTAAAAAAAGTGCGGAGGCAAAACACCAAAAAACTTACACTTGTTGGATTTTTTGGCTTGATACCTACAAAATACAAATATACAAAGATAAAAGAAAATATTTTTGGTATTTTAATCAGATGTTAGAAAAATGTAAACCACAAATATACAAGATACACAGATAAGGTGCTTGGCGATTCCTTGAGAGCAAAATTAAGAATAGAAGAAGCGGGAGAACCAATCCTTGTCTGTGATCTTGATATATTGTCATAATGAAATGATGGAAAACCATAGGGCAAAAATTAGGGTACAACAATATCACTTTCCTTAGTTTTAACCAAAAGCCGACGTGATATATATTTTAAAGGAATTTTCAAAATATGGGGCTATTGTGATTTTTTATATTTTCTATTTTTAATTAATACTTTCACGTCGGTTTTAAGCCTTGAAGCTTGACCCACCATGGATTCTAGAAGCTTATCTCAAAAGCTTTGAAGCTGAAGGTGTCGAGACATTTGCAATCATGTATGATGCTCTTCTGGACAAACCTCCAAATATTCTACAAAGAAAGTTTGGCACATCTCAAAAGAAGAAGAAGACACATCAGAAGAAGCTAAGAATTCTGGAACTAGTAGAACCTGCAAAATATTTGCATAACACTATTATTGCTTCTCATCCAAGTAAGTCTTCTAGCTCTCTAAATCTTGTTGTTTCTGGTTCTGATACTAGAATTATTACTTCATCCATTCCTCCTTCACCTCCACTAATCTTGACCATAATTACAATTACCTCCATCCCATCCTCATCAACCTTTAGAAAAGTTCCTGCTGAAAAATCCAAAGAAACATTCACTTCACAACAAACAAATTCCATAACAACAACCACTTTAGAAACCTTCATTCCCATAATCACATTTACACCTCCAAGATTCACCCCTCCAATATCTAAATCACTATTATTTTTTTGACTTCTCATTTGCCACAAAAACCACTTCCTCATCTCGACCAGAAACCGCTGGCCCTATAAAAACTTCACAAATCATCACCACTTCTCCACAAATTTCTGATTTTATTACTTCAAAACATCCCATCACTTCTAACAATCAACCTTAAAATGTTAGGGCTTCACCCACAATCTCCAATTCTACCACTAGCACTACTCCAGCCTTCCATGATATCACTAACACCTATGAACCTTTAGATCCTGAGTCACCCAACCTGAACAATGACATCATTATACCAAATAATTCCTCAAACTCTTATGAAGCCATTTCTGATGAAACTGGTTCAAATGAGGAAACCAATCTTGATCATTAAACCTATGAACTCAAATTCTTAGCCTTATTATTGATGAATTAATTTCTAATTTCAAGAATAATGCAGTAAGGAGAGTGAAGAAGCTCAAGGAGACTCTAGTTCTAGTAGTGACCCATTTCATCTGAATGCTAGTTGGAATCAGTTTACCAAATGAATGTCGGTTGAGTTTCTAAGAATAAAAATATCTCTTTCCATATGAAAGATAATTGTGTCAAGGTATCATAAGAGAGGTATCTGGCTTTAGAAGCTCAGAAGGATGCTGAGAGAGGATGTTGAGAAAGAAATTGCTGAGAGAGAGGTCATTGAGAAAGTAGCTAAGGAAAGAGAAGCTGCTCAGAAATATGTTGCAGAGACTTCAAGAGTTGGAGAAGGCAACACTCTAAGTCCTAATGTTAATATTTTTCCTCTTATTATGATGACTCTTGAAGACATGCAGAAAGAACAACAATTAGTCATAACTAGGCTAGACAAGCAAGACGAAATTAACAACAACATTCAAAACATGTTGGCCCAACTTCTTGCTCAAAAGATCCCACCTACTTCTAACCCTTAGACACTTTTGGACAACCTTTATTGTTTTTTTACTCTATGTTTTTTTGGTCTTGTACTATCTTTGTTTTATCTATGAAATTAGTCTTTTTGGTTATGACAAAAAGGAGTGAAAATAGTGATGTCTTTGATACATATCTAATTCTCTAAATCTCATTGCTTACATGAAATTCCAACATATTATATATGCAAGAAGTTTAGAATGTGTTTCATAAACACGCTGAATATGGCAAATGGATCAAGCTCAGATAAATAACTTTTATTGTTTAGAAGGTTTAGCTCAATCAAGCTCTGATAAATGCACCTAATGCTTGAATCAGGTTTTGAAATGCTCAAGTATCCTTTCTCTCTCTAAAAATATCATAAATATTAGACTCGGGGGTTGTTCATCTCAGGCGGGAGTTTTTGAACTAACTGTAATACTCTTTATGATTTAGTATCGTACACATTTTTTAATTAAAATATATGGTTTTGTCATCATAAAAACGGGGAGATTGTTAGAACAAGATTTGGTTCTGCGTATAATCTTTAGTTTTGATTATAACAATGCATATATTTTATCTGTAACAATTTTGTACTCTAATAGTTTCTTGAGTGTGCAGATATAATATTTTATTTGATTCTCAATAATTATTGGAAAGATCATTAAAATCATTTTTGGCACGCCTAAGAAGAACTATTGCATCCACTTTTTAAGAAACATCAATAGTTCTGATGAATGTTGAATGTCTCCATAAAAGGATTTTTGCGCACTCCTCATATAAGCTTTTGCTCTCAACTCAAAAGTCAAGATGTGTTTCTCACATAAGCTTTTGCTTCCAGATCTGAAGATAAGGTTCTGACTCTGAAGACTCTGATACTCTTGGGCCATTCATCTAACGTGTTATCTTTTGTACTCAACATTACTTCAAATCAGAAGTACTTTTGTTAGAAGATAATATCGAGATAACTTGCACTAGAAGAAACTGTACAATAGTAAATTACTCATTCCACTTAGTGAAGAATGCATTATACGACCAAAGGAATTTGTCTCCCACGATCTCGTTTTACTGTTATGGTAGCTGGCACTAAAAGTGACATGTGTATTATCCAACGTTCTACCTTTTGAGCCTATATAAATGGATCACTATTTCGTTGCAAAATAACTTTCGGAACAACGATTGAAATATACAACTATAGTGCAAAAACATTCAAGTAGAAAATATTCATCCAAGAGAAACTCAGAACACAAAGAGTTATGGCTCATTTTTACTTGTAAACATTTGTTCTTAAACTTTATTTCATTTGATTATCAAGAAGCATTATTGTAAACACTTTCTATTGTAATCTGTTGAGATTTGTTTTTTCTTTAATTGACTAAGTGATAATCTGTATACTTAAGAGGGACAAGGTGTTCTCTAACACTTAGACGTTTGTTTGTAATCTTTCAAAATTAGTGAATTAATTCATTTTTTAAGGAAAAATCACCTTGGTAGGATGGATAAGAGTAGCCTTGCTTAAGGTGAACTTGTATAAACCAATTGTGTAAATTTTCTTTCTTAGCTTGTTCATCTTGTTTGTTTGTGTGAAACATTTATAAGCAAAATTTTTTTGAAAACCCAATTGAACCCTTTTTCTTGTGTTTTTCTCAATCTAACACTTAACCTTTTAGAGAGATCCAGTGTGATAAAAACATTATATGCCCGCTTCTAACACAAATGAAAGAGATAGTTACAATGATAAGCCTCTTATTTTTTATGGAGATAAATTTTAAAATAGAAAGTTTCTTTCTAGGCTATGATATAGATCTTTTGGATATTGTCACAAATTGGTATTTTTTATGCTGAGTGTCATTTAATATGCTCCTTTGTACATCATGTTTCATCTCTTGCTATGTTGATTGTTCTTTTATTTCTCTTCTTGGTTGACTTTATAAAATGTTACATCTTTTATTATGCTGAGTGTACTTTCATTGCTCTTCTACATTAGTCATCATATTGCAATTGTATCATGCTGATTTATCTGTTTTTCGTTCTTTTATTATTGAGGAAAAAATCTGTTGAATATTCAATATGATAAGTGTCTAATATGTACTTAAGAGTTGTCATCATCAAAATCAAGGTTACCTAATATATACAAAACAAGGTTCCACACACATAACTCATGCAAGAACCTGCAAGAGTCAAAACTTTACGTAAAAGAAATATCATTGTTGATTTGGAGAATGAAAAGAAAAATCTCCGGTGTACTATTTCACATCTTCAAGGTGAGGTATCTCTATTAAATTCCAAGTTTAATAACATGTTCGATTCTTTGAAGAAAATGAATAGTAAAGCTAATATGATGAAAGGGCATGGAGATACAAAAGTTGATTATCAGTCTGATATTCAACAAAGAAGAATGTTTAGGAAGAAGTCACTTCCTCCTGAAAGGAAGAAAATGATCAACATGCGCAACAACATGTTACAACATTCTGGCAGACATGATGAAACATTATCCAAATCCCAATCTTCAAAGTGGATATGTCATCATTGTGGTGGACATGGTCATATTAAGCCATTCTGTTATAAATTGTATGAAGACCCAAAATCTTCAACTCATTTTAAGGCTGGTCAAGTGAGCAAGAAGAGAAGTGTTGAAAATAGGGATAAGAACCTTATTACTCATACTTCCTTAAGAAACTCAAATGGTGAAGTGAAGCTTCATTTCAAAATAATAAAGGAAGTCATAACTGAAGGAGCCTTTAGAGATATGCTAGAGCTCAAGATTAAAGAAGGGATAGCCTATTGTGAGTGTGAATTTAGGACTCAAACCATGATGTCACACCAAATGTTGCAACATCAGACTACTTCCAAAATGTTAGAACTTCTTCACATTGACTTAATAGAACCAATACAGTCTGAAAACAAGTGTGGTATGAGATATATCTATGGGATTATAGATAATTTTTATGAATATATTTGGATAACTTTTCTTAGAGAAAAATCAGATGATTTTGAAGTCTTTACAGACTTGTGTCAAAGTATTCAAGAAGAGAAGAATGATGATATTGTAAAAGTTAGAAGTGAACATGAAAAAGAGATTAAGAATATAAAATTCTCTAAATTTTGTGCTTCTAAAAATGTTAGTCATGAGCGTTCTCAAAAAGGAGGAATTGTTGAACAAGTCACCAAGGATATTCTAGAATCAGTTGGAGTCATGCTTCATACTAAGAATTTGCCTTAATACTTTTGGACAGAAACCATGAATAATGCTTGTTACATTCATAATCAAGTTACTTTAAGAAGAGGAACTTCAGTCACTCCTTATGAGCTATGGAGAGGAATGAAACCTAGAGTCAATTACTTTCATATCTTTGGAAGTAAATGTTATTACTAGACTGACCAACTTCAAAAGGGCGAGAAGAATCACATAAGGGATGAAGGAATATTTATGGGCTACTCTTCAAGGAGCAGAACTTATAGAGATTTTAACTCCAGAACTAGAATGATTTGGAATCTATCAATATGGTAGTTGATGATATAATTGCTGAAGAAGATGCGGATGTTAGAAACGATGTTGAAAAATCCCGTGTGCAAATTGATGGAGCACTAAAGGAGGAAATTTGTGAATTCATAAGTACTTAATTAGTGAATTCCCAATCTAGCAACGATCTGTCTACAGGAGGACAAATAGAACAATCCAAGGAACTGACTACTATTCACTCAAATAAAGGAAATATAGCTGAATTAAATATAAAGATATCAAATACTGATGGATGTTTTGCCTTGAGGAATAGTTTGTATTTCTGGATCAGTAAGAAGTATGAATGTGCTTCTTGGTATACTACTGGATTTAGAGGTAGGGAAACAAGCGAAAGTTTCTCTTGACTAGTGTTGAAGAGACATGATGTCAAGAAGAATGTCATGATATTGTATAGTGAAGATCTGAGCTCTTTCAGATATCTCATTCAACATGGCTGGAATAAGAACCTTGATAGTTGTAATCAACTGATCAAAACTTTTATTGGAGAAAAAGATGGTACTCTGGACTATATAGACAACAAGGAACAACTTACTGTTCTCAAAGATAGTGAGATTGAACCTTGTACTATTGAGGAGTTATAGAATTTACAGTTATGAAGAAGTGCAATTAATGTTGCATCTTTCCTCTATGATTTGATGCTTAGGAAGACTAAGCAAGTTTCTATTGGATGGGACAAAGGTTCTTTGTAGGGGGATGGTGACATCACCACCGATTACATAATGCTCTTTGACAAGGGAAAGATTTGGAAGACCATCTGAAACTGATCAAGAGTGTGTGTTTCCATTTGCTCTGTGTTTCCATGTGTGTTTTGTGTGATTGGTCTTACTATGTGCTTCCATTTTTGGTATTGCTGGTGTGTGATATGTTTGTTTCCACTATTTGAGTACATTTACTCCAGTTTTTGTCAATATTTTGGCTAAAAAAGAGAGTAAAGTGTTGGTTGTGTGGGTATGTCCTGATGTTGTATCACATGTTTTGACATGTTGATTTAGTATTATGATAGGACTGTGCACTACTATTGGTTGGGAGAGTAGTTTTTTGTGTTTTCTTATTGAATGTAACTATTATGGAGGAGCATTGTGTTGCTTATGTGTTGTGTATTTTGTTGCATGCGTTCTGATTTGGGGTTTTCTCTTGTCGGGGATGACTAATTGTGTATGATAGAGGAGGGGGGTAATAGTGTTGTCTGATTGTACAAGCTCTTGAGTTATCTTGAGTTGTGTCGTGTTTTTACAAAGTCTCTGTATTCATGTAACTTGTGTTTGTGGATTTATTCATCACTCTAGATTTTTGTGCAAAGGTCGTTTTAGCAAAATTTGCCAAAGAGGGAGATTGTTAGGTCTATGACTTTATGGTTGACAACAATTTTGATAAAACAAGTAGTTGGGAATAATCTGATCAAAACATGTTTCATGTGAAAAATATGTATTACATACTAATGTTGAGTAAGATGTCATAACTTCTTTACCAATCGGTACAACATAGTTTGTTGGACTTTATTTGATAGATGCTCTATTCGATGTTGTAACATGTTTGACGGAACATCATGATAGTACAACTGGATGATATCCTTGAAGATTTGATTGAAAAATATGAGTTTATGGAGGCTTTTAGTACTCCTAGCAAGCACATGCAATCAAGGATTTTTAGGAACAATTACAAATTTAATTTGTTTCATACAAAGAATCTTTGAGGCTTTTTAGAAAATATTTGAAAGATTTGTTTTTTGTTTCTATTTTTTAGGAGAAGATTCTGTAAGGATTTACAGTTGAAGATTTGATTTGATCGAAGAGTTCAAGCTAGTCCAAGCCCATTGCAAGAGTATATTTAATGAAGACGTCTAAGACCTAGTTTATTAAGCATTCTTTTTAAGCATTGTTTTATTGTAAAACCGTGTGCAAATAAGGCTTTAGGGTTTGGGAGTTTCTTAGTTTTTGTGTGTGTTTTGTACGCCCTCATGTATCTTTGATGCATTTGAGTTGACTGAGTGTTACTTGTTTATCAAGTTATTGTTCTCCTTTAAGCTTTTAAGTAAGAGTTGAGTATTGTTCTTAGTTAAAGCTTTTAAGCAAGACTAAGTATTTTGATATTGAAAGAGTGATCTTCTTTTTGGTTGTTTTTGATACATTCCTTGAGATTGAGATTATTTGATATCACTGTAGTGATTAGAAGTGAGATAGTGATTTCTCATATCTAAGAGGTTCCTAGGTAGAAGTTGCAGTGGATAGGAATTAAGTGATAAATTGTAAACTGAGACTATTTAGGTTTAAAATTAAGACTACTATAAGTGGATTTTCTTCCTGGTTTAGTAGCCCTCATAGTAGATGAGTTACATTGAACTGAGTTAACAATTGATTGTATTTTTTAAGTTTCTTCGAATTACTTTTCTGCATTATTTTTATTTTTATTTTTAGCAAGTCTGATTTGTCCGTCAACAAATATTATAACATCTGTCGTGACATTGGGTGTTGTAAAGACATCAGTCTTAACTTCTGTTATTACAGTAGAATTTCACTCCTCTTCGTACAAGCATGGAAAAAAATCAGCATTGGACCCTCCTTTTCTAAGCCACCTTGAACTAGATTTTTAAAAAATTTAAGACTCTTTAAACGTATAAAGGGACCATAGATCTGCAAACCAAAACATTTTATTTCTTCCATAAGCATTTGTATGCTCACCTCATTGCTGCCACATACCTTCCTTACCCCGGATTTTGTGGTCACCTTTAAGTGCTTTTAACTTCTCTTCAAGAACAAAATATAGTGAATAAGGAATAGCAAAGCACCTAAATGTTAATTTGTTACACATTTTCTGGGATGAGTTTTAAAATCAAATAATTTAAGAAATACAGATGATAATCGATACAAGACGGTATGAATGCAGCGAAAAACTAACAATAATGATGATAATAATAACAATAATAATACGAAAAGTTAGTCAACACCCTTCAAATACAAAATAAAGAAATAAATTTTGCATTCTAATCATTGTTACACTAGTAGTAGAATTTATCTGCCTAGGCAACTGCAACAACTTCTTCATCATCAAAACTCAGATTTAATGTCTGTAATTTGAAGCCTAAGCCTTGTATGGTTTCTACAAGAGTAGAAGCCACTCCTGTTGCTTGGATTGTTGTCAGTTTTTCCAACTGAACATATTAAGCACAAAAACTCATTAACAATCTAGTTTCATAAGAACAAAGCAAAATCATAGAAAACGGTAAGATTTTCTCGCAAATGGCTATGTATTGAGGTTGTTATAAAGTGTACCTCTAAAGTTGCGAGTCCCTCGTATACATTAACCTTCAAATTTTGAACACCCTCGATCTCCTGTAAAAATACGACAATGTGAAGAAACAATGCCTAAGAAAGAGGTATTTGAAGCACGGTTATATTCACACTAAGGGAAAGCAAAGATTAATAAGATTTATAGAGCTACCTCTAAAGTTTTGGTTAAAGATGGAACAGCTGTTTCATTCAATGTCCCCTCTGCCTTTAAACACATGAAGAAAAAAAAGAGTTAGTTTAGTTTCAAGAAGATTAATACATTGTAAAGTCTAGGTGAAGAAACAGTTGCAAAAACATTTAAAAATAAACAAATTACGAATCCATAGTCATCGATTCAAAGCACATTTACTAACCCATATGTGTTGGTAGGAAGCTCATATCCGTTATGCATGTAATTTTAAGCTTGATCCTTTGATCTAAGTGTATAGATAATCTCAGAACTTTGGGTTGGTCCTAACTCTATCCAACAGCAGCGGCTTATAAGATGAGGAATGTCTCCCACTTATAAACACACTTTCAGCAATATCTCATCTAATGTAGAAATCTCAACACACAAGTCACACCCAAGACTTGACATCAAGAGTGTGACTCAAATGGTTTGATATTGGATGTCCAATTGGATTTGAATGGACTCTACTATCATTTTAGCAGTGTTATCAAATAGCAGCGCCATAGCAGATATACATGGCGGTTTTTGGACTCGCCGATATTGCGGATTTTTCCACCATAATATGCTATAACGGCACCACAAAACAGACGGTATGGCAGAAATTACTCATTTATCATGTTAATATCAGAAAGATCAAAATTACACATACAGGTCCTTAAATATGCAATTCATCACTCAAATTAGTCCTGAAACATAATTCACTATAAGGATAACTAGAACAATGTAATACATACTTAAGGGACTTATGGAGTAATTTTCATGTTTCTAAAACTAACATAATTCACTCTGCATTCACAAACCCTACTACTCCACAAACTGCACCACTAGGGTAGTAATCAAAATTGTAAACTGTAAAGAAAGCCATAGCCTTCATCAATCTTACAAGTTATTACATCAACACAAAAATCCCACAATAACCACCCTCGTCTCTTCAACAAGTAAAACCCATTTCATCACTATCCCAATTTTATGTAATGAGCCACAAACCCACGAACCCCAATTCCAAGAAAAGATTTTAACTCTACCCAAAATGGCTAACAAATAACAAAAATTGGCATTTGACCATTACAAAAAATCAATTCTTTTCAAATGGGCATTGCAAAAAATCAATCTTTTTCATATGGGCATTACAAAAAATCAATTTTTTTTCATATGTGCATTACAAAAAAATCAATTTTTTTCACATGGGCATTGCAAAAAATCAATTTTTTTCATATGTGCATTACAAAAAATCAATTTTTTTCATATGGGCATTGCAAAAAATCAATTTTTTTCATATGGGCATTACAAAAAATCAATTTTTTTCGCATGGGCATTGCAAAATATCTATTTTTTTCCTAGTGATTTTCAAAAAGAGGTGTGTACTAGAGTCACTGGTATTGTACCTGAAAGAGCATCGTGAGAGTGTCTGAAGGTGAAATGGGAACAACAACTGTTTGTTGCTCCGAGGTTGATGATGGTTGTTGCTGTTGTTCAATATCAGTACCAACTGGTTCTTGTTGCTGTTGTTCAGTACCAACTGGTTCTTCTTGCTGTTGGGTTTCATCTTCCACTGCCTTAGCGACAAGTAAACATCGGTTCTTTTTTATTGACAGTGCCTTCAAACGAGGGAGGCATGGAAAAGTGCAAAATTGAAGGGATTGAGAAGAAGAGGAAGAAACAGGGAATGTAGAAGAAGAAAGACGAATTGAATGAAGAGATGAAGATGAAAATAGTGTGGCCATTTTTTGATTGAGAAATAGTGAGAATCGGTTTGTTTTGGTAGCTTTTGAAGAATTTGCTACTTGACAGACACCCTATCTATCTATCTAATCCAAAGTGAAATTGTTAGTCCCCCCACCCCCCTATTACTTGAGTCTCATAGTTCGGCCCAATAATATACATTAGCCCAAAACATTTGTCTATTGAATGGCATGAACTTTATTATTATTATTATTATTATACTTTTAGAGAATTTTTTTTTTATAATAAAACTAGGATTTTTTGTTTTGTTTTCACAATTAGAATCTGGCCCATTTGACCGATTAATCTAGTTTAGAGGTCAATTTTGACATAAAGTGGTTTCAGTTCTTCTCGATTGTAGTTGCAGAAGATTGAACTATGATCTTCCCTACCAAATTTAACGTCAAAACACTACTGAATCAACTAATAATTATTAGAATTAAGAGTTTTTCTATTTCTTGAATCTTAAGAAAAAAGTATTATGAATTTTAGAATTCA
Source organism: Vicia sativa (assembly GCA_021764765.1). Taxonomy (NCBI): domain Eukaryota; kingdom Viridiplantae; phylum Streptophyta; class Magnoliopsida; order Fabales; family Fabaceae; genus Vicia; species Vicia sativa. The sequence goes on from CM038792.1 coordinate 225,316,111, forward strand.
TAATGTGTTTTGGGGATCTTTGGGTTCTAGAATTTAAATTGTTGAATTCATGTACAATTACAATAAACTGAAATACTTCATTAAATCATATGAAATTGAATAACATGTTAAATACAAAACACTAATAATAAATTTTAAATAATTTTAAATAATTATAAAAAAACTAACAAAATCATATATTTGACAAAATATTACTTTTTCATATGACTCAATCATGTATATCATGATCTCACTAAACGTCCTACGAGGTATTAGACTTAAACAAATAGAATAAACATATTTGATTACAATAAAGCCTAACTCGGTAATGATTTTGACCAAATATTAAGAGCACGGTTCTCACAACATTATCGTTTTGTAGTTGAATATTGGTAAAGTGAACATGTCCATCATCATCGATCGACCGATGACAATATTCAACATTGATCATCGTTCTTATGTCAGTGGTTGAGACTAGGATTCATTCAATACACTTGGAATTTCAAATAAGATAATGTATCATGAAAATTTATTTAATGACAAATGGTAACATATATAAAATGGTTGAAATCACCAAAATACAATAAAGATATTCATAGAGCACAAGTTCCGAGAGAAAACAAAAGATACAAAAAGAAGAAGATAAAAAAAACAAACCATCAAACTCAACAGACCAAGGGGTCCTTGTAGAAAAGGATTCAAGCTACTAAAAATCCAACTCGGTGATAATATGTTAGATATCATCAAAAGAGCACCAAAAAGATGTTAAAAACCTTCCTTAGAACCAAGGCGGACACTAGATTCGTTATAGGTGCAAGTAGATGATAAAATTTTGAAACCATTAGATGAAAATGCAAGAATTCACCTATGATCCACCTTGAAAACATTTATAGGTAAAAAAATACACGTCTCGTCCATCTTTTTCGTAGATTTTGTGACTCCCATAATGGTTACATCATTATGGGCTCTCCAACTGGACTATATTACAATGTGCCAAATAAAAATGTAATCACCTCTATACTTAATCCTGTCCCCCGGAGAAAGAAAAAACTCAAAAAGCACCTTATGGACATTAGAAATAACTAACTACCACCTTAACCACTTAAAGACTTTATACTGTTAGTGCTGAAATACTTTTAGTGAGGAGAGAACGAGAGAATAATAAAGGAAATAAGAGTTTGTATTATTCAATTGTACAAATAATGATATAGACTAGGACTATTTATATACAACCCTAATTGGGCTTGAGTTTACACAACTTGGATTATATTTAAATATTAAATCAATTCTAGTTTAATCTAATATAATATTTAAACATATTTAATTTAATATTTCAACACACTCCCATAATCCAAGTTTTCGAACATCCTTAAAAATAGTCAATCTGAACTATTCCTAATTTCTTTCTCAAATTCGGGAATCTGTCAATCTTCAATCCTTTGGTGAAAAATTCGGCCAACTATGCTTCACTTGAGCAATGCCTAACTTCAAATTCACCTCGATTTACCTTTTCTCTTAGGAAGTGAAATCTATCTTCGATATGCTTACTCCTTCCATGCAGAACTGGATTCTTCACCGAATTTATGGATGACTTGTTGTCAATTTGCAACACTAGAGGTTTCTTCACTTCAACATCCATTTCTTCAAGTACAGATCTGATCCAAATTGCTTGACAAGCAGCATAGGATCCTGCTATATGTTCAGCTTTGTAAGATGACAATGCCACCACAAGTTGCTTCTTCGAACACCATGAGATTAGGGCACCAAATACTTGAAAGAAATATCCAATTGTGCTTCTTCGATCTTCCTTATCTCCACACCAATCAACATCTGAAAAACGATTAACTATTGCTTCTTTGCCTTCAAAATCTCGTCTAAATAGTATTCCACAATTTATCGAACCCTTCAAATATCTCAGGATTCTTCTTGCAGCCTTCATATGTGACACTCTTGGTTCTCTTATATATCTACTTACTAATCTGACAACGAAACCTATATTAGGTCGACTGTTGCATAAATACCTCAGAGATCCCATAATTTTCTTGAACAAATTTACATCAACTCTCTCTTCCTCTTCATTCTTCTCCAACTTCACATTTTGTTTGATAGGTGAGGATGTAGGATTCGAATAATCCATTATGAATCTCTTGAGTATCTCTTTGACATACTTCCTTTGATGTAGCATCATACCTTGCTTCGTTATTTTAAATTCCATTCCTAGGAAATAAGACAATTTTCCTAGATCTGACATTTCAAATTCCTTCGTCATCAGCTCTTTGAACTTCGACAAGTTCTTCAAGCTATTTCTAGTTACTAGCACATCATCAACATATAAACAGATGATTGTTATATATTGTGCTACAACCTGAACATAGACACCATACTATAATTTGCATTTGACAAATCCCAATTCGACTAAGTATGAGTCGATCTTCTTGTTCCATGCCCTAGGTGCCTGTTTAGACCATAGAACGCTTTGTGAAACCTATATAACTTACTTGCTTCCTTCTAAATCACAAAACCAGGAGGTTGTGTGACATAAACTTCTTCTTCTAAAGGACCATTCAGAAATGCTAATTTCACATCTAAATGAAATATCGACCAGCCTTGGTTGCATGCCAATGCTACTACTAGTCGAACAGTCTTCAATCTTGCTATAGAGCTAATACTTTAGAGTAGTCAAGTCATTCTCTTTGAAGAAACCCCCGAGCTACTAATATTTCTTTATGTCTTGCTATCGAACCATCAACATTGTGTTTCAACTTCAACACCAACTTCACTTTGATAGCTTTTGTACGTGCTAGTAATTTGACTAACTCCCATGTGTTGTTTCTTCTGATTGCCTCTAAATCTTCGACCATAGCTAACTTTGACTTGTTACTCTTCAAAGCTTCGCTATAGTTGATTGGTTCAACACTTGCAAGTAAATCAAAATGAACTAATTCTCCACCTGGTGTTACCTCATCATCACCAATCACTTCGTAATCCTGAAGTCTTGTTGGAGGAACTCTAGTTTGTTGAGGTCTATGGCTTGTTCTAGCTACACCTACATTATCTGAAATATCAACATTTTATTTATCTTTGACTTTGACTGGATTCTCAATAATTCCTTCGACTTCGACCTCATCAATTTCTTCGTCGAAATCAGAGCTCATCAATGACTTGTTAATTGAATTACTAGAATTTCAATCCCAGGCAGAATTTTCATCAATTACAATGTCTCTAATCAACGTAATCTTCTCATTAACTAGATTTAATAGCCTGTATGCACCAATTTTATGATATCCTACCAAAATCATAGGTTCACTCTTATCATCAAGCTTCCTTCTTCTTGCATCAGGAATATTCTTGTAACACATAAAGCCAAACACTTTCAAATGACTTATTGATGATCGTTTTCCACTCCATACTTCTTTAGGAACCTTGTTCTTCAATATCTTGGTAGGGCATCTATTCAAAATATAAACTGCAGTTGAAACAGCATCTCCCCATAAAGACTTTGGAAAATTCTTCTGCTTTAGCATGCATCTTGCCATATCTAATATGGTTATGTTTTTTATTTCAGAAATTCCATTATGTTGAGGCATATAAGGAGCAGTTACCTCGTGTTCAACACCATATTCTACACAGAATTTCTCAAACATCTTCAAAGTGTATTCGCCACCTTCATCTGTTTGCAGAACTTTGATCCTTTTCTCACTTTGGTTTTCAACAAGTATCTTGAATCTCTTAAAGATTTCGAATACTTTTTCCTTTCTCTGGATCATATAGATCCACAAATTTTGACTGAACTCATCAACAAACGAAACAAAATGTCTATTTCCACCAATGATATGTTCTTCGAATGGTCCACATACATCTGAATGTACCACTTCGAGAATGCAAGATGATCTCATTGGCATAGTCGAAATGAAAGAATTTTCGGATTGCTTTTCAACTAAACAACCTTCACAAAGCTTTTCAGGCATCTCAAGACTTGGAATTCCAGTAACCATATCTTGAGTAATTAGTTGATTGAGTGATTGAAAATTTAAATGTCCAAACCTCAAATACCACAACCAACTATCCTTATTGTCAACAACAACTTTCAAACATTGAACTTCTGTTGAACTGATCATAGTCTTAAATGTCCTATTCTTCAATAATGGTGATTTTAAGACCAAATTGTTCTTGGTGTCGAATAATTTCAAAGCTACATCTTTCATAACAACTGAGAAACATTTTTCAACCATTTGTCAAACACTTAGAAAGTTTCACTTTATTCTAGATACATAGAGCACATCTTTAATCACAGCTTTCCCTCCATCACTCATTTAAAAAACTATGTTTCCATTACCTTCTTCTTGCAACGAACTATTATCAGCAAGTTTTACCTTGCTCTTATTTGACTCATTGTAGTATGCTAACCACTCCTTTCGACTAATCATGTGATTCGAGAAGCCTGAGTTGAGGAACCAGATCTTTTATTTGACATGGTTATCTGCAACTGCAGCGATAACCACCATACCTCCTTCAGAATCATATGAATCTCGGTGTGCAAGGTTCGCTCCTTCGTCCTTGCCTTTTGTCGATCCATTGTCTTTTATGTATCAATAATGTTTGGCTATGTGGCCCCACTTTTCACAGTTATAACGTTGTACACCTTTTTTTTATCATCTTTGTCCTTTCGATAGTTTCCTCCTCCCCTTTTTGAGGATTCAGAATATCTATCTTCGACCTTATTCTTGTGGGGATTTGACCAAGGCTTCTTGCCCCGAGTCTTGTCGAACTTGCCTTTGAATTTGTTAGAACCACCAACCTTTTTCATGACTGAGCATATAGAGCCTGTATTGATTCTTGAACTTCTTTCCTTTCGACAATCCTCATCTCATGCGCCTCCAACAAACCAACCAAATCTTCCACTTTAGTGATTTCGAGTTTTTTTATTCATGAATAGCTACGATAACATGATCAAAGTGAGAGGTCAACATTCTCATTACATTCTCAACTATCATCTTATCAGTTATGATTTCACCATAATCCTTCATGAGATGGACGAGTTTATGAACCTTTGACATATATTCTGCAACTTTTTATTCTTCTCCCATCGACAACAACTTATATTGTCGACGCAAGGTTTGTAACTTAGCAACCTTGACTTTCTTACCTTCCTCATAATACTTCACAAGAATATCCTATGCCTCCTTCGTCGTTTCAGCATGAGAGGTTCTGTCAAAATTAGCAGCATCAACAACTGTTTGAATGCAATAAGCAGCCTTGCAATCTTTCTTCTTGACTTTGTTATGGGCTTTTTTCTGTGGTTCGATTTCATTTGCAGCCAGCACAGGAACATCGTCGGTAAACACCTCTAGGCTTTCATGGAAGCCAAACAAGGATTGCATCTGTTTTTTTCATCATATCCAATTTTTGCTATCAAACATTGGAAGAGAATTCCAAATTCCCTTATCACTAGCCTTCTTCGCAACGGTTGATCACTTTCCCTAGAAACATGATCTCTGACGTGAAATTCTTGAAAAATCGATCAAGAACAATAACCAGAAGCTCTGGATACCAATTTGTTAGTGCGCGAGGCACTTTTAGCGAGGAGAGAAAGAGTGAATAATAAAGGAAATAAAGATTTGTATTATTCAATTCCATAAATAATGATACAGACTAGGACTATTTATATATAACCCTAATCGGGCTTGGGTTTACACAACTTGGATTATATTTAAATATTAAATCAAGAACATGGAATCTTTCACAACTTTTCATCACCAAGAACTCCTCAACAAAATGGGGTACTTGAAAGGAATAATCAACCCCTAGTTGAACGTGCAAGAACTATGTTGAGTGACTTGAATCTACCAAAGTACTTTTAGACGGACGCGGTAAGCACAAAAAGTTATGTAAGAAAACATGTAATCATAAGGCCAGTATTAAAAATGACTCCATATAAAATATTAAATGTAAGAAATCTAACCATTTCTCACTTTAATGTTTTTGGATGTAAATGTTTTGCACTCAACAATGACAAAGACAATCTCGTAAGTTCGACAAGAAATCCGACGAATGTATCTTTCTTGGTTACTCTGTCATAGGTAAGGAATATAGAGTTTACCTTAAAAGAACTTTAAATATTGAAGAATCTATGCATCTATATTTTGATTAATCTAACCCCTCTAAGGAGGATATAATTGTGTATGATGGTGATATTTTAGAAACACCCATATAATACATTGCCAAAGATGATAATATTGAACAATCTGGAAAACCAAGAGGAAATAATTCAACACGAGAAGAATAAATATGATCTTCCTCAAGAATAGAAAACACAAAAGATTATCATACTAAAAATATCATTGGAGACATGAATAAGGTAGTATCTACTCATCTAAATCTTAAAAATGCTTGTCTAAACATGAATTTTGTTTCTCAAATTGAACCTTTTGAAGTCAAAGATGCCTTAGATGATTACCAATGGATTCTAGCTATGAAAAAGTAACTAAATAAATTTGAAAGAAATAAAGTTTGGGATTTGGTTCCTTGACCAAAAGATAAACATATAATTGGCACTAAATGGATTTTATAAAATAAGCTAGATGAAAATGGTGTCATCATAAGGAATACGGAAAGATAAGCAGCCCAAGGCTATAATCAAGAAAAAGGTATAGATTTTAAAGAAAAATTTGATCATGTTACTAGACTAGAAGAAATTAGATTGTTCTTAGCATATGCTTGTTCTTTGAATTTTCAATTATACCAGATGTATGTCAAAAGTGCATTTTTGAATGTTCATACACTTGAAAGAGTTTAGGTAAGTAAACCTCTAGGATTTGAAGACATCAAACATCATTCTCATGTGTACAATCTCAAAAAGTAGTTGTATGGATTGAAGCAATTACCAATAGCATGATATGACATAAGTTAAGAAATTTTCTTTGTGAAGATGGCTTTGAAGAGGTTAAAGTTTACAATACTCTTTTTATCAAAATATTTAATAAACATAATATCTTAGTGAAAATATATGTAGAAGACCCTATATTTTGATCCATAAATAAATCCCTATGTGAATAATTTTCATCAACCATGCAAGGTGAATTTGAGATGTCCATGACGGATAAGTTGACTACTTCCTTGGGTTGCAAATTAAAAAAAAATAAGAATGGCATATTCATCAACCAATTGAAATATTGCAAAGAACTTTTTAAAAGATTTGACATGGATACTTGCAAAAAAATTGCTACACCAATGGGATCTAGCACATATGTTGATCAAGAAGAATCTGGTGTTCTAGTTGATATCATAAAATATTAAGGTTTGACTAGTTTTTTATTATATCTAACAACAAATCATCCTGATATCATCTTTAGTGTATGTTTGTGTGCAATCTATCAAACATGTCCAAAAGAATCTCATATCGCAGTTGTGAAAATAATAATGAAGTATCTCAAAGGAACAACCAATATTGGGTTATGGTACTCCAAAGGTAGTGTATGTAGTCTTATTAGTTTTTTTGACTCAGATTATGCAGGGTGTAAGACATATAGGAAAACCACCAGTAAAACTTGTCATGTTTTAGGAAATGCTCTAGTATCTTAGTCATGCAAAAAGCAATCTTATGTAGAACTTAGTACCACAAAAGTAGAATATATTGCTACAGGAAGTTGTTGTGCAAAAACACTCTAGTTAAAGCAACAAATTTATGACTATAGTGAAATTATAGGGTGCATCTCATTAAATTGTGACAACACTAATCCGATCATTATATAAAAAAAAATCCTATCATGCATCCAAGAACAAACCATATTGACATAAGACATCACTTCGTAAGGGATCATGTACTTATACTCGATATATATATATATATATATATATATATATATATATATATATATATATATATATATATACATACTCCATAGATACACACAATCAATTGGCATAGATCTTTACCAAACCTCTACCAAAAGATTCATTCTTCAAAATATGACGAGAACCCATAGTTCTAAATGAAAGCGATATCTAAAGGTACCCATACTTAAGTGAATTCACAATTCCATTTGTGAGTTAACATGATTATATTTCTCCATATCATCCAATTATGTGTTTTACTGAACAAATACATCAATAAAGAAATACATGTCAAACAACCTCCCAGTTTTGAAGACTTCAACAATCCTTCACATGTCTACGAGTTGAGGAAGACTCTTTATGTCTTGAAGAAAGCACCAAGGGATTGTTATGATAGACTTAGAAAATTTATTTGTGAAAGAGGATTTGAAAAAAGGTAAGGTTGATAATACATTATTTATTAAGAAAATCAAAGGTCGTACTTGATTAGTTCAAAAAGATATCATATTTGGATCAACACATAAAGACATATGTGAAGAATTTTCAATAATAATGAAAGGAGAATTCGAGATGTCCATGATGGGTAAGATGAATTATTTTCTTGGATTTTAAATTAAGCAATTAAAGAATGACATCTTCATCAACCAATCTAAATATTTCAAGGAGTTATTGAAGAAGGGGTAGTCCATGCAAGGAAGGAAAAACACACTAGTAAGGGGTGAGTTGTTCTACAAAGCCATAGGTCACCAAAAGAGGTCAATGAGGTCGCCTAGATCTTAGCAACAAGACGTCAGATTTAGTCCACCTGAATTTTTTCATCTCTCCACTTTCCTAGTGAACATTAGAGAATATATATCCCATCACAAAGGAGTAAGAGATATGGTCAAAAAGGATAATCATCATCTCTATGATCTAAGGAAGAATAACTCCCTTATTATCCTTGTTTCTGATAGAGGAGTAGGGGTTACCATTCTTTAACCTAGGCTCAAAGAACCTCTATAAATACCTAACCTTAGGATTAATGAGGGATCTCAGAATTTCTCCATAAACACAAATATAGATTTTCTTACCACTTTCATATAAGATATCCCTAAACACTATTAACAACCCTAAACACCATAGATAATCCTTCAAATACATGTCTACCCTCCTTGTACTTTGTTTTAACAAGTACAAGTATAAATTTATAGTTGAAGTTGAGATTCATTCTATCTCCACGTCATCCTTTATACAAAGGTGTCCCTACCAATTAGGGGTGTTCAAAAATTTAGTTAACTTAACCAAATCTCTTGTTTGAATTGAATTTAATTGGAAAAAACTTAAACCATTTAAATGTTTAATGAATTGAATTGTATATTTTAACCAATTCAATTAATCTAATTGAATTTAAAAACCAATTTAAACTGTTTTAAACTCTTTCCACAATTTTGTCAAACACTTAAATACTATTATTAAACAAATTCAATAAATGTAACAAATCAAATAAATATTTTAATTACAATGTTTTTGTATTTATTATTGACAAATTTTTATACGATTTCTTCCCCAAATTGAACCCTAGAATTTCAAATTTCATTGAACACTTTCTCTCTAACTCACACTCAGCTTCAATTTCAATTTCCCCAAACTCATTTTCATTCGATTACAATTGATTTCAGGTTTACTCGGTTTCAATTTCACTTGATTTCAATTGATTTCAAGTTTACTCGGTTTCAATTTCACTCTATTTCAATTTCATTCGGTTTCAATTTCAAGTTCGACTTCCGTTTATGGTTTCATTTGCTGATTTGTTTTGAGGATTTAGGATTAATTTTATGATTTGTGTGCATTTTTTATTTCGTCAACTGCAACCGATTCAAGCTTTTCTGAGAGGTTCTTTGGTGGTGGTTTCTGCTCCGGCAAGTAGTGGAAAGACCTTAATTGTGGAGGATATGATAGTTGCTACAATATCTAGAGGACGGCGAATATCCTACTCTTAATCTTGATTTTAACTATTTCACCAGATTTCATCTTCTATACTCTGATCTTTTCCGTGCAAACTCTTCTTCGATTCTTTTTGAGGTAAACTCTTCTCTACACCGTTCTTGTCCGTAGTTTAGATGTCTATGTAAACTGTGGTATATATGAGTTAACTGGTGCTTAAAAATTTCCAGCTAAATTGTTGTAACGTTGTTATGGAGAGTCATGACAGTGTTATGGACTTTGAGACAGAAGAGCACACCAATTCTATGCCTCAAGTTTCAAATAATTCTGATGTGTTGCCTCATAAGCGGAAAAATCGGTCAGAAGCTTGGAGTCATTTTACACCAATGTTGAACACATGAATGTTAAAGTCAGCACAATGAAACCATTGTGGCTCGTTTATCAAATATAACGGTGGAACAACCGTAATGCTCGCACATTTGAGAAGATGTAGTTCTAATCCGTATAATAGGGTGAATGCGGCGATGCTTGGAACATCTTCGAGCTCAATGGAAAATAGGGAAATAACTGTTAATTCATCCCCTTCGATTCCCAAATTTGACCAAGAAGTTAGCCTAATGGACTTGATGGAAATGATTTTAGCCATGGAAATTCTGTTTCAAAAGGTATAGCATCCCTATTTACATAGGTTTATTTATGGCTTACAACCGAAGTTTAAGTTCCCATCACAGAATACATTGACGCGTGATATTTTGAAGAATTGGGAAATGGAGAAAGCAAAGGTGAAGATTAATTTGTCAAATAATTGTCGTCAGATTTGTATCACTACAGACACATGGACATCCACCTAAGACTCTAATTACATGTGTCTCACAGGCCATTACATTGATAACAATTGAAGGCTACAAAATAAGATTTTGAATTTTACCGAAGTCACAAAATACACGGGTGAAATTATGGCTAAAACGGTTAAGAAGTGCTTAAATGGTTGGGAACTAAGTCGTGTGCTTAGTGTGACGGTGGATAACGCATCCTCAAATGATGTCGGAATTCATCTCAAAAGATGCCTTCTTTCTCAAAATGGTCTAGTTTTGAATGGAGAATTCCTTCACACACGTTGTTGTGCCCATATATTAAACCTTATTGTGAAGGTTGGGTTGAAAGAAGTTGATGATTCTATTACAAGAATTCGTGTTGCGGTGAGGTATGTGAGGCGTACTCCTTTGAGATTTCAGAGATTTAAGAAATGCATTGATCAGGAAACAATTGGATATAAAGGTTATGTTGGGAGCTATTATGAGACTCGGTGGAACTCAACATACCTAATGTTGAAGGCTGCATTAAAACATAACAAGACCTTTACAGAGTTAGAGTTTAGGGATTGGAAATATTTTAATGAAATGAGTAAGAGCCAAGGAGTGCCTTTAGCAGAAGATTGGGAGCATGTTGAGTTAATCCTTCCGTTTCTACAAATATTTCATGATGCTACAGAGCGCATTTTAGGATCTTCTTATGTGACAAACAACATATATATGCTTCAGGTTTTAGGTTTTGAAAGAAGCATTGTGAACATGCAAAATTCAGAAAATGAAAAGGTAAGGTCCATGGCTTTAAAGATGAAAACAAAGTACAATAAATATTGGGGAAAACCTGACGAACTTAACATGTTGTTGTTGATTGCAATGGTATTAGATCCTCGATGTAAAGTGAAGCTTGTGGTATGGATGACGTCTAGGATTTATGATAATGGTGATGCAAAATATTTGGAAACCAAATTGGATTCAGCTTTGAAATCTACTTTTAATGAATACTCTAGTAGGGCGGTGTCTCGTCTAGGTAGTTCTGTCAATCTATCGGATGCTTTTAATGCAGTTAACGATCCATACAATTGCTTTGAATTCTACGAATTAGATGAGTGCAGCACTTCAGATACTGAATTACAAAAATATATTCAAGAAGAAATAGAAAAAAGTCCACCAAATTTTAACGTGCTAGAGTGGTGGAAGGTGAATTCTACACGATATCCAATACTTGCAAGTATTGCTAGAGAGGTTTTAGCCATACTGATAACAAGTGTAGCATCTGAATCTGCATTTAGTACTGCGGGAAGGTCGTTGATGACTATCGTACTTCTCTAACACCGGCTACTGTGGAAGCAATTATTTGTAGTGAAGATTGGCTCAAAGGAGTAGTTCCATCTTTTCTTAGTATTGAGGATCTCGACAATATTGATCAAATTGAGGATGGTAAGATACGAATCCAACAAAATTATTACTATCATACACACTCCTCTATCCCACTATTTGCAATAATTTCATCACTCTCTTTTATTTTTGCAGAATTACATTCTACGCCAGATGCTGCCAGTTGCTCGGCCACTGTCTCACTTGTTAATAATTGAAGGTAAGTGTTGATTTATAGTTCTATGTTCTATGTTCTGCACTATTATGTTCTATGAGAAATATACTCATCTATCCATTTTCTTTCAACCATGTGATTATAATCTATGGTTTGTCAGTGTGATGTTCTGTGAGAAAATGGTAACATTAGAAATTGAGATTAAGTATCAGGAAAACATTGGTTGGGTTTGATTTTTTTGGGTATGGAAAATTGAAGAGCAATGTAGGCAAGTGGGGCTGTTCTGCATCTGCAACTGTGAAATATTTACTAAATTAGGAAATAATATTGAAAAAGATGCAATCATTTCTAACATGTAGGCTGCATATAATTGAAGACAATCCATGTGTTGGACTTTAAAATACAAAATTTAAAAGGATATTAAAAATTGAAGTATATTAAATTTGTGTGTTTGATGGTTGTGGTTATGAATAATTTAAGCTCTGATGATGTGATTTAAGCTCTCAAATCACAAACTATAATTCAACTTTTTCTTGCTTTTTCTTGATATAGTTAATGTTCATACTTTATCTCTTGATTCAGTGATGACAATTTTGTGAAGTTAAGCCATGTGTTTATCATTTGTAGGTATTGATGCCTTTAGTTGTTGTATCTGCTTAGTGAAGCAACTCGATTTTCAAAAATCTTTTAAATTCTCGAAAACAGTGAAATCGCCACCTAATTTTATTCGTTCTAAAAAGAACGGGAAAATATAGATAAAACCCCAAACATGCGGATAAGTCGGTCTACGTGACCAAAAAATGGGATCGGGAGTCGGTTATGTAAGGGGAAGGTATTAGCACCCCTTACATCCATCGTACTCGATGGGACCCATTTAATTCTACGCGTTTGTGTGTGTGTTTACTAAGTTATGGATGCTAAAAGAAAACAAAATTTGTTTCTTATTATTTTGAGTTTGGCACGGTTTCAGAACCGTGTGCCTACATATTCCCTCGTGCAATGGGAAAGTCAAAACTCTGTAGTTCCTCTTAAAAAGGCTTTAATTGGTTGTATTGATTTTATCTGAAAAATCGTGCGTTTAGACGTTTCAAATGCTTTGAGCTAGGACTTGTTTTGTTTGTTTGAAAAGCTTAAGTCCTCGCTCGCATTTGAAACGACTATTGCACACTCTTTATCTGAAAAGAGTTTAATGATCGCGTATGAGCGAGAAAAGGATTTGAATTAGTTGAATTGTTTTTTATGTGGATGAAAAAGTACCGAACAACGAGGCTAGCGTCTCACGATTCAAATACTAGAAACCCGAGGAACGAAAGCTCGCACGAGTCGTCTATCATCCAAAAACGTTTTCTTTGAGAAAAAGTGAAGTGAAACGAGTTCACGTTATTTAGGAGTCTTTAAGCCACAGGTCTAGCGTCCAACGACTTAAAGACTGAAAGTTTGTTTGGTTACAAGTTTTTTAGCAACTAGCTATCGTCTAACGACTAAAAACCTTGTATTTATTATGAAAAATGTTTCGAAAATGCGCTCGACGTTGGATCGAGGTTTGAAACTTTAATTGCGAAAGTAATCTGATACGCGTGCTGAGATGAAATGGAAGCGGGTTATGGTTAATCAAGTATATGGACTCAATTAACCTCGTGAGGATAGGTGCTCCTATCCCCAACCATGAGACCCTGGTGCATGGTAATTGGTGTAGACCAATGTTATTTTCGGGTTATGATCGATTAAAGCAACAAGGGCTTTAACCAATCTCGTGAGGATGGCCATGCCCATCCCCAACCATGAGACCCTTTAAGAAATCGGCGTATGAGCCAATCAGGATGAAATCGAATTGATTTTAATTTTGATTGTGTGCATAGTGTACATTGGTGAATAAATACTGAACGAGTAAATAAACAGACAAAAATACCACACAATATAATCGGAAATTTAAATAATTATTAGAGATGATTTTTTCTGTTTGATAAAAAATCGGCTAATAATTTAATCGATAAATCATCAAACAAAAACTATCAGACCCAACAATTATTTATTACATCGCAATAAAATATTATTTACGACAAAATAATTAATTGAAAGTAGAATAAGTTCAGAAATAGCCTGGATTGCAGTGATTCCGCGAAGTATGAAAGAATACCATCTGATCTTTAGTTGGTCTGAAACACCTCCACGTGCTAGCGAATCGGGCGCAATACTTTCATTCCAACACACTTCGACGGTTCCAAAATAATGGCAATATCACCCACATATATATTGTTCAATACTTACATTTTTTAGTAAAATTATTTAACAATAACAAAAATAATAATAAAACAGATTTTTATTTTATCATCTAAAAAACAAGGTGGTGACACTTGTCACCACCAGATTTAATGGGAAAATAAAATAAAATATATTTGTTTTATATATTATTAATGTTTTTTTAATTTAAGAAAAAAAAGAAAATGGGAAAGGAAACAAAAGAAGAACAGATTTATCTGTCTTCTCTCACGCGTGCTGGCTTCCTGGGTTTTCTCTCTTCAACCTCGCCGTTCTCTCTTTCTCTCCGGCGATTCTCTCTCGCTGAAACTGGCTCTCTCCCTCTCTCACCCTCGCCGATCGCGACCGTCACCTCCTTCTCCGTCACCGATCGCGACCCGTCTCTTTCTCCGTCACGATTCGTCGCTCTCTATCTCTTTCTCGAACTGTTGCATGTTCGATTTTTGAATGTTTGACCTCTGATTGTTTTCTTTCTCTGTGATTTGGTTTACAGGTTCATGAATGGAAAAGGAAAGAGGAAAGGACGGCGACAAGATTCGCAACCTCCTCGTCAGAACCCGGTAATACCTTTCTTAAACTCTTCTTCTTTCTCGCTTCGGAACGTAATTCCTGAGAAAAATGATTTCTGAAGGCTGTTTGATCGGGAAGATGATGAGCTTGTTTATTGCTATGTTGCTTTGTGTTCTGCTCTCTATGTTGTCTGTGGGTTTTAGATGATAAGAATGATATGCACTTTTATTTTTGTTTTGGTTCTGATATTGGTGTTTTTGTATTGGTCTCCTCCTCTTATCTCTTTTTTTCTCTGGTAGTTTTTTATATCTCTTGAACAGATATCACACTTTTTCTTAGCTTGTCCATGTCCCGATCGCTTGTGATGTTAGTTAATGACCATAATGATATTTTCTCGAGTTTTCCATCTTTCGCACTGCCTCGCTCAATTTGGGGCCATGCCTTCAATTTCGAGTTTTGACTTGTATCAATTGTTAATGACCATGCTGTCTGCTTCTTTTCCTTCTGATTTCTCCAATGTCCCTGCTGCCTCTTCTTTTCTTCTGACTTCTCAACTGTTCCAGTCACTTCTTGATACATGCTGGCTTTGTAACTGACTTTTATCTTGCTTCTTACTGCTGTTGGAATATTATATTGAAATGATTTATGTATGCTTGCCTTTAGATACAAGTCATGAACTGATTATATATCATATATGATGTTGTGGGAGTTATTTGAACCGATATACGCTGCCCGGAATATAAAACTGTGAACGGACTTATATGCTGCCTGTGGGAATTAAAACCGTGATGATTTATATGCTTGCTGCTCGGAAAAAGCTCGCTTTTTCTTGCAGCCCGTCGATGCTTGCTTGTGAACTGGTTAGCCATGATTTGCAAGCAAGTCACCTTGCCGATGATTAATCTTCTAAATGAGATTCTGAGGCTTTAGCGATAAAAACCTGATTCCCGCCAAACGCCTAGTAATGAGTCCTCGACAAAAACATAATCTTTTTGATACTTTCTCGCATTTTGTTTATGTTTATGTTTTGTAACTTCTAACCCGATTTTCCTTTCTTTGTTTCATGTGACGAGGATGATGGAATGGTCGAGCAAAGGATAGGAAATCTTGAAGATTGGATGGCGATGGATGAAGAATAAGCAAGCATGAAGATTGAATGGCGATGTTGGCACAAAGACGGTGACGATTTGAAGATATTGTCGGAGTGTAATTTGTAGTTCTAGGATTTAGAATTTTGTAAACTCTTGTTAACTTGTAACTATTCTTTGTAATTTGAGATAAATGAATACAAGTTTGAAAACCATTCCTTGTAAATTGAACAAATGAAAGGAAAACATCCTGAACGATTCGGATTCTAAGGATTTGACCAAATATAAATTGAAAACTTGAATAATATACCATGAATTAAATTCAAGTTTTATCCTTCCATCTCGAATGTTATCACCAGGTTTCCTTTCTTTCTAAGTAGGAAATTGTATCTCAAGGAATCAAACACGGATGAATCTATCCACTTTATCATGAATCAAGATTTTTGAGAATGTTTGGAATACCTTAATGCTAAGATGAATCAAAACATTACCACCCAACTTGAATGAATAGTATTTGAATGGTGTAGAGCTTGCAAATTCTAAATAGCTTCCTTAGAATCTAAGTTGGACTTGAAAATGGTGAACTTTGAATGCCTCTTGAATTCAAATGAAATTTGATCATTGAATGAATGGTATTTCCCTTGCACTCTAAATCTCTCGCCATGGTATTTGTAAGCACAAATTCCTTTTAAAATGAACTTCCATAGAACAAATGACATTATTCCGTCCTCACTTTGAAATTCTAAACGAAACCAGAATGAAGTTATTCCGAAACTTGAGTTAAAAATAACCTTCTGAACTTCCTTTTCGAATTTGAGTTAGAAATGCCCACCATTCTAAACAAAACGACAAAGCTAACAGTAGCCACTTTTAAAATCCAAACCTTGCCAATGATGCCTTTGAGGAAGCGATATTTATCCCGATTCTCAATCAACCTCCCATTGGTAGATAAAACATCAACAAAATGTGCACATATGAGGAACTTTTAATCATAAACCAACGGATGATTTTGCTCCAAACTTTTTTAATCTGATGCAAGCGGAACACACGAGGACGCATTCGAGAATTACCAGGTCATTCACATCCCCGAATCCGTGCATCTTTTTTTTCAATAAAACCCGCAATGATGATGACAAGCACAGGACGAACGTCTGAGTGTACAACCTTAAAGTCCGACAGAGGAAATCACAGTGACCAAGAAACCCAACCTCGAATGAATACGAGAGCCCCTTATACTAATTGTCAACATAATTAAAATCCACCTTCTTTGAAAAGCTTGATAACTGAAAGGAGCCACACAAATTATATATATAAAAAAAAACGGAGGGTAAATTTTGGGGTGCGACAGTTGCCCCTATTCAATCATCTTAGACCTGGTAAGTGAGAAAGATTGACAACTTTCGAACGTTCAAGGTGGAAGAGGATTGAATACTAGAGAACCCTGAAAATTTGCCCGACGCGGGAAACTTAGGCCACAAAAGAAAACAGATAACATATCTTGACTACGGAGCCAAGGAAAACGCTTGAAGAGAAAACTTGCTAAGCACCAACGGAATGCTTTAACACAATTACTAGGAGATTTTAACAACACTGGGGATAACCGTGTAACCGAAATGACTTTGACAACAATTTTAACGAAAATGCTAAGAGAAGAGAAACGAACTTCTCTAGCGAAAAGAAAAACAACCAAAATTTAAAGAAAATTTGACATGACTGAGAACTTAACAAAGAGTTCCCTGAACTAAGGACTACCTGGAGACCTTAAACAGAATTGAAAAATGACACGATTGAGAACTTAACAAAGAGTTCTCTGATAACTAAGGGATACCTGGAAACCTTAAAAATTGAAAATGACACGATTGAGAACTTAACAAAGAGTTCTCGAAAACTAAGGAATACCGAAACCTTAAATGTAATTGAATGACATGATTGGGAACTTAACAAAGAGTTCCCTGATTGACATGATAGAGAACTTAACAAAGAGTCCTCTGATTGACATGATTGAGAACTTAACAAAGAGTTCTCTGAATAGAGGATTGAGAACTTAACAAAGAGTTCTCTGAATAGATGGCTTAGAACAACATCGGAATTGTTGGTGCACGGCGAGGAGCCATGGCATGCTGAATGTCTTTGACCGTGTAACTTCCGAGTTACCCGCAGAACAAAATCAGTAGCGCACCCAAGAATACAATTCTCTGGGGATAAACATAACAATATCTAGCACACCGGTGTGATATAGATGTTTATGAAGTCGGTAAATCTTGTTTCCGACGTTTCTGCTGATGAGAGATCTTACTGAACATGTATGGACATGTTGAACAACTTCTGATTTGACAAGATCTTCAATTTGTATGCAGATAGCTTTACCGTTGATAGAAGAATCAGATTCAGTGCCTGTGACTGAAAACTTCTAGGGTAATGAGCTTCAATTTGCTGACATTGTATGGACAATGCGTTGCAGCAAGTAGATGTGTGGATCAACTTCTGAGTTGGAGAAATATCTTGAGATTTGAATAAACATCCCGCCGGGTGGATATTTATTTGTTGAGTAGTTGATAACTTACTGGGGAAATAAACGCACCAGAAGTTGGATGTAATTTTCTGAGAACGGCTCAGGGGAGTATATTGTGGAAGCCACTGCCAATAGTATTTGTTGTGAAAATTCTTATTTGAAAGAAATCTCGAAAATACCAAGAATGATATTGTAATAATCCTTTCTGAAGGAGATTCACTTGGGGAGAGAAATAAGCTTCGCTGGGGAAACTTCGTAAGAAAACCATGTGGAAAATTCAACGGGATTCCGGTTGAATAATTTTGTCGACATTAGAGTCCATCCGAAAGAGAATCGTCATTGGGAAGAAATCTCGACTGGAGACATCAAATCAGTTGTTAAGATCCATACAAGTATATCACTTGTGTCGGAGAATAGAGGATAATTTTGTCGTCTGAGAACTAATCCTTCAATTTGATCCTTACGAGGACATTTACAGTTTCAGTTGATAAACCTGCAAAACAGATAGCCGAAGCTAATGCATGAGTATGATATGCATGATATGATATGCATGATGTGATTTTTTTCTAATGCAAATGATGCATGATTTCCTGATACTGTTGAGAGAAGGAAGATATCACTGGGGAATCCAATTGAACGATCTTGTTGTCATAAGAGTTCACTGGGGATGATCGATCGATTCTCTGGGGAAGAGACTTCATTGGAGAATTGACACTATTGTCGATTGTCTTGCCATCCAAGCGTTCTTCTTGCACTGGGGAGAAAAGCTAGATTGTCATCTGAGAAAAGTCTTCTGCTTTTAAAGGGGTACCCTTTTTTAAAAGGAACTCCATGAAGAAGAATCATTGGGGGAAATCCCGAACAAGAAGCTTCATTGATACAAGAGTTCGCTTAGGGAAACCCAATCACTCTAGAATAGATTCGATTTGAGAATCATTTTGTTGTAGAGCAATTATGGTCCAGCCCTCAAACTTGTGATTGGAAGAACTAAATTCGTCATTCAAAATAGTCTTCAAATTATGATTCTGCCGAGAAGAATCACTAGCAGATTTTGAAACATCCCAAGTCCTGGCTGAGGTTTATGAATGAATGTGCCATGTAGTATATGATATGAATGCATGAATGAATGAATGCATGAATACACTGGTTAATGCACTGGCTATCAAACTGAATCCTCGACACCGTTAGTCCGGAGGATAAAAGAACATGGCACAACAAGATGATTGGCCAAGCTCCAAACGTTGAATTGCCGCTGGAAGGGCTGCAATGCTAATTCTTGTAGAACGAAGAATAGCAAACTTCTGAATTGATCAGATAATGATGATTAGGGGCGTGCCCCATGCATGGGAATGCAGCTGCATTAGATTTTGCACTTAAGAGATATATCGACCTCAGAATCTCAATATGCACCGGTTTGTTAGGCCTTTTAGAAATCTTTCCTACAAAGGAGTGCCCCGGCATCCTGTATTCTGACGCAATACTTTACTGATCATCAGTATTTCAAAGGAACTGGATATTCTGATATGGGAATATCATGCCTTGATAGGAGCTTTGGAGGTATTTCCGCATCTCAAAATAACCTCCTTAGATTTATCAAATCTTAGAGTGGCAGACTTTGCGCAGATGGACGACATGCCCCAGGATGAACATTGGAGAGACTCCAACGTCTCGAAGTAGTTGCTTCAGATTAAATGAATCTTTTCAGCAAGCTTGCTTTAGAACGAGTCTTGGAAAGACTTCTATGTCTCAAGTATTTTCCTCAGATCGACTGCATCTGAATAAGGAGCCATGTGAGCATCGGGAAGACCTGCCCCCGGACGAGCTTTAGAGAGACTCCTACGTCTCGAAGTAATTACTTCAGGCTGACTGATTCTTGAACGAACACGTGCTCCAATTAAAAGAGCTTCACCGTTACGAAGTAACTGCTTCAGATCAATCAACAAGTGAGCAACTAACTTGAGGGAATGAGAGCTCCCTCTCTTTTTTTTTTTGGCTTCAATGTGTCGAAGTAATTATCTCAGATTGATTGGAACCGAACGATTAGTTCGAAATGTCCCAATGTAAACAGCCTTAGAGAGACTCCCATGTCTCGAGGTGATTGCTTCAAGTTGAATGAAACATGGGATGACAGTTGTCCCAGGTTAAATGCTCTTTTGAGAAGGACTAAATCAACTGCTGATCGCTCTTTAAGGATTTGCCCCTGGATTGGCAGAAGTTCGAGGAGCTGAATTTCGATTTGATTGCCCCTAAATTCTTGAGAAGACAACTTGTGATGTGCTCAAAGGAGTCCTTAGACGTCCTGCTTCTTGATACAAAGAGATGATCAAGTCTCTCTTCTTTGGACAAAGTTAAACTCTTCACTGATGCTCATTATGAGAACTTCTTCAATGTCAAACAATTGTTTTACATGTAGAAGAATGTTTGTTGTGACAATTATAATGCAACATTTATGCGTCTTGAAGTTTTGTATGAAAAACATGACTTTTTGTGAGTGAAACACTTTTGGAGTGCAACACTGAAAATTTTCTTTTTTGAAAGATAAGACGAGTATATGATACCAACACAGATAGTTAGCACACACTGTAGGAGTCAGGTAAACGCGATCTCTTCGTTATATGCTTTTGAATTAACCCATGCTTCAATTAGGACTTTGGAGGGTTGTAACGTGGTCTGGTTCACGGGTTTTTAGAAGAAAGATTTTCAGGCTCAAAATATTTGGTGCCCGCCCATTCTCCATGATGTCCTTCAGTCCTAAGTTCAACTAACCTGATACGAGCGCTCATCTCTTGAGAGGCGTTATGATGGTTGAGGAACCAATACAGGGTTTCTTGGACACAACAGTCACTCACATTGTCTTTGGTGTCTAATCACACGACTTGTTCTTTGTTGAGAAATCTTCTTTGACAATGCATTTTAAGATTTTCTTTTCTTTTCCTTTTTGCCTGACTTTTGCCTAAGCGACTTATTAATAAGTTCTGACTTAGCGGGCTTTTTGTCTCTTTCTATTCATCTCCTTTTTTTTTGAACAAGTCGTGGATCTTTACACAACCTTTGATTTGTTAGAAGTGATGGTGACTGTCTGAGTCCTGAGGGTAGATGAGGGATAACTGTTATGGTGTCGTCATCTGTTGACCTTTCTGATGTGTGAGAGATACCCATGTGGTATCATTCTCCTTTGATGCACACTATTGATAGATGGAGGTCGACTACTGTGGTTCTGACCTTTCTCAACCTTTTGAAGGATAACCATTATTGTATCCTTAAATGTACACTCTCTTGATGAGTTCCGAACTCTCGATCAAATTAGCTGAACACTACCCGCCCACAGGGTAAAAATGATGAGGGTTTTTTCTGAACAGAAAAGAAACTCCTACTTCAAGGCTCAAAGGGGTTAACGAGGGTTTATCTCCCTTATAAATCCGGTGTTTGGGGATTTGAAACAAGACCTGTACATCATCAGCAAGGTTTTTACTCAAAAGCATACGACTAGAGACCTGGCATTTTTTAATCATCGTCATCCTCCCTCCAATCTTTGCCTAGGCGAAAGGATTGGTAATGTTGGTATCAAAACGCTCGCAAATCATTTAAAGAGTGATAACGAATGGATTGAGTGATAACGAATGGATTACTTCAAGACAAACATACTCATTGCATTAAGATAAAAATAAACAAGTTTCTACATGCAAACAAAGTTTAAACAATTAAACAAGGTACACATGAAAATGCAGTAAAGAAATAAAAGACTGTCGTTGTTGAGGAGACTTGGAGCTCCGCCTTGACTTGTTGATTCAGGTGACTTTCAGTAGTCTTGGCATTCACTTGAGTACCGGATTTCCATTCACAAACAGAATTCCTCCTTGAAGAGTCAAGTACCTCTGGTCGATCAACTGTTGAACTTTGGCTTTGTAGGTGTTGCAATCCTCTGTTGAGTGGCCTACTGTTCCATCATGGTATCCACATCGCGCGTTATGATCATAACCAAGCTGGAATAAACTTGGTGGGTTAAGAAACTTAGGAACCACCAATGAGCTTTGAACCGTATGGTAAGTCATAGGTTACCGGAATTGATCAAGAGGCCTCCTTCTTCCAAATTATTCCGAGGCACAGTTTGATTTTGAGAGTTCTGACTCTGAAGTTGAGGAAGATCAGACAAAAGTTGTTGATGCAAAGACTTGAAAGATGGTAATGGAGGATAATGAGTTGGTGTTGTAACCGACTTCCCTTTGCTAGAACTTGAGATATCTTTCAAGGTTACCACCTTTTAAGTGAACATCCGTCTACTTCACCACTACTCTTCAAAGTCTCGACTTCTTTTTGGCAAGCAATTGTCCCAATGAGTTTTGGAAGTTCCTCAAAATTGCTATGATTAGACCTTGCAAGCAAAATGTCTAAGCTCGATCCATTCTGCTTGAAAATGTAATCTTATCATCAATTAACTCTTGAACTGCATTTGAAGGCGAACAATTCGGTGTCCCACGAGTTAGCATGAAAAGCACATTTAGCTTTCTCATCAAACCAAGCTTTAGCAACCCATGCTTCAATTCCTTGGTATCACAACCCACTCTGAACCAAGCAAGGCAAAAGTCGAGAATATGATATCGGGATTGGCTGAATATCCTGTTGAGCATATCGGCGATAATGCGGATTAACACGCTGATTTGGTTCCCTCTTCTTCGACCGGGGAGCAAGCAATTGCTGTTGTCGAGGAATCTTCGAAGGCGAAGGCCGAGGATGATACTCAGTAGGAGAATTTCGAACTGGAGAGTTCGCCATATGCGGATGTCCTTGACTCATGGAGACATCAGATGATAGAGCAGCAACCAAACTTGCGGAGATTGGTGTGGTGTTGCATTCTCTGTTCAACACAACTTGCAAGAGATCCAAGACCAGACTCATCTGACTCTTCAAGTGCTTAACTTCTACTCTCAATAGTTCCTGACCATGCTGAAGCTCGTCTATAGTCCTCTGAGACATCCTTGGAGTTCTGAACGTGCGTCGAGTAGACAGTTTGATATTTCTGGACAGAAGAAATGAAATGAGCTTCTGATGAAGATGAAATGCATGCATTAAAGAATGTAATGTGATGGTAACGCATGTAAGAATGCAACATAACGGTGATGCATGTAAGAATGTAATGATGGTGATGCATGTAAGAATGCAATGATGATAATGCATGTAAGAATGCACTGATGGTAATGCATGTAAGAATGCAATATGATGGTAGTGCATGTAAGAATGCGATGTGATGCGATACATATTATGTGCAAAATCACATGTAAAGCCAAATAGCACAAGGGTTTAAAAGGACGGTCGGACATGGTTTCGACGTCTACCCACAATTCCCCAAACAAGGTTGGTTCTAGTGTTTTTTTTGCTAAATGTTTCTCGGAGACTCAGATCCCCTTTTAAAAATAATACCGCCATGACGATAATATTTTCAAAAGTATACTCCAAGAAACGGCTCTTAACGGGATACTCAAAAATCCTTTGAGTGGTCAGCTTGTTTTGGACATCCTAAAACTTAGAGTTATAGGCCCTTTGTCCAAGAATTATCATCCCGCACTATTGTACGATGCAATAACTCCCTTAAAAAGACCAACTCTAAGTCGTGGTCTTCACGTCGATCCAAGGAACACAGACGTCCAATGGACCTAAGCTACTCAACCACTCTAAACTTATGTTTCCTAGAAGCCTGGGTATTGGGCTTATCTACGAACCATAACCGACAAATGCCCCAATATCAAAATATACCAACAGGATATAAAGAAATAATAGGCAAGGAATAGTAAACACACAAGCGAAGAATTAAATTAGGGTTAACTCGCTTTTAAAATTGGATCCCCAGTGAAGTCGCCAACTGAAGCAACTCGATTTTCAAAAATCTTTTAAATTCTCGAAAACAGTGAAATCGCCACCTAATTTTATTCGTTCTAAAAAGAACGGGAAAATATAGATAAAACCCCAAACATGCGGATAAGTCGGTCTACGTGACCAAAAAATGGGATCGGGAGTCGGTTATGTAAGGGGAAGGTATTAGCACCCCTTACATCCATCGTACTCGATGGGACCCATTTAATTCTACGCGTTTGTGTGTGTGTTTACTAAGTTATGGATGCTAAAAGAAAACAGAATTTGTTTCTTATTATTTTGAGTTTGGCACGGTTTCAGAACCGTGTGCCTACATATTCCCTCGTGCAATGGGAAAGTCAAAACTCTGTAGTTCCTCTTAAAAAGGCTTTAATTGGTTGTATTGATTTTATCTGAAAAATCGTGCGTTTAGACGTTTCAAATGCTTTGAGCTAGGACTTGTTTTGTTTGTTTGAAAAGCTTAAGTCCTCGCTCGCATTTGAAACGACTATTGCACACTCTTTATCTGAAAAGAGTTTAATGATCGCGTATGAGCGAGAAAAGGATTTGAATTAGTTGAATTGTTTTTTATGTGGATGAAAAAGTACCGAACAACGAGGCTAGCGTCTCACGATTCAAATACTAGAAACCCGAGGAACGAAAGCTCGCACGAGTCGTCTATCATCCAAAAACGTTTTCTTTGAGAAAAAGTGAAGTGAAACGAGTTCACGTTATTTAGGAGTCTTTAAGCCACAGGTCTAGCGTCCAACGACTTAAAGACTGAAAGTTTGTTTGGTTACAAGTTTTTTAGCAACTAGCTATCGTCTAACAACTAAAAAACTTGTATTTATTATGAAAAATGTTTCGAAAATGCGCTCGACGTTGGATCGAGGTTTGAAACTTTAATTGCGAAAGTAATCTGATACGCGTGCTGAGATGAAATGGAAGCGGGTTATGGTTAATCAAGTATATGGACTCAATTAACCTCGTGAGGATAGGTGCTCCTATCCCCAACCATGAGACCCTGGTGCATGGTAATTGGTGTAGACCAATGTTATTTTCGGGTTATGATCGATTAAAGCAACAAGGGCTTTAACCAATCTCGTGAGGATGGCCATGCCCATCCCCAACCATGAGACCCTTTAAGAAATCGGCGTATAAGCCAATCAGGATGAAATCGAATTGGTTTTAATTTTGATTGTGTGCATAGTGTACATTGGTGAATAAATACTGAACGAGTAAATAAACAGACAAAAATACCACACAATATAATCGGAAATTTAAATAATTATTAGAGATGATTTTTTCTGTTTGATAAAAAATCGGCTAATAATTTAATCGATAAATCATCAAACAAAAACTATCAGACCCAACAATTATTTATTACATCGCAATAAAATATTATTTACGACAAAATAATTAATTGAAAGTAGAATAAGTTCAGAAATAGCCTGGATTGCAGTGATTCCGCGAAGTATGAAAGAATACCATCTGATCTTTAGTTGGTCTGAAACACCTCCACGTGCTAGCGAATCGGGCGCAATACTTTCATTCCAACACACTTCGACGGTTCCAAAATAATGGCAATATCACCCACATATATATTGTTCAATACTTACATTTTTTAGTAAAATTATTTAACAATAACAAAAATAATAATAAAATGATTTTATTTTATCATCTAAAAAACAAGGTGGTGACACTTGTCACCACCAGATTTAATGGGAAAATAAAATAAAATATATTTGTTTTATATATTATTAATGTTTTTTTAATTTAAGAAAAAAAAGAAAATGGGAAAGGAAACAAAGAAGAATGTTATCATCTTCTCTCACGCGTCGGCTTCCAGGTTTTCTCTTCAACCTCGCCGTTCTCTCTTTCTCTCCGGCGATTCTCTCTCGCTGAAACTGGCTCTCTCCTCTCTCACCCTCGCCGATCGCGACCGTCACCTCCTTCTCCGTCACCGATCGCGACCCGTCTCTTTCTCCGTCACGATTCGTCGCTCTCTATCTCTTTCTCGAACTGTTGCATGTTCGATTTTTGAATGTTTGACCTCTGATTGTTTTCTTTCTCTGTGATTTGGTTTACAGGTTCATGAATGGAAAAGGAAAGAGGAAAGGACGGCGACAAGATTCGCAACCTCCTCGTCAGAACCCGGTAATACCTTTCTTAAACTCTTCTTCTTTCTCGCTTCGGAACGTAATTCCTGAGAAAAATGATTTCTGAAGGCTGTTTGATCGGGAAGATGATGAGCTTGTTTATTGCTATGTTGCTTTGTGTTCTGCTCTCTATGTTGTCTGTGGGTTTTAGATGATAAGAACAGATGCTGCACTTTTATTTTTGTTTTGGTTCTGATATTGGTGTTTTTGTATTGGTCTCCTCCTCTTATCTCTTTTTTTCTCTGGTAGTTTTTTATATCTCTTGAACAGATATCACACTTTTTCTTAGCTTGTCCATGTCCCGATCGCTTGTGATGTTAGTTAATGACCATCTTTGTAATGATATTTTCGAGTTTTCCATCATCTGCCTGCTGAATTTACGGGGCCATGCCTTCGCTCAATTTCGAGTTTTGACTTGTATCAATTGTTAATGACCATGCTGTCTGCTTCTTTTCCTTCGATTTCTCAATGTCCTCTGCCTCTTCTTTTCTTGACTTCTCAACTTCGATCACTTCTTGATACATGCTGGCTTTGTAACTGACTTTTATCTTGCTTCTTACTGCTGTTGGAATATTATATTGAAATGATTTATGTATGCTTGCCTTTAGATACAAGTCATGAACTGATTATATATCATATATGATGCTGTGGGAGTTATTTGAACCGATATACGCTGCCCGGAATATAAAACTGTGAACGGACTTATATGCTGCCTGTGGGAATTAAAACCGTGATGATTTATATGCTTGCTGCTCGGAAAAAACTGTCGCTTCTTTTTCTTGCAGCCCGTCGTATGCTTGCTTGTGAACCGGGTTAGCCCGCGATTTACAAGCAAGTCACCTTGCCGATGATTAATCTTCTAAATGAGATTCTGAGGCTTTAGCGATAAAAACCTGATTCCCGCCAAACGCCTAGTGATGAGTCCTCGACAAAAACATAATCTTTTTGATACTTTCTCGCATTTTGTTTATGTTTATGTTTTGTAACTTCTAACCCGATTTTCCTTTCTTTGTTTCATGTGACGAGGATGATGGAATGGTCGAGCAAAGGATAGGAAATCTTGAAGATTGGATGGCGATGGATGAAGAATAAGCAAGCATGAAGATTGAATGGCGATGTTGGCACAAAGACGGTGACGATTTGAAGATATTGTCGGAGTGTAATTTGTAGTTCTAGGATTTAGAATTTTGTAAACTCTTGTTAACTTGTAACTATTCTTTGTAATTTGAGATAAATGAATACAAGTTTGAAAACCATTCCTTGTAATTGAACAAATGAAAGGAAAACATCCTGAACGATTCGGATTCTAAGGATTTGACCAAATGTAAATTGAAAACTTGAATAATATACCATGAATTAAATTCAAGTTTTATCCTTCCATCTCGAATGTTATCACCAGGTTTCCTTTCTTTCTAAGTAGGAAATTGTATCTCAAGGAATCAAACACGGATGAATCTATCCACTTTATCATGAATCAAGATTTTTGAGAATGTTTGGAATACCTTAATGCTAAGATGAATCAAAACATTACCACCCAACTTGAATGAATAGTATTTGAATGGTGTAGAGCTTGCAAATTCTAAATAGCTTCCTTAGAATCTAAGTTGGACTTGAAAATGGTGAACTTTGAATGCCTCTTGAATTTGAATGAAATTTGATCATTGAATGAATGGTATTTCCCTTGCACTCTAAATCTCTCGCCATGGTATTTGTAAGCACAAATTCCTTTTAAAATGAACTTCCATAGAACAAATGACATTATTCCGTCCTCACTTTGAAATTCTAAACGAAACCAGAATGAAGTTATTCCGAAACTTGAGTTAAAAATAACCTTCTGAACTTCCTTTTCGAATTTGAGTTAGAAATGCCCACCATTCTAAACAAAACGACAAAGCTAACAGTAGCCACTTTTAAAATCCAAACCTTGCCAATGATGCCTTTGAGGAAGCGATATTTATCCCGATTCTCAATCAACCTCCCATTGGTAGATAAAACATCAACAAAATGTGCACATATGAGGAACTTTTAATCATAAACCAACGGATGATTTTGCTCCAAACTTTTTTAATCTGATGCAAGCGGAACACACGAGGACGCATTCGAGAATTACCAGGTCATTCACATCCCCGAATCCGTGCATCTTTTTTTTCAATAAAACCGCAATGATGATGACAAGCACAGACGAACGTCGAGTGTACAAAGTTAAAGTCCAGGAGGAAATCACAGTGACCAAGAAACCCAACCTCGAATGAATACGAGAGCCCCTTATACTAATTGTCAACATAATTAAAATCCACCTTCTTTGAAAAGCTTGATAACTGAAAGGAGCCACACAAATTATATATATAAAAAAAACGGAGGGTAAATTTTGGGGTGCGACACTTAGTTGCTGCAGCTATTGTGTACTTAGCATATAATGGAAATAAGATGCTTATTGAAATGTAATTTGTCAACGGTTCACTTGATTTCTACTAGGGTTCAAGTTTAGCTGTGATTGCTTCTTTTGTTGATGTAATTATTTTAGCTTCATCGGCTCTGAAAAAGAGTTAAAAAGTGATATTGAACTTTGATGGTTGATTGAAGTTGATAACACTCTTTTTTCAATGTATGGTAAATTTGTTTGAGTTTGTGATTTGCAATTGATGTTTATATAGTTGAATTGAAAAACTCATGTTCATTGTTTATGAAAAAAATTATGTTAACATATTCTATCCTATAACTATAAGGCTTGATTACCCTCCATTATACAATTTTATGTATTTTTTCTTATATATGGTCTATGACTAAAATCACTCGATTTTTTTTTCAAAAAATACTGTTAAATAAATTGATTTTTTTTAAAAAAATTGTTGTTTAAAATATTTTTTCTTTATGGTATATGGCTAAAATCACTAAATTTTTTTAAAATAAATACTGTTAACTAAACCGTTTTTTCTTTCAAAAATTGTTCTTTAAAATATTTTTTCTTTGATTATGCAATGAAAATTGAATTTGAATTCAATTTTATTAAAAAAATCTATAAAAAAATCTAAAAAAACCAGTTTTTAAAAAATATAAGAAAATCAGTTTTAAATAATATAAGAAAATCAGTTTTTAAAATATATAAGAAAACCAGTTTTTAAAAAATTTAAGAAAATCAATTTTTAAATATATAAGAAAACCAATTTAAAAAAACCAATTTTAAAAAAATTAATTTAAACTTCAGTTAAAAAATACTACTATAATTTTTTCAATAAAACTAGTTTAAAATTAATTAAAATATATTAAACTAGTTTAAAACTATAAACTGGTTTGAATTAGTTATAAACTGAATTGTAACTGTTTTAACAGATTAACCACTTTTTTATCAAAATGATTTTCAATAACTGCATTGAACCATTAATTTGGTTCAATTCAATTCATGAACTACGAACACCATAGTACCAATCCACCTTCATTTTGAGCTTGATAATTGGACATTTTTGCCCCTTTCACGTAGACTTTCATGTTATTAATCCAAAACATATTTACGTTAAAATCTTTAGACCCATATATTTACACAAGCCCCATAGACGCTTAGCTATTAGTAAAAAATAATTATGGTTTTAAAAATAATTTAATGCATTAAATTTGTGATTCAAATGGCTGGACACTTCTTGTAATAGATCTAGGAAAACTCTACATCTAGATATCATCTTATTGTTGGAATCTTGATGCATATGTAAAATTTGTTGAACCCTACAATAGACTCCAATGATGAATTAGTACATGGGTTGATCACTAGATACAATTCACGCCTATTTCTGGTACACAGTTTTTACATATGAGAAATGTACTAGTAGCAGAGCAAAAGCCAAACAAGACTATAACATTTAGAAAATGAGTGAGTTGAAATCATATATGGAGGGTGAAACTCATATAAAGTATAAAAATAATTAAAATGGGATTGAAATTTGGCATTTGATTGTGAAAATTTAAAAGCTTTTAGTCACTTATTTCTTTAGTTCTTTGACTTTGAAATTTTCAAAGCTTTCAATCATTTCTTTCTTTCTCTATTATCCAATTACATGTTTATTTGCTTAAATTTGTGCGCTTTTGTTTAATCTTTAGGGTGTTTAAGGTTTTGATGGATATTCTGTACACAAACATGTTTTGACTCCTGTACTTGTTTAATTTAATCTTAATCAAGTCCATTTTCATGATAAAATCCAATTTGTTAAAATTCTTCGTACAAGATCAAACTTCATAGTTGTTTTTGAATTGTAACCTTAAATATGAACCAACTTATTTGATCCAAGTGTAATTTCTTTTAATTCTTGAAAATTGTTGATTTATTCAAGAATCAAGATTCATTTTAAACTTTCCCAGTGAGTGTGTGAATTTCTATGATTTACATATATTGAGAATGTCAATGCTTTTACATTGTTGACTTTTCTCAAATCTTACTTTTTAGTTGCTATATATGACCCATGAACATGATCAAAAGTATTTTTTATTTTGAGAGTAACAATTAGCCAAATAAACTTACTTGTGAATGAGTTATAGTTTGTAAATTCACTTTGAGCCAAAAACTTACACAAACTAAGGAATATTTTAATTAGTGAGAATTGTAGAATACTGATAATTGGGTCTAATTGAGAAATTTGATTAGTAATGTGGGGGTTGTCAGAGATAAGGCCATTAGCTTGGTTACTAGAATTATTATTATTTTATTAGTTTAATAAAAAGAAGAGAAATAGGAATTAGTAAGAGGAATATGAAGATAAAAGAGTTTCACGAGAAAAGAAGAGAAGAGCGAGAAAGAGAAGAAAATGGCAAGAACACAAAAATCAGTAGAATTGACCTAGAACAAAGTAAGAGTGGGGTTCACTTGATTTTTGGAATTATACGATGATATATGGTGGATAGTAACATGTTTGGATCGATTTCCCTAAATTTTCATGGATTCACTACAAGAAATAAGACATTTCACAACGACTTTTTCTCAGCGACAATCAATTTGTTGACATTAACATACATATAACAACGACAAATTTAAGTTGTTATAAAAAGTTATTTTTTCTCAACAACTTCATTATTGTTGCAAAAAATAATTTATCCCAACAAAAATTATTGTCGCAAAAACTTATTCAACTTATTATTTACTTATAACAACAATTGTTTTTAAGTCGTTGAAATAAATTATGTTTTCTTTATTCCAACAATAATTATTGTTGCAAAAAATAATAGATGTTTTTTTACTAGAATTTAGCAATAGCTCATTTAAGTCATTGTAATATAAATTTTTTTTTTTATAAATAACCTATTTATTACTGAAAAAAAATATTTTATCTAAACAATAACTTTTGTTAGTGAGAATAACGATTTTCATCAACAAAATATATTAATATTGTTGAAAACAATCAAATATATTTACAGCAACATATTTGTTATTGAAAATTATACAATTTTTTCAAAGATGTTATTTTCGTTAGAGTAACTCAAAATTTTAGCTTTGAAAATCATATATTTAATATAGTATATGATTGAATTTTAGAGTTTTTTCTATACATATTTTAAGTGTGTTAACTATATATTAAAAAATATATCTATCACGAAAAACAAGATCGACTATCTATATACCGGATTAGATGTGTGTGAAATATGTTTAGTTATATGATATTTTTTAAAATATTACATTTGACAAATTTATTTTATAATATCAAATATTTTTTGTAAATTAATTTAAAATAAGTTCTTTTTAGTGTTTGATATTCTTTCCATTGCCCTTAGATTGTTGATATTAAAATGAGATTTGATTGAATTTTCAATTAAATATATAAAAGTATTAAAACAAGAAGTTGAGAAATTTTCTTCCTCAAAGGCATAACTTGTTTTATTTATCCTCTCTATAACCGTACACTACTGTTTTTCTTGCTATAATGGTCACACGAAAACCACAAATCTTTTTCTCGCTTCATGAAGATCATATTTATTTAATTTATTTTCCAAACAAATAAGTTAACGTAGGATTCATAGAATTGAGTGTGGAATTTGTCATCCCCGTTGCATTAACTTTATTTTGTATGGATTTATTTCACGATATAGGCTCGTTAACTGGCTACCACTTCGCAATATCCTCCTTATCTACTGGTATGATTTTTTAAGATTATTATCCTTATTTTCATTCTTACTCAGTTGAATATATTCTTTCCATATTTAAATAATTTTTTCTTCAATTGAAGCCATGTTGGACACTCGTATAATAACCGCGGTTTCATACGAACATCAATAATTTTTTAGCCACTATAATTTTGGGCTAGACTTTTATTCTTGTATTATTTTGTTGAAAATTTTATCTCGTACCCCTACTTTTATTTCCATACTCCTACATTTTTGATATCTGGACGAAATTGCCCTTGTATAAATAGTAATTATTTTTTTTTTCTTCACTTTTACCATTTTGAGTTCTGAGAAACGAGAGAGAAGTTAATTTTTTGGCAAAACCGGAGAACCCAGACAGCCTAAATCCGGTCCTCATATTGCACTCCGGAAGACACAAGAGTAAGTTATCCGGTTTGTATTTCTGGAAATTTTAACACTCCGGATAACATAGTTAGTGGGTTATCCGGTTTGTATTTTGGGGAATTTTAACACCCCGGATAACTTGGCTAGTTGGTTATCCGGTTTGTGTTTTGGGAATTTTTTCACACCGGATAACTTGGCTGGGGGTTATCCGGTTTGTGTTTTGAATACACCTCCGGGTTATCCGGTTTGTGTTTCGTATTTTGTAAATTTTTCGGTTTTTGACTTTTTTCCCTGGTTCGCACGAGGAGCGGGTGACAATAACGTACGTAGAAGAATAGATGAGCGACGACGTGTCCGTGAAGCAGAATATTTAGAGGGACATCAGGCGCCTGCAAGGGATCAGGTGCATCCACCTTTTCCCGGAGGACCCATCGACACTTCTCTTCTTATCAGATATGATGGTCACGTTGCTCGTCATCTTTGGTTTGGCGAGGTAAGTTTATATTTATCATTTTATTTTGAATAATTATTATTTGTTAAAATTTATATATTTTATAACATGTTTGGTATAAATAATTTTCAGGAGAGGCATCCTAAGAAGGAGTTAAAGGTTGTTGCACATGGCAGCAAATTGATCGGTTGGGTTCCACATATGCTTCCTCCTATTATAGAGCAGTGGTTGGGAAATTCTAGTCTATCATCTCTTCAAAGAACCAGTTTGTCGAGGATTGACCAACATCTGGTATCGACATTTGTTGAGCGATGGCATCCTGAAACATCGTCATTTCACATGCCATTTGGTGAAATGACCATTACTTTGGACGATGTTTCATGTCTTCTTCACATGCCTATTAGAGGTGAGTTGGTTGAACCTGCAGAAGGGTTTACTGATAATGACACTATTAGATTAGCGATCGATCTTATGGGAGTTTCATTGGAGGAGGTTACTGAGGAATTCCAATTTTGTAGAGGTGCTTATTACAGATTGGATTGGTTAAAGGTTATTTTTAGCGTCGGTAAGCAAACAGTTTGATTGTCTTGCGGAGCATACATGATCTTTATTGGTTGCACCATTCGGACTGATAAGACCTTTACTCTGGTGGAGGCAAAATATCTATCACTATTTAGGGATTTGGATGGATGTGGTAGATATGTTGGGGAGCGGCGGCACTGGTTAATCTTTACCGCTATTTAGGTGATGCTTCCTTCTATTCCTGCAAACAGCTGGGTGGATATGCCTCTCTATTACAGGTATAAAATATATATATTTTTTTAATCTTTAGTTATATATATATATATATAATTATTTTTTTATCTTTAATTATTTATGAATTTTATTTATATTATGTGTATGATCTTGGATCCACGAGTATTTTCCCTCTATTGGGAAAAGAGGTTTATCTGGTATTTGCGGTGTAGGTAGTCCACTTCCGAGGGCGATGAAGTGGTGTTATAGGCAATCGACTACAAAGGTCGACCAGCATAGGGAGCAGTTAGATGCATTGACACCGGATGATGTCATTTGGCGTCCTTTTGAGGATCAAACACATATGTCCATTTGATGATATATGTCTATACAAGGGTGGTCTCAAATGGTATGGTACAGTAATGTTATATCTACCCGACAGATGTTTGCGTCAGTTTGGATACAAACAATACATACCCCGCCATCCTCCTGCTATTGAGTCTCTTGATGTGGACATAGACTAGTTAAGCTATGTTCAGGGGGTTTTGGATGTTATTCGGGATGCAGTTTTTGTTGTTCGACCCTATGATGTAGTCGATGAGTATATGGGTTGGTATTATATGGTGTCCCATCCTCGATTGGTAGCACCGCCAGAAAATAAGGAGAGAGATCCATGCTGTGTCTTTGAGGGACCGAAGACGAGAGGTTAGCCTATATATCGGTGAGCTTCATCGCTACTTGCGGTCACGGTGCAAATGAGGAGGACGATGAGTTCATTGAGATCTTCGATCCTTACGTGTAGGCGGACCACTACCTCAGGGAGGGCCGATACCTTACCAATCTCCATGATTTGCCTTGTTTGTTATTTTTAGACTTATTTTGTATTTTGTGACATGTATTATCCTACGATTTATGTATTTCCGTTAGACTTATCTATATTGCTTTGTGCACTCTTTTAATATTTCTACTTTCCACAATCCTAAATATAAAAATTAAAATTAAATCTAAAAAATAGCATGAAAGATATATGTCAACTTAATCCAAAATCTAGCATGAAAGTCATATGTCAAATGAATATAAAACAAAACAAAGACATCTGAATCCAAAATCTAGCGTGAAATAAAAATGTCAAATGAATACAAAATAAAACTAAACATAACAATTATAGTTTAATAATACGTGGCCCTACTACAGGTGTAAGACGTTGCCAATGTTGTAGTCGTCCGCCAAATCCTATCATCCAAGAAGTCGCCTCTTTTGTGCGGAATTGTTTCCAAGCCAGTGTGACGGGTGGTAACGGAAATCCTTCGTTCATGTTTACTTGGTTATGCGTAATTGAACAAATAAGTAAAATAAGTATATATGTAACTTAAAAAATAAGTATAAACGTAACTTAAAAAATAATTACCTGTACCCAATGATTTCCATCTACAAATCCAATGCAGTAAATGGACACATTAGGTGAATGTGAAGTCGTCATAGGAAAGAACGTTAGAGAAGGAAAACCCAAAGAGACAACAATGACATTATACCGATTAGCTATTACATAAGCCATTTCAGGTAATGTCATCCATTTCTCTAGTGGTTGAGGACCTAACTTTGATATCATCAACGAATCTCTCACTATCGAAAAACGAGGTCCAAATAACTTTTCATACAACTCTCTTCTAGGACTTTTAAGTTCATTATCCAAATCACGACGAACAATTGACCATCCATCCGATCCATAACCATGAAACAATGCAATGACTCTAAATCCACAATTTCCATCCTTCATCACATCAACAATGTCATCAATAAATGGTCTGATATGTGCTGGAAATTGTGTAATGTATTTACTACATGGTTTTTCTCGAGGTTTGGGATAGCGTGAACATACCCTCTTTGAAGACTTTTGGGAGTTCGAGTGCGCTCGATCAACATACTCGTGATATGAAGGATCACGATAAACATCATATCCCGCAGGTCTCTTCCCATTCTTCTTCACTCCTCCCTTGGTTTTAATTTTTTCAGGCGGTGCCAACATTTTTGATGTAGTGGGATAAGCAATTTCACACACCCTACTCTTTAATGCTTTTTTCCCGACAACATCTGCTGCCCTGTACTTTTTCCAAATTTCCTCAATTGCATGGGTCATGTCCAACTCTGATCCATCATCTGCATCCACCTCTTGTTTGCCTTCCATACTTAGCTTTCTCCAATGAATGTGAATAGCCTCAATTGGTATTGGATCACCACTCAGTGTATATCTCCCTAACTCACAAGCACAAGGTAACCCATACACTTTTCCATGAGTTCACCCGCACTTTTGGGTGTCTGTACCAACAATATCAACCCTCACCCACTCTTCAGCAATATGCCTCAAAGCAGCTCTAGATACAGATCCACGCAAATTTCCATAAAATGGGCTAGTGTGTGCATGTTCAACTTCATAAAAACTCTTCTGAAATGAAGCTCTAATGTTTCCCAATTGTATCTTAAGATTGCCATTCATAGCCTCCCAGCATTTGCACATATCACCTAAACTATTCTCCAACTTTTGCTTCAATTTCCAATGTGCGGATTCAACCCTTTAAATAAATTAAAAAACAAGTAAGTCGACAATAAAATTAATATAAAAAACATTGCCTAAAATCAAGATATATTAACATATGCATACCTATTGGTCGTGGTGTTTCCCAAATGCAACACTTGATTAGTCCATGCTTCGACGAATCTATGTCTATGCGGAGACAACCATGTATCTTTCACATAATCAATAAATGTTGTAAAGTCAACACATGCATGCTCAAGTTGTTGCAACCGTTGTTGATACTCCACCTCATCACCAGCCCTTACAAGTTCATACCATATTTTCTCTATCAACTCCCGCATGTCATCCACAACATATTCCTTACACTTCGCTTTCACATTTTTGTTGATGTGAAATCGACAAAGCAAATTGGTTGTTTTGGGAACTACTGTTTCAATTGCTTTCATCAAGGCAAGATCTCTATCAGTCAACACCACTTGTGGCCAAAAACCGTCCTTAGTAAATAACTGTTTCAACTTATCCAAAACCCAACAAAAATTTTCAGTCTGCTCTGATTCCATATATGCAAAACAGCAAATGTCAACTCAGTGGATGTCACACCAACTATTTCAAACAGAGGTTGCCTATACTTATTTGTCTTGTATGTGCTATCCATAATCAACACAACAAGAAACATATTCAACAACTTCACTGATTCTGGATGAGCCCATAAAATATCCCTCACAACTTCTGAATCATCTTTTTTCCTGCTCCAGTATACATAATCTGATTCCTCTACCAGCTTAAACAAATGTTGCATTTCTGTTCTAGGCCCCCTTATATCTTTCTGTATTTTACTCTTGTGCTTGTATATTTGCGTGATCCGAGTGACATTTTCTGGATCTTGCTCCTTCAATGACAACAGTATGTGTCTTGGTGGAACATGACGTTTTGTCAAATCAACAATATGTTGTTGTTGTTCTGCATTAAGTCGACTTACAAACGGATGCCCTACAAATGTATCAGGTAACCCATGATTGTGAACTCCACATTTTACATCAATCTTCCATCCGGAACCATCTTTTGACGGTGTGGATCTAATTTTGAACGGACAACCACATTTCTTACTAGCACTCTGTGTTTCACTTTCTCGTTCTTTGTATTTTCCACCTTTATCACAATCAAATATTACTTTATCACTTCTTCCTCTCTTGCCTGTTTTGGTATCTGAACGTGTTATTATAACGGTCACTTTATTCCTGATTCCAATCTCCTTAACCCATCTTATTACCTCTTCTCTTGTGGCAAAACGTTATGCAGAAGTAAATAGATTAGTGGTATCTACGCATGTCTGATTTTTATCGCATAACTGAGGAATAACACCTGTTAAAAAAAAATTAAAAAAAAAGGAACCGGATAACTACACAACAAGTTATCCGGTTGGCAATATTATACAAACCGGAATACACAGAGCAAGGTTATCCGGTTTGTTAATATTGTGAACCAGATAACTCAAGGCTGAGTTTTCCGGTGAAACATGCGTTCCGGATGTAGATAGGCTGGGTTATCCGGTTCGTTAAAAATACATACCGGATGTAGCCATTCTGGGTTATCCGGTTTGTTAAATTTCTGCTCCTTTTGCTTTTCCGTACGCTCTCAGAAAAAAGTAAAAATAAATAAAAAATTCATATAAAAATAAAAAAAGTAAAAAGGGTAAAATTAGAATATTGAAAAATGCATAGGGGTATCGGAATAAGAGTGGGGGTATAGGGTAAAATTTTCTATTTTGTTTGGAGAACCCCTAACACTAACCTCTTTTGAAATTAGATTTGTTTGACTCCAGGAAATTAGGATATCTAATTGGTGTTTAAATGACTATAATTTTTAAGTTCATTACAAATGCCATTGAGTTGATAAGGGTATCAAAGTTGTAGGACATTATTATATGAGTATAATTATGCATTGGATAGTGCTGAATTTTTAGACTTTAGCTTTTCTAAGATTAGTATAAGTTAGTCTTTTGGATGATAGTTCTTTGGAGTATAATTATTGTTTTGGTTAGATGTGTATGTGTGCTAATCTGTACTCTGACTTCTTTTCTTTTCATTTTTTCCCATCTCTTGCTCTTACAAAAAAAGAGAGCATAAAAGTAACCTTTAAATTAATAACTTCTAATTGTGGTGATGTATACTGCAGGTCAAGAAAGGAGGTTTCAATTATTTTAAAAGGAAGGGTTTGAAGGAAGATTATAAAAAAGAATTAACATTGTTGTTGGCTGGAGCTACAATTTTATTTGTAAATTATGTAAAATTTATAGTTTTTATGAGAATAATATTATTTACAAAAACTATATTTATGACAATTTATATTTTAATGTCATATTCAGTTGTTTTTATATTTTTTGATAATTAAGAATATTGTAGTTTATATTTTAAAATATTTAGTTTTGAATAGTTATGTTAATTTAAGTATATTTTTGATAAACAACATAAGTTGTTGCGAAATATAGTTTTATCTAAAAATTTGTTAATGAGATATGAGCAATGTAGCTACAATTTATGTAATTAATAAAAAAAATAACTAATTGTAATAACACTTATTATTGACAAAGATATAATTGTAACCACAATAGTCATTGTATTATGTCAAACAATACAATAATAGTTGTTGTTGCAAAAACATTAGTTATGACGACGACATTAAATATTGTTGTAAAACTTTTTGCAACGACATTTATACCAATGTTTTTTTTTGTTGAGAAAAATACATTTTACAACAACTATATATTTTTCTCAACGACATATGTCGCTGCTAAAGACCATTTTTCTTGTAGTGGTTGTAAATGTTAGATTTTGAATGATAATCCATGAATTCGATGAGTAATTATGTTTTGATGTTTCTATTTGAACATGCATATTAGATATAGATTATAGTACTTTAAATCGTGACAAATTGTATGTTAAAACTTGTTTTGGGGACAAGGAATCACATGAGTTCGTTGTTGTCATCGCATGAATTTTTCTGATTTTCGCAGCGACCACTTAGCGCGCTTAGCACTGAAGCTTCTGTAAGACGGCGCTGTGAGCACACTTAGTGTGACATGGGAGATGGAATTTTATATATTTTTAGTTTGATATGAGATTATGTATCCTTATGTTTTATAGTAATTAATACTTAATTTTATAATTTGAAAACTACTTGTTTGATGTGTTTTGGAAGACTACATATGAATGTCAGGAAACATGTTTACATGGCTATGAGTTTTGTGAATTGATGTTGAACTGTAATGATACTTTGTGTATTACTTGCTATGTGTTGTTATGATGTTTTGGTGCAGAGATGCTATGAATATGGATTGTATATGAATGATTCATGAGTATGTGTATGTATGTGCAAATGTGTGGTAATTCAAGTGTGGTGAATTTTTGAAGATATGCATGGATGTTAAGATTAGAGAATGATCTTAATTACATATGATTGTTGTAATTGCACATGCATCATTTATTGTCGAGAGGCATGCTTGTTAGTTCCATGGAGAGAGGTTGTAATATAATGTTGTTCTACATGGATACAATAATTATATGTAGTTGATACAAATTAAGACAAATTAAGAGTGTTCAAGTTTAAACCGATCTATATAAAAACCTCAAGTCGATTAAAAAAACTAAAAATAGCAATAAATAGAATATTATTGAATAATATGTTTGGTTATCTTTTAGTGATAATCATTCAAATTGGATTAGATTTTACTATTTTAGATTGATTTTTCAAAAACGATTCAAAATGAACCAAAGTGCATGTGTATATTTTAATAAAGGTTAAATACCTTTTATTCCCTGTCATATGAGCTTGTTTTGATTTGTCCCCTTTAACAAATTTGTTTTTCCACCCTTCAACGTTTCCGGATTCCATCCAATAAGACTTTGATACTAAATTTTTTTCAAGATTCTCTATATTTATCCTATGTGGCATTTGTTATTTTTTAATTCTCGTGGCATTATTTTTAAATTATGATTTATTTATTTAATTTTTAAAATATTTAATTTTTTATTTAACTTGTTTATGTTTTTTTTATTATTTGGCTTAAATGCACTTTTGGTCCCTCTATTTTCACGTTTTTTAAATTTTAGTCCCTCCATTTTAAAAGCCAACTTTTTGGTCCCTAAATTTTAACTTACTCGTAATTTCATTGGTCTCCCTCTTATCTTGCATATGTGAAACCTTTACTAATGACATAACACTGCTACAGTAAATTCACGTTAGATGAACACACATTATAGAGAGTTACTATAACATTTTTATGTCATTAATAAATGCGTCACTCAAGTATGCAAAATTATAGGGACACCAACAAAATACCTAATAATATAAAGTTTAGGACCAAAAAATTAACTTTTAAAATGAGTAGACTAAAACTTAAGAAACTTGAAAAAGTGGGATCAAAAATACATTTAAGCCTAATTATTTTTATTATTTATTAATAACTTCATAAACTTGTAATAGTGGGACCAAAAATACATTAATTTAAGCCTAATTATTTTTATTATTTATTAATTACTTCATAAACTTAAAAATAGTGGGATCAAAAATGCATTTAAATCTAATTGTTTTTATTATTAATTACTATTTTTTATATTTTATAAATTATTTTTTTATATTAATAAATTATAACACTTGTCTATTTTTGTTTTCAAAGAAACTTAAAGCCCATTTTCAATTCTATTGTGCTTGTGTGTTTATATTATAAACACTAATAATGTTTATATAAAATTTGATGCGGGACAATATCAGTTTGAACTAGCATGGCTTCATCTCAGCTTGCACTAGCATTAACCCTTGTAGATTGTTTTATTAACAAGGGAGGCATTTGATTCTTGTCTAACAAACAATGTGTAATAAATCCTTACTTCATTTTTCATCACATTTTCTTGTCTAACAAACAATATCAAAATTGCAGAATGTTTCAAAATTGATGAAACTATGAAACTATGTATCAAAATTGATGATGAAAGCATGAAACTGAAATGAAAACCGGAAGTCAAAGAAATTTTGCATGAAAACAGAAATTTTGCATGAAATTGATGATAATATTTTCTTATATTTGGTATTATTGCAGAATGATATCAATGATGTTCTTTCTTCAGCAAAATCTAATACATAGCTTATGTTTATATACAAGTGATTGATTTCTTTCTAATTCTTAAAAATTAGGAAGAACACATTGACTTTAAATATGAAGATAATTACAACTTCTATTGTAATTGTTGCGTATCACTTCACTTATATTTTAACTTCTAGCAATCTACAAGCAGGTTGTTTGATATTTTAATGGATGGTTTGAAGTTGTATTTAAAGAAACACTGAACATGATAAAAGAGGCATCGACACCACTCTTCAAAATTAGATGCTTAGTAATGAATTTGGAATAGTAGGCAATTCGTAAGTTAGTATCAAAACATGATGAATGGTTGTTTCATTGTAAGGTAATCATTAGGAAATAAAACGTGCACTTAATCATTGGGAATGCACATGCCACAAAATTTAAGCAAAAGTAGCACATAATTTTTCCAATAGTCTTACTGTACCCGTGCAAAGTAGTACATAATTCTTTCAATACATGGTACACACCACGCACGGGTAAGACACATACACACACATGTGAGCACACGAATAATCAAATTAAAATAAGTGTGAATATATAGATAATATATCAATACGGCGTGAATATACGGATAATCAGACTAAAATTTGTGTGAATGCATGGACAATACACCAAATTTCTACTGTTCTTATATTTATTTACAATACAATAAAATAAAACAAAAATATTTAAAATAATGTATGAATTCAAGCACGATAAAAATGTATTATTTTTTAATTATTTATGTATCTAAGCTTTTTATTTTAAAATTATTTTTTATTTCAAAATACGGTAATTTTAAAAATAATACATGAATAATTAAAATATATTACTGATGTCTTTCTTTATAAATTGAAAAATTGATACAATTTTATTTTTATTTTAACTTATATATTTATCTTTGACTGCCTTTTTTATTTTTTCTATTTTACAATTCAATTAAAATATTTTTTATTTTACTTGAATTTCAAAACCTAACTAGTGACATATCTGCGGTCCATATAAGAATCCGTCCGAACGCACGAATTTTTCACTAGTATATGTATAAAAAAAAATTAAATTTCATGATTTCGAAAAAATTAAAATAAAAAATTAAATATAATTTGATTAAAAATATTTTAAAATACTAATAACCTCAATTTTAATCCTATCGTAGCGATCTAATATTTTGAATCAGTAAATTTCAAAAATAAAATTAATTATTTTCCTAAGCCATCTATAGAGAGCGCGTGTCAAATTTGCGACATCTCAATTATATATATATATATATATATATATATATATATATATATATATATATATATATATATATATATATATATATATATATCCAATCTCAGAAATGGTATATTGGATAAGACAAGTAATCTTAATCTATTAAATTTATTTTATTTGAATGTCATTAATCACTTAAAGCTAGTAATAGATAATTTACGATATTATGATCAAAATTTTAAAGTTAAATCGAATTGAAAGGGATAATCAACTTAGAAAAGACTCAGAAAAGACTCAAGTACTAAATCTTAGAGATTTATGGTGCGGGTTGTTTGAGTATAAACTTCATAGTTATATTCCTTGAACACAAAATATAGATGTTAGAATATAGTATTTTCCATGAATCTTTGATGCAAGTGGAGAAGATGAGAGTTTTCTTTACTGTGTAAGAAACTGTTATTAACCAACGTATCAACCAATATAACAGTGGGTGGCATATATACAAGGGGTTCATAACAGAAGCAAATATGGATCTAACAGAAAGAAAGAGAGTGGGCCTAGCATTTCTAACAACTAAGCCCAATTACAAAACACACAGAAAGCCCATGAATGTATTCTCTAACACCCCCTCAAACTAAGGAGCATTGACTAGCATCATACACCTTCAGTTTGCTACGGAACTCTTGGAACAGAGTAGTGCTCAATGGCTTGGTTAGAGTATCTGCAATCTGTACAGCTGTCGAAACATGCTGGATGCGCAGCCTGCCAGAAACGACTCTCTCACGGACAAAATGGATGTCAAGTTCAACATGTTTGGTGCGAGCATGAAGTACGGGATTATGGAACAACATAACAGCACTCAAGTTATCATAGAGAAGAGTTGATGGATGAATAGGTATCTTGAGTTCAGAGAGTAAGGATTCGAGCCACAACAATTCAGACGTAGAATGAGCTAGTTCTTTGTATTCGGCTTCAGTGCTCGAACGAGCCACCAAAGATTGTTTCTTAGAACTCCATGCTACCAGGTTCAGACCAAAATAGATGCAAGACCCTGACGTTGAACGCCTATCATCTGGATCACTGGCCAGTCGGAATCGCTGTAGGCACGTAGGTGTTGCACCCCAAAATTTGCCCTCCTATCTCGATTTTATCTGGCTTAGGCTTCACATTCATCTGCATACACGTCCATTAGGTCATCGGCATGAAATAATCATTCGTTCATTACATATGCATCATTTCGTCGTATTTAAATTAACCAAAAGTTAGTTTAAATCGATATCTGAATCGTTTTATAGTTATAAAATACCTGATATTTCACTTCATTCATTTTTATCTCCTTACCTGTTTATTGTATCGTTTTAAGTTGATTATGTGTCGATGATATCGATATTTCGATTTTATAAACAGACCGTTAAAAGCGATTCGACACTGTACAAAAATTAGTGGAAAAAATATTTCAAGTTTTCGCCTCTAACTCACTAATTTATGAATCTACGTGTCGCGTAGATCATGAAAATGCGCTCTCTTTAATTTTTCGATACATTTCGAAGTCTTGTTTTTAACCGTAAGTGTTTTAAAATT
The DNA here is from genome assembly GCA_021764765.1 of Vicia sativa. Taxonomy (NCBI): domain Eukaryota; kingdom Viridiplantae; phylum Streptophyta; class Magnoliopsida; order Fabales; family Fabaceae; genus Vicia; species Vicia sativa. Next base: position 225,360,699 of record CM038792.1, read on the forward strand.
AGGTATTATTATTTATCGTTTTATTTCAATTTTAATTATTTCGATAATTTTTCTTTAATTTATGAAACCCGTAATTTATTTTAATGTGCTCATTTTATTTTTCGGATAATTCATTGTTCGAATTTATATCATTTTTGACAATTTTAGGTGTTCAACTTTTATCTCCAAAAATCAAAATAAAAATGTTGTTGGGTAAATTATTTTTTAATCTTTTGGACTTTGTGGCCCATTTTATCAAAAGGGACATTTTTGGCATTTTTAAAAATTGCTAAACCTAATTTATTGGGTATATATATGTGTTATAATTTGCAATAGAAAAAAAAAACAATGTAAAGAGAAACGGAAACAGAGGCGGAGGCTACAGAAAACAAAAACCAATTTATAAGAAAGAAACTTCATCTTCTTCCAAACACCCCCTTATCTTGTCCTCACAAACTCCATACCTCCACCGTGTCTGACTCTCCCTTCTCTCCCTCTGTCCATCGAAACCTCACCATCAAACCATATCCACCGATTTCCTCTTGGTCCTCTCCATCACTGTTCTTCACCTTCCGTCCCTGTTACTCCATCACACCCTCTGTAAATGTGCCTCCCGTCGTCGTCGCCTCCTTTTCACACCCGGTTCATACTCCCTCTGTTTCACTCTCACTACCGTATACCAGCCGCCGTTTCCTCCTTCCTTTCCCTGTTTCCTTCAAAACAATCAAAACCTCATTCAACCACCGATAACTAACCACCTGCTCTTCACTCATCTCTCGATCTTCCACTGTAATACTCCCTTCGTTCAACACAGGACCTTCAACCCTTCTCTTTCCCAATCGCCTCCCTCGCGTCTCACTGTTACGTCCTTCAGCCACACCCTCCAACCATAACATTCCCTCCGTGACCCACCTCCTTCCGTCTCACTGTCAAACAACAACACCAGACCTCTATCACCTTTTCATGGTCCATCATCGTCGCTAACCGCATTATCATCATCTCCTCCTTCACAGTCTCCATCGGCTTCTTCCTCCACAGCCACTCTCAACCATCTCTCATCGGTATTCACCAATTAGTGTAACTGTCGCGCTTCTGTTCGACCATCGCCTCTCATTTGTCGTGGATGTCAACAAACTACAACATCACCATCATAATCGTCAAACTCTCTCCAGCTTCAAATCGACAGTTTTGGTAGTGCTTTTGGGTTATAAATCAGTTGCACAAGACCACCGTTGCGACATGCTTCCGGCCAGACAACTAACAGCACCTCGGCCGTCAATCCGCTTCATTTCCAACAACCAGCAATCCTCTCCACATTTCTCGACAACAACCTTCAACACCAGTTCTGTTTGTGAACCGCTTTCCTTCAGCACCCACATCGGCAACAATTTGTTTCCTCTTCAGACAGGCTGCCATCGATCAACCAAACGTGGATGCTAGTTTCGACCTTAACGTCTCTTCTTCACAGTTCGGTAAATTTCGATGTCCTCTTATAATGTCATCGGTGTTAAACTGTGATTCTGTCTTACTTTGAAATATGTTGTGAATCATGGTCAAACTTTGAAATGTTTTTAATCTTGTGTTGAAGTTATAACAGTGTTATGTTGTTTGTGAATTGAATATGACTAGTGTTTATGCTAATGCCGATTTCGCTCTTAGTATGAGAACACGTTGAGTTTACGGTGCCTACTAACATTATGTTTGTGTGAGGAAAGGGTTTATAATGTGTTTTTTTTTGTATTCAATTGAAGTATTGAGGACTTGTTCCATGTTGAAGTGAAGTGTAGATATCACTTTAATTCTTAATGTTGCAAATTGATTCGAAGAATGTGATATAGTAATACTTGTGTGGTTTAATAGTTGAATAAGTTTATGGCCGTGTCATGTTCGTTTGAATCAAGATTGGAGGGAATTTATACGGAATTTTGGTTGCGTTTTGAGTCTTAATTTTGAAAGAAAATTCGGTTATGGTATCTTTGTGCTTTCCATGTGCGTTGAACACTTATAGAGATTGATTTTATCGAGCATTAGTACGGTCGTGTAGTTGCTGCCCGTTTCTGGTTCAAGGGTCCGAAACCTATTTTGAATTCGATTTCACATGTTGCAATATGAGCTTTCGATTATTGTTTCCGTTGTGGCTTGAAATAACTATTATTCTTGAGTCACTTGATATGAAATAAGCGACAAAGGCAATATCGATTGAATTTAGGACGTAATTGCTTGATTCTTGAAAAATATTCATATACATTATGCAAATTTCGTTCGATTTTACTCCTTTGTTATTAATACATATTTTAATTGTTGCCATTTCATTTCGATTCTATTCCACCTTATGCTACTAACGAATTTGTTACTTGTGAAGGCATTCAAGAATAGTTCAAACATCATTTCATCATAGAATATATATACATTTCTCCATTTACATTTTTAGTATAATTATTCTACTATTTCAATATAATATTTAGTTATGTATTTTTAATATTGTAAATATAATTATATAGTATTTCTATTTTATATTTAATATTGTAAATATAATTATATAGTATTTCTATTTCATATTTAGTATTGTAAATACAATTATACTACTTTTATTCATATACTTTATTCGGTTCAATTTGTAAATAAAATCATATTGTAATTATTATTCTTGTGTTACGATTTCGAATTTAGAATTTAATTCAACCTTCGAATGAATCTAAACGCAAATATATCTATTCTAACCAATCTAATAAAATACATACTTGAGCATTGTAACATTCTTCGCATAGTTTCTGTTTGTATCTTGAGTGATGTAGGAATTTTCATTTGGCAATCATCCGATGCATCAAACCTTATCCGATCTTGAAGACTACTTGGAGCTCAATTCTTTCACCGCATAGAAGCTATTTAATTATTCAAACTAATTCGATTTGGTTGTATATATCCTACTTCACGAACATGTACTCCCACTCCCGCATAGATTGTAATAGCTTAGGATTTATTTCCTTTGTGTTCTAATTACCGTTTAATTATGCGCTTATCATATTAGAACACATAGCCTCCTCTTGGGCTCCTCATCAAAGAACAGGTAAACATACACAATGCACATATCCACACATTCATAGTTTGGTCCTGAGCTTTTCTACAGCGACAACTATTCGATCGATTGTTCCAATCGGTCGTTTAGAATACTAGTGTCACGCTAGTCCCACTTTTAGGAGCATACATAAAGCCACTTTGTATGGGCTCGTTTGTTTTCCTAATTGAATTATTCTATCCACAACCAAACCCCTAAAACACTTTCAAATTAAATTAATTAATTGAATTTGTTTTCCAAAATGAATTTCATAAAAAACTTGGATGAAGTTTGTTTAAATTATTAGATGATAGCCTAATGATTTAAACGAACTTGAAGTTTTTAGATTGTTAGATGGTAGCCTAATAAACTAAAAACTTCTATGCTAAAAAAATGGAGTTATGGCATTTGATTAAATTGTTGGATGATAGCCCGACGATTTAATTAAATTTAAAGTATTTGGGCCATTAGATGATAGCCTAATGACTTAAATAATTTTATTCCATACACTTAATAAATGTGAACTTTGTTTCACTTTCACCGTTTTCATAATAAAGATTTTGGATGAGAGATGATTGGTCGAGCTCACTCACCAATTTCGAGTATTCGAATCGTTAGATGATAGCCTAACGTTTTGGTACTTGTCATCTACAATTAAAATCAATTCAACCCATTCAAATTCTTTTTTCCGCTCATATGCGATCATCAAAAACATTTCTTCTAAAATCAACACAACCAATTCAAACATTTTCGACAAGAACTACGGAGTTTTGACTTTCCCATTGCACAAGGGAATATGTAGGCACGCGGTTTCAAAACTGTGTCAAACTCAAAATAATAATAAACAAACCCCTTTTCTTCTTTCTTATTTATAATTTAGAAATTAGCGAATACACACACAAACACTTTGGAACTAAATGGGTCCCATCGAGTACGATGGACGTAAGAGGTGCTAATACCTTCCTCTTGTGTAACCGACTCCCGAATTCATATCCTTTGGTCTTGTAGACCGCCTTATCCGATTTTTGTGGGTTTTATCTATATTTTCCCGTTCTTTCTAGAACAAATAAAATTAGGTGGCGATTTCATTGTTTTTGAAAATTTAAATCATTTTTGAAAATCGAGTTGCTTCAGTTGGCGAATTCATTGGGGAATTTTAAAATCTTTTTGACTAAGCGAGTCAACCCTAGTTTAGTTCTTCGCATGTTTGTGTGTTTGTTTATCATTTTCTTCTTTATGCTTATTTATTGTTCATAACTTATTATTCTCTTTACGCTTTATATATATTATTCTGTTGATATATTATTGTGTTGGGAATTTATGGGTCTTGATACATAGGTAAGCCCACTACCCAGGCTTCTAGGTAACCTTTTTAGGAATATAGGGGTTGCGTAGCCTAGGTCCCCTTGACTCCAATGTCTTGTGGACCGAAGCAAAGACTCCGGCTTAGAGTTGGTTGTTTTAAGGAGATTGTTGACCCGCATGATAGTGCAGGACATCAATCTTTGGACAAACGACCTATAACTCTAAGTTTGTTCATGTTATCCAAGCCTAGACCGACCGCTCAAATAATGGATTTTGAGTATCCCTTTAAGAGCCGTTTCTTGGAGTATACTTTTGGAAATAGTATCACCATGTAGGCTTCTCGCGTGATGATAATATTTGTTAAAAGGGGATCTGAGACTCCAAGAAACATTTAGCAAAAAACATTAGAACCACCTTGTTCGGGGTTATTGGGTAGAAGCCTAGAGCTTTCCTATTGTAAGAGCCCACCTAAATAAGTTGTTCTGATTACCAATATCATCCCTGATCCACGTATCTGTGAACCTATTATTATCATCATGTTGCATTCCACTTGCATTAATCATCTCAAAAGAGTTTATTTCTATTATCATCCATGCATCATCATGCATTTCATTCATTTCAACCAGAAGACTTATTTTAACTTGGCTTCTTATTCAGAATCTCAAGACTACAATACTGATATCCTGACATCGTCGTCATTATGGATCAACTAGAGGCAAGTGTGGCTGCAATGAATACTCATATAGATACCCAGATGGATCAATTCATGGAGGTTATCCAGAAGATTGCCCTTGGACAAGAAGAGTTGAAGCAAGTTGTTCAGAAGTCTGAAGTTGTTACTACTGATCATGTTAATCCACCAGGTGTTAATCTTAACCACATGGAGGTCCTTTCAGATCAAAATGTAAAAAACATCATTCAGTTGCATGTCAATGGAACTCCTCACTGTGAGGATATCTTCGAGTCTTCATTTGACACCTTCAGATTTCCGATTGAAGAGCCTGAGTTTGAGAAAAAGATTTACCTCCTTGAGAAAAGGATGAAAGCTATTGAGGGTCGTGATTCCCCTGGTTTAGACGCTCCTAGTTTGTGCTTGGTGCCTGGTATCAAAATTCCTGCAAAATTCAAAGTCCCCACTTTCGAGAAGTATAAGGGTACCTCTTGTCTGATTACTCACATCAAAGCCTATTGCAATAAGATGTCTCCCTATGCAAAAAATGACAAGCTCCTCATGCACGTTTTTCAAGATAGCCTCAGTGGAGCATCTCTCGAGTGGTACACTCAGCTTGAACGAACTCACATCCAAACTTGGAGGGAATTGGCTGAAGCTTTTGTCAATCAGTACGATTATAATAGGGACATGGCTCCCACCAGAATTCAACTCCAAGGTTTAACTCGGAAGACTGAAGAATCTTTCAAAGAGTATGCGCAGAGATGGAGAGAATTAGCTGCTAGAGTTCAACCTCCTCTTTTGCAACGAGAACTTATTGAGATGTTCTCCAATACCTTGCAAGGTCCCTATCTAATTGCTGGATGTACTTCTAAATTTTCACACCTAGTTGTTGTAGGGGAACAAATTGAGTGTGGTATCAAGATGGGTAACATTCAGGATGTTGCTATTGCTTCTGAATTTCCAGAGCGAATTGATAAAGAGGCAAGTACAATTTTTGAAGACGAGGAAGAAGTTCCTGTTTACCCTCCATTTCAGATTCCTAGTCAAGTGACAAAAGTTAATTCTAATCAGTGTGCTCCACAAATCTGTGTTGCAACTATCTGTCGAACACTAGGTCAGTATGCTCCCCAGCAGCAGAATACTCCTTGACAACAAACTTATCGACAAAATCGTCAACAGCGAGGTGGGAAGAATCTAATAAGGCCAAGAAAAGTGCATGATCCATTCCCTATGCCTCATAGTGAGTTGCTATCTCTCTTACTCCAACATTCTTTGGTGGAGTTAAAGAAGCTCGGGACACCTCCTTTTCCGTATCCTTTGGGATATGATCCTGATGCCTACTGTGAGTTCCATTCGGGGGCACCTGGTCATACAATTGAAGGATGTAATCTTTTCAAAGGCACGGTTCAGAAACTCATTGATTCCAAAGCAATCACGTTCACTCCAGAGGGCCTACGCATCAATTGAACCCTCTTTTGACTCAGTAAACGCCAGGACTACGAAGTGCATCTTCTGAAGCAAAAAATCCATACAGAGACCAGTCTCCTCAACATAGAGATTTATAGTTTCATCTTGCATGCTCATTTGTAATCTTTCTTATTTTGTTCAGTACTTTCTTGTATGCAAAACTTGCTCATTTTTGAATACTAATCATAATGCATTGAATATGTTTGTCTTGAATTGATCCATTCGTATTCACTCTTATTTGTTTTTACTATGCTTTTGATATTCAACTCTTATTAATAAAGCAACACCTCTGTAGGGAGGATGATGAATAATTTACTAAGAATCTAAAACGTTATTGCTTTCGAGTAAAAACCCTGCTAACGATGTACAGGCCTTGTTTCAAATTCCCAAACACCGGAGATATAAGGGAGTGAAACCCTCGTTAACCCCTTTTGAGCCTCAAAGTAGGAGTTTCTTTTATATTTATAAAAAACGCTCATTTTTTTAACCTGGGGCAGGGTAGTGTTCAGTTAACCCGATCGAGCGTTCAAAACTCATCAAGAGTGCACATCCAAGGATATAACAATGGTTATCCTTCAAAACATCGAGGAAACTCAAGCTATAATGGTCAATCTTCACCTATCAACAATGTGCTTCAAAAGAGGTTGAAACCGTAGTGGTTATTTCTTGCACAACAAGAAATCAACAAATGATGACACCACAATTGTTATCTCTCATCCGCCAAGGATTCAAGTAGTCACAATCACCTCCAATAAAACAAAGATGGAAGATCACACGACTTGTTCAAAAGAAAAAGTGATAAAAATGATGACAAAAAGCCTGCTAAGTCGAAACCTCAAAATAACTCGCTTAGGCAAAAATGGCAAAAGAAGAGAAAATAAAAAAAGAAAAGGATTACAAAACAAAATAAAATCCTCAGCAAAAGAACAAAGGTGTGTGATCAGACACCAAAAGAAAAAGGTGAGTGACTGTCGTGTCCAAGAAACCTCAGTAGTTCCTCAACCGCATCATAAACTTCTCTCAGGAGATGAATGCTCGCATCAAGTTATCTGAACCTAGGCTTGGAGAACATCACGGAGAATGGGAGGGCACAAAATATTTTGAGCCTAAAAATCTTTTTTTTCTAAAAACCTGTGAACCAGACCACGTTACAACCTTAAAAGTCCTAATTGAAGCATGGGTTAACTCGAAAGCAAAATTGTTACAAGAATACGGTAACCTGACTCCTAGGAGGCTTGCTAAACATTTGAGTTGGTATCACTCAATATTTTACAAAAATTCAATGTTTCGATATCTTTTCAATAAAAGTTTCTTTAACTTCAAGACAAACATGAACTTTGCATTAGAATTATCATTCGTAGAATAAAACATTCTTTACATATAGATAATTGCTTAAACATCAAGTGAGCTTGCATAATGAGCATCAAACGAATGATTTGATTGTCCTGAAGGACATATGGCTTCAAGTTTTTGATTGAGCACAAAGCAGTTCGAGTCAAGAAGTAAGGTTGTGAAGTAGCCTACTTTCAAGATGTAAGTTAATCACCCTGAGTAGGTGATATCTTCAAAAGTTCAGTCAATCTGGGGCATTTATGTCGAGATTCGGAAAATCTCTCAAAGAGCTGAGCAATCAGGGGCATTTATCCGAGCAAGGTTGAAACCCTCTTTACCTTTGGTTAGTTAGGGGCAATGTTTCCAGGTTTATAACACTGGGGCAGATTATCTTGATGGTACATATCTCAGGAAGCTCTCTCGAGGCTATTTTCTTCAAAGTCCCTACAAATTGGGGCAAAGCATTATGTAGGGGCATTCCTCCACCTCATAATTAATCAGGTTAAGTCCAGGCGCAAGCTAAACAACTATTGAGTCTGAATGGCATGTCAGGAAGTTAGGATCGTCATCATTAGCTCATAAGAGATCAAAGTTTGTGTTGGATTTCTCCATCAGAAGTTAAGGATCAATATCTCCAATTCAAGTCAGGATTGTTATCCTCAGCTCATCAGAGATCGGGATTTAATTTCTGGTTATTGGCTTCCTTCAATAGAAGTCAGAAGGCGGGATTTTATCCGTTGATTTCCAACAAATGTCTTTGCTTCGATACATTGCATATAGTAATCATCATTGCATTGCATTGCATCCTCAAAAATGTGTAGCATTTCCATTGATATGGAGCATTACGCTAAAAAATAATAATATCAAACATGCATTTAAGCATAAGCCAGATTAAAGTGTTTCTCGAGTACCTTTTGCGTCTCCGAAGAAAAGTCTATTAAAAAAAAATCCTAAGTGGTATTCCTTGTCAAGTTTCCTCAAGACATATCTTCTTGTTGTTGCTATTTGCATCTTTGACCCTGTGTCGGTCTCTTATATCATTCAAATTCAATTCATTTACCAAGCGTCTTGCTTTTTGCAAATTCTTATTTTGGTATTCTTACCCGTGTTTGCCTCTGTCGTTAGAGTGCGAGTAAGAGTTGGTGTCTAACCTTTCTTGCTTCTCAATTATTTGTGTATCCATACTTCGTGTGTGGTAATTCATATAATTGCCACTCTTGAAGAATTACACCCCGCCTTTGGCCTGAGGGATATTGTATTTCTTGCATATTTGCAAACTTTTAAAGTCCAACATAGTTTGGAAACACTTGCTAGAGTCCCTTTTGGTTGGCCTCTTTCCCCATGAATTCGTCTTCGATCGACGATTTTACCATTCCATATATCTTCTCCCCATTGAGTCTGCTTCAGTCGGTCTCATTCTTGTGTTTGTCTAATATCTTTACCTGACATATACTCATATTCTATATGTTCTCTTTTTTTTTATCGACGAAACTGCTTATTCAAGCGTATTCAAGCCAAAGATTTTTGAGTTCCCATCTTTCTGATCTGCGAAGCCGCTTATTCAAGCGTGTTCGTTCCAAAGATCTATTTTGTTCTCTTTTGATCTGCGAAGTCGCTTATTCAAGCGTATTCATGCCAAAGATCAATGAGTTCCCCTTCCTTTATCTACGAAGCCGCTTATTCAAGCATATTCGTGCTAAAGATCTATGTTTGGAGTTCGTCGATTCTCCTTTCTTCTAAGTCCACTTTGACTAAAACTTTTCTCCCCGGTAACCTTACCGATGCCAGTAACCTTACTGTATGTCTCAGTTCCCCGATCACTTGATCGATGTCCCCGGTAACCATACCGATGTAGCAACTTTGCTAACTTTGTTTCCCCGATCACCTGATCGATGTCTTTCGGTAACCTTACCGTTGTAGCAACTTTGCTAATTTTGTTTCACCCGATCACCTGATCGATGTCCCCCGGTAACCCTACCGATGTAGCAACTTTACTAATTTTTATTTCCACAATCACCTAATTGATGTCTTTCGGTAACCCTACCGACGTTATGGACCTTACTACCTCTTTGGTTTCCCGATGACCTCATCGACGATAATGACCTCAATATGGCTTTCTTTTCCAATCACCTGATTGTGTTCCCCCGGTAACCTTACCGATGTCAGCCACTTTGATATCATTTCTTGCTCAACCGAAGTTGGTAAATTTACCATAATTTCTTTCCAGATACTTATTTCCCGGTGACCCCACTGATTATAATGACCTCACTATGGCTTTCTTTTCCAATCACCTGATTGTGATACCCCGGTAACCTTACCGACGTCGGCCATTTTGATATCATTTTCATTCTAATCACCTGATTGACTCGTAAACCAGTAACCATACTGAAGTCGAGCCTTTGTACCAACAATTATTTTTCAAAACCTGGTCATCACCCAGTAACCTTACTGTTGAGTCGTCCAGTTGTAAATATTCAACGTTTCTTTCCCCTTCGAGGAAAATCTTTCGGGAATATCATACCATTATCCGTCGAAGCTTGTTAGTGGAGGCTTCCAAACAAAGAAACATAAATATTTCTACTTGTTCTTCAGAGCGCAAATTTTAGGTTTCTTTTAGTATTTAATCTTCTTCTACCTTGAAAGTTCAAAAGTCTATCGCCAATTTCACTTTCAGGTTTAAGACGATTAAATAGGGGCAACTGTTGCACCCTAAAATTTGCCCTCCTATCTCGATTTTATTTGGCTTAGGCTTCACATTCATCTGCATACACGTCCATTAGGTCATTGGCATGAAACAATCATTCGTTCATTGCATATGCATCATTTCGTCGTATTTAAATTAACCAAAAGTTAGTTTAAATCGATATCTGAATCGTTTTATAGTTATAAAATACCCGATATTTCACTTCATTCATTTTTATCTCCTTACCTGTTTATTGTATCGTTTTAAGTTGATTATGTGTCGATGATATCGATATTTCGATTTTATAAACAGACCGTTAAAAGCGATTCGACACTGTACGAAAATTAGTGGAAAAAATATTTCAAGTTTTCGCCTCTAACTCACTGATTTATGAATCTACATGTCGCGTAGATCATGAAAATGTGCTCTCTCTAATTTTTCGATACATTTCGAAGTCTTGTTTTTAACCGTAAGTGTTTTAAAATTAGGTATTATTATTTATCGTTTTATTTCAATTTTAATTATTTCGATAATTTTTCTTTAATTTATGAAACCCGTAATTTATTTTAATGTGCTCATTTTATTTTTCGGATAATTCATTGTTCGAATTTATATCATTTTTGACAATTTTAGGTGTTCAACTTTTATCTCCAAAAATCAAAATAAAAATGTTGTTGGGTAAATTATTTTTTAATCTTTTGGGCTTTGTGGCCCATTTTATCAAAAGGGGCATTTTTGGCATTTTTAAAAATTGCTAAACCTAATTTATTGGGTATATATATGTGTTATAATTTGCAATAGGAAAAAAAAACAATGTAAAGAGAAACGGAAACAGAGGCGGAGGCTACAGAAAACAAAAACAAATTTATAAGAAAGAAACTTCATCTTCTTCCAAACACCCCCTTATCTTGTCCTCACAAACTCCATACCTCCACCGTGTCTCACTCTCCCTTCTCTCCCTCTGTCCACCGGAACCTCACCATCAAACCATATCCACCGATTTCCTCTTGGTCCTCTCCATCACTGTTCTTCACCTTCCGTCCCTGTCACTCCATCACACCCTCTGTCACTATGCCTCCCATCGTCGTCACCTCCTTCTCACAGCTGGTTCATGTCATACCCCAAAATTTTCCCTCCTATTCCTCAAGACATTTCATACATCTATACTTAAGGATTCCTCAAGGGTTAATCAGACAAACCCTCTCCTAGACAATAAACCCAAACTAGGGTTTGGCTATCCTCAGGTCCATATGGACTTCCAACATCTCCAGTGATCATCATGCCTTCTCATATGCTTCAAAGAATCTCCATGTCAAGTTTCAAGCCTCACAAGACAAGTTTCCTCAGACAATTGCTCAGATGGTTGAAATCAGTTGTATTGGACAAAAAGTCAATTGTGGTCAACATACAGTCAAACTTCATGATTTTTGGTCAACATCCTCATTTTGAAGTAACATTCATCATTTGATCAAGGGTTGATCATGATTCATCAAGAAAACTTAAGATTTGCTCAAAAGTCAAACTTTCCAAATTAGGGTTTTTTAGTGAAAAGTCAACTGAACTTTGACTGAGCATAACTTCTTCATACTTTCTCAAAAAAATTTCCACCACCTCTCATTTTGAAGGAAATTCAATTCTCTACAACTTCATTTCTCACAAGAATGTTCAAAAAATGCTTCATTTTGAAGATATGGATCAAAATATTACAGGTCCTTTTCAAAGTCAACAAAACGTCAACTTTTTGTTTTGAAGTTTTACTGAGCATGGAAAATCCAATTGAGATGAAACCAAAGAGGTTGTTTAGAGGACACTTAGAGTAAAAAGTCCAAGAACACTCAAAAATGTGGAAAATTGAGCAAAATACACCTTGCACAAGTTGGGCATTTTTGAAGAGGTGCACAAAGAGAAATACTTGTCAAAATCCAAAAATTTGCAAATGGGCCTAGTTTTTCTTGGTTTAAACTTGTTCCTTATCTTATTTGGAACCTTCAAGCCCAATGCCACGAATTTTGTCTTTATTTTTCTATTTAATTTGGATTTTAATCATTTAAAAACAAATTAAATTAAAAAATAAGGAATAAAATCAAAATTAAATGCAAAATTGATTTTTCTCTCATACTTGAGATCCAAGTAACTCACACAAGTTGGCAAATTTCGAAATTTGCATTGATTTGGCAAGAATTTGATTGAAATTGGATCAAAAAAAGGAAGATTTGATTTTGTACAAAATCAAATAATTTTTGCATTGATTGATCATTATTTGTTCTTCAAATCAGCCCAAAATGCATCTACTATAAATGTACAATACTACAATGCATACAACATGAACAGAAACAGAAAAAATTGCTTGGAGGAACCCTAACCTAAAGCTAAAAAACCGTGGAGTTCAAGCAACTTGCAACCTTGTGTTTGCTTCGATTCAGCCAATTCCAAGCATCCAAACACGTTCCTTGGTGTCTTTAGAATCATTCCAGACCTTTACATCTCTCAAAAACATCAAGAATCACGAAATTCAGTTTTGGTTTGTTCTTACTTTTTCAAAAATCGTATTCTGTTATTCATGCATTTTTAACATGTTTTGATGTTTGTTTTGTGTTTAGATTGAAGTTTGCAAGCTTTCTGGATGATTTAATTGCATTTTAGGTACCAAAAACACGAGATGCCATGGCTAGGGTTTCCTGTTGCGTTTTAGGGCTTCACTAAATAGGAAAAATTGGCCAAAACTGATGCCACCATTGTGTTTAGAATTTCATTTGCAATCGATTCATGTACTCACAATCCATTTATATTGCTTGTATGGAGTTTTTGAAACATGCAGGGGCCATAGCGTCGAATTTAGCCGACACTAAATTTCCAGAAATTCAAACGAAGAAGAAGGTGTTCTTCGCGCGTGATTTGAATTCCCAGGAAGCGTTTTTACTTAAAACGAATTCGTTTCATTTTCTAAACACCTGGACGCTCCAGCTCAGTTGGTCATGGCGCGTGTGTGTGAAGCAAATGTCTCCAGTTCGAATCCTGGCAAGACCAATATATTTTTACAAGTTACAAAACTAACATATTTTTCTTATTTTTCTTTAATATTTTTTATCTATTTTAATTTACCTTCAAATATTTTTATCATGCATCTAAAAAACTCCAAAAATATTTCTTTTTTGCATTATCATCAGAAAAATGTTTATTTAATTTTTAAAATTAAAATTATTATTTTTGCATGCATATTTTATTTAATTACTAATTAATCATTTAAATGACTTTTAATTGCTTTTAAATTATCAAATCGATTCAGAAAATTACCAGAAATTTATCTTATCATATTAATGTCATTACTAACACAAAATCTTTTTCCTCATTCAAAAATATTTGTTTTTACTAACATTTTCCTCTTATGCAATTTTCTTCCATTTTCCGATTATGTATCTGTTCACAGGTTGTAACGTTTCGGACGATTTTTCTTGCTTTTCTTTTTCAATTATGTAATTGTCTATGGGATATAATAGTTTAATTAGGACTTTTATTTTCCGCACTCTCATTATGTATCTGCCCCAAAGCCATGTAATAGCGTAGGACATTTACTTTCCGCACTTTACATTTCCGTAATTTACTTTATGTACCCTATAAACTGCTAGTAATTAGGCGTGTATGGCAAGAAAAAATTGGACATAGATCACTCATAATTCCAAGATAAAATACCTGAAATCAACACACTCTTTTCACACATGCACCCCTTAGGGTAATTCTCTCTCGTTGCCTTACGAATACAAATGGTCAAGTCCCTCGAACGTAGAGGTATCCTAGCACCGTTGCCTTCAAAACAAATCATCACAATCCCTTCGATACAAAGATCATAGACCCACGATGTCACCTACGAATACATGATCTTGACTCTCGATTATCGCCTACGAAAAATGATGATAGTCCCTTCCAATATGCTAGGATACTTCTTACAAGTTGCCTTCTATGACAATATGATGTCCCTTTGAATGTCCCTTCTTCATCCAACGAATAGGGTTACCTACCAACTAATGGTATGGATAGCACTATTCTAAAGGGAAGTAAAACAATACGAAAACGACCAACTCTGAGTAGGTAATAAGACTTTTAGTTGCTTGCTCAAATCAAATACTTTTTCACACCACACACTTTTTTCAAAGTTCAAAACTCTTTTCAAAACGAAACATTTCCGAACACTTTGTATACATTCCTACATGAATCATTACAAAGTCAAAGCGAAATGCCTTTTTTTTTCAAAACATTTTTGTCAAACACATAGAAAGCACTTTTTTGAAAATGATCTAAGAGCAACTAAGAGCCCGTAGATAACTACGGATGAAAAGGGGTGCTAATACCTTCCCTTTTCATAACCTTCTCCCTTACTCAGAATCTAACGAAGGTCTTTTTCTGTACTTTTTACCTTCCCTTAATTAGATAAAAGAAAAGTCGGTGGCGACTCTTACTATCCGCACATTTGCGATACAAAAATCTCAAAGTCAGTTCACCGTATTACACTTCATACTCCCTCTGTTTCACTCTCACTGCCGTATACCAGTCGCCGTTTCCTCCTTCATTGCCCTGTTTCCTTCAGAACAATCAAAACCTCATTCAACCACCGATAACTAACTACCTGCTCTTCACTCATCTCTCAATCTTCCACTGTAATACTCCCTTCATTCAACACAGGACCTTCAACCCTTCTCTTTCCCAATCGCCTCTCTCGCGTCTCATTGTTACGTCCTTCAGCCACACCCTCCAACCGTAACATTCCCTCCGTGACCCACCACCTTCCGTCTCACTGTCAAACAACAACACCAGACCTCTATCACCTTTTCATGGTCCATCATCGTCACTAACCGCATTATCACCATCTCCTCCTTCACAGTCTCCATCGGCTTCTTCCTCCACAGCCACTCTCAACCATCTCTCATCGGTATTCACCAATTAGTGTAACTGTCGCGCTTCTGTTCGACCTTCGCCTCTCCTTTGTCGTGGCTGTCAACAAACTACAACATCACCATCATAATCGTCAAACTCTCTCCAGCTTCAAATCGACAGTTTTGGTAGTGCTTTTGGGTTATAAATCAGTTGCACAAGACCACCGTTGTGACATGCTTTCAGCCAGACAACTAACAGCACCTCAGCCGTCAATCCGCTTCATTTCCAACAGCCAGCAATCCTCTCCACATTTCTCGACAACAACCTTCAACACCAGTTCTGTTTGTGAACTGCTTTCCTTCAGCACCCACATCAGAAACAATTCGTTTCCTCTTTAGACAGGCTGCCATCGATCAACCAAACGTGGATGCTAGTTTCGACCTCAACGTCTCTTCTTCACAGTCGGTAAATTTCAATGTCCTCTTATAATGTCATCGGTGTTAAACTGTGATTCTGTCTTACTTTGAAATATGTTATGAATCATGGTCAAACTTTGAAATGTTTTTAATCTTGTGTTGAAGTTATAACAGTGATATGTTGTTTGTGAATTGAATATGACTAGTGTTTATGCTAATGCCGATTTCGCTCTTAGTATGAGAACACGTTGAGTTTACCGTGCCTACTAACATTATGTTTGTGTGAGGAAAGGGTTTATAATATGTGTTTTTTTGTATTCAATTGAAGTTGTGAGGACTTGTTCCATGTTGAAGTGAAGTGTAGATATCACTTTAATTCTTAATGTTGCAAATTGATTCGAAGAATGTGATATAGTAATACTCGTGTGGTTTAATAGTTGAATAAGTTTAGGGCCGTGTCATGTTCGTTTGAATCAAGATTGGAGGGAATTTATACGGAATTTTGGTTGCGTTTTGAGTCTTAATTTTGAAAGAAAATTCGGTTATGGTATCTTTGTGCTTTCCATGTGCGTTGAACACTTATGGAGATTGATTTTATCGAGCTTTAGTATGGTCGTGTAGTTGTTGCCCGTTTCTGGTTCAAGGGTCCGAAAGCTATTTTGAATTCGATTTCACATGTTGCAATATGAGCTTTCGATTATTGTTTCCGTTGTGGCTTGAAATAACTATTATTCTTGAGTCACTTGATATGGAATAAGCGACAAAGGCAATATCGATTGAATTTGGGACGTAATTGCTTGATTCTTGAAAAATGTTCATATACATTATGCAAATTTTGTTCGATTTTACTCCTTTGTTATTAATACATATTCTAATTGTTGCCATTTCATTTCGATTCTATTCCACCTTATGCTACTAACGAATTTGTTACTTGTGAAGGCATTCAATAATAGTTCAAACATCATTTCATCATAGAATATATATACATTTCTCCATTTACATTTTTATTATAATTATTCTACTATTTCAATATAATATTTAGTTATGTATTTTTAATATTGTAAATATAATTATATAGTATTTCTATTTTATATTTAATATTTTAAATATAATTATATAGTATTTCTATTTCATATTTAGTATTGTAAATACAATTATACTACTTTTATGCATATACTTTATTCGGTTCAATTTGTAAATAAAATCATATGGTAATTATTATTCTTGTGTTACGATTTCGAATTTGGAATTTAATTCAACCTTCGAATGAATCTAAACGCAAATATATCTATTCTAACCAATCTAATAAAATACATACTTGAGCATTGTAACATTCTTCGCATAGTTTCTGTTTGTATCTTGAGTGATGTAGGAATTTTCATTTGGCAATCATCCGATGCATCAAGCCTTATCCGATCTTGAAGACTACTTGGAGCTCAATTCTTTCACCGCATAGAAGTTATTTAATTATTCAAACTAATTCGATTTGGTTGTATATATCCTACTTCACGAACATGTACTCCCACTCCCGCATAGATTGTAATAGTTTAGGATTTATTTCCTTTGTGTTCTAATTACCGTTTAATTATGCGCTTATCATATTAGAACACATAGCCTCCTCTTGGGCTCCTCATCAAAGAACAGGTAAACATACACAATGCACACATGCACACATTCATAGTTTGATCCTGGGCTTTTCTACAGCGACAACTATTCGATCGATTGTTCCAATCGTTCGTTTAGAATACTCGTGTCACGCTAGTCCCACTTTTAGGAGCATACATAAAGCCACTTTGTATGGGCTCGTTTGTTTTCCTAATTGAATTATTCTATCCATAACCAAACCCCTAAAACACTTTCAAATTAAATTAATTAATTGAATTTGTTTTCCAAAATGAATTTCATAAAAAACTTGGATGAAGTTTGTTTAAATTATTAGATGATAGCCTAATGATTTAAACGAACTTGAAGTTTTTAGATTGTTAGATGGTAGCCTAATAAACTAAAAACTTCTATGCTAAAAAAATGGAGTTATGGCATTTGATTAAATTGTTGGATGATAGCCCGACGATTTAATTAAATTTAAAGTATTTGGGCCATTAGATAATAGCCTAATGACTTAAATACTTTTATTCCATACACTTAATAAATGTGAACTTTGTTTCACTTTCACTGTTTTCATAATAAAGATTTTGGATGAGAGATGATTGGTCGAGATCACTCACCAATTTCGAGTATTCGAATCGTTAGATGATAGCCTAACGTTTTGGTACTTGCCATCTACAATTAAAATCAATTCAACCCATTCAAATTCTTTTTTCCGCTCATATGCGATCATCAAAAACATTTCTTCTAAAATCAACACAACCAATTCAAACATTTTCGACAAGAACTACGGAGTTTTGACTTTCCCATTGCACGAGGGAATATGTAGGCACGCGGTTTCGAAACCGTGTCAAACTCAAAATAATAATAAACAATCCCCTTTTCTTCTTTCCTATTTATAATTTAGAAATTAGCGAATACACACACAAACACTTTGGAACTAAATGGGTCCAATCGAGTACGATGGACGTAAGAGGTGCTAATACCTTCCTCTTGCGTAACCGACTCCCGAATTCATATCCTTTGGTCTTGTAGACCGCCTTATCCGATTTTTGTGGGTTTTATCTATATTTTCCAGTTCTTTCTAGAACAAATAAAATTAGGTGGTGATTTCATTGTTTTTGAAAATTTAAATCATTTTTGAAAATCGAGTTGCTTCAGTAGGGAAAACTTAGATGCAGACACAGTGGGAATCTAGAGGACAAGCCATAAATTGGCAGGCCTTGTTGACACTATAAGCAATTTCTGGCCTAGTTAACATAACATATTGATGTGCTCCAACCACAGAGCGATAGAGATGAGGATCTGTCATAAGATCAGTGCCATGTCTACTGAGTTTGCAAGTATTGAGCATTGGAGTAGGAACACCATTAGAAGCCACCGTGTTTGCTTTTGATAGAAGATCCTGAATGTACTTGGATAGTGTGAGAAACATGGAACCATTGGTGCAGATGGCAACCTCAATGCCTAAAAAATATTTGGGTTTGCCAAGTTTCTTCAAGGCAAATATAGCATGAAGGTGGTTGATTAAGACATGAATAAGAAAAGAAGAAGAAGAACCTGTGAGAAGAATATCGTCCACATAGACAAGTGCATAAAGTGTAACTCCCTGCTTGCAATAGACAAAGAGAGAGCTGTCACGCTTAGAAGTAGTGAAGCCAAAGTAAAGGAGAGACCGAGTCAGCTTCTCATACCAGGCACGTGGAGCTTGCTTGAGGCCATAATGGCTCTGTTAAATTTTCATACCAAGCTGCTGTCAGAGGATACAAACCTTGGAGGCTGCCCCATATAGACTTCTTCATGAAGCTTACCATTTAAAAAGGAATTATTAACATCAATCTGCTGTATATCCCATTTGTAAGTAATAGCCAGCGTTAGAATCACTCGAATTGTTGTAGGTTTAACTACAGGTGAGAATGTTTCAGTGTAATCAAAGCCATGCTCTTGGTGGAAACCTTTGGCAACCAGCCTAGATTTGTGTTTCAAAATAGAGCCATCAACATTATGCTTCAATTTGAAAACCCATTTTCAACCTATAACTGTTCTGTCAGAAGGTAATGAAGTCAGTATCTAGGTATGATTAGCTTGAAGAGCATCAAATTCCTCCTTCATTGCTTTAGACCACTCATAACTTGCAAGAGCTTATTTGAAGGTTGTGGGCTCAGTAACAGTGTGTGCCAGAAGTGCCTTGGGTTTTGAGTGACCTATTTTGGCACGGGTGAGCATGGGATGATTGTTCTGGACATAAGTGTCTACAGGTCTGCTGGAAATAATTTAGGGTGAATTAGAAGATTCAGACACATGAATGGGAGAAGAAATGGTGAGTTCATTGGAGTAAAAGAAAGGATAACTAGACTCTATATTAGACAAAGCAGCAGGAGTATTCTCAGAGTTTTGGACATAGTCAGCCTGTAAAGTAGTGCTAGGACCCTCAGGGTCAGAGGCAGAGATGTCACATTTAGTGTGCAACCTAGTAGCACCTTGAGATGACATATCAGGATTAATATCCTCAGGATATTGAGATACCTCAGGTATAGAGTGGTTTAGGTCACATCCACTAAAGTGAGAATCAGTGGTAGCAGGGCTCTTGTAGTTATTAGCTAAAACATCATTATCACTCCCATTTGTTGAAGTTGTATGCTGAGACTGTGGAAGTGTCATAATCTCATCTGCAGGTTGAATATTATAAGGTAACTAACTGAGATTGCCAGATGTAGGACCAGGAAGTAGAGTGTTACTAGGGTGAGCTAACTCTTGACTAGGAGTGTTTGGAACTTCTAAGGGCTCAACTTGAGACTCCCTGAAAGGACTCGAGGAAAAGGAACTAGAGAGCAAGATACTCAAGGGCATAGATGGAGAAAAAATTGTAGTGGAGATAGAATTGTCAAGAGAAAATAGTTTAGGGAATGGAAAGATGTATTCATTGAACATAGATGAAATGAAAATTTCTTTGAGACACTTGAACCCTTTATGTTGTGAAGACAGTCCTAAGTAAACACACTCTTGGCTTCTCATTTCAAACTTGTGCTTGTTGAATGGCCTAAGTAGAGGAAAGCAAGAACAACCAAACACCCTCAAGCTTTTATAATCAGGTGGTTTGCGAAACAGAGCTTGAAAGGGAGTATTTGCAGTGCTTAAGGCAGAGGTTGGAAGTTTGTTGATCACATGAACAACAGTTGAAAAGTTGTGATCCCAGTACTACAAAGGAACAAATGAATGAGTCAGAAGGGTGAGACCTGTTTCTACTATGTGCATGTGCTTTGTCTCAACAAAAACATTCTGATGAGATGTGTGAGGACAAGTTAGTTTATGACTAATTCCAAGTTCTGCAAGATGATTAGTAAATGGCCTGAACTCTCCCCCAAAATTTGATTGAACAGATTTGATACTAGTGCCAAATTGAGTCAAAACAAACTGATGAAAGAGTTTGAAAGCATGTAAAGCTTCAGACTTCTGTTTCAAAAAGTAAAGCCAAGCGTATCTTGTATGACCATCCACAAAAGCAATATAGTACCTACAACCAGAAACAGAAGGATTTGGGGAGGGTCCCCATAGGTCTGTATATATCATGTCAAAAGCTTTATTATACACAATTTTAATGAGAGGAGGATGTAACCTATGTGCTTTACCAATATGACAAGAGGAACAAAATTCAGCATTGTGTTTATTGGAAATAGAAATATTACAGGACTTAAGAGCTGAAGCAATAGAATTGTAATTAGCATGACCAAATCGATGATGCCAAAGTACATTGTCATTACATTTATTAGGAATTTACAGAACTGAATTAGAAAATACAAAAGTTTGTATAGAAGTATTTATCCTAGAAGATTTATTAGGACTTTGACACACAGCAGGCGCGAACTGTAGTTGAGGTAAGCAATAGAGACCACTAGCATCTAGCACTCCTTCAACAAGAACTTGTTTAGAAGCCTGGCATTTAATATAGCACTTGACAGATATAAATTCAAAGAAAACTTTGTTATCAGTTGAGAACTTTGAGACTGAAATCAAATTTCTGGTAATGGATGGCATATGTAACACATTAGACAAATTCAGTGTATGTTTAGAATTACAAGGTGAATAGAATTTTATAGAACCTACAGACTTGATGGTCAAGATTTGGCCATTACCAACAAAGACACAATTAGAACCAGTTTAAGGCTTTTTGAACTTTAACCAACAATCATAGGGAGTAAGATGATGCGAAGCACCTGAATCTGTAAACCAAGCTTGAGACTCCAGTTCAGACGGAAGAGAATATTCTTGTGTGTATGGGCTTGGTATGCCTGTGGTTGCCATCATAGCTACAGCTTTGGAGCATTGAGCAGTGTCTTGAACTGATTCTTGGTTTTGAGCAGAGATTGACTATTGAGCATCAGAATTTGAGGGCATGAAGTTCTCATCAAATTTGTGCCAGCAGGAAGAGACAACATGTCCATACTTGCCACAGAGCTGAAAAGTTGGACGGTTTCCAGTGGTACCTGCAGTTGTTCTTCCTCTGCCACGACTGCGACCACGGTTGAATTTCTGACTTCTGCCACGATTTGTTGAGTAAGAGCCTCTGAAGCCTTCTTCCCTCTGATTAGAGTGAGCAATATTGGTAGACACAGTGGTAGCAGCTAGTTCCTGACGAAACTTGTCAAGCTATACAATAGTGCCTCAAATCACACAACGAGGTTGGAATAGGGCATCCATACATCTGCATTACAAATGGACTATACTCCTCAAGGAGACCACTCAAGATCGAATCAATTTGATCTTGTTCAGTAATGAAATCACCAACGGCAAGAAGAGAATTATCAATGGCTTTTATACGAAGCACAAACTCTGTCATAGTCTTGTTACCTTTCTTGGTGGGTTTCAATTCAATATGCAATTGACGAACTCGTGCCTTCATCTATGCATTGAAATACTGATGAATCTTGTTCCACACCTCATAGGCATGCTTACAAGGTAGAACCCTAGGTAGGACAGACTCAGAGGTGGTGGAAAGCAACCAAATAAAAATTGCTTGATCTTGAACGATCCAAGCGTCGTATTCTTTAGATAATGTACCAGTGACGTGGTCTTGATCAGTTTTGAATTTCTACGGAATCTGTGGATTCACAACCAGTTTGTGCATCTTCTGTGTGAGAATTACTCCTCCCACTTGCTGGTTCCATAGCAGGTAGTTATTTTTTTGAAGTTTGATGGAGAGCTTTGGACCGAATGTGTTGTTGGACTTTTGTGAAGTAAACAACGTGGAAACTTCTTGATCTTTGATCATGAATTTGTTGTTGTTTTTAGAGGACTCCATGGATGAATCTTGCAGAGAGTGAACCTTTGAACGCTTAGCTCAGCTAGAGGCGAAGATCACAGATGACGATGGTTTGCGGAAGCGTAGAAGATCGGAACGCGATTGATACCATGTTAGAATATAGCATTCTCCATGAATCTTTGATGCAAGTGGAGAAGATGAGAGTTTTCTCTACTGTGTAAGAAACTGTTATTAACCAACGTACCAACCAATGTAACAGTGGGTGACATATATACAAGGGGTCCATAACAGAAGAAGATATGGATCTAACATAAATCACGAGAGTGGGCCTAGCATTTCTAACAACTAAGCCCAATTATAAAACACACAGAAAACCCATGAATGTATTCTCTAACAGTTATTTATAAATATTATGTACATTCCTTAGGCAATAAAGGTAGCATGTTGATCTTCTAGTTACAAAGTGGAACATGGATCTTTAATTTCTAATTAAATACAAAGCATCAGGATCACGAGAAGTCTTTGTAGATAGACATGCAAATTTTAAAATTCTAAAATCAGTTACCCTTTAGAACGTGATTGATCTTGTTACAAAAGAAATGAACTATCGGATAATTAAATTTAATTTTAGTGCCGAAGTATAATTATTACAAAAATCATACTTTTAAAATTCAAATCGAACCGATAAATTTGTCCAACCAATTATATCCAAAGTCGAATATATCTCTAGTCGGATAGTTCAATCTACCATATAAGAATATAAAAATATTTTTTTTATCTTTGCCTCTACATCTTTCACTTCACTAAAATGAGAGTATTTATGTCCTAAAATTATTTAATTATGTCATATTGTTCTATTTCAACTACATAATTGTTGTTTTATGTCTTTGACCAATGATTTGATGATGTCACCTGATTCAAATAAAATTGCTCTACCTATTTATCCGTCTCCCTTTTTCTATGTCTCTTTTTTTCTTCTCTTTCTTCTTCATGTACTTGCTTTTTTCTTCCTTCTCTTTTTCTTTCTTCCGGCTTCTTCAATCTTCATTATCTTTCTCTTTCCTCTCTCTCTCTCTCTCTAACATTGACGAAGAAGGAGATTCTTTAGGTATGGTTTTTTCCCTTTTAATTTATATAGATCAAATTGATAAACCATAATATTTATGGTCTTTTTTTCCGTTGATTTCAATGTCTCTACATCATTTCCAATTAAAGTAAAATTTCAGGCAAGTTGTAACTCTACCATATAAGAATATTAGAGGTTGAAAATAATATCTTTCTACTTTTGCCTCTACATCTTCCACCTCACTAAAATGGGAGTATTTTATGTCCTAAAATTATTTGTTCAATTAATTATGTCATATTGTTCTATTTCAATTACATAATTGTTGTTTTATGTCTTTGACTAATGGTTTGATGATATCACATGATTCAAATGAAATTATTTTATCTCTTTTCTCTTCTTCCAATGTTAACTTTAATTAAAAAATAACACAGTCTTCTCTTTCTCTCTCCTCCTATTTCTCTGTCTCTCTTTCTCTATGTCTCTTTTTTCTTCTCTTTCTTCTTCATATACTTGCTTTTGTCTCCCTCTTATATCTTATCTCATTCTTTTTCTCCTCTTCTTCATTCTCTTTCTCTTTCTTCCGGCTTCTTCTATCTTCAATGTCTTTCTCTTTCTTCCTTCTATTTCTCTCTCTCTCTCTCTCTCTCTCTCTCTCTCTCTCTCTAACATTGACGAAGAATGAGATTATTTAGGTATGCTTTTTTCCCCTTGTAATTTATATAGATGAAATTGATAAACCCTAATACTTATCTTTTTTTTGTTGATTTCAATGTCTCAATATCATTTCTGACTAAAGTGAAATTTCAGGCAAGTTGTAACTTTGTCCTTATTTTGTTTTAGCAGATTCATGAGGATAAGACTTAATCGAGTTTTATTATAAAGTCAGTAGACATTTTCTGTTTCAAACTTGTTAATCGTTTTTGTAACAGATTATCATACCCTATTTTTTACCCCTAATATGTTCGCTCGTAACATTATATGCATTTGCATCATAAACTATTCATTCATTTGAGCTTCTAAAGGTGCAGGATCAAAAAAGTCTGGATATTAAGGTTTTTGTATAGATTGAGGTTGCTAATTCACTCGAGATTGGTTTAATGGGTTCACCCATCGCTCTTGGCATGAAATTAGGGTTTGTTGACCAATACACAAGAATGAAGTATGGCATAAAATATGAATTTGAGAATTCTTTGTGATCAAGGGTTTGTCACCTATTTAATGACTTGTTTGCTCGAAAGTTGGTTTCAAATTTGAAGGAAAAATTCAAAGATTAATTAGAAGTAAAGCATACCACTTTAGTTCATTCTAAATTCAACATTTCAAGGCACGAATTTAAGTCTCATCCAAAATCGTCAAGAGTGAAGGTTTGAAGAAAACGCAAGAAAGTGGAGGGGTTTGAATTGGGTTTTTCACTCTTGATTTATTTTCTGATTTTATATTTTAATCATTTTAAACTTCAAAAAATCATAGAAAATTCATTTTTAGTTCAAAAATTATGAAAAAAATTCACAAATTTTTTTTTTCAAATATACTCTTTCTGATTTTTATTTTTTCAGATTTTTAGATTTGATATTTTTTATGATTTTTCTCTTTTATTTGATATATTTAAATGTTTTAAAATATCCTTTGACATTAAAAAACTTATGAGAAAAATTATGGAAGGATCTAATGGTCAGTTGACAAATATTGGTGACCTCATTTTATTTTTATTTCTGATTTTGCTATTTTTGACAATTTTTTGGTTTGTTTTACCATTTTCTTTTATTTTTAAAAAATGGTTTCTGACTTCAAAAAATTTTGAATTTTTTTGTCAGCACTGGTTGACCTTTGTTTGACCTTGAATAATTTTCTTGGGATTTTATTTTGGTTCATGGATACCATTATGTATTTCATCAATTAAAATCCAATTAAATAATTCGTTTTCAAACAATTTTTAATTTGTTTTTATTATTAAAAAATTCATTTCTGATTTTAGATTTATTTGGAGTCATAAATTTCCTCAACATCAATGGAACTTGGGTGTTGATAGGTCTTAAGACCAAATTCACCAAGATGGTTGATTGATTTTGACGAAGTTAGACCGAATGAATTCATCTGACGCATGAATGATTTTTGTGACGTATCCCCCCCTCTTCATCTTATCTCATTCTTTTTCTTTTTCTTTTGTCCCGAATCGGAAAATAATCAATTGGTGACATAAACTTTATGTTTTGCACAAGCCCCAAAAAGTTGTTTGAGCTTTGATTTTGGTTTAACACCTATGATACTTGTCGTGTGGTTGCTATGATTTTTTAATCAGGCTTCTGGCAAATTTTCACTAACTTTGTCCAGTTGAAATTCTCAAGCATCTCTGATCAAGTGTTGCAACCTTTGATTGTTCCAAAATGGATGATATACTTGACGAACAACAATTGAAACTTGTCGGGTGGTCGCTATGATTCTATCAAACTTCTGGCAAGTCTTCATGCGCAAGCTTCAAGATGATCATCATTGCTGACGACTAATAACTTACAATTAACTTTATTTTTACGCTTTTACTTTCCGCCTTTATTTTTCCGCGCTTTTATTTTTATGCTCTTTACTTTATGAACTTTACTTTGAGCATTTACATTTCATGTCATTTTTTCTCTTTGCTCACATGAGCATTTTATTTTTTTGTTATTTTGAATTTGGTTACTTGAGCTTTATTTTTTTCTTTTGAAAGATACATAATAATTCAACTTAAACATAAAAGACTTTTGATTGGACTTGGTTACTATCCCTATGCTTGGAGTTTGACCTTTGGACTTAGGATTAAGACCTCTACCTCAGCTCGGAGATTTATGTGATCTTGGTATTATTCTGTCTTGCTTGGTTTATTATCTTGTATGCAGGTTATTTCGTTTATACTCGATCATGAGTGGATTTCCTCCAAAGACAGTCGTTACTCTGTCCGTTTTTCTTGAGACATGAACTCATCTGAGGCATTGATTTATCTGAAGCTTGGTTTTTTTGTCTGGTTATTTGTTGCTTGTGTGATAATCCAAAGGATGAGAATGTGGTATTGGCTTCTTGATGTCAAATACTGATTTTTTTCACCCGGTTAGATTTTTCTTTACCCTTACCTTTTACTTTGTGTACATAGGTTAGCCTCTTCATCTCCTCCCATATTCATAAATTTTCAAAATCTTCTCTCTCTTTTTCAAAGGATTCTTATTCTCAAAACTTGAACCACTTTCATAAAAAACTTGGACTTAGGTCCATGCATTTTCAAACTTTTTTTAATAAACTTCCAATCCATTTAATAATACTTTGACCATTTCTCATAAGACTAAAAAACACATAACCTTATTCAAACTTTTTGAGCCCTTTGTGGCTTTTCCTAAAAAACCATTTTCTTAAAATCAACCAACACACAAAATTTTAGTCTTTTTTACCCTAACTATGTGGGTTTTGATTTCAACATTGCACATTATTGATATGTAGGCCTGGAACTCATTGGAAGAATCATCAAATCAAAAATTATAAAAAAAAAATACTTCTTTTCTCACCTCTACCATCCATTTTGTACATATACTCTTTTTAGCACACATATACAAATTTTCAAAAAGGTTCCTACAGAGTACTGTAGATGCTTTAGTTGCCTAACACCTTTCCATAGCATAACTAACCCCTGGATCCAGATCTCTATTTTTTTAGGATTTGTATTCGCTCTTTTTCCTAATCCTTTGGATAAAATAAAAGCGCGGTGGCGACTTCATTGTTATTTTTTCGAGTTGAGTTAACTCAATGGTTTACACTCGCAGTTTTCGCCGCTACAAAAAAGTGGCGACTTCACTGGGGATGTTTGACCTCTTGCTGGACTATATCTAAGTGGGTTAACCCTATTTTTGTTTATTTTGTATATATGTGCTATATTTTTCTATATATTGTGTACTTGTTTGTCTGGATTTTTCTGGATTTCAGGGGTGCTTGGTGATCTTTTTTTTTAGTCCTTAACTTGGACTCGGGAAAACTTAACATAGAACGGGCGGTATAGTCATGTTAACTTTTAGGGAGTAATCCCGAAGAAGGAGACATGATATTCTCCACTCAATGGATACCTCCTTGATTGTGGTATTTTATTTACCGAGCGATCGGGAAGACATGACTACTTTCAACCTGAGAGAGTCACCGAAGCTGGGCAGCCGTAACCCTTAACCCATCCTGGCCTTTTTAGGGGTAGTGTGGGGACTATTACGGAGTTATTTGGAATTAGTCGCCACGCGATACTGCACTCAGGCGAGTTTTACCTGACAGCATTACTAATTACTGAGTACATCGGGAAGTTAGTAGTATTTGATGGTGGAATGAAAACTCTGGGGATTCCTTTTAGAACCTTGATCTACAAGTGACAAAGCTTAGTATAACTTATGGGTAGTACCCTCTGACTCCATGCTCGCGACGTCAAACCTATGGACCCCATGTTTGTGATCTTTGTGTGAGTGTTGCATCATGCATTCATGCACCCATACACATTCTTTCAAACTAATGTTCAAGGAACTCAAGACTAACCTTTTCAAATATCTCATGTATACTTTGACCATGGATTTTGGACAAAGGAGGACTCAGAAGTACAGTTTCAAGGATCCTAAGATTGATGGATTGATGAGCTTTATTGATGAGATTGAGAGTCTAGAGGATTTCCAGAAGAAGTATGGAGCTATTATATCATTGATGAAGCTTAAGATGAAGGATGATATTCTTTATACATTGGTTCAGTTCTATGATCTGTTGTACCATTGCTTCACTTTCCCTGACTACCAGTTAGTTCCTACCTTGGAGGAGTATTCTTATCTATTTGGGCGACCTATTACAAGTGATGTTCCTTTCACCGGTTTGGAGGAAGAGCCTAAGTACCATGAGATTTCTACTATTACCCACTTGAAGATGTCTAAAATTGAAGACAATATGACTACCAAGAGGTGTATCAGAGGATTACTAGTTGCGTTTCTGTTGAAGAAAGCTCGTTACTTTGTTAATATGAAGAGTATGTAGGCTTTTGAGGACATCTTTGCCTTTCTTGCATATGGGTTATTCTTATTTCCCAATGTTGACAACTTTATTGACGTTAATGCTATCAGGATCTTCATGTTTGGGAATCCAGTTCACACACTTCTTGCTTAGACTTATTATTCTATTCATCTCCGAAACTTCTGTTGAGAAGGGGAGATCATCTTTTGTGCACCATTGGTATATCATTGGTTTGTTTCTTACTTCGCTTCGATCTGAGGCTTTTTAGGATCCTATGAGGGAACCTCGTTGGGCACCGAATATTATGGATCTCACTCATTATGATATTGTATGGTACCATCAGGTTTATTATGATGTGGATATTATCGACAGATGTGGTAGATTTCCCAGTGTGTCTCTTCTTGGTACAAAGGGATGCATTAGCTACAATCCTGTTCTTGCGCGTCGTCAGCTTGGTTATCCGATGAAGGATAAACAAAAGGGCATTCATATAAGTGGCTTCTTTCTTAAAGAGGGTACAGACCACAAAGCAGATAGGAGAGGTATAGAGAAAGCTTGGCGTCATATTCATAGGAAAGGAAGAGAGAATCTAGGGCAGAGAGGATCTGTTTCATTAGAGCCTTATCTTTTATGGGTACAAGAAAGAGATGTTGAGTTGAAGATGTCGTATTCTCGTGAAAAGCCTTTCACGGATTTGTTCTTGGCAACTATTCACGATTCAGGTGATATAGAGGATCTTCAACTTGCTTTGGTTAGGATGAAACAAGAAAAGGAAACTTGGAAGAACAAGTATCATACCTTGAAGATGTCTCATGCAACAAAGTTAAAGGAAAAGGATGATTTGATTGAGATTCTTGAGAGTCGTACTATAGAGATGATGGAGAAGCAAGAGGATTTACTTTCCTCTAGTGTTCGCCCAGTTTTTAGTACTCTTGTTTATTCTCACACTCCTCCTAAGTCTGGTGCTTGGAAATGTTTTGTTGACAGGTACGTGTTGGAGAACGAGCAGCTAAAGGAAGAGATTAGGAAGATCGAGACGAAGTGTTCGTGTGAAGAAGGGTCTTCTGCAGATTTGATTCCTTAGGACTCATATTTTCTATATTTTTCTCTCTTTTGTACTTAGGATTATTGAAACTTGTATTGAAGAGTTGTAATCCTCAAAGCATTTTATTAATGATATGAGTTTGTTCAGTATTTCAAATGTGTTATACTTTGATATTTGCAAATTAAATTGTCTTTATTAAGTTCCTTGAATAATAAAAAGAACAATAAACAATCATATACATTGCATGTCATGCATCATAACACACACATTCTGGCATTTTGGTACTCTCCCAGGTGTCTTATCCATTCTCTGCTTTGTTCAGTCTTCAAGCTTTTGCATCGGTATAACACTCGAGCCAACGCCAAGAAGAAGATGGAAAATTTAGAGCAAGAGAATCGCGAGCTGGGAAAAGAGGTTACTTCCTTGAGGACCGATATGACCAACTTGACTGTTGTGGTGGAACAGTTGGTGGCGGCTCAGAATCAACCACCACCTCCTCCTCCGCCTTCTCCTCGTATCATTCAACCTCAACAGACAACTGTCATTTCTGAAGTTCAAGACGTTCGTGTTTCTGATGTGCTAGTGGTTTCTATCGTCCAACACCGTATGTCTCCCAATTATCCTTGGGGAATGCTAGAGAATTTCATGCCTGAAAGTACAACCCTACTGCTCAAAGTATAACCTCTGTATATTGTCTAGCACTTCAATTGAAAATTGAGAAAAACACATTATAGCTTAGTTCCAAAAGGCCGAGTAATCATGAATAACATCAAGGTACAACTAATTACTTTCTTTAGTTGGGAGGGGGATTGGTCCAAAATCATAAGAAAATCTATTGAACAATAAATACAAAAAATACAGCTTACACGGTTTTCAAATGGAATAACACGCCAAGAAAAATGGTAGTATACAATGGTTTTCAAATGGAATAACACACCAAGAATAATGGCAGTATACAATGGTTTTCAAATGGAATAACACACCAAGAATAATGGCAGTATACAATGGTTTAGGGTTCTTGAATTAAGACCTATCTTACATCTGGACCTAAGCTACCCATGCTCTACATTTTGGTTCGAAATGTGAGTAAGCTTCATTCTTCTCGTAGGTGGAGACTTGAAAAGCTTTCTTATTGATTATAGCATTATATTGATTTTAGAAGGTTGAAAATTCTAAGTGGAAAGTTACAATCTTTAAAGTTATATATCTATGTGATTATTTGTTACTACTACCAGAAGCATATAAGCATCCTTTAGAGAGAGAAAGAGAATAAAATGATAATTATTTGAAGCTTGAACCTTCTTTTTCCACTGAGATTCGAAACTAACAAATACATATAATGTTATTGACTGAAAATCAGAAGTTTACTTCCGATTTTATACCGGGGGTGCATTTCTGATTTTGTTTTGAAAAAAGAAGAAGTGGTGCACACCGAAAATATATTTTTGATTTTTAGGAGTATTTTTGGAATTTCACGTGGTGTAAGAAACACATGAGATAGGTTAAGAAATCCTCTTGATTAGTTATGTTCCATGTAGAAACATTTCTCTCAGACATTTCATCTAATAATATTTTAGCATTCTCATGTGGATTTTTGTTTGGTGTAGATGAGTTCTATAAGGTTACGATGTTAGGTGCATATGAAATTATTTCTATAAATAATTTAAGAATCAATAATTTTAAGAAGATTTAAATCCCGCAATCTAACGAGTTTTTTCGTAATAAAACATAATATTGATTTTAAATGATATGATATGTCGCGTGACATGACACATTTGTTACAACAAATGGACGATTGAGACTAAAATTATAATTTATAAATGAAAACTTTTAAGAATATCATTAATCGCAAAAAATAAATTATATAGACTAAAAGTAAATTTTAAATTATTTATATTGATCGCTAACATATATTTAACTCTAATTTTTATTATTATAATTTTCTTTATAAATGACATGGTATTTGATTTATGTCATTTAACAATGTCACTTTATTGATTCAATTGACACATTATAAAAAATAACTTTTAAATGAATTGAGGGACAAAAATTATGAAAAGTGAAATACATAACCGTATAATTGCTTTTTAAAATGAGCGCAGCAACAGAAAAAAATAAAAAGACTAAAATTACGATTATTAATAAAAATTATAATTTGTAATTGGGATATAGAAAACCTGATCCAAATTAAACAACATATACTTAATTAGTTTTCTTAAAATAAAATAAAAACGTCTAAAATCAAACTGAACTCAAACTAATTTTATCTTTAAATTAAATAAGTCGACTATTTTTTTAAATAAATAAGTTGAAACAAAAAAATCTATATCAGCTAATAATAAATTATAAATAACAAATATAATGGATAAAATAGTTTATAATTCTAATTATTCAAAATTTTAGAATACATCACATAATAGAGTTTTATCTCCTTAAAATAATAAAATAATATGTTAGGTCTATTTTAGATCCTTTTCGTCCGTCAACTCCCTTAGTAATATTAGCTGATTTCTTCTCTATTTATGATATGAAATTGTAATCACAATCATAATAATAAGTCATAAATATTTTTAAGGTTTATGTTCAAGACTGACTTGTTACCCATCTAATTAAATTAAATAAAATTCAATTTTCGACTAATTTTATATCACATCACTCTTTCCAACCCCTTATTAGATACGTACAAATGGCTAATCTTGTATATCTTTCATTTGAGCTAACCTTCTACTCCATCACTCTTTCCGACTCCATACTTAAATATGCCAGATTCGTAATTCGGAAAAAATATCTAAACTTTACAAATTTATCAAAATATAAACAAAAAATTTTAATTTTTAAAATGCATAAAAAAAATTATATGATTGGTTTAAATAATAATACAAATCTAAGATTCTTTCTTTTGCCACTAAGAAAAAGTGTTAGGGTCTTTTAAATTGTATGCAGTGAAGTGGACAAAGTCAACTTTCTAATGGTTTTCCTATATATAAATCATTAACATTGTATTTGACTGCTATTAAAATATCATCCATTTAAAAGTAAACAAATAACTAAAAATCTTTAATATTAAAATATAAAAATGAATTATATGAATAACTATTAAATATGAGTATTATAGAATTACAAACTTAATTATTAAATTTAATTAATATGTATTTAAGGAGTGTATCTAGTAAGAACTAATATGTATTATGAGAAACGAAAACTATTAATATCAATAGTTATATTTAATTAACGTTTAAAATTTAAAAATTTCATATAAACCATAGTGAACTATTCTTTATTAAATTTAATATTAAAAACACCATAAAAATATATTATTATCAAAAACATTTTTATTTTTTGATTAGTTTAAATCTCTATTAAAATATTTTCTACAAACATAGTTAATATTTAAATGACATAGTTTTATTAAAAAATTATTATTACTAATAAATTGAGTATAAAAATAATTTTGGAACTAGGTTGATGATGAAATTTCAAAAAGATAAATATTAATTTTAAAATATTGAGAAGTAAAAATCGTTTACTCAACTTCCTAGTACTAAAATAATTTTTTTATAAAATTATGCTATTTGAATTTCAATTAAAATCTTTACTCATACAAAATTAGTTTCATTAAATTTTTTTTTTAAGATTTCTTCTCATATTTTATATAATTACATTTTTCTTCAAATTCTGTTTAAGTAAATAAATTATTATAAACGAAGTTTTAAAATCAAACATGATTTTCAATATTTTAGTAACAATTTATTCATCATAACAAAGAATACTAAGCAAAAATTTAACATTAAATATAAATTTAACACTAGTTAAATATTTCATTCCTTAAATTATCAATAATTAAAAAAAATAGGATAGTTTTGATTTTGTGAAAAAAAATAATTTAAAGACATAGTTTTATTTTAAAAAATATTTTCACGATAAAAATGAGTATGTAATTTAGTCTTATGATTACTTCTAAATAAATATATGATTATGAAATTTTGTTTTTGAATTCTTCTTTTAGTCTTGAAAAATATTCAAATTTTAGATCATTTTAATTTTAAATAAAAATACTGATTTATTTGAATTAAATTTTATACTCATTATATTCTAACTAATATATATATATATATATATATATATATATATATATATATATATATATATATATATATATATATATATATTCTATGATTCCAACAAAAAATTAAATATAATTTAATTAAAAAAATTTATAAGAAATATTTTAAAATATTAATAACCTCAATTTCAATTCTAGTTTGTCGATGTGATATTTTGAATAGTTAAATTTCAAAAATAGAATTGAATTATTAGTATAATTTAAATATGTTTTGTTAAGTCAACTATAGAGAATATGAGTTTGAATTGACGATATCTCAATTATTTTCATGAATGATATATTGAATATGACAAGAAATTTTAATCAACTAAATTTATTTAATTATATATAAAGTCATTAATCACTAAAAGTTAATAATAGGTAATTTACGATATTATTATCAAAATTTTAAAGTTAAATCGAATTGAAAGGGATAATCAGCTCAGAAAAGACTCAAGTACTACATCTTAGAGATTTATGGTGCGGGTTGCTTGAGTATAAACTTCATCATTATATTCCTTGAACACAAAAAATACATGTTATTGATAAATATTGTTCATGCCTTAGGCAATAAAGGAAGCATGTTGATCTTATAGTTACAAAGTGGAACATGATTTTTTTAATTTTCTAACTAAAATCAAAACATTAGGATCATGAGACCTCTTTTGCAGATAGACATGCAAAATTAAAAATTCTAAAATTGAATATCCTAGAATGTGATTGATCTTGAATGACTTAAATTTATTCTTCAGCGCCTTGGCCTCATTGGATGAGTAACTAAAATTTTAGTGTTTTTTTTCTTTCAATAAACGTATTACAAAAGCAATGAACTATCGGATAATTTAATTTAATTTAATTTAAGTTCACCATGGGAAAGTATGATTATTAAAATAATCATAATTTTAAAACTCAAATCGAACTGGTAAATTTGTCCAACCAATTAAATTCAAAATTGAATATCTCTAGTCGGATCGTTTAATTTATGTAAAGAAATTCGTACTAGATCGATTAGATCAATATAAACAGAACGATTCACATGTATTTTTTTAATGGGGAAAATAATATGTACTAACATAAAGTTAAGGTTTTCAAAAAATTTAAAGAACATAGAAATAAGAACTACTAAATCAGAAGGCAACAGGAAAAACAATCAATATTGAAGAAAAAATAGAGAAAAATGCATCAAATGAACCAACAAAAATATCAAATAGAAAAAGAAACAACGAGGAGAACTCCGACCCAACCCCACATCAAAATACCACCACAACAAAATCATACTAGATCTCAAATAACATAACGACCAAAAAAAATCAGATTCAGAGGAAGAAACAACAACTACATAAAATCCTAGAGCCAAACTAATAATTTCGATTTGTTATTGAATTAGACACATGATAGGATTATGAATTCAATCATGAAGAATAAAAAGTTCAATTGGGATTTATGATGGAACCATCTCTAAGCCAGCAAAAAAAAATATTTATCCTCTAACTCTTTCGCATTAGTTGACACATAAGTGAAAAGCTTATCGTTACGAGCCGACCAAATAATTCACACTACAACATGCCAAATCAGAATAAACCTAGCCATCATCTTAGTCTTGGGTAGGGGTGTTTGCGACGCGGTTTGGGCGGTTTTGACGCAAAAAATCATTCGAACCGCGAGAGAAAAAGGCATGCGGTTTGGTTTGGTTCAGTTGACTTTTAGAAGAAAAAAAACAAACCAAACTAAACCAATGTGGTTTGGTTCGGTGCAATTGGTTCGGTTTTTTACAAATAATTTGTTGAGTCATACATTCACATATATATGAAAACATAACTTTGTATTTGGTCATTCATACATGATACACTACTAAATTATAACCAAAAATGAATCATATTTGGACAATAACTTCTCATTTAATATGTAAAAGTTAGATTAGACAAAAGTGAAATAATAAACATAAAAGAATACCATAAAATAATATAAAAAATATTATAATAAAACAAAAAAAAAATAGAAGAGATGAGAAATTAGTGAAGATGAAAAAGAAAGAACATAAGAGATGAGAGATTAGAGATAAAGATGTGCGATAAAATAAAATTGAAAGAGAGAAAAATTACATAAAAAATAAGAACGTGGAAAGGAAACAATATAAGAGAGTAGAGATTAGAGAAGAAGAGGCAAGATGTAGGTGGAGAAGATGAAGTGATAATGTTAGGAGATATTTAAGAAGATTGAAATTGAAACTATAACTATAAAGATGAGAAAATTGTTTGTAATCATAAGGCTAATGTATAATAGATTTAGGTTTGGGTTATATGCGAGTTAAGTAAAATTTAGGTTGTAACATAATGCAGTTTGGTTCGGTTTGCAAAATACAAACCGCAAACCGAACCAAACCATGCGGTTTTGTTAAAAAATGACCCAAACGAATCCGAAACAAATGCAGTTTTTCCGGTTTCAGTTTGGTTTGGTTTGGTTTGTGGTTTTCTATTAGGTTGGTCTGGTTTTGAACACCCCTAGTCTTGGGTTCTAAAGAGAGAAAAAAAACTCAAGAACAAGATAAATGTCTCTAGGAAGGGCCATATGCATCCTTAACCACCCAAAATTGTGTACTAGACACTAGAAACCTAACTACAATCACAAACAAATGAGATGCCAATTTTACTTGTTCCCTACAAAAAGTATAAAAAGTCCCCTCAAAATGAGGAATATCATTATGCTTAAATAGATTTCCTTTGGAAGGAAATATATCTCACAAAAGTTGCCAAAAAAACCTTCAACTTGTAAGGGACATAACTTTCTCAAATAGCAGAGAGATTTGAGAGCATCTACTCAAAATTTTCATCAGTGGTAAGACTACTCTCAAATAGGGCTTGATAAGCAGACGCCACAGAAAACGAGCCATCTTTAGCATATCTCTGCATCAATAAAGCATTCTTCATAGAGAGACGAACCTCTTGAAGAGTTGAGAGAAACTCAGCAACCAAAGTTTCTTCATGAAAAAAATGATTGACCCCTGATGCAACCTCCCTACCTCACCCACAGTTCCATCTTGAATTTTAGAGATAGAGAAAAGTATCTAAAATATGACCTTATGGGTGGTACTACCATGCCAATAGTCTTTCCAAAAGTAGGCCGAACAACCAGAGCCAAACTTCTTAGAGAATGTCTACTCAAACCTATTCAAAGGATCTTCTTTCTTGGATCTAAGCAAGGATATTCATCTCCACCAGGTAGAAAAAGAGTGATTCCCTGAACACCTATCTCCGCACCAAAAGGAGACAGAAGAAGTACCATAATGGGCAAACAAAATATCATACCAAAGACCAGAGGAGCCCATCGGGAGCCTTCATCCCCACTTGGAAAGAAGGATAGTTTTACCAGCCTAAGATATTTAACACCCATACTCCCATACTTTTTAGTCTTACATACTTTAGAGCACATGTCCTAGAGAATTTCAGATATCCTTGTTACCCTAACCAAAGTAATCTCCTTTGAATTCTAACCATATTCTTCTGCACTTTCATATGCATCTTAAGAAAACAAAAGGAAGAACAAGTACTTGTATAACACTAAACATATAATTAAGGAGAATTAGTCTGTCTTATAGGCTAACATATTTATGGTACCACGAGTTAAGTCTTTTCCATACCATATTCAATAGACATTCCCAAGTGAACTCCAACCTAGAATAGGCTCCAACTGGTAGCCCAAGGTACAAGAACGGGAGATACCTAATCTTACAATGCAGAAAACCGCCAGCCAGCTGAAGAAAAGAGGGATCATCATTAATCCCAATTAAATTTCTTATGAAGGTTAACCCCAAAGGTCGAGGCAAGATGAAATCTCCTCAGGATATATTTGATAGTCCAAAGAGCCTAAACCGATGACTTAACCAATATTGAGGTTTCATCAACATACTAGAGATGAGATACCTCCAAATTGGTAGATCCAACTTTAAAACCAGAAAAAGAGAATAATATCTATATCCTGCTAAATTAAACCACAAATACTTCCAATCACTAGGAGGAAAGAAAATAAGCTAACGAATCTCCTTTTTCAACCCTCTTTGAATCTTAATTTCAAGAGCTTAGGAGCCATTAACCAACAAAAACAAATTTCTAGAGAAGGCACGAGCTCTGATCCAAATCTCCAGTTATCGTTAAATTAAAATATAATAAGCATGTAATTTAGAAAGGTCCAAATAATTGAATCATATTCTTTATTAAAGTATACTTTGAAAATGAGATACATCTTCTAGGATATCTTAGTTAGGTAAATTATCTCATTCACAACTAAAACACTATCAACCAACATTCTCCCTTTAAGGAAGATTGAATGGTTTGGATTATTCAACTTGTCCATAACCTCTCTTAACCTCTGAGCTAAAATTGTGGCAACCAACTTATAAAGGGAACCCACTAGAGAGATGAATCTAAAATCACCTAAGAAAGCTGGGTTTTAACTTTGGGAAAAAGATTCAGAAAAAACAAATAAAAGCTATGAGGTAGAGATGCAAAACAATGAAACTCTCAAACATAATCACCACACTTGTTCTCAATAGATTCCAAAAAATTTGAAAATAGAGAAAATAAACCCATCACGCCCAGACTCTAATTCCTATCACACTCAGACACAACCACTTAGATCTCATCAAGGATGAAAGGAAATTCCAGAGCTACATTATACTCAAATGATATGGACCTGAAAGTGAAACCCTCCTCCATCGAGGGTTAAAATATAGTTCGTTATGCTTCTACACTTAACGGAGGCATGAAAGAAGGCAAAATCAACATCACCCTCTTTCAATCATCTTTCCTTAGCACTTTACCAGAACAGAAGTTAAAAAGAGATTTAGATCTAGGCTTCACTTTATTCTTATGTCGGGGTTCATGATCACCTAAAAGATCCAAGACATTCACTACACCCTTAAGCGAATCAATATGAGAATCCTGGTCACCGAATACACCCTTTTTCCAAATTTTAAGAGTTTTATTAAGTGATATAAGCTTACCCATGAGGGTAAAATCCTTCCAAACCTTGTTGGAGGAGGTTGACTAAAAATTAGAGACCTGATAAGGGAAACCAGGATGAGACAACAAATGATAATTGGACCGAAAAGTTTTACGTACCCATAATTGATGATTATACTTCAAGATAATGGGACAATGATCAGAAATATCTCTAGAGATGTCCTATTGAGCAGTAGACCTCCCAAAAATTCCATCATCCATAGAAGATCAAAATGGGATCAAGTATGTTAACTGACCCATTAAGAGTTTGGAACCATGTAAAATTTCAACCAAAAAGTGGAAGATCCAACAAGTCCACCTGATCAATGAAAGAAGAGAAAGAAACACATTCAACATTTGGTGAAGGTACAAAAGTACCATTTATTCATATTATCTTATTTATAAAAATGGTTGCATTAAAATCCATTAAGGTACACCATATATCACCTTCAAAAATAGATTCACGGGAGCAAAGATAGTCGTACATCCTTCGCTCATCAGCTAAGAAAGTTTTGGAATAAATGTTAACCATAAAACAAACTGAATTATCAGTACCCTGCTCTAAGTAGATACACAAGAAACTTAGACTAGAAAAGGAGAAAAGAACTTTACCTTTAGCATTGTACCAAATTGAAAGAAGACATCCAATATCCCCCTTTAAAGGAATAAAACTCCATTCAAAGAACGAGTTTTACCAGAGATAATGGACAAGAGAATCATAGGAAACTTAGATATTTTTCTCTTTTATAGCCATAAACTCTAAGAAAATAAGACGAGTGGGATCTGTAACCTTCCTCCTCTTAAAATTACCCTTAACTCTTTAATATTAAAGAAACACACTAACATTGACCCCTACCCGTTGACATTGAATAATACCCA
Source organism: Vicia sativa (assembly GCA_021764765.1). Taxonomy (NCBI): domain Eukaryota; kingdom Viridiplantae; phylum Streptophyta; class Magnoliopsida; order Fabales; family Fabaceae; genus Vicia; species Vicia sativa. The sequence goes on from CM038792.1 coordinate 225,400,424, forward strand.
TTTTTTACTATCTTTCTTATCAAAAACCATAAGATATTTTACAACAACTTCATTATTCATCAATTATTCACAACCTAACTACTCCCTCCGATCCTATTTATAAGAAAAAGTTAACTTTTTAGATACATTGAATAAGTAATGTATCTAAAAAGCTAACTTTTTCTTATAAATGAGACCAGAGGTAGTATTTGGTAATCTTAAGAATATTTTTAACAACAACACTATATAATACATTAGGCATATCTAATAAGCTCGACACTAGGTTAAAATATGCGAAGGAGAAAAAGTTACAAAACCATCTAAACACGTAGACAAAGAGAGCCCCACAAAATTCAAGTATCCTTCTAGAATCGACATAAGAATAATATCCTACATACATACACTAATAGAAGTATAAGAAACACCAAGTGGGTTAGCCATACCTGAATCCTGAGAAGGAATGGGGAGCACTTGGATCAATAGGTCTTGAATAGGATTTGAGAATGCATATTACGCCTAGTGACTTGAAGGATGATTAAACTATAGGTGAGAAAAAAACAAGGGTCAATACTCTAATCTCTAACTCCCGGTTAAGGGATGAGGCCTCCTTAGTGATTTGAGTCTAAACAAGGGAGACATCTACAACTAGCTGAACTGGGATAGAATCCGAGGAAGAAACACCATGATAAAACACAATCATAGGGGTGAGGATGCTCCAAGCACTATAGAATAATCCCTAACCTCGTAAAGCAATAAAAAATACAAAAACCCTCACCTTAATAGAAGAGGACTTGGAGATGAGAACAAATATAGGATCTAACCACTCTTGTGCCATCAAACAAAGAATTCGTGCACTAGATTCAACATACATATAAGGGATAAGGGTATTAGGGCATACTAATTACAAAGAGATATCATGGCTAAAGCCTTTTTACGAGCCAATAAAGGCCAAGAATTTAGGCCCTATAAATGAATATTAACATCATCCTTTTTTTTTAAAATCAGAACTAACCAAGAATTGAAGGTTGTTACAATCATCCAAAGGCCCACATAAGTTAAAAGGGAGTTGACTAATTTGGGATGCATATTTTAAGCCATGCAATGTAAATACACGATAAGGCATGGTACCAAGATAGGAGTTTGCAGTCACGCGCACTGGAGTATGTAGGGGAGAGTTTCCAAAATGTGAAATTCAAATCCAAAGTCAGGTTCTCTCTCCTCTCTATCTTTGTTGACTTTCAAGGAAATGGGAAAAGGTTGTTGTACCTCTTACCTAAAAGAGAACAGATGGACATAATGACTATGACCCTTCACACGTTTAATCAACCTAGTGATATGACCAACTAGGTTAGACTTCCCACCACCTCCACTCATTTTTTTAAACAATTGTTCAGCTTTTCCCAAGCATATGCAAAGGGAAATGTGCCTAATATATCTACCATATCACCATCATTTTCAACCTCCATGAAGAACATGTTTGCTTCAACTTCCACAAACATAACATTTGAATAAAAAGATAGCAATCCAACATCTTATTCCTTGACCAGTGCTTCCATATTAGGAAAGAGTTTCTCTACTTCTAAACCAACACCTACCTAAGAAAAAACAAACTCGGACACTTCTCCTACATCCCCTGAAAATGTCATGAAACCTTCTTGGAAAAAGTCACACACTTCACCATAAAACTAGTAAAAACTTGTGCATACACATAAGACTGACTATATGAGGGGATATGTTGATGCAATTGCGATTGTTATTCAGATTAAAATAAATAGAAATTATTATTCCAACAATACATTCAAGTTATCTTCATACATGATTATTTATGTTATTCCATTATTTATTAAATAACATAATTGAAATACCATAGAAAACAAAAATGTAATATGTAATTTACACAGGCCTCACTAAAAAATTTATTGACTAACTACATGTTTAAATCAATGGTTTCATTTTTCTCGTAATAAAATTGGACCAGTAGTAAAGTTGCTCCAGTTCATCAAATATTTATTGAAATATTATCATCATTTGTTGAAGTGTGTTAACAAATTAAGTGATATAGAAAGGCCAACTATGGCCAACTTATATGTAGCAGTGTTGAAAGGCTTTTTGTTAAATATTGCTTCTGTACGGATACCACAAAAATCGAAGCAGTCAACACAATATTATAAAGTATATTAACATGGTGACTATGAGTGACAGATAAATGAACTGTGAAAAGCGTGAGTTTTGAATTAAAAGATAAACAAATATAAAACAAACTTATATTTTTTTATATAACTAAATTTAAAAAATAGTTTTTCATTTGTATTAGATTCTTTCTAGACCATAGGAAGGAGAGTTTTTCAGAAGTTATTATTATTTGAGACAAAAAATTAAATAACATTTAATGTGATTTCATAGTGATCGAAATAATAAAAAATAGAGATAGATCAACCTCGTAACACATTCAACCTTCCTTTACCTAATAAAAATGAATGGGCATTCAATTGTCCCCAAAAAAGTAATAAAGTAAAAAATAGACACTGAGAAATAAAGAATGAGTGAGAAATTGTTGCATTAACATGTTGAAAAGCCATCTCTATATATACACTGCAAAAATTCCTTATCATGGGAGCACCACCAGGTTTCGAATACAATTTCCACAACTTAGTCAAAGGAAAACCAACACCAGGCTGAAGCTTCACTATCTTGTTCACGTGACTCAAAATCTCAAGAACCTGTCATAAAGACACAATTGTAATAAAAATACTTCTTCATCACAGCTAAAAAGAATGAAATAAATTGTGCAAACCGATAGATAGAGACATAAATAGGTATTACTGTTGATGAAAATGGAACCTTAGGAACGTGATTATTTGCCAGCTCTTGTGATTTTCTCTTACAATTTTCTTGAAAAGAGCTAAGAGTCTCAAAAGTTGTCATACAGGTTGGAAAAAATCTTTAAAAATTACATTTGTAAAGTTAAAACGCAAAAACTTGTACTGATAAATATCCTAATGATTTGTTTTTCTCAAAAGTGTTGGTGAAATTTAATTCCACGGGAGGGCGTTGGCCTCCGACTTCCCGCTTAATTACACCAACAACATCGAGAAAATGTGAATCATTCGAAGGAACCATTATTGGGTGTGAAATAAAGAAATAAACAGCTAATGCATTCTAATAATAATGGAATTTTCTGATGCAATAGAGGATGTATGATTACCAAACAAAGATGCAATAAGAAAAGAAGAGGGATTGTCAAAATGTTAGTACCAAATTGGAAGATATGGGTTGAAGCATGACATCATGCATGCTAATAATATCCAGTTCAAATGGTCATAATATAGAATGAAAGGTTACGTTTATTTTAAAGCTCTTTTTTGGTTAAAAAGTTTAATTAAGTGTTTACAATATAAAGCACTACATTTCAGTGATTATGTATAAGCTATTTCAATAACAAACTATAAAATAAAGCTAAATTATTATCATATAAACTATAAGTTGTTTGTCTTAGCTATCATGGAGAGTATGTGGAAATGAACTAAAAATAAAGTATGGACATGCTATAAGAATTATGTGTTTTCACAATATTTATTCAACTTGCATGTAATATTGACTTTTACATAACAACAACATCAACAAACACAATAGGTTCAATTAAAAGACCAGTTAATAAAGGCGTAACATCAACCAATGCAATAGTGGTATATCTTGTAAGAACAATGCATATGGCTCATCCCTTTTTCTTATAAAGCTTACATATGCAATTCAACACTCTACTTTATTTTACATTTTGATATTCAAATTCATGGTAAAAATGTAAAGCATGTTTGAATAAACAATTTAAGTAGGAAAATTTTGTATCAAGTAATTCGAAATTGTTCTTTGATAGGTGTACTAATAGCGCAACCGTTGTTACGACATATGAATAAACAATCGGTGCCTCCATTACAGCTGCAAAGTTCATAGCATTATGAAAATCTCCCTACAATATGTCAAATATCAGCTAGAAGCATAATGATACGTTATTCTATTATTACTTTCTTAAGAGAAATTTTTACCACATAGTATAGCCTAGCTCTCACAAGTTTCAGTCAAGTTCCTATTACATTAAGAATCATATTTTGCTTCTTCAAATTCTAACAACTGATTCAAATATGGAGATTGATGTTGAGCAAGTTCAAAGTATTCCTCCCATATCATTAAAGCATCTAGGACATGCACTATAGTTGTATTGAGGAAGAATAGGACTTTGCAAGAAATAGAACCATGATCAATGAGACAAACATGGTTAATTACTTATGGGCTGAGACAATTAACACAACATGCTATATTCAGAACATGATCTCTACAAGACCTATTATGGATTAGATTCCTTATGAATTATGGAATAATAGAAAACCCAACATTTCATATTTCATCCTTTTGGATGTGATTGTTTTATACTGAACACTAAGGACAATCTGAACAAGTTGATTCTAAATCACAAAAGTGTATAATGTTAGGATAATCTAAACACTCTAAAGGTTATAGAGTATATAACACTGAAACACGTACTTTTGAGGAATAAATTCATGTTAGATTTGATGACAAGATTGACCTTGAAAAGTCAAAGCTAGTTGAGAAGGTGTGAAGAAAACACAAGAAAAGGGGGTTTGAATTGGGTTTTCACTTTTTGATAACTTTTTCGCTTCTTATGTTTTTGACGTTGATTCATGCTTCTGAACTTTGCTTCTCAAGATTGCTTCTTATGATTGTTTCTAACTAATGCTTCTAACATATTGTAGAAATATAAACTAGAAGGCATAAGCAAAAGTAAAGAACACATGATTTTATCCTGGTTCACTTGATAACCTTAAGCTACTCCAGTTCACCCTTCCGAGGTGATTACTCCTTGAACTCAAGGTCTCAATCCACTATAATCAAAACGATTACACTTGCACGAGAAACCGCTAGTGACTAACTCCCACTAAGAGACCTTCTTAGTCTTCTTAAAGCTTCTGACCTAACCGGTCCTCTGAGGAACACAATACCTTCTAAAGCTTCAGACCCAACTGGTTCTTTATAAGAATTGTCTAAACCTTTCTAAAGCTTCAGACCCAACTGGTTCTTTAGGAGGAACAAAAAACTTTTTGTTTTTACAGTGTTTGCTAACAAAGAGGGTGCTTCTACACAAGCAGGTGTAAACTCAATTAATTACATCAGAAGATCCTAATACACACTAAGAATATTACATTGTATTTTTATATCAAATGTGTGATCTTATTTACTTTAAGTTGCTTATTCACGGACAACAACCCGGAGCACTTGAATTATCAAAGTCTCCTTCTGCATAAGCTTCTGAAAGCTTGTTGATTCTTGACATAATACGAAGAAAAACTTCTTCATCTTGATTCACTTAAGAACATTCAGGACAACAACCCTTGTTCCATAATATCATGAAGTGGCATATTCATAGTGTGAATTCTTCAAGTAGAGCTTCCATGATCTTCTTCATTTTCTTCTACATCTTAATCAACTTTCTTGCAGTATGTGAATTTAAGAGCAGCGTGAATCAATGATTGATTAGTTTGAGATTATTAGATGACATGATTTAATATTACATGATGTTCTTCATGTTTCTCTTGTTGTTGATATATTGATTGATAATCTTGTTGCTTTCTTCTATCAATGATAATTTTCATTATCATTGCATTTTTGGCATACAACAACTACTCAAACTAGTGATGATTCCCTCTTTATAGTCAGTTAAATCAGATCTGTTGGCCATTTGAAAAAGAGATCCGTTACAAAATAGTACTTCCATATTCTTTTCTATTCCACACTTTATGCAAGTGGGATGATGTTTTTCCGTACGGTGTACTATTTGTACCTTGTTAATGTTATCTTCTTTCTTCTACACTTTAGAGGCTTATGCGAGCATGAGTTTAGAAGTGGGAACATAACATATGGTTAATCAAAACTTCAAGTCTTTAGAGTCTTCAAATCTCCCTCTTCAGAGTCTTCAACACTTGGTTTTGAAGAACCTTGCATCGTAACATAACGTTGAAAGAACTTCAAGTCTTCAGAACCACGTCTTCAGAGTCTTCAACACTTGGTCTTGTAACCTTGTACTGTAACATAAGGTTGAAAGAACTTCAAGTCTTCAGAGTCTTCAGAACCACGTCTTTAGAATCTTCAGCACTTGGTCTTGTAACCTTGTACCGTAACATAAGTTTAGAAGAACTTCAAGTCTTTAGAATATTCAAAGCCACGTCTTCAGAGTCTTCGAGCACTTGGTCTTCAGAACCCTTTGTCTTCTAAAACTTGAGTCTTCAGCATCTTGACATTAGTAACACTCCTGTCTTTAGATCTTCTGATTGGTTTCTTCAGACGGTCGTATCAGAGTAACTTAGCTTCAGAGCCTTCTGAAGCTTTCCTTGCTACTTGTTCATTAGAACCTTTGTCGCTTAGAAGCAGAACACTTTCTCTTCTAATGTCTTGGCCATGTCATTCATCAGAAGTAGAATCTGTTTATTTATTCTTAAAAATATAACAAACGTTAGAGTAGAAAAATTGTTTAGTCAAACATACTCTTTGTTATCATCAAAACTCAGAGACATAATTGCATAACCAAATCTTGTTCTAACAGTTTGCAAATTTGGAGATTAGTTATTCAGGCTCTGAAGTTAAAGAAGTTTTTGCTAAAGAACATGAGATTAAAGACTCTAAAGTTGTTCAACCATAAGTTTTTCAAGCTCAGACTCCTCTGAGGAAGCACATACAAAGATCTTCACATTCTAAAGAATTTATTATGAACGATAAGACTTAACCAGTAAGAACCAGAATATCATTCAAACCTTCTGAAGAGACGTTTATGAGTTTGATGTCCCTCATAGAACCTACATATATTGATGAAGCACTTCTGGACACTGAGTGAATTGTAGAACAAGCTCCAAGAGCATGGTATGAAAGTCTAAGCAATTTTCTTCATTTTTATAACAATGAAAATTCCAAAAAACTAAGAAATTTTCTTTAGTTGTATAACCATGCAACAATGCACTCCTAGTTTTTAAAATCACAAAAGTCCAAATTTTGTTTTCAAACTTAAGAAATCATTGTATGGTCTGAAACAAGCTCTTAGAGCATGATATGAAATAATAAGGGATTTTCTTTTAAAAAATGATTTTACCAGAGGAAAGTTTGATACTTCTTTGTTTTGTAAAACATTCAAAAATGACATTCTAGTAGTTGAAATATACGTTGATGATTGTTGCACCTTAAAATTTGTCCGCCCGATGCTACAATCAAAATTATTTTCAAACTTGGTTTTAAATTTCTTTTGGTTTATTACACTAATATTCCAGAGTTTTTTATAAATATTATTTCTCAAGGTCTATTTAAAAATATAATAATTTATTTCAAATTATTTGTATTTTTAAATAACAAATAATTGTTCGTCTTCATATACTTTCAATTAGCTTTTTATTTTGAATAAATAACATAGCTCAATTGATAAGGAGTAAGGCTTGCAAATATGAAATCATGAGTTTGAATCTCATTGGGTGCATTATTTTTTTTGGTTATTTGATCTCTTTTTGCACCTGGACATACATATGTCCAGATTCTTAATCTTGGTGACCAAAATAACTTTGAAATTTTTTGGATACGAGACTTTTCTCATTTTTGAAGTTTCTTAACCTAGTTCTAACTCTATAAATAGGATCTTTGGTATCCTAATTTTTACACCAACAATCATCCACAAATTTCCACAATTACTCACAAACATTTTTTTTTTCAATCTCTTTTCAAAGTTTCTTTTCAAATTATGTTTAATTTTTGGCCGATAATTCAAATGTGAGGTCTCCCTGTATTTTAATTGTGTGGTTATAATTTATTTGTTGTTTTTACCATGATAGTTATTTTGTATGGTTATAATTTATTTGTTGGTTTTACCATGATGGCTATCTAACAACATATTCTTTTACTAATCATTTTCGTAACACCGTTACGGATAAGAGACACAAAATTCACAATACATGTACATACAACCTAAACAATTTCTAACTTGTAGAAATAAACACACGACACTTGTGTCAAGAATCACACACGCTTTCTTTTTTTATTTATTTACAAAAACTTTGTTTTACATATCAATAAGCTATGTTTATACACTAATATTTCAATATTCTTTTTACACTACTAATCTTCACTCATGCACACATACCTGTAACATATATCAATATACAATTTTCAATAAGAAAATTAGCTGGGCATATCAATTATCCCAAAATCAAAATCAAACTTTCTTTGCTTTTAGTCAAAATATATTGCAGGGAGAAAAGGAAAATATATGCAAAAGATTTGAAAAGCTCTCGAGTCCACGTCGGCGAAAAGCCCGATCCGGTAATCTTTTCTTGTTTGCTTTCTCTTTGATGTTGATAGTATAATTCTGTTTAAATGTTTCTCATATCTGACTCAATATAAAAGATTGAGAGAGAGGAGGGGATTGGTGTTGTTATCCCTTTCAAGTTTTGAGAGATAGATTTTTTTTTTTTCAAGAGAAAAGAGAAAGAATACTGAGTGTAAATGTTGTGTTATGTCTATTAAGGTGTTGTTGTCTTATTTTATATTTATTGCCCTGCCACGTGTTACGACTCAAATGGTTATGCTTAATAGCTATGAAAAGTCAAATATAATTGGTTTTCTTAACATTTTTTTTGGTTTTTCTAACTATATAAGAGAAATAAAGAAACATCCCAGTTACGTTTTTTCTTCTTAATTTTTATAATTTTAATTACTATTATTATTTTCTTTATTTGTTTAAATAGTTAACATGGAATAGGGTTATAAATATAAATTTTGGGCCAATTAGATCATATTCTCATAGAACCCACCTTTTTATCGCTTTATGTTTTAGAATTTACTTGATTAATTAATTTTAGGTAATCTAACTGCTTTTAACTAATCTAGTTAGTCTTATTTAATTTGGGATAATTAGTTTTTCACTTATAAAATAAATAAATAAAAAAATTAGTAACTTCATTGGTTTCAATTTTTGCGCTTACTTAGATCTTTATTTTACTTAACTTTTTAATTAAATTAAGATTAATTTAAATTAGATTGTTTCTATTTTAGGTTAATCTTCAATTTTGTTTTTAAAATAATTTTTTCTTGTAAATATTTTAATTATTTAGGATGTTAGTATATTTTGATATTTATTTGAATATTTTTTTATTATTTTTTATTTTTAATTCTAGAAACGAATGTAATAGTCTAGGTTTAAATTTCCGCACTTTTACTTTCCGCACTTCCTATTATGTAATTGTCTCAAAATCCTGTAATAGCGTAGGACATTTACTTTTCGCACATTTACTTTTCTGCAAATATTAAACTCTTTAGCAAAAGACCCTCGATTCCAAATCATCACAAAGATCATAGTCCATCGATGACCCTCGATGTTGCCTACGAATATATGATCTCTTTCCTCAGTTGTTGCCTACGAATAAGTGATGATCGTCCCTACGAATGCTACGGTATCCTAACAAGAACGACCTTTTGAGTGGGTGATACTCTTAATTGCTTGCTCAATCAAAACAAATACTTTTCACACCTCATACTCTTTTAAAAAAAATACTTTCAAACAAACATTTTGTATACATTCATACGAGAATCATTACAAAGTTACATTTTTCAAACAAATATTTTCAAACACTTCGTATACATTCTTGAGGACTGATACAAGAATCATTACAAAGAATAATTCTTTAAGACTCTAGTGCATCACACATGTATTATGGAGAAGGATTAGGTATGCAATAAGGTAGATTAGAAGGTATAGAAAGGTATGATTGGTTCTCTCTTATACTTAACTACTTTTAAACCTGGTTTTTTATTCGGTGTTTGTTAGTATGCTCACTTCCAATCAGATTATAGAGAATCTAACTTAACAAATGTTAAGAAGATTTTTAGGTATCTGAGAGGTAATACTAACTTTGGCTTGTCTTATAGAAAATCAAAAAGTATAAATTAGTAGGTTATTATGATGTTGATTATGCTAGAGATGGATTATAGAGAAAGAAAACTTCTAAAATTTATCAGTTTCTGGGAGCACTACAACAAATAACACATTTATAACAAAGGTTTTCATGTTTTATATTTTTTCATTATAAAAATAATAATTTACCTCGGTTTCTAATATATATGACAGGTAAAACTAATTTGGACGCACTCTGAGTCCAAACTTTTGCAGTTTATGTTTTATTTTGATTATAATTGTAAACTAAAGCAACTAAACTTTCAGTTTTTCGATATAACCGAGGGATTAAATAAATAGATTTCACTATAATTTTTGTTTACCTTATTCCTTACTTATTTGTAGCCGCCCCAAACTCGCAAGCATCATTCTCTAGGATGAATTGTAATACCCAAAAAACCTCCAATGTTTTTATAGAACAAAACATTTTTTATGCCCTTGAAATCTATCTCACGTAATGGTGTTGATATTGTTATTGGTGTTGTTGACGTCGTTGTTGTATTTTTTCTCATGTGATAGATTGCAAGTGCAGAAAAATCATTCTTGATTCAAGGGGACAATGAAGGAAGCTTCAGTCTCTTTTTAAGAGTTACATAATGAAGGGAGCTTAACTAATCAGATGATGGATATCAGCAAAGATATTCATTCAAAAGAGAAAAGATTTATTTTAAACCATTTATTTTGATATTTTGTGTAAACAATGTAAATTCCAAAAAAGAAAAAAGAAAAAATCTTTTCACCTCGATTTAAAAAAAAGAAGAGATGATAGCTATAATCAAAAGATTATATAACTCAGTTTTATGCTAAAGCCGAGGGATAAAGTTGTTATATTTTACTATAAATATATTTGTTAAACATATTTTACCCTAGTTTTAACTAATAAGTAGCCGCACCTAGTAGAGGAAATATTTACCACTATCCATTGTCATGAAAACTTTTGATCTAGAATCTCTGAGATGGATGGCAAGTGCAGAAAATAAAATAACTTATCTAAAGTTGGATAAGTTATGGAGTGTTTTTTTGGATATGCAATATAAAAGTATGCAATAAAATTTGGATTCCACCAATGATCTGTTGTTGAAAATACTTTCTCATTTGCTTTTGTCTACCAAGTTCAAGTATGCTACCAAATTCCTTCTCTAGAGTATTCAGTGTTCATACTTTAAAATTAATGATGATTGATGATTGTGTGTGGTTTACTATTAATTTCCAGAACTGGGCTAAATAAAGGATATGCTTTTGTTAATTTTCGTTAAGCCTAAATCATAAGTGGAAATTTGTTGTAATATTGTATTTTAATATTATTTGTAAACAATATAACTTAAAAATAACATATCTTGCACCTCGGTGTTCCTAAAAATCGCGAAGATATTTTAGCATTAAATATTTGTCACCATCTTCCTTAATCAAATCTTTGTCGTCCATTTCATAACAATCAACGTTTAAGACACTACCATTAGTGATCCATGTGAAATATAGATTAACTTCCATTATAAAAGTATTATGAATATCAATAGTTGTGAATAAAACATCTTAAAGCGCTTGAAACTATCATCCACTTTAAGACATGCAAGAGTCTTTGTCATGAAGAGTTCTCTACGATGGATTGCAAGAGCAGAAAATTATTTGAGTTTAAGGTTTGTGTACTTAAATATTTATTTGAGAAGAAAATTATCTATTTATCTAACCATTTTCTATCTAAACGTTTTTTTGTTGATATTAGAGACAAATGCAAGGAGAAACCATAGAAAATATATTGTTCCCCGACATTTGATATTCCCAGTTATCAAGGATTTGAAGATCCAACATATGATCTTCATGGAGAATTTAATTTTTATTTTGATATTATGTGTAAATAATGTAACCAGTTTAATATTCTAGGTAAACATTGTATTTTATAAGCAAACTATTTTATTAATTTTCAGTGTAAGCAATGTAACCAGTTTAAATTAAAAAAAATACAAATAATTTACCCCTCGATTTTATTGATAACCCGAAATACATGAGGCTCTATTATTGTAAATAATAAAAATGCAGTTGGTGAGTTTCAAACTCATGCAACATTACAATACCCCTCAGTATTTTAAATACCGATGTGCTTTTGTAACTGAGGTAAAATAAATTTCACGTCCAACGTTACAAGAAATTTTTGTAGTAGTGGAGAAAATATGATATCATGGTTCGGCAAGAGAAAATCAACAATTGCAATATCAACAACTAAAGCTGAGTATATTGCAACATTTGGATGTAGCACCCAAATTCTTTGGATGAAAAGTCAGCTAAAATACATTTAGATATATGAGAGTAACATTCATATTCTCTGTGATAATACTTCTGTTATATGTTTATCTAAAAATCCCATTTTAAATTCTAGAGTTAAACATATTGAGATTAAACATCACTTTATACAAAAATTATTCTAGCTAAGCAAAGAGAGAGAGAGAGAGAGAGAGAGAGAGAGAGAGAGAGAGATATCAAATGAGGTCAGAGGGCCTCTATTTATAGAGTTGAAGTTTTCTAAGAAATAGGAACTCATTGGCGTGAAGCTCACTCTCCTACTGGACTTCCTCTTGTGAAAATATCTCCATAGCGGTCGCTAGGGCTTGTAACGGTCGTTACAGCTTGCTTGTTGAGAGAATCTTGCCTTCTAATACATAACGGTCTCTATGGGAGGTGTGACGATCGTTACAAGCTTGCTTGGTGAGAAAGTTTCGCCTTGTGATGCGTGGTGACCGTTATAGCTTGCTTGAGGGGTTGTGACAGTCTCTACAAGGCCTGTTGGCCTGAGGGGCACGTCTTCGTGCACTGAGCCTGCGTGCGCGTTCCATTTCTTTTCTTTAATGCTTTCACCTCCCATTTTTCTATCACATCCATGCTTATTTATTTTGCTCTTTTTTGTGGATTTTAAGCTCGATTCTTCTCCATTTCTGCGACTTTCTTCATACATGCCTTATAAATAGTAAAAATCTGAAAATATAGAAAATACCGGCATAATACGAATATAAAGCAACATAATTAAGATAAAATAAGGATATAATCTATGTAAATTAAGCCAAATATATGATACATTTTCGTGTTATCACTCCACTTCAATGGAGAAAGTCACTCGTTTCTTAAATGGAACTTCAATTCTTAAATTCCACAACCAGATCCAAATGCTAGAAAATGACACTCTTCAAACAACGGTTAGCACTCTAATTTGTTTCATCACAAACAATCATCACATGCACTCACATAGGCTGATGAGTCTTCATATACAAGACAATGGTTACAATTTTAGAGAAAGGAAGTTATCATTTCTATTTTTCTCACTTAGAATTTGACATGTGTTCTAATCTAAGAATGAGAAAAAAAATTATATATGTGGTTGAAAAATAGAACAAACCTTGTGCAATAAGATCCAAATGGCCCTAGTTAAGGATGATAATATGTTCAATTGTTGATGTTTAATTTGTCTAAAAAGTCCATGTCATGATTTGAATCATGTGAATAAATTCACAAGATTTTATGAATCAGATCACAGAAACAAAATGAAACATGCCTAGTATTTTTAAGCCAAAAATAGATTCATGGTATGGTGAGAATTAGATCACACAGAGGCCACATGAAATTTAAAAAATCTCATTTGAATTGATTCTAATCTTCTTTGAACTGATTCATACAAACAAAAAACTTTGATTGGATTCATGAATCTCAATGAATTGATTCATTTAGTGTTGACTTAATTAAACCTATATTTTATGCATGAAAATACCATGTTAACCTTGTGAGTGAGATGTTTAATGAGAAATTAAAATAAACGATAAATTTTACTAAATACAAAGCATCAAAACAATAACTAAACTAATATTACGCATGGGCAATTTCATAAAACCTAGGTCATACTTTGATGTCCCATTTGCCTACTAATTGCATTAATGCCTTAAATTATCATAATAGGAAAATAACCATGAGATAAGAATATAAGACTTTTATTCTATTCTGGTGCTTATATCAACTACTATTTAGACAGAACTTAAGAGTTCCTTTAGATAAATTTTGATGGATTCATTCGTAAGATGTCAAATACTATTGTTTGCATGAAAATCTTGATTAAATTATGTACATGCACCAAACTCATAGAAAATCTTGATTAAATTATTCACATAAAATCCAAACATAAAATCTTATCAAAGCAAAATGTTCAAATGGTAAACTGAATTTCAAATCTGATATGCATATGTCAAATGTAAAACCACCCTAAATGCTTAACTAGTAGGCACAATCAAAACAAGAAAAGTAACATAGTTGCCAATAGTTTATGACAGAGACATGCTGTCACAGATGATCAGTCGTAGTAATAGTCTTCTTCAACATGGCCATCTGCAAAAATATAAGATCCATTGGTAATTCATTTTTCTAAAAAAGACATGACACAAGAGTAATTGGGAAATGAAATAATTGAGAACTAATATAAGTTTAGAAGCCTTACCTTGAAGATTTTTGCCCCAACTTGCTTGAGAATCAGCTTCTCTGTTAGAACCCTTGAAACATTAAAAAAAAAAAAAGGCATATGTTAATTTGCAAGTTTGTGCAAATTAAAATGTCATTCAAAAAAGTATATATCATAAATGATTCTCAAATCCGAGTTAAAAGAGGTACTAGCAATTACAAGTACTTGTTTTCAAATACCATCTTGAGTTTTCCACAGATCAAAACCCAATTAAGAGCAAACATTTTTTACATTGTGTCGATAAACAAATAGAGCAGAGGGTATACCCTAGGAACATGTTGGACAGTGACTGACTTGAAGTTACCCTTCAAGTCCAAAGCCTCATTACGCAGGTCCCTTAAATTCGGGTTGTTGACTTTCCACTTACCCGCAAACTGTTACAAAATCAATAAAATATCAATCACTATAATTACATAGAATTTCAAATCACTACTATATAGTTTTTTGTGAACAATAGGAAAATGCATACACTGCAGTGCAACTAACCTGTTCGCAAACAAGCTTAGAATCACCTCGGATTTGAAGATGATCAATCCCTTTGTTACTGGCTTCTTTCATTCCCAAAATCAAACCTTTGTACTCGGTAGAATTATTTGTTTGAGTGCCCAGTCCTTGACTGTAGCGATGGACCTTTAAAGAAATCAAAGAGTTAGCTACATTTGACACATAATTTAAAGCATATATAGTTTATAATAAAAGTATGAATTGATACATAAGAGTATACACCTCATTCCCAGAACGAAGTACAGCGCCTGCACCAGACTTTCCAGGATTTCCACTTGATGCACCATCGAACTCGAGGATACCGGTACGCTGCAAGAGAAGAAAAAACGTAACAAACTCTGATCAACATGCATTGATTAAAGAGAAAAATAAACCAAACGATTTGTAAATGAAGAAAAGTGAAGAAGATGATTTCACCTCTCTCAGATTTCCACGACTCATGCTTTCTTCCTTTTCTGTTTTCGTTCTTTTTTTTTCTACTCGCTGCTTGCTTGCTCAAATACTGCTGCTATTTATAGCGGGTTTTTTTTTATAATAAAAGAATATTTTAATTTCCTTATTTGATGTAAAATGAAAATAACTGAACAAAATCTTGAAAGGTTTGTGAAAAAGTGCAGTAAATGGTGGGAGAAGATTTTTATTAGGGGTAAAACGGTTCCAGAATTTCTACAGCTCATCATACCATAACGCTAACATAAAAACCCACTAATCCACTAACAAATAATGGTAACACTCACTTTTTTTGTTGACAAAAATTGTAACGGTTTAATAAATTTATTTTGTATTAAATAAATTTTCAAATTAGATTATTAATTTCTTAATAAAATATAGTAGCTAAACACTAAAAAAACACTTACATGTATAAAAAAACATCAAGCCATTATCAAATGATAAAATTAACTAGTTTTTTCTTTAAGTAAATATAACTACAACTTCAATTTTTATAAACTATTTTGTTGTGAAATTAGTAATTGAACCAATAGTAGTGAAGGATTGCAATTAATTTGAGCTTGTGATGTAGTGGAGAGGGTCCGTGACTTGTAAGTTTAACATTTCCATATTCAAGTTAGTACGTGGAGAGAAGCGTGAATTGAAATTGAATTTGAAATTGTGTACCTTAATTCTTTGCACCTGTTCTTTATATAGTTGGACGATTATAACAATCTGTTATTTGCAAGGCGTGTGATGCAGAGAGTCATTGGACGTATATTTGACTTGGATCATCAGTATCTTTTTGTAAGGTGACTCTCCTGCACTAAAGAAGGTTCTAGACAAATTGCATTTCTTATGAGTGGTCGTTATGTGACTATTATGGTCAGTTCATAATAGTTGCCCCCAAGTCCTTGTTTCTATTAAATATGTAATTCTTTGTGTTAAGCATGTTTGTAAAATGCATGATTTGACTGAGTCAAATTTAAATGTAGTTTGTAATAGTTGAATCTGCAAGCTTTCGACAAAAATTCAAACACATTGGGAAGAAGTTGAGTTGTGTGTATTCAACAATGAATTCAATACAACCTGTCAAAGGTAGTTAGTGTGTTAGTTAGTAACTTTGAGATTACTTAATGTGCGAGCAATCTCATTATAAATAAGTGGGAAGCTATCACTTGTAATTCGTGGAAAAGAGAAATTTACGGTTATGAATTCAAAGCAGAGAGAAACTCTGCATATTTCTTTATCCGCCTTTTTCCCCTCTATCCTAAAACCTAATTTCTCTCTCCTTTCCCTTTTCTCTTTCAAATATTTCTTTTCTTTTCAAATCATTGTGCGAGGGAATCGTCTTGCAACCAAGAAATAGCTGAATCACTTGACTAAAGAGTGAGGAACGAGAATCGTGAATCAATCAATAAAGGGATTGAATCTCATTCCGCCAAAAGAGCAAATTCTAACATATGGTAACTAGAGCACTGAATGCGATTCTTGAGAAGCATAGACCAACGAATTATAATTCAAACATGGAGAAGGTGAAGGGATGAGGTTACAAATTCACAAAAGAAACTCAGCTTGAAAAAACTGAAAGTGTGGCTAACTTTTTCACTAGGCTTACGAAACAAGTGAATCAAATCAAGATGTGTGGAGAAGTGTTGACATTAAGATCGATAGTTGCACAAATATTGAGGTCACTACTTCCAAAATTCAATCATGTGGTAGTAGACATAAAAGAATCCATGAACATGTTAACCATGACAAAGTAATAGCTTCAAGGGAAGCTTGAATCTCATGAACAATTGTTGAAAGATCTGCAAGCAAGATAAAATGTAATGTTGCTCTGCAAGCACAATCAGAAAAATAAAAGAAATGAAAAGGAAGTTAGAACAATAATAAAGTTAGAGTTGCTTATTGTTGAAGCAGTAAAGCGGAAAGCAAAAAGTAGGGTACTATTTTTACAGGTGATATATAGGTTATATCGTATCGTGTCCACAGAAATTGGTATATTGAATTGTTGTTTGACGAATCTCTCGTTAATGGGTTTCGGTTAAAAAGGCTTGGTTGGAAAAGGTTATCAACAGAAAATAAATGCATAAAAACAAAGAAAAGGATAAACATATCAAGAATGCATATAATTTACTCATCACAAACTTAAACCTATTGATTAGTTGCACTAAACCTACTCTACCCGTCAAAATCATCACGGACACCACGAGATGTACCACAACAGAGGTTATGTCTAACGCAAAGTTGAAGACAGCCGTATTACTCGCGTCCACGATCTCTCAGCGCAACACAAACAAGACGGAGGCATTAACCTCCGATACCCACAATGATTATTATCTCTAAATCTATATCTAGAATCTAAAAACTAATAGATATTCATCACTAATTAAGATTTGTGAGGTATATGTCTATAGCAACCCAAACCCAATCATAAATGAAGATCAAGGAAGATATTAATATTAATTTGTAAAGTAAACTTTATACAACACCATAATCAAAAAATATACATATGATCAAGGTAAATATACATACAAACTCCAACAAATAGAGATTACAAAGAGAAGATAAGAACAGAAACCAAACATTTATTGGTTTTTCAACACCAATCGACGAGGGATTCGACTCCGGGTCATCCGATTACAACCTCCAAATGGTGTTTTTAAGTCTCTCTATACCAAAAAATGATGTTGATGGTGTTGGGAATCAAAAATACCCAACCCTTAACCTAAAATTGTGTTTTTGACCCTATTTAAGGATTTTAAAACCCGCAGGGCGTGCTTAGCCCGGTCTGTGCAGTTCCCAAAACAATCAGCACTTGTTTTCGCCATAACTTGAGAAATGTAACTCTCATTGACGCACAGTTCGAAGCGTTGGAAAGCTTATTCAATGTAATATCTAACCATGACTAAATATCAAGCTTTTATGACTATTTGAAATATTTGAAAAACTTATTCTTTGCTTTATGCATTTTTTTTATTGCTCAAAATCGCGCGTTTGAAGTCGTGTTATCGACACTTTATTGCTCATTCTCCAAATATGCATCAATACCTACAAAATGAATAGAAAACTATTAAACAATATAATATTTACACAAAAACATGATTATACTCAATATGTACAAATATACACACAATTTGAGGTTTATTCAAACAATATTAACAAAAAGTATCGATAAGGACAACCAAACTACTACTCAAAATATAGACATTTTTGCACTTATCACTTATAAAAATTCAAATTGTCGAAGTTATTAACAAGAAGGAAATCCTCCTAAACAAAGCAATCAAAAAGGTGGTTTTGCGGGTAGAGGAAAAGATGGTGGAAAGAAGCTTGATAAGAGTCATATTCAATATTTCAACTGTCAAAAGTATGGGCAATTATGCTAGTGATTGTACATAAAACAAAACGAATAATCAAGAAAATGATGCAACACTTGAAAAACAAGAAGAAGGAGAAGAAGAAGAAGAAGTGTTATTGATGGTCACAAAAAAGGAAGACAATATTAAAAGATCAGTGGAACTTAGACTCAGGTTGCTCATCACACATGACTGAAAGAAGAGATTGGTTTGTCGTCACCAGTCTCTCTATGAGAGCTACAAGATTCCTATTAAAGATGTTAAGGCGACCGGATGGGGTGACGATTTCCCAGAAGACTATGCTGACGTTAATACAATAAGGATTTCCTCTGCTGATCTTGTGCCTAGGGTGGCACCTCTCATCATTACTTCTCCCAGACCAGTTCCATATTCCTCCGACAAAGCTATCCCTTGGAATTATGGAGCTGATGTTTACTATCATGGCGTCAAGCAAGACCCTCTGACCATTGAAGATCTTACCGTTGAAGCTACCATTCCTGACATAGACAACATCACCGGATCAAGTAAGGTGACCAGAACCGGAAGGGTTTTATCTCCAGATATCTCTCCTCCAAAAGACACTGCGACACCAGCTCGCATTCCAGCTATTCAACCCATTCCCCAAGCTAGAGGGAAAGAACCAGTGACTCACCCTGCTCAGCCAGAAGTACCAGAGGAAGTTGCTAAGGACACCTCCAAACGAGAAATGGAGGAAATTTTGAAGATTATCAAGAAGAGTGACTATAATGTTGTGGAACAGTTGGGACAGACTCCATCCAAGATATCCATGCTTGCTCTGCTCTTGTGCTCTGAGGCTCATGCTAACACCTTGGTGAAGTTTCTGAAGAATGCTCACGTACCGCAAGACACTACTACTGACCAGTTTGAAGTTTGTATTGCTAGCCTGGCTGCCAACAACGACCTAGGCTTCTCTGATGCTGATTTGATTCCTGCCAGAAGGAAACACAACAAAGCCTTGCACATCTCTGTTGAATGCAAGGGCATTACATTGTCTCATGTTTTGGTGGATACCGGTTCCGCTCTGAATATCCTTCCGAAGACTGATTTCGATCGACTTGATGTTGAAGGATTGGTTCTGAAGCCCAGTGACATAATTGTGAGAGCTTTTGATGGTTCTAAGCGAACAGTACTTGTTGAGCTCATTCTGCCCGTTAAAGTCGGTTCCCAGATTTTTGACTCCACTTTCTTTGTCATGGACATCCGTCCAGCTTACTCTTGCCTACTTGGACGCCCTTGGATACATGGGGCAGGCGCTGTTACCTCTACCTTACATCAGAAGCTGAAGTACCCGGTGAAAGGGAAGGTTGTTACAGTATGTGGAGAAGAGGAATACATGGTCAGTCATCTACAGTCATTCCAATACCTCGAGATGGAAGGTGAATTCTTTGAGACTCCCTGTCAAGCTTTTGAAACAATCCCAGTCATGCATTGACTCTCCCACTCCCGGTTACGCAAGTTCCGCCTAGGATGGCCTCGCTGAAGGATGCTCAAGCTGCGGTTGAAGAAGGAGGTAGTACTATTTGGGGTCAGCTCCCCGATCTCCCTTTCAAATTTAACAAGACTGGTTTAGGCTTCACCATCAGAGGACAAAATATGATACGCCGCGAACGTGCCAGCCAGCTTCCTTTCCGCATCAGCCAGAGTGGAATCCATGCTATAGAAGACGACGACAGCGACTTCGACATCAGCAAGTGGATCTTCCAACTCCGACAATGGGTTCAAGAATTGGAAGGCGAAGACGTCATACCAATCTCCTTTAGCAGGAGTAATTGCTCTTGTTTTGTTTTGCTTTTCGTATTTTCTATGTTTTGAACAATAAACTCTAAAGCCTAGTGCCTTGCGGGGCATCATGGCTCGTTGTGAGGGTTATTATCATCATTTGCATATTTTCATTCAATAAAATCGTTGGACTTTTGCATTCAATTGTTGTTTGTTTTCTTTTACTTTATCACCCTTCAAAAGCCATGTGTTTCTTACACACACCGTGATACACTGCAGAATCACTCGAATCTCGTTGATAATAGTTATGCTATTGCTAAATATGACTTGATAATCGATCTACCAAGCGAAGGCGAAAGTGAGGAAGATTGTGAAGTGCCGGAGAACTTGTCGATGCTACTGCAAGAAGAAGCGAGTTATCTGACCGCGACAAGTTGAGATTGTGAATTTGGAGTCGATAAAGGCGAAAAGAGATCAAGATAGGAGCGGGTCTTGAGAGCAGTGTTAAAGAAAGGATGGTTCGGATGTTCGAGACTACATTGAGGTTTTGCTTGGTCATACGAAGACATGCCAGTTTGGACATTGATATTGTGGTACACGATTGCCGACAAAAGAAGGTTTTCTCGGTGAAAGAAGGTTAGTCGCATCGTCACGAGATGTCGAGAAAATCAAAGCGAAGTTATGAAGCAGTTCAACGGTTTCTTAGTGTTACTTCCTATCCATGGGTAGCTAATGTGGTGCTGCCCAAGGATGGCAAGGTACGAATGTGTGTGGATTACGAGATCCGAACAAAGCAAGTCGAAAGACGATTTCCACTTCCTCATATTGATGTTACGGTTGACAACACTCGGCATAAGGTTTTCTCCTTCATGGATGGTTTCTCGGTTACAATCGGATCAAAATGGCTCCAAGACATGGAAGACTACTTTTGTTACATGGGGCACTTTCTACAAGGTTATGCCGTTCGGTGAAGAACGCAGGCGCCACTTATCGCTATGGTGACGTTATTTCATGACATGAATCATCACGAGATAGAGGTCTACGTCGACGACATGATAGCTCGATCACAGATTAAAGAAGAACATCTTGATCATTTGCGGAAATTGTTTGATAGGTTGAAGAAGTACAGACTGAGACTTAATCCCAACAAGTGCACCTTTGGAGTCAGATCCGGTAAACTTCTAGGGTTTGTTGTCAGTGGTAAAGGTATTGAAGTTGACCCCGCCAAGGTTAAAGCTATTCAAGAGATGCCAGCTCCCCGCACCGAGAAGGAAGTCAGAGGTTTCTTGGGTCGATTGAATTACATTGCCAGATTCATTGCACATTTAACTGCTACTTGCGAGCCAATCTTCAAGTTACTGAAGAAAGATCAAGTGGTAGAATGGAACGACGATTGGCAGATCGCTTTTGACAAAATCAAGGAGTATCTATAGAATCCTCCTATCCTGATGCCGCCTGTCGAAGGAATACCTCTTATCATGTACTTGCAGTGTTAGAGAACTCAATGGGGTGTGTGTTGGGGCAACATGGCGAGTGCAGTCGAAAAGAGTATGCAATATACTACCTTAGCAAAAGTTTACCGATTGTGAAACAAGATACTCACTCGAGAAAACTTGCGCTTTAACTGATTTCGCCGACTAAGGCAGTACATGTTGACCCACACTACCTTGTTGATTTCAAGATGGATCCGATAAAATACATATTTGAGAAACCAGCTCTCTCGGAAGAATAGCAAGATGGCAAATGATCTTGACCGAATATGACATCGGTACACTTCTCGAAAGCGATCAAGGGAAGTGTAGTAGCCGATCATTTGGCTCATCAAGTAGATGACTATCGATCTATGCGGTTCAATTTCAGACGAGGATGTTTTACTAGTTACAGATTATGAAGAGCCGGGCCAGACGAAGGACTGAACAAGGATCCCGATGGACCATGGTCTTTGATGGAGCCTCAAACGCTCGGCAATGGCATTGGCGCCATCATTACATCCCCTACAGTGGACACACTCTTTCACCGCCAGATTATGTTTCGATTGCACTAACAACATGGCGAATCTGAGCGTGCATTATGGGTATCAAAGCGCTATTGACTTAAGAATCAAGTTCTTGCAAGTGTACGAGACTCGTAGTGATCGGTCAGTTAAGGCGAATGGGATACGAAGCATCCGAATCTCATTCCATATCGAGAGCATGTTGAGTTTGATCCCTACTTGAAGAGATCACTTTCAATCACATTCCACGAGAAGAGAATCGGTTGCACGCATTGGCTACTATGTCGTATGTTCAAAGTCGAGATGGGACAACGAGGCTCCCGGATCATCATTGAGAAGTTTGACGAACCAGCATATTGTTATGAGCTTGATACAGAAGAGAAACCTTGGTACTACGACGTGAAGAGGTATCTTGAAACTCAGGAATATCCCGCTGGGGCATCTGTCAATGATAAGAAGTTTTTGAGAAGGTTCGCATCCAAATTCTTCCTCAGCAACGACATCTTATACAAGCGCAACCACGACTTGTGCTTACTCCGCTGTGTAGACCGGAAAACAACGGAACGTATTATGGAAGAGTTACACGAAGGCGCATTCGGTACCCACTCTAGTGGACATACAATGGCTAAGAAGATTTTGAGAACAGGTTACTATTGGTCCACTATGGAAGCTGATTGTCACTGCTATGCTCGGTCTTGTCACAAATGCCAGATATATGCAGACAAAGTACACATACCTCCAGTACCTCTAAATGTACTAACATCTCCTTGGCCTTTTGCAATGTGGGGCATTGACATGATTGGAGAAATCAAGCCCACAGCTTCCAACGGACATCGTTTCATCCTTGTGGCAATTGACTATTTCACCAAGTGGGTGGAAGCAGCCTTGTTTGCATCTGTTACCAAGAATGTCGTGGCTCGTTTCATCAAGCATAATCTTATCTGTCGGTATGGCACTCCTGAAAGGATTATCACAGATAACGGCTCTAATCTCAACAACAAGATGATCACCGAACTCTGCACGCAGTTCAAGAACAAGCATCACAATTCTTCTCCTTATCGGCCTAAGATGAATGGCGTTGTGGAAGCCGCCAACAAGAACATTAAGAAGATTATACAGAAGATGACAGTGACTTACAAAGATTGGCATGAGATGTTACCATTCGCTCTTCACGGTTATCGCACTACGGTACGGACATCAACAGGGGCAACCCCCTTCTCTCTTGTATACGGTATGGAAGCAGTACTACCCATCGAAGTTCAGATACCCTCAACCAGAGTCCTCCAGGACGCAGAGCTAGACGAAGACGATTGGATCCAGACTCGCCTTGACCAGATTAACTTGATTGATGAGAAACGACTCGCATCCATTTGCCATGGACAGATCTATCAGAAGCGAATGATCAGAGCATTCAACAAGAAGGTCAAGCACCGAGTCTACCAAGCCGGTGATCTAGTAGTCAAGCGCATCATTCTTCCACAAGGTGATCCCAGGGGCAAATGAACTCACACCTACGAGGGACCGTTTGTAGTCAAGACAGTATTTTCCGGTGGAGCTATGATACTTAGCACCATGGATGGTGAAGACTTCTCACACCCTGTGAACGCAGACATAGTCAAAAAATACTACGCATAAAAGAGACCCGCTAGGTCGACCGACCTAGGCAAAAATAAGGGCATCCTGGCGAACCAAAAAGGTTCGGGCAAAAGTTAAGGATATATATACAAAAAAAATGTACACCCGGCAAGTCGAAAACCTGAAAAGGCGGCTTGGGCAAAAAGGTATCCCTGGGAAAACCGAAAGGCGGTCTAGGAAAAAGTTAGGGATTTAAGCGTACGACTATGTCTCGTCCAGATCACCTATCTACTTCCAGACTACTATCAGTATTCAAGGTTCAAATGGCGAAAATCTATTCACTCACTTTCTATTGACAGCAAGGAGATGAGATAGTTGAAATATATGAGTACTAGCATAGTTGGAACTTAACGAGATTGTTTCCGCATAGCTTTTTACCTTTCTTGTGTACAAACTACTTGGCCATACGCCACATTTCAAATAAATACAAGTTTCTTTCTCTTTACAAATTTTCACTATTGTTGTTTGCATAAAGTCCAACGTTTGCTTTGAATGATTATATGCATCTGACAGTAAAAATCTATTCACAAGCATGCGAAAAGTGAACATACAAAAGTAATTACTACAGGCTCCAGGAATCGAGCTGACGATGAAAGTCACCGAAACATTTCCCCGCAGAGCATGATCCCCACAGAAGTGTCGCTAACAACGAACCTTCCCCAGCGGAGTATACAGTAGCCCCCAAGTAGTGATTCCACTCAACTAAACCATGTTGCATCAGTTTCCAGCGATGTGATTCGTCACCAGGTATTTATCCCACAAAATATCTCTCAATCATCATTTTCGGCGTAGCAATATCCAGACTCGAAACTTGGTCGATAGTGCATCGGAGGAAACCTACATCTTTATTCCCGGAGAGATTTCGACGGGCTCCGGATCCTTCTAACCCGGTCTCCCAGCAACTATCAAATACTCTCCGGCAGATATATGCAAGATCCCGATGAAGTACCCCTAGATTCTCCCAGTCTATGCACAAGATCCTCGGCGTCTCGATCTCTACCACCCTCTACAATATCTAGGCTCAAGACTTGGTCAGATAATGCATCGGAGGAATCGAGGTTATTTTTCTTCTCAGGGTTTCCACTCGTTTCATCCCCAAACAGAAGTCAGAAGTCCTCAAGCAGAGCATCCACATCTTCTTCAAGATGGATATGTTTTGAAATACCACAACATCTATCATTCATACATTATTCATAAAAAGTCATAATTTGTGCATATGTCATTCATACACATTGTCATGCACCATAATTTGCATAAGACTAACGATATTCTATCAAAGTTTCTTTTGTTTTCCTAAAGCAGTGAAAATCATACGAAACAAACAGTCCGGATTAATGCCCGCCGACGGAAAACTATCGAACGACCGCCCTAGTTGTCCTCCGACAACGGTCGAGATTAATACACGAAGCTAGGCGGAAAACTATGTGAGCGACCCCTAGTTGTCCTCCGACAAGCGGTCCGAGATTAATACCGAAGCCGACGGAAAACTATCGAACGACCGCCCACGTTGTCCTCTGGTAGTAGATCCAGGATTAATACCCGAAGCCAGACGGGAAAACTATTTGAACGATCACAAGTTATCCTCCGATAACAGGCATTGGATCAATACCCGAAGCACAACAGGGAAGCTATCCACATTTTGCCAACTACTATTTCCTCAGAGTAACCAGAACGAAGGTTTATTCTGACTCTCTCTTATTATCAACAGCAACTACAGAGTCTGGCGTACGACTCAGTTGCCTTGGATGGCATCTTAAGCCCATCTCCGACTACTTGTCAACATTTCTCCACTTTCAGAATGCTGCATATTTGGTTAAAAAACCAATACAAATCAATAACTTCATTCAAGGTTGAGCACGAAGTCTAACGTACGACTCCTTCCGGATGGCATCTTAAACCCATCTCCATGCTCCTTTCATTTCCAGAAACGTCTACAGAGCCTAGCGTACGGCTCACTCCCCAGCATCGATCTTTCCAGATGGCATCTTAAGCCCATCTCCGACGGTCCTCCTATCTAGACGATGTTCTTGGGTCTAGCGTACGACTCATTCCCCCAGCGAAGTCTCCACCCTCTCCAAATGGCATCTATAAGCCCATTCCCGCATCACCAACAGCGAGTGCAAATTTTCAGGTGTATTCGAGTGTTCAATCATCTTCTACCTCCAGGTCACGAAAGGCAAGTATGTCAATCTAACCCTTCTAGTATAAGAAGATTGAACAGGGGCAGCTGTCATACCCCAAAATTTGCCCTCCTACTTCTCAAGACATTTCATACATCCATGCTCAAGGATTCCTCAAGGGTTGATCAGACAAACCCTCTCCTAGACAATCAACCCAAACTAGGGTTTGGCAATTCTCAGGTCCAAATGGATTTCCAACATCTCCAATGGTCATCATGCCTCCTCATATGCTTCAAAGATTCTCCATGTCAAATTTCAAGCCTCACAAGTCAAG
The DNA here is from genome assembly GCA_021764765.1 of Vicia sativa. Classification (NCBI taxonomy): domain Eukaryota; kingdom Viridiplantae; phylum Streptophyta; class Magnoliopsida; order Fabales; family Fabaceae; genus Vicia; species Vicia sativa. The sequence continues at coordinate 225,427,009 of CM038792.1, forward strand.
TTTCCTCAGACAATTGCTCAGATGGTTGAAAATCAATTGTATTGGACAAAAAGTCAACTGTGGTCAACATATAGTCAAACTTCATGATTTTTGGTCAACATCTTCATTTTGAAGTTACATTCATCATTTGATCAAGGGTTGATCATGATTCATCAAGAAAACTCAAGATTTGCTCAAAAGTCAAACTTTCCAAATTAGGGTTTTTTAGTGAAAAGTCAACTGAACTTTGACTGAGCATAACTTCTTCATACTTTCTCAGAAATTTTTCCACCACCTCTCATTTTGAAGGAAATTAAATTCTCTACAACTTCATGTCTCACAAGAATGTTCAAAAAATGCTTCATTTGGAAGGTATGGATCAAAATATTACAGGTCCTTTTCAAAGTCAACAAAAAGTCAACTTTTTTGTTTTGAAGATTTATTGAGCATGGAAACTCCAATTGAGATGAAACCAAAGAGGTTGTTTAGAGGACACTTAGAGCTTTCTAAAAAGTCAAAGAACACTCAAAAATATGGAAAATTGAGCAAAATACACCATTCAGAAGTTGGGCATTTTTGAACAATTGCACAAAAGGAGATATTTGTCAAAATCCAATTTTTTCCAAATGGGCCTATAATTTTATGATCCAAACTTGATCATAATATTATTTTTGACCTATTAATGCTTTGCCATGACCACTTTCTATTTTATTGATTTATTTTTGGAGTTAATACCATTTAATTCAAAATTAAATTATATAAAATATGAAAATAAGATATATTTTCAAAAGGATTGGATTTTCATCAAACTTGAGGTCCAAGATAGCCCATAATACTTGCCAATTTCGTGCTAGCTTGCATATGGAAGAGAAAATCACTTTTTCTCCAAAATTTAATTTTATTTGAAAGGAATTTATTTCACATTCAATATCCAATCTTTTTTCCTTCCTTTTGCTCCAGCATTACACTCTATAAATACCTAGTACATTACCAAGAACAAAGGACGAAACCCTAGCCCTTACAACAACCCTCACTTTGCTCAAAATTTTCACAAAGTTGTGAAAATCGAATTTCAAATTCCAGTCAGTTTCAAGGCAAGCCAACCATCCAAACGTGTTCTTGAGGTTCCCAGGATTCAAAACCATCCCTTACACGAAGCCAGAACTGCCCAGATCGTGCCATACATCTTGCTCCGATTTGGTATATTCTTGAATTTCGATTTTCATTATTCATGCGTTATTAACTGTTCTTGCTTGCATATTTGGAATCAGGACACTCTTTACATCATGAATGAAGCATTACATGTAAGCTTGCACGCATAGAATTCAAACCACCATAGCTAGGGCATTCTGAACTGTTTTGTTCGAACCGGCTTATCCAGGAAATTTCAGGGGAAAAGAACACCACCATCGTGTTCGCAGCCCTTGATTTAGGGGGGTAGGGTCCCCCTTTACTCTTTATTCGCGTTATTTTGCAGGTTTGGAAGTTTTACTCACCGGAGAAGACGACCGGAGCTAGGGCTCCGGCGTCGCTGACCGGTTGACTCCGGTGGATGCATGCGTGGCGCGAGGAAGCTTCCTGATTCGTTCTCTCATTCAACCTGGGGTCCACATGGCTGACTGTGTTTGAATTCAAATCTCTTGACACGTTATCACTTATATTCACACCCTTGTAATTCCATGACACCAAATGCACAATGGCTCAGTGGTTAAGGCGTTGGTATGTGGAGATTCTCTCAAAGGTCACAGGTTTGAACCTGGACAGGACCAATTCTTTTTCTCTTTTACAAACTAACTTATATTTTTCATATTTTCTTATTTTTCTTTAATATTTTCCATCTAATTTATTTTATCTTCTAATATTTTTATCATGCATTTAAAAAATACCAAAAATATTTATTTTTTGCATAATCATCAGAAAAATGTTTATTTAATTTTTAATATAAAAATTATTAATTTTGCATGCATATTTAATTTAATTGCTAATTAATTGTTTAAATGGCTTTTAATTATTTTTAAATTATCAAATCAATTCCAAAAATTACCAAAAAATTATTTTATCATATTAATGTCATCATTAACACAAAAACTTTTTCACATTCAAAAATACTTATTTTTACTAACATTTTTCTCTTATGCAATATTCTTCCGTTTTCCGATTTTGCATCTTCACGAGTTACACGTTTGGACGATTTTATCGTTTTCTTTTCAATTATGTAACGCCTATGGGATGTAATAGTTTAATTAGGGCTTTTATTTTCCGCACTTTCAATTATGTATCCCCAAATCCATGTAATAGCGTAGGACTTTATCTTTCCGCATTTTACATTCCATAATTTACTTTCACCCTATAAAGCTAGTAATTAGGCGTGTATGGCAAGATTAAAATTGGACATAGATCACTCATAACTCCAAGATAAAATACCTAAAATCAACACACTCTCTTCACATGCACCCTTAGGGTAATTCTCTCGTTGCCTTCAATTCAAATGGTCAAGTCCTCGAGCGTGGGGTATCCTAGCACCGTTGCCTTCAAAATAAATCATCATAGTCCCTTCGATACAAGATCATAGACCCACGATGTCGCCTCACGAATACATGATCTTGACCCTCGATTGTCGCGTCACGAAAATGATGATAGTCCATTCGAATGTGCTAGAATACTTCCTACAGTTGCTTTCTATGACCATCCGATGTCCCTTCGAATGTCCGCTTACATCCAACGAATAGGGTTACCTACCAACTAATGGTATGGATAGCGCTATTCTAAAGGAGCGTAAAATAACACAAACGACCAATTCGAGTAGGTAATAAGACTTTTAGTTGCTTGCTCTATCAAAATACTTTTTACACCTCACACTTTTGTCAAAGTTCAAACTCTTTTCAAAAAACGAAACATTTCCGAACACTTTGTATACATTCCTACATGAATCATTACAAAGTCAAAGCGAAATGTCTTTTTCAAAACATTTTTCAAACACACAGAAAGCACAATTTTAAAGTGATCTAAGAGCAACTAAGAGCCCGTAGATAACTACGGATGGAAAGGGGTGCTAATACCTTCCCTTTTCATAACCTTCTCCCTTACTCAGAATCTAACGAAGGTCTTTTCCTGTTCTTTTCACCTTCCCTTAATTGGATAAAAGAAAAGTCGGTGGCGACTCTTGCTATCCGCACATTTGCGATACAAAAAATCTCAAAGTCAGTTCACCGTATTACAATAGCTATAATCAAAAGATTATATAACTCAGTTTTATGCTAAAGCCGAGGGATAAAGTTGTTATATTTTACTATAAATATATTTGTTAAACATATTTTACCCTAGTTTTAACTAATAAGTAGCCGCACCTAATAGAGGAAATATTTACCACTGTCCATTGTCATGAAAACTTTTGATCTAGAATCTCCGAGATGGATGGCAAGTGCAGAAAATAAAATAACTTATCTAAAGTTGGATAAGTTATGGAGTGTTTTTTTGGATATGCAACATAAAAGTATGCAATAAAATTTGGATTCCACCAATGATCTGTTGTTGAAAATACTTTCTAATTTGCTTTTGTGTACCAAATTCAAGTATGCTACCAAATTCCTTCTCTAGAATATTCAGTGTTCATACTTTAAAATTAATGATGATTGATGATTGTGTGTGGTTTACTAATAATTTCTAGAACTGGGCTAAATAAAGGATATGCTTTTGTTAATTTTTGCTAAGCCTAAATCATAAGTGGAAATCTGTTGTAATATTGTATTTTAATATTCTTTGTAAATAATATAACTTAAAAATAACACATCTTGCACCTCGGTGTTCCTAAAAATCGCAAAGATATTTTAGCGTTAAATATTTGTCACCATCTTCCTTAATCAAATCTTTGTTGTCCATTTCATAACTATCAACGTTTAAGACACTACCATTAGTGATCCATGTGAAATATAGGTTAACTTCCATTATAAAAGTATTATGAATATCAATAGTTGTGAATAAAACATCTTAAAGCGCTTGAAACTATCATCCACTTTAAGATATGCAAGAGTCTTTGTCATGAAGAGTTTTCTACGATGGATTGCAAGAGCAGAAAATTATTTGAGTTTAAGGTTTGTGTACTTAAATATTTATTTGAGAAGAAAATTATTTATTTATCTAACCATTTTCTATCTAAACTTTTTTTTTGCTGATATCAGAGACAAATGCAAGGAGAAACCATAGAAAATATATTGTTCCCCGACATTTGATCTTCCCAGGTATCAAGGATTTGAAGATCCAACATGTGATCTTCATGGAGAATTTAATTTTTATTTTGTTATTATGTGTAAATAATGTAACCAGTTTAATATTCTGGGTAAAAATTGTATTTTGTAAGCAATTTATTTTATTAATTTTCAGTGTAAGTAATGTAACCGGTTTAAATTTAAAAAAATACATATAATTTACCCCTCGATTTTATTGATAACCCGAGATACATGAGGCTCTATTATTGTAAATAATAAAAATGCAGTTGGTGAGTTTCAAACTCATGTAGCATTACAATTCCCCTCAGTATTTTAAGTACCGATGTGCTTTTGTAACTGAGGTAAAATGAATTTCACGTCCAACGTTACAATAAATTTTTGTAGTAGTGGAGAAAATCTAATATCATGGTCCCGCAAGAGAAAATCAACAATTACAATATCAACAACTGAAGCTGAGTATATTGTAACATTTGGATATAGCACTCAGATTCTTTGGATGAAAAGTCAGCTAAAATACATTCAGATATATGAGAGTAACATTCATATTCTATGTGATAATACTTCTGTTGAAAGGAAGTTATCATTTCTATTTTTCTCACTTAGAATTTGATATGTGTTCTGATCTAAGAATGAGAAAAAAATTATATATATGTAGTTAAAAAATAGAACAAACCTTGTGCAATTAGATCCAAATGACCCTAGTTAAGGATGATAATATGTTCAATTGTTGATGTTTGTCTAAAAAGTCCATGTCATGATTTGAATCATGTGAATAAATTCGCAAGATTTTATGAATCAGATCACAGAAACAAAATGAAACATGCCTAGTATTTTTAAGCCAAAAATAGATTCATGGTATGGTGAGAATTAGATCACAGAGAGGCCACATGAAATTTAAAAAATCTCATTTGAATTGATTATAATCTTCTTTGAACTGATTCATACAAACAAAAAACTTTGGTTGGATTCATGAATCTCAATGAATTGATTCATTAAGTGTTGACTTAATTAAACCTATATTTTAGGCATGAAAATACCATGTTAACCTTGTGAGTGAGATGTTTAATGAGAAATTAAAATAAACGATCAATTTTACTAAATACAAAGCATCAAAACAAGAACTAAACTAATATTACGCATGGGCAATTTCACAAAACCTAGGTCACACTTTGATGTTCCATTTGCCTACTAATTGCATTAATGCCTTAAATTATCATAATAGGAAAATAACCATGAGATAAGAATATAAGACTTTTATTCTATTCTGGTGCTTAAATCAACTACTATTTATACAGAACTAAGAGTTTCTTTAGATAAATTTTGATGGATTCATTCGTAAGATGGCAAATACTATTGTTTGCATGAAAATCTTGATTAAATTATGTACATGCACCAAACTCATAGTTTTCACAATCTCCAACGCCATGATCGTTTATGTATGCTAAAGATATGGACTCAAACAAGCACCCTTGTACTAAATAAAAATCATTTTTATTGTGTCTTTAGTTACTCTTTGCCAAGTCAATTTATAAAGCTTTGAATTTGCTAAGTTATATTCGTTTTACGACTTTCATAGGTATTTTTCTTTTATAAAAGAAATATGTCAAGGAAATGATTGGGGAGCATGTATGTCTTCCTGATAAAACATCTTCTAGTCAACTCATAAATAAAACTCAATAGCTTTTTAGGTAATCTTTATCGTGAACCAACCGAATACCACAATCTCTAAACAATATTTTTTTTCCACATGTTATATGTGTCTTTCACAGCATATTTGAAACTCTTTATACCTCCATCGCCATGCACAACCAGATTCATACTTGGAAAATTGGAAGAGTTTTGAAGCAACATTGTCCTTTTGATCACCCAGAGAAAGAACAATTACAAACAATAATGTCTGTTAAAGATCTTAACCAAAGATTCAAAGTGGGATTGATATGTTTGAACAGTGACAATTTTGCAACTGTGAGATTTTCAATCCTTTTTCTTACTGAATGTTCTATATTGCTCTAATATTTATATGATGATCACAAGTTCAGCAATAAGTGTATCACATAGAACAAGAGATTATAAGATCTAAACAAACTAATGAAGGCAGCTAATAGAAAATTCAGAAACATTCCATAACATCCAAACATAAAATCTTATCAAAGCAAAATGTTCAAATGGTAAACTGAATTTCAAATCTGATATGCATATGTCAAATGTAAAACCACCCTAAATGCTTAACTAGTAGGCACAATCAAAACAAGAAAAGTAACATAGTTGCCAATAGTTTATGACAGAGGCAGGCTGTCACAGATGATCAGTCGTAGTAATAGTCTTCTTCAACATGGCCATCTGCAAAAATATAAGATCCATTGGTAATTCATTTTTCTAAAAAAGACATGACACAAGAGTAATTGGGAAATGAAATAATTGAGAACTCATAAAAGTTTAGAAGCCTTACCTTGAAGATTTTTGCCCCAACTTGCTTGAGCATCAGCTTCTCTGTTAGAACCCTTGAAACATTAAAAAAAAAAAAGAAGAAAAAAGGCATATGTTAATTTGCAAGTTTGTGCAAATTAAAATGTCATTTGAAAAAGTATATATCATAAATGATTCTCAAATCCAAGTTAAAAGAGGTACTAGCAATTACAAGTACTTGTCTTCAAATACCATCTTGAGTTTTCCACAGATCAAAACCCAATTAAGAGCAAACATTTTTTACATTGTGTCGATAAACAAATAGAGCAGAGGGTATACCCTAGGAACATGTTGGACAGTGACTGACTTGAAGTTACCCTTCAAGTCCAAAGCCTCATTACGCAGGTCCCTTAAATTCGGGTTGTTGACTTTCCATTTACCCGCAAACTGTTGCAAAATCAATAAAATATCAATCACTATAATTACATAGAATTTCAAATCACTACTATAGAGTTTTTTGTGAACAATTGGAAAATGCATACGCTGCAGTGGAACTAACCTGTTCGCAAACAAGCTTAGAATCACCTCGGATTTGAAGATGATCAATCCCTTTGTTACTGGCTTCTTTCATTCCCAAAATCAAACCTTTGTACTCGGCAGAATTATTTGTTTGAGTGCCCAGTCCTTGACTGTAGCGATGGACCTTTAAAGAAATCAAAGAGTTAGCTACATTTGACACATAATTTAAAGCATATATAGTTTATAATAAAAGTATGAATTGATACATAAGAGTATACACCTCATTCCCAGAACGAAGTACAGCGCCTGCACCAGACTTTCCAGGATTTCCACTTGATGCACCATCGAACTCGAGGATACCGGTACGCTGCAAGATAGAACAGAGTTATGATGATGCTAAATTTTTACAATAAATATATTAATTTCTTTCTACACATACACAAAGACGACTGCGACCTTTATTTAAAACAATCACGAAAGTCTTTAAGCAACTGCGACTGATATATAAAACTATTTATGACTATAAATCAATAGCGTAAATAATCATTTAGTAGTTGTTAGTTCGTAAGCAAAACAAATCATCAAATGAGAATATAACGAGGCATAAATCCAATTCACAGTTTGTAAAACAGAATCACACAATTTGTAATAGAAAAAACTGCATCAGACACTAACAAACAGTTAGGCAAAACTTAAGATCGTGATCAATAACTACACTGAAGAGTGCACAGTTCACCAGAAAGAAAGAAGAAAAAAAAGTAAAAATAGAAAGAAAAAATAACCAAAAACGAGAGGCCTGAAATCATAACTGGAGAATGCACAGGTCGCCGGAAAAAAATTCCTAACTGGAGAGAGCACAGGCCGCCGGAAAAAAAGTTAAATCGGAAGGAAGAAAAAAGAAGAAAGAAAACAAATGTTGACGATGCAAATACAGACACCGGAAGATGCATCGAACAGTCACCGGCGATAATGATCAGGTCGTCGGAAAATGCACAAATGCTAACAGAGAGAAAGAGAAGAAAACGTAACAAACTCTGATCAACATGCATTGATTAAAGAGAAAAATAAACCAAACGATTTGTAAATGAAGAAAAATGATTTCACCTCTCTCAGATTTCCACGACTCATGCTTTCTTCCTTTTCTGTTTTCGTTCTTTTTTTTTCTACTCGCTGCTTGCTTGCTCTAATACTGCTGCTATTTATAGCGGGTTTTTTTTATAATAAAAGAATATTTTAATTTCCTTATTTGATATAAAATGAAAATAACTGAACAAAATCTTGAAAGGTTTGTGAAAACGTGCAGTAAATGGTGGGAGAAGATTTTTATTAGGGGTAAAACGGTTCCAGAATTTCTACAGCTCATCATACCATAACGCTAACATAAAAACCCACTAATCCACTAACAAATAATGTTAACACTCACTTTTTTTTTGTTGACAAAAATTGTAACGGTTTAATAAATTTATTTTGTATTAAATAAATTTTCAAATTAGATTATTAATTTCTTAATAAAATATAGTAGCTAAACATTAAAAAAACACTTACATGTATAAAAAAACATCAAGCCATTATCAAATGATAAAATTAACTAGTTTTTTCTTTAAGTAAATATAACTACAACTTCAATTTTTATAAACTATTTTGTTGTGAAATTAGTAATTGAACCAATAGTAGTGAAGGATTGCAATTAATTTGAGCTTGTGATGTAGTGGAGAGGTCCGTGACTTGTAAGTTTAACATTTCCATATTCAAGTTAGTCGTGGAGAAGCGTGAATTGAAATTGAATTTGAAATTGTGTACCTTAATTCTTTGCACCTGTTCTTTATATAGTTGGACGATTATAACAATCTGTTATTTGCAAGGCGTGTGATGCAGAGAGTCATTGGACGTATATTTGACTTGGATCATCAGTATCTTTTTGTAAGGTGACTCTCCTGCACTAAAGAAGGTTCTAGACAAATTGCATTTCTTATGAGTGGTCGTTATGTGACTATTATGGTCAGTTCATAATAGTTGCCCCCAAGTCCTTGTTTCTATTAAATATGTAATTCTTTGTGTTAAGCATGTTTGTAAAATGCATGATTTGACTGAGTCAAATTCAAGTGTAGTTTGTAATAGTTGAATCTCTAAGCTTTCGACAGAAATTCAAACACATTGGGAAGAAGTTGAGTTGTGTGTATTCAACAATGATTTCAATACAACCTGTCAAAGGTAGTTAATGTGTTAGTTAGTAACTTTGAGATTACTTAATGTGCGAGCAATCTCATTATAAATAAGTGAGAAGCTATCACTTGTAATTCGTGGAAAAGAGAAATTTACGGTTATGAATTCAAAGCAGAGAGAAACTCTGCATATTTCTTTATCCGCCTTTTTCCCCTCTATCCTAAAACCTAATTTCTCTCTCCTTTCCCTTTTCTCTTTCAAATATTTCTTTTCTTTTCAAATCATTGTGCGAGGGAATCGTCTTGCAACAAAGAAATGGCTGAATCACTTGACTAAAGAGTGAGGAACGAGAATCGTGAATCAATCAATAAAGGGATTGAATCTCATTCCGCCAAAAGAGCAAATTCTAACATATGGTAACTAGAGCACTGAATGCGATTCTTGAGAAGCATAGACCAACGAATTCTAATTCAAACATGGAGAAGGTGAAGGGATGAGGTTACAAATTCACAAAAGAAACTCAGCTTGAAAAAACTGAAAGTGTGGCTAACTTTTTCACTAGGCTTACGAAACAAGTGAATCAAATCAAGATGTGTGGAGAAGTGTTGACATTAAGATCGATAGTTGCACAAATATTGAGGTCACTACTTCCAAAATTCAATCATGTGGTAGTAGACATAAAAGAATCCAAGAACATGTTAACCATGACAAAGTAATAGCTTCAAGGGAAGCTTGAATCTCATGAACAATTGTTGAAAGATCTGCAAGCAAGATAAAATGTAATGTTGCTCTGCAAGCACAATCAGAAAAATAAAAGAAATGAAAAGGAAGTTAGAACAATAATAAAGTTAGAGTTGCTTATTGTTGAAGCAGTAAAGCGGAAAGCAAAAAGTAGGGTACTATTTTTACAGGTGATATATAGGTTATATCGTATCGTGTCCACAGAAATTGGTATATTGAATTGTTGTTTGACGAATCTCTCGTTAATGGGTTTCGGTTAAAAAGGCTTGGTTGGAAAAGGTTATCAACAGAAAATAAATGCATAAAAACAAAGAAAAGGATAAACATATCAAGAATGCATATAATTTACTCATCACAAACTTAAACCTATTGATTAGTTGCACTAAACCTACTCTACCCGTCAAAATCATCACGGACACCACGAGATGTACCACAACAGAGGTTATGTCTAACGCAAAGTTGAAGACAGCCGTATTACTCGCGTCCACGATCTCTCAGCGCAACACAAACAAGACGGAGGCATTAACCTCCGATACCCACAATGATTATTATCTCTAAATCTATATCTAGAATCTAAAAACTAATAGATATTCATCACTAATTAAGATTTGTGAGGTATATGTCTATAGCAACCCAAACCCAATCATAAATGAAGATCAAGGAAGATATTAATATTAATTTGTAAAGTAAACTTTATACAACACCATAATCAAAAAATATACATATGATCAAGGTAAATATACATACAAACTCCAACAAATAGAGATTACAAAGAGAAGATAAGAACAGAAACCAAACATTTATTGGTTTTTCAACACCAATCGATGAGGGATTCGACTCCGGGTCATCCGATTACAACCTCCAAATGGTGTTTTTAAGTCTCTCTAGACCAAAAAATGATGTTGATGGTGTTGGGACTCAAAAATACCCAACCCTTAACCTAAAATTGTGTTTTTGACCCTATTTAAGGATTTTAAAACCCGCAGGGCGTGCTTAGCCCGGTCTGTGCAGTTCCCAAAAAAATCAGCACTTGTTTTCGCCATAACTTGAGAAATGTAACTCTCATTGACGCACAGTTCGAAGCGTTGGAAAGCTTATTCAATGTAATATCTAACCATGACTAAATATCAAGCTTTTATGACTATTTGAAATATTTGAAAAACTTATTCTTTGCTTTATGCATTTTTTTTATTGCTCAAAATCGCGCGTTTGAAGTCGTGTTATCGACACTTTATTGCTCATTCTCCAAATATGCATCAATACCTACAAAATGAATAGAAAACTATTAAACAATATAATATTTACACAAAAACATGATTATACTCAATATGTACAAATACACACACAATTTGAGGTTTATTCAAACAATATTAACAAAAAGTATCGATAAGGGCAACCAAACTACTACTCAAAATATAGACATTTTTGCACTTATCACTTATAAAAATTCAAATTGTCGAAGTTATTAACAAGAAGGAAATCCTCCTAAACAAAGCAATCACAAAGGTGGTTTTCTGGGTAGAGGAAAAGATGGTGGAAAGAAGCTTGATAAGAGTCATATTCAATATTTCAACTGTCAAAAGTATGGACAATTATGCTAGTGATTTTACATAAAACAAAATGAATAATCAAGAAAATGATGCAACACTTGAAAAACAAGAAGAAGGAGAAGAAGGAGAAGAAGTGTTATTGATGGTCACAACAAAGGAAGACAATATTAAAAGATCAGTGGAACTTAGACTCAGGTTGCTCATCACACATGACTGAAAGAAGAGATTGGTTTGTCGTCACCAGTCTCTCTATGAAGAACAAAGTGGAATTTGTGAACGATAATACCTTAATTGCAGAAGGTATTTGAGATGTTCTTATCATGAGGAAAGATGGAAAGAGATCAGTAATTTCCATTGTATTATACATACCAGGCTCAAAAATAAATTTGATCAACATAAGGAAATTGATCTAGAAGAATTACATAGTTTTGATTGAAGATAAGATTATGAAAGTGCTCGAATAAGGTGGTAAGTTAATCTTGAAGGAACCCATATCTCATAATAGAACCTTCAATATCGAACTTGATTGATGTAGCACAAGTTCCTAGAAACTAAAGCTAGCAGGGCTGGATGGTAATGACACTACAAACTTGGTCACCTTAATTTCAGAGAAAACAACAACTTGAAGAGGAAGAACATGTTATTCTTGCGTAGAAACACTAAACGGGTAGCTTCCCTATAATAATAGGGAGAGCCTCAAAGGTAGATTTATGTAAGTAAGATTGAGGATTTGGGTGCTACTATAGTGATCGGTATTGACTCAAGAATGGTGTATGGCTTATGCCTCTTGCGGGAGCCCCAATATATGATGTGTAGTGTCTCTTTGGCATATCCAACAGATAGTTTATCGTGAGAAAGAGGTGGAGAGAGAGATCTCCTTTTCATTATCCAAGGGTATTCTTATAAGATAATCCTTGGTGTAATAAGTAACACCCAAATAAATATGGCACAAATCAGAGTAAAATACGATGCATACTTACAAAGGGTGTCACATGTCGTTATCCACACAATAGAAAACCAACAAAACAAATATTAACATGCACCTGGTCATAATCATAACACATATTTAAATCTCATGCTTCAATAAATTATGCATATCACAGCGGAATATTTCTTTTCTCATATACTATCAATGATTATATCTCATGCTATAACCATTAAACATCATAACAACGAATACATAACATAATCAAGTCATATGAATCTAAACATCGGCACCATGACCACATCAACATAGTATCTCAACATAGTATCTCAACATATAGATCCCAAACAAATGAGAATACATAACAATGTCTCATAATAAACATGAGTTCAAATAACCACCGTGTTACATGACCAAAGCAATGACTCACTACCTAGAATAACTGATAAGCTAAGTAATCTTCTCAACTAGTCTCCTGCGAAGCACCGCTATCCTCAGAACCTGCATGATGTCGCATAGAACATCACATACAACAGAAGGGTAAGAATTCAAATCATTATCAAAATGTATATAATTAGAAGAAATATAGAAACAAACATCTAGTTAACAATTATCTACATCTCGTGTGATATTCTACATAACCTAAACAATCCCGATGTAACAATTCAAGTTAGCATTTAACCAATTACTACATTTTATGATTCATATACACATTTATCAATAATGCATAAGACTCCAATGCGAAATGAATGTGACTCATGCATGTGGTACAAATCCATGAACATCAAGTTCATCTCGCTCCCAATTAAATTATCTTAGAATAAGAGCCACACTCCATATCCGGACAAGACCAGAGACACCATATGTGAACCCAAAGTTTCACCGCCTGTGTTTCCACTTAAGGATCAAAGCCAACACCATTTGTGAACCCAAAGTTTCATCGCCTGTGTTTCCACTTAAGGATCAAATCCAACATCATGTATGCATGTGCAATTCACCAACAACATATGCAAATTAAGATTTTCCACCAATCCTAATTATCAAGCATATCACAATAATTCAACACCTTGAATTATTCACCTTTGCACAACAAACATACATCATTATATCAATGCAAACCATTTAGCATTTATCATCACATATTCACAAAAAACATCTAGCACACAAGCCAACAATTATTATCATTTACAATCATCCAAACACAATACACATAAGCCAAAATCAAATACTATGTGTTTACTAATTTTCACTCCAAAACTCATTCAATTCCAATCGAATCGATCAATCACATACATGAAAATACTTCATAAAATATAAGCATATAAGATTTTATGTCAAAAAATCAAAGAAATAACATTTTATGTTCCAGAGCGCGCTAAACCCCATCCATCGCGCTAAGCCCGATATCCCTGCACTAAACCCCCAAATTACAGAATATTCCACGCTAAGCGGGCTCCTGATCGCGCTAAATGGGATCTGCAGTTTGCAGAAAAATATGCTACGAACAACATTCTTCTTCCCACTAAATCCTCATACAAAACTCATCCCAATCAGTCAAATAACATCATTAAAGGGTATCCTAACATCTTTCTAATCATGGGTCATTATTCCTAAGTAGAAAAACACAATTTCTTCTCAAACCCTAACATTAAAAGATTCTTAGAAATTGAAATCAAACAACCTAATATGTTACTAATAACTATCTAATCATATACAAGATAATAATAATAAGGATTCTCCCCCTTTACCTCTTGAAGATTCAACTTCTAGGATTCTCCTTCCTTTTTTCCTCTTTCTCCTCTTTTTCTCCTATTCTCTTATATTCTTCTCTTTTTTCTCTTCTTTTGTGTTATGACAACAATAACTAATTTCTCTTCTTACTACTTTATTCTCTTAATGGATTTAAGTCACTTATCCACATCAATTCTAATAATTAGACCCATTACTAGATAATTACTATTCTTATCCCTAAATTTCAATTATATAAATATCATATCATGTATATATATATATATATATATATATATATATATATATATATATATTCACTAGGTACTAGTCAAAGGTTCATTTAACTTGATGGGCCTCAAGGCATATTCACATAGCCGAGGAGTTATGGTAATTTGATCGCTTTTATGGATTCTTATTATTCGGAGGTGGGGTTGATTGATCAGGCCTTCATTCCACTCCAGTGATGTATTTAATACCAAGAGAATTTATTGCATGGAACTCGACTCTGTATACGATGAATGTTTTTGTTTACAATCATGACTTCTCCCTCCGGGTTTTGTATTTGGACATACCCTTTGTGGCTTTGTAATCATTTTTTGCTTTTACTTGCTCGGATTTTTTTAGCTTTAAGATAATCCGGTGCATATATATAAGCCCCTCGGATACAAAGTCCATCGGGTTACATGTGTCCGATCATGTAGTGCCGGTAATTATCTTTATAAGAGCCCTAACGTCCTTTTCATGTATTTTTATACGATTTATGAGTACCTCTTCAAACACAGTCATGCCCGGTCTTTGAGTCTCTCGTTGGTTTAAAAACTATTTTCTAGGATTTTCTTTTAAAAGCCCTAAACCAGTATAAGTTCAAGGGTTATTTGCTCGTTCTTCTCTTGGGTTTAATAAGCCCCAAGTGAATTTGTTGAGTCTTCAGAATCGCCTTAATGGGCTTTATCCGGTTGGCTTATCTCTCCTTTGTTTTAGGATACTCAACCCTCATGTGGGGATTATCAATAATGCTTGACCATTTGTACATGAGTGTTTAATTTATGGAACTCTTTTGTATAGACTATTGTATATGAACTTGTATACAACTATATATACAGTTAAAACATCCTATTTTTAAACTTAAAACCCTAAAATCCTAACCCTAAAACTAAAACCAAAACAGAATTCTAATCATAAATTCACACCTATTATTTTCTACTGAGTCCCGTCGGTAACGGCGGTCCTCATATACCAGACTCAAGAGTATTTAGCCGGACATGGACATGAAAATAAACATGCAATCGCGGTAATAAAACATAACAATAAACATGATTTAGCAATTAAATTAGAAAACAATAGCAATGAATAAAAAACCTGGAATTAAACAAATGTCGAATTGCAATACACATGAAAGTTTCAAATCAAAGTACATAAATTAAATGCATAAATAAGATCCTAAAATAATTCGTAATAGGCCCCAGAAATCTGGAAAGCTATTACTTTTACATGGCGGAAGTAAACTGCCGAAAAACTAAACGAAAATTATTCTAGCTAAGCGAAGAGAAAAGAGCGAGCGGGAGAGAGAGAGAGAGATCAATGAGGCCAGATGGCCTCTTTTTATAGAGTTAAAGTTGTCTGAGAAATAGGAACTCGTTGGCGTGAAGCTCGCTCTCCTCCTGGACTTCCTCTTGCGAAAATATCTCCATGGCGGTCGCTAGGGCTTGTAACGGTCGTTACAGCTTGCTTGTTGAGAGAATCTCGCCTTCTAATGGTAACGGTCGTTATGGGAGGTGTGACGGTTGTTACAAGCTTGCTTGGTGAGAAAGCTTTGCCTTGTGATGCGTGGCGACCGTTATAGCTTGTTTGAGGGGTTGTGACGGTCGCTACAAGGCCTGTTGGACTGAGGGACGCGTCTTCATGGGCTGGGCCTGCGTGCGCGTTCCATTTCTTTTCTTTAATGCTTTCACCTCCCATTTTGCTATCACATCCATGCTTATTTATTTTTCTCTTTTTTGTGGATTTTAAGCTCGATTCTTCTCCATTTTTGCGACTTTCTTCATACATGCCTTATAAATAGTAAAAATCTGAAAACATAGAAAATACCGGCATAATACGAATATAAAGCAACATAATTAAGATAAAATAAGGATATAATCTATGTAAATCAAGCCAAATATACGATACATTTTCGTGTTATCACTCCACTTCAATGGAAAAAGTCACTCGTTTCTTAAATGGAACTTCAATTCTTGAATTCCACAACCAGATCCAAATGCTAGAAAATGACACTCTTCAAACAACGGTTAGCACTCTAATTTGTTTCATCACAAACAATCATCACATGCACTCACATAAGCTGATGAGTCTTCATATACAAGACAATAGTTACAATTTTAGAGAAAGGAAGTTATCATTTCTATTTTTCTCACTTAGAATTTGATATGTGTTCTGATCTAAGAATGAGAAAAAAATTATATATGTGCTTGAAAAATAGAACAAACCTTGTGCAATAAGATCCAAATGGCCCTAGTCAAGGATGATAATATGTTCAATTGTTGATGTTTGTCTAAAAAGTCCATGTCATGATTTAAATCATGTGAATAAATTCACAAGACTTTATGAATCAGACCAGCAAAACAAAATGAAACATGCCTAGTATTTTTAAGCCAAAAATAGATTCATGGTATGGTGAGAATTAGATCACACAGAGGCCACATCATGAAATTTAAAAAAATTTGAATTGATTCTAATCTTCTTTGAACTAATTCATACAAACAAAAAACTTTGATTGGATTCATGAATCTCAATGAATTGATTCATTTAGTGTTGACTTAATTAAACCTATATTTTATGCATGAAAATACCATGTTAACCTTGTGAGTGAGATGTTTAATAAGAAATTAAAATAAACGATAAATTTTACTAAATACAAAGCATCAAAACAAGAACTAAACTAATATTTACGCATGGACAATTTCACAAAACCTAGGTCACACTTTGATGTCCCATTTGCCTACTAATTGCATTAATGCCTTAAATTATCATAATAGGAAAATAACCATGAGATAAGAATATAAGACTTTTATTCTATTCTGGTGCTTAAATCAACTACTATTTATTCAAAACTAAGAGTTTCTTTAGATAAATTTTGATGGATTCATTTGTAAGATGTCAAATACTATTGTTTGCACGAAAATCTTGATTAAATTATGTACATGCACCAAACTCATAGTTTTCACAATCTCCAACGCCATGATCGTTTCTGAATGCTAAAGATATGTACTAAATAAAAATCATTTTTATTGTGTCTTTAGTTACTCTTTGCCAAGTCAATTTATGAAGCTTTGAATTTGCTAAGTTATATTCGATTTACGACTTTCATAAGGTATTTTTCTTTTATAAAAGAAATATGTCAAGGAAATGATTGAGGGAGCATGTCTTCCTGATAAAACATCTTCTAGTCAACTCATAAATAAAACTCAATAGCTTTTTAGGTAATCTTTATCGTGAACCAACCGAATATACCACAATCCCTAAACACTATTTTTTTTCCACATGTTATATGTGTCTTTCACAGCATATTTGAAACTCTTTATACCTCCATCGCCATGCACAACCAGATTCATACTTGGAAAATTGGAAGAGTTTTTAAGCAACATTGTCCTTTTGATCACCCAGAGAAAGAACAATTACAAACAATAGTGTCTGTTAAAGATCTTAACCAAAGATTCAAAGTGAGAATTGATATGTTTGAACAGTGAAGATTTTGCAACTGTGAGATTTTCAATCCTTTTTCTTACTGAATGTTCTATATTGCTCTAATATTTATATGATGATCACAAGTTCCTTTTGGGGTCATTACATAAAACAGCAATAAGTGTCATCACATAGAACAAGAGATTATAAGATCTAAACAAACTAATGAAGGCAGCTAATAGAAAATTCAGAAACATTCACATAACATCCAAACATCAAAGCAAAATGTTCAAATGGTAAACTGAATTTCAAATCTGATATGCATATGTCAAATGTAAAACCACCCTAAATGCTTAACTAGTAGGCACAATCAAAACAAGAAAAGTAACATAGTTGCCAATAGTTTATGACAGAGGCAGGCTGTCACAGATGATCAGTCGTAGTAATAGTCTTCTTCAACATGGCCATCTGCAAAAATATAAGATCCATTGGTAATTCATTTTTCTAAAAAAGACATGACACAAGAGTAATTGGGAAATGAAATAATTGAGAACTCATAAAAGTTTAGAAGCCTTACCTTGAAGATTTTTGCCCCAACTTGCTTGAGCATCAGCTTCTCTGTTAGAACCCTTGAAACATTAAAAAAAAAAAAGAAGAAAAAAGGCATATGTTAATTTGCAAGTTTGTGCAAATTAAAATGTCATTTGAAAAAGTATATATCATAAATGATTCTCAAATCCAAGTTAAAAGAGGTACTAGCAATTACAAGTACTTGTCTTCAAATACCATCTTGAGTTTTCCACAGATCAAAACCCAATTAAGAGCAAACATTTTTTACATTGTGTCGATAAACAAATAGAGCAGAGGGTATACCCTAGGAACATGTTGGACAGTGACTGACTTGAAGTTACCCTTCAAGTCCAAAGCCTCATTACGCAGGTCCCTTAAATTCGGGTTGTTGACTTTCCACTTACCCGCAAACTGTTACAAAATCAATAAAATATCAATCACTATAATTACATAGAATTTCAAATCACTACTATATAGTTTTTTGTGAACAATAGGAAAATGCATACACTGCAGTGCAACTAACCTGTTCGCAAACAAGCTTAGAATCACCTCGGATTTGAAGATGATCAATCCCTTTGTTACTGGCTTCTTTCATTCCCAAAATCAAACCTTTGTACTCGGCAGAATTATTTGTTTGAGTGCCCAGTCCTTGACTGTAGCGATGGACCTTTAAAGAAATCAAAGAGTTAGCTACATTTGACACATAATTTAAAGCATATATAGTTTATAATAAAAGTATGAATTGATACATAAGAGTATACACCTCATTCCCAGAACGAAGTACAGCGCCTGCACCAGACTTTCCAGGATTTCCACTTGATGCACCATCGAACTCGAGGATACCGGTACGCTGCAAGATAGAACAGAGTTATGATGATGCTAAATTTTTACAATAAATATATTAATTTCTTTCTACACATACACAAAGACGACTGCGACCTTTATTTAAAACAATCACGAAAGTCTTTAAGCAACTGCGACTGATATATAAAACTATTTATGACTATAAATCAATAGCGTAAATAATCATTTAGTAGTTGTTAGTTCGTAAGCAAAACAAATCATCAAATGAGAATATAACGAGGCATAAATCCAATTCACAGTTTGTAAAACAGAATCACACAATTTGTAATAGAAAAAACTGCATCAGACACTAACAAACAGTTAGGCAAAACTTAAGATCGTGATCAATAACTACACTGAAGAGTGCACAGTTCACCAGAAAGAAAGAAGAAAAAAAAGTAAAAATAGAAAGAAAAAATAACCAAAAACGAGAGGCCTGAAATCATAACTGGAGAATGCACAGGTCGCCGGAAAAAAAGAATTCCTAACTGGAGAGAGCACAGGCCGCCGGAAAAAAAGTTAAATCGGAAGGAAGAAAAAAGAAGAAAGAAAACAAATGTTGACGATGCAAATACAGACACCGGAAGATGCATCGAACAGTCACCGGCGATAATGATCAGGTCGTCGGAAAATGCACAAATGCTAACAGAGAGAAAGAGAAGAAAACGTAACAAACTCTGATCAACATGCATTGATTAAAGAGAAAAATAAACCAAACGATTTGTAAATGAAGAAAAATGATTTCACCTCTCTCAGATTTCCACGACTCATGCTTTCTTCCTTTTCTGTTTTCGTTCTTTTTTTTTCTACTCGCTGCTTGCTTGCTCTAATACTGCTGCTATTTATAGCGGGTTTTTTTTATAATAAAAGAATATTTTAATTTCCTTATTTGATATAAAATGAAAATAACTGAACAAAATCTTGAAAGGTTTGTGAAAACGTGCAGTAAATGGTGGGAGAAGATTTTTATTAGGGGTAAAACGGTTCCAGAATTTCTACAGCTCATCATACCATAACGCTAACATAAAAACCCACTAATCCACTAACAAATAATGTTAACACTCACTTTTTTTTTGTTGACAAAAATTGTAACGGTTTAATAAATTTATTTTGTATTAAATAAATTTTCAAATTAGATTATTAATTTCTTAATAAAATATAGTAGCTAAACATTAAAAAAACACTTACATGTATAAAAAAACATCAAGCCATTATCAAATGATAAAATTAACTAGTTTTTTCTTTAAGTAAATATAACTACAACTTCAATTTTTATAAACTATTTTGTTGTGAAATTAGTAATTGAACCAATAGTAGTGAAGGATTGCAATTAATTTGAGCTTGTGATGTAGTGGAGAGGGGTCCGTGACTTGTAAGTTTAACATTTCCATATTCAAGTTAGTACGTGGAGAGAAGCGTGAATTGAAATTGAATTTGAAATTGTGTACCTTAATTCTTTGCACCTGTTCTTTATATAGTTGGACGATTATAACAATCTGTTATTTGCAAGGCGTGTGATGCAGAGAGTCATTGGACGTATATTTGACTTGGATCATCAGTATCTTTTTGTAAGGTGACTCTCCTGCACTAAAGAAGGTTCTAGACAAATTGCATTTCTTATGAGTGGTCGTTATGTGACTATTATGGTCAGTTCATAATAGTTGCCCCCAAGTCCTTGTTTCTATTAAATATGTAATTCTTTGTGTTAAGCATGTTTGTAAAATGCATGATTTGACTGAGTCAAATTCAATTGTAGTTTGTAATAGTTGAATCTCCAAGCTTTCGACAGAAATTCAAACACATTGGGAAGAAGTTGAGTTGTGTGTATTCAACAATGAATTCAATACAACCTGTCGAAGGTAGTTAGTGTGTTAGTTAGCAACTTTGAGATTACTTAATGTGCGAGCAATCTCATTATAAATAAGTGAGAAGCTATCACTTGTAATTCGTGGAAAAGAGAAATTTACGGTTATGAATTCAAAGCAGAGAGAAACTCTGCATATTTCTTTATCCGCCTTTTTCCCCTCTATCCTAAAACCTAATTTCTCTCTTCTTTCCCTTTTCTCTTTCAAATATTTCTTTTCTTTTCAAATCATTGTGCGAGGGAATCGTCTTGCAACAAAGAAATGGCTGAATCACTTGACTAAAGAGTGAGGAACGAGAATCGTGAATCAATCAATAAAGAGATTGAATCTCATTCCGCCAAAAGAGCAAATTCTAACATATGGTAACTAGAGCACTGAATGCGATTCTTGAGAAGCATAGACCAACGAATTCTAATTCAAACATGGAGAAGGTGAAGGGATGAGGTTACAAATTCACAAAAGAAACTCAGCTTGAAAAAACTGAAAGTGTGGCTAACTTTTTCACTAGGCTTACGAAACAAGTGAATCAAATCAAGATGTGTGGAGAAGTGTTGACATTAAGATCGATAGTTGCACAAATATTGAGGTCACTACTTCCAAAATTCAATCATGTGGTAGTAGACATAAAAGAATCCAAGAACATGTTAACCATGACAAAGTAATAGCTTCAAGGGAAGCTTGAATCTCATGAACAATTGTTGAAAGATCTGCAAGCAAGATAAAATGTAATGTTGCTCTGCAAGCACAATCAGAAAAATAAAAGAAATGAAAAGGAAGTTAGAACAATAATAAAGTTAGAGTTGCTTATTGTTGAAGCAGTAAAGCGGAAAGCAAAAAGTAGGGTACTATTTTTACAGTTGATATATAGGTTATATCGTATCGTGTCCATAGAAATTGGTATATTGAATTGTTCTTTGACGAATCTCTCGTTAATGGGTTTCGGTTAAAAAGGCTTGGTTGGAAAAGGTTATCAACATAAAATAAATGCATAAAAACAAAGAAAAGGATAAACATATCAAGAATGCATATAATTTACTCATCACAAACTTAAACCTATTGATTAGTTGCACTAAACCTACTCTACCCGTCAAAATCATCACGGACACCACGAGATGTACCACAACAGAGATTATGTCTAACGCAAAGTTGAAGACAGCCGTATTACTCGCGTCCACGATCTCTCAGCGCAACACAAACAACACGGAGGCATTAACCTCCGATACCCACAATGATTATTATCTCTAAATCTATATCTAGAATCTAAAAACTAATAGATATTCATCACTAATTAAGATTTGTGAGGTATATGTCTATAGCAACCCAAACCCAATCATAAATGAAGATCAAGGAAGATATTAATATTAATTTGTAAAGTAAACTTTATACAACACCATAATCAAAAAATATACATATGATCAAGGTAAATATACATACAAACTCCAACAAATAGAGATTACAAAGAGAAGATAAGAACAGAAACCAAACATTTATTGGTTTTTCAACACCAATCGATGAGGGATTCGACTCCGGGTCATCCGATTACAACCTCCAAATGGTGTTTTTAAGTCTCTCTAGACCAAAAAATGATGTTGATGGTGTTGGGACTCAAAAATACCCAACCCTTAACCTAAAATTGTGTTTTTGACCCTATTTAAGGATTTTAAAACCCGCAGGGCGTGCTTAGCCCGGTCTGTGCAGTTCCCAAAAAAATCAGCACTTGTTTTCGCCATAACTTGAGAAATGTAACTCTCATTGACGCACAGTTCGAAGCGTTGGAAAGCTTACTCAACGTCATATCTAACCATGACTAAATATCAAGCTTTTATGACTATTTGAAATATTTGAAAAACTTATTCTTTTCTTTATGCATTTTTTTTATTGCTCAAAATCACGCGTTTGAAGTCGTGTCATCGACACTTTATTGCTCATGCTCCAAATATGCATCAATGCCTACAAAATGAATAGAAAACTATTAAACAATATAATATTTACACAAAAACATGATTATACTCAATATGTACAAATATACACACAATTTGAGGTTTATTCAAACAATATTAACAAAAAGTATCGATAAGGACAACCAAACTACTACTCAAAATATAGACATTTTTGCACTTATCACTTATAAAAATTCAAATTGTCGAAGTTATTAACAAGAAGGAAATCCTCCTAAACAAAGCAATCAAAAAGGTGGTTTTGCGGGTAGAGGAAAAGATGGTGGAAAGAAGCTTGATAAGAGTCATATTCAATATTTCAACTGTCAAAAGTATGGACAATTATGCTAGTGATTGTACATAAAACAAAACGAATAATCAAGAAAATGATGCAACACTTGAAAAACAAGAAGAAGGAGAAGAAGGAGAAGAAGTGTTATTGATGGTCACAACAAAGGAAGACAATATTAAAAGATCAGTGGAACTTAGACTCAGGTTGCTCATCACACATGACTGAAAGAAGAAATTGGTTTGTCGTCACCAGTCTCTCTATGAAGAACAAAGTGGAATTTGTGAACGATAATACCTTAATTGCAGAAGGTATTTGAGATGTTCTTATCATGAGGAAAGATGGAAAGAGATCAGTAATTTCCAATGTATTATACATACTAGGCTCAAAAATAAATTTGATCAACATAAGGAATTTGATCTAGAAGAATTACATAGTTTTGATCGAAGATAAGATTATGAAAGTGCTCGAATAAGGTGGTAAGTTAATCTTGAAGGAACCCATATCTCATAATAGAACCTTCAATATCGAACTTGATTGATGTAGCACAAGTTCCTAGAAATTAAAGCTAGCAGGGATGCATGGTAATGGCACTACAAACTTGGTCACCTTATTTTCAGAGAAAACAACAACTTGAAGAGGAAGAACATGTTATTCTTGCGTAGAAACACTAAACGGGTAGCTTCCCTATAATAATAGGGAGAGCCTCAAAGTTAGATTTATGTAAGTAAGATTGAGGATTTGGGTGCTACTATAGTGATCGGTATTGACTCAAGAATGGTGTATGGCTTATGCCTCTTGCGGGAGCCCCAATATATGATGTGTAGTGTCTCTTTGGCATATCCAACAGATAGTTTATCGTGAGAAAGAGGTGGAGAGAGAGATCTCCTTTTCATTATCCAAGGGTATTCTTATAAGATAATCCTTGGTGTAATAAGTAACACCCAAATAAATATGGCACAAATCAGAGTAAAATACGACACATACTTACAAAGGGTGTCACATGTCGTTATCCACACAATAGAAAACCAACAAAACAAATATTAACATGCACCTGGTCATAATCATAACACATATTTAAATCTCATGCTTCAATAAATTATGCATATCACAGCGGAATATTTCTTTTCTCATATACTATCAATGATTATATCTCATGCTATAACCATTAAACATCATAACAACGAATACATAACATAATCAAGTCATATGAATCTAAACATCGACACCACGACCACATCAACATAGTATCTCAACATATAGATCCCAAACAAATGAGAATACATAACAATGTCTCATAATAAACATGAGTTCAAATAACCACCGTGTTACATGACCAAAGCAATGACTCACTACCTAGAATAACTGATAAGCTAAGTAATCTTCTCAACTAGTCTCGTGCGAAGCACCACTATCCTCAGAACCTGCATGATGTCGCATAGAATATCACATACAACAGAAGGGTAAGAATTCAAATCATTATCAAAATGTATATAATTAGAAGCAATATAGAAACAAACATCTAATTAACAATTATCTACACCTCGTGTGATATTCTACATAACCTAAACAATCCCGATGTAGCAATTCAAGTAGCATTTGACCAATTACTACATTTTATGATTCATATACACATTTATCAATAATGCATAAGACTCCAATGCGAAATGAATGTGACTCATGCATGTGGTACAAATCCATGAACATCAAGTTCATCTCGCTCCCAATTAAATTATCTTAGAATAAGGTTCCAATTTTGTAATAGGAGAAGTCATAAATTCTTATCGGATCTTGAAATTCATATTTTTCTTTTTATCTATTTCATAATTATTTTTTCATTTTAGTCATCCTTCGAGGATGCATTATGCATATGTCAGAAATATATCCCACCCGACTTTGGTATAAATAAAACATCTAATTAATTGGAAATATACTTTACCTTTGTCTTGTGTTCATTAAACTATGAATGATATTTTTAAATGACAACTCTCAGTTTAAGCCTTATCTCTTGTTGAGGCATACTCATAGTGTTTTTATGTTTCTTTGACAAACCTTATTGTTTTGCCAACCGCAGGTACCTCTTCTGATTTATAAATTCGGCTTACTTGTTTATTAAATTTACAACACAATGCCATTTTATTTATGTCAGATTAATATACCCTAGCAACCTAAATAGTTATACCTCGGATGTAAAACATTTTTTTCACCTTTTGGTTGATTTGTTAAATCAATAATGGTTCTTATTTTAAGCGCCCCAACCCTGTTAGGCGTTGGGAGATCATCCATTCGTTCATATCTTCGAGCTAATGAGCTTCTAAGAGAACTTTGTTTGGCAATTTACCATAATGGGTTTAATTCGTTCGGTTTAGAATTCTCTTTTCTATTAAGGTAGATAATATTTCACTGGTGATAAATAAAAAGCCTCGAGTTTCATTAGGTACTAGTCAAAGGTTCATTTAAACTTGACCGGACTCAAGGAATATTCACATAGCCGAGGAGTTGTGGTATTTTGATCGCTTTTATGGATTCTTATTATTCGGAGGTGGGGTTGATTGGTTGGGCCTTGATTCCACTCCAGTGATGTATTTAATACCAGAAGTATTTATTGCATGAAAATCGACTCTTTATACGATGAGTGTTTTTGTTTACAATCATGATTTATCCCTCTGGGTTTTGTATTTGGACATACCCTTTGTGGCTTTGTAATCATTTTTTGCTTTTACTTGCACAGATTTTTTTAGCTTTAAGATAATCTGGTGCATATATATAAGCCCCTCGGATACAAAGTCCATCTGGTTGCATGTGTCCGATCATGTAGTGCCGGTAATTATCTTTATAAGAGCCTCAATGTCCATTTCATGTATTTTTATACCATTTAGGAGTACCTCTTCATACACGGTCATACACGGTCATACCCGGTCTTTGAGTCTCTTGTTGGTTTAAAAACTATTTTCTAGGATTTTCTTTTAAAATCCCTAAACCAGTATAAGTTCAAGGGTTATTTTCTCGTTCTTCTCTTGGGTTTAATAATCCCCGAGTGAATTTGTTGCGTCTTCGGAATCACCTTAATGGACTTTATCCGGTTGGCTTATCGCTCCTTTGTTTTAGGATACTCGACCCTCATGCGGGGATTATCAATAATGCTTGACCCTTTGTACGGGGGAATGTTTAATTTATGGAACTATGTTGTATAGACTATTGTATATGAACTTGTATATGAACTGGAAGAAAACAACCATGCCCACTGCGAAAATTCAATATACAACTATATATACAGTTAAAACATCCTATTTCTAAACTTAAAATCCTAAAATCCTAACCCTAATTCTAACATGCAAAAGGGGAAACAGAAAAATAGAGAGGAAAATAGCAAAAGAAACAAACTTTGATGCTTGATTAGTGATAAAAACACACAAAATTTGAAGTTTGGAGTTGTGGGGTTTTGGATTTTCTTAGTGAGGAAGATGACAATGGTGGAAAGTTAGAGAAAAGGTGAGAAGTGTGGATGACACCCGCTTTACACCCCCTAATTCGCATACAAAGGTTGGGCCAATAGTTTGGGCCCAACAAACAACTTAAATTTTTTTCACAGAGCGCGCAAATCCCGGGTTGGACCGCGCTAAGCGCGAAACTCTCTGTAATATTGGTTGATTTTTTTCAGAGACCGCGCTAAGCCCGGGTTTGACCGTGCTAAGCGCGAAACTCTGTAAGATGGGTTGAAATTTTTCAGAGACCGCGCTTAGCCTGGTCTGCAAAATTTTGAAAAATGCTTAAAAATCAGAAAATTGATATTTTCACAAACTTAAAAACTATGAAAATGAATACTTACAATGTTGGGGATCCTCCCAATAAGCGATTTGTTTAACTTCGTTTCGAGCTCGATGGTTCAAGATGATCAACGATCACCAAAGTACAACATGGAAATTTCTCGGCTTTTTTTGCCACAAATGTAAACTTTTAACCTTTGACCATTAATGGTCCAAACCTTCTTGTTTCCCGGATCTTCCAACACAATAGATCCATAATCTTTGACCTCTTTGACCAAAAACGGACCCGACCATTTTGACTTAAGTTTTCCCGAAAAAAGCCGCATCCGAGAATTAAACAAAAGTACACTTTGGCGCGGTTGAAAATCCTTGTTCTTGAGCTTCTTATCATGATAAACTTTAACCTTCTCTTTGTAGATCTTGTTTGATTTGTAAGCATCATTTCTCAATTCTTGCAATTCATGAAGTTTATCTTTCCTCTTTTCTCCGGCTAGATTGGAATCAAAGTTCAAAAGTTTGAGAGCCCAGAGTGTTCTATGTTCCAATTCTACCGAAAGGTGTCAAGTCTTACTGTGACACCCCAAATAATTCGATTATTAAATAATTAGAATTTTTAATTATTAATTTAATTAGAAGTTTAATTATGGGTATTTTTGGATTATTGGAATTAATTAATTAAAATAGAAGTGGAATGGTTGGTGGTGTGAAGTGTAAAGTGGGGTGTGATGAGTAAAAGACTCTATTCACACTATTTATTTTATTTTATTATTTTAGAATAATAAAAGGAATAAAAGAAGGGAAAAAGAGGAAAAGAGAAGTGTTGAAGGTTTTCATTCTACGTACAATTGAGAAGAGGAGAAGGAAGGAGGAAAAGCCAAAAGTGTCAGAATCGACGAATTCTCACAAGGTAAGGGGTGATTTCTCGCAATTATGATGCCTTATGAGTTTTGGAATTCAATAGGATAGTTGAGTATGTTAGGAAACCTAAATTAGAATTTTCTAGGTTTGTGGGATTATCCCTAATGTTGTCGAATTGCATGAATTAGAACCATTCTTATGTTATGGGGTTATTGGGAATGATTGATCTATGTTAAATGACATTGTGTTGGTGTGTATTGGATGAATTTGGTGTAATTGATACTGTAATTCATAATTTGAATGAAGGGAGAAGTGTTGGAAAATAGAATGATGTCAAACTGCAAGTTTTTGGTTCTGCAGGTTGCAGGAACCGGTTCCATGTGGGAGGAACCGGGTTCCTGGTACAAAAACCAGGGAGGAGTATTTCTGGGTTAGTGGGAATCGGTTACTCCTGGGGAGGAACCAAGTTCCCAGTTTAAAAATTACAAAGAAAATGAAATTTTTTGGTGGGAATCGGTTCCCAGTTTGGAGGAACCGAGTTCCCCGTAGTAAAACCAGGGGCGTGAGTTTCCCAGTATAGTGGGGAACCGGGTTCTCCCCTGGGGGAACCGATTACCCCTGTATTTTTCCAAAAATGGCCCACATCCAATCCCTCGTTTCAAGAAGAGGGGAAGTACCTTTCTGTATCATAAGTATAGTCACGGCGATAGCACGCTACCTCAACCTAGAACCCATAATGCAACATTTACCTTACCTGCTAGTTCTTATGGATATAGATAAATGCCGAGCTGGTCGCCTAATTAAGGTATGAGAAGGCGGAGGATACTATCTCATGGTGCAGAATGTAACACCCCTTCTAATTTCCCCACGAATTTATACTTACATCAGAGTTAACATAAACAAAAGGGCGTCACAATTAAATTAAAAACATACGAATTAAAACAAAATACCAATATAATGTCATGCCTTTACTGAAGAACTTTATTAAGGTAATCAAACCAATATTTATGTCTACACAGCGGAAAATAGCAACCAAAACCAAACCGGAATAATACCAAATCATAATTACTTCCAAAGTAATTCAAATAACAAATTAATACTAAATAATTTCTCAGCTAAACGTGTCCTAGTGTTACAACCTATCAGAGCATGACACTGACACGCAGACACAAAATAACATAGCTCTAGAGCCATCCTCACCAACTCCTGAGCTGCTAACTTTAATCTGAAATCATTAAAGTAAGGGTGAGATTTCTTCATAATTAATATGCATTATAAGTTCCTCAAACAACATCATATCACAAGTATATTAATCCAGCCATTCTAGCATAATTCAGATTTCAACACACCGTTACAACCACACAATTCATTATGCACAACAATAACAACAAGAGAATTTTAACACTGGAAACCATCCTAACATGTTACAATTTCATCCAAATACAAATGCAGACGCTATGCATGTGGTACTAAAACGTGACTAAGTCACACACACTGATCCATAATCACCTGGATACAGTAATCATCGATTCGTCCATAATAACCCGGACACGAATCCAGCCTCACCACCCACCATCACCCGGGAACGATTATTGGCAATACAAGTCAAATTCCACACAATGGGAATTAACTTCACCAAAATGCATATGCATGCACAACACCAGCATGCAATATTCAATCAATCTATGAATACACCAATTATCATAAACCGAATCAAAACCAAAACATGATGTCCTCAATGATCACGCACACGTCCAGTAGCATAAACATGTATTCCATTCACAAAATCCTGATACAATCAATTGCCACAGGTACACTACTGCATATACACCAAGTATGCATTGAATAACAAACCACCTAAATCGGAATTCAACGCATTTTCAAAATAAATTCAAGTTACAGGAATTTCCGTCATTTCATAAAATAGAGCATTATATTTAAGAGAAACAACGTCCAAAACGGCGCTCAAAACGGACTTACGGTTTGAAAGTTATGAATTTTTAAGTTTGGTATTTTTCAAAAAGTAACAGTGGTAACCAGTTCCTCCCAGGGAGAACCCAGTTCCCACAAAGTTCAAAAACACGCCCCCTGGAAAAATGTATGGGGAACCCGGTTCCTTCAGGCAGGAAATCGGTTCCCAGAAGAAGATGCAGTTTCTTTGGAAAAATATAATGTGGAACCCGGTTCCTCCCCAAGAGTAACCGGTTCCTGAGTTCAAAAATGCCCAGTTTCCCTGACTAACAACACACTGGGAACCCGGGTTCTCCCACTGGGGAACCGGTTCCCACGACTCACAGTGGCGAAAACACCAGTTTGACAGCAACTACTTTCCAAAACAATTTTCCTATCCTTTCCAATCCTATCCATACGTTCCAATGCAGTAGAATCACTCAACCAATAGCAATAACATGCAATATAACATACTTTGATCATTCCTAATGACCCTATAACATACAAATTACTCAATTCTACACAATCCGACGCAAATTGGGATAATTCTACGTAAACCTAGAATTATTAAATTGAGAATTCTTAACATACTACGATCAATTTTATTGAAATCAAAACCGATAAGGCATGTTAATCAATCGAAACCACCCCTTACCTTGTGGGTTCTTCGAATTCCGGCAACTTACACTCCTTTCCTCTTTCTCTTCTCTTCTCCAATGTTACGAATGATGAAAATCCTTCTATTCCTCTTTTTCCTTCTTTTTCCTTTTATTATTCCTTTTATTATTCCAATAAATAAAATAAAATAATAATTAGGATAGGTAGAGTATTTTACTCGTCACACCCCCCATTATTCCTCACACTCCCAACTCCTCCTTTCATTTATTTAACCAATTAAATCCAATAATTCAAATATTAATAATTAAACTCTAATTAAATTAATAATTAAAAATTCTAATTATTTTAAATATTGAATTATTTTGGGTGTCACAACTCTCCCCTACTAAAAAAAGTTTTCGTCCTCGAAAATATACCTTAGATGAAAAGTTCGGGATACGAGTCCTTCATCTGAGTCTCCAGCTCCCAAGTAATATTCCCACCTGCCGGTCCTTCCCAAGCTACTTTCACCAGCGCTATCTCCTTACCTCGCAGCTGTTTCAACTTCCGATCCTCAATTCTCGCAGGCAATGCTTCAACAGTCAAATTCTCTCGTAGCTATATATCATCTACCTGAATCTCATGAGACGGATCAGTAATGTACTTCCTCAGCTGAGATACATGGAAAACATCATGCAAATTTGCAAGTGATGGCGGTAAGGCAATCTGATACGGAACCTTCCCAACTCTCTTGGTAATCTGAAACAGACCAATAAAACATGGAGTCAACTTCTTTGACTTCAAAGCTTGACCAATACCAGTCATCGGAGTAACTCGCATAAACACATGTTCTCCTTCACTAAACTCAAGATCTTTCCTCCTCTTATCGTGATAACTCTTACGACGACTCGAGAAGCTCTCATCTTCTCTGAATCATTTTAATCTTTTCTGAAGTCTGTTGGACAATTTCCGGTCCAATTACAACACTCTCTCCAGATTCGTACCAACATAACGGTGTCCGACACCTCTTATCATACAATGCCTCAAACAGAGCCATACCAATACTCGAATGAAAACTATTATTGTAGGTAAACTCAATCAATGGCAAGTAACTATCCCAAGCTCCACCTTTCTCCAACACACAAGCTCTCAACAAATCCTCTAACGACTAAATCGTTCTCTCTATACGACCATACGTCTCAGATGACGAACTCAACCTCAACTTAGTACCCAAGCTTCTTGCAATCCTGTCAAAACTTAGGCGTAAACCTCGGATCTCTATCGACACAATACTAGAAGGAATACCGTGCAAAATTACGATCTTCTCCACATACAATTCTGCCAACCTCTCCATCGGATAATCCATTCTTATCGGAATAAAATGAGCGGACTTCGTCAACCGATTGATAATAACCCAGATAGAATCACAATTCTTCGCTGTCCTCGGAAAACTAGACACAAAGTCCATAGAAATGTCATCCCATTTCCATTCCGGAACAAACAACGGTTCCATCAATCCTTACAGTTTCTGATGTTCGATTTTCGACTTCTGACAAACTAAACAAGCATACACAAACTCAACAATTTCCTTTTTCATTCCAGGCCACCAAAACAACTTCTTCAAATCATGATACATTTTAGTAGCACCAGGATGAATACTCAACCCACTACGATGTTCTTCTTCCAAAATGCTCTTTCTAATCTCTGCAATATCCAGAACACACACCCTATCACCAAATCTCATAACTCCACTCTCGTCAATTCGGAACTCACCTCCCTGACCCTGGTTGATCAATGTCAACTTATCAACTAAACCAACATGATTCTGTCCATTTAATTTCTTCGGAATACCACTAGTCAGCTTCAACATACCCAATTTCACACTATTAGAAGTAGTCTCACACACCAAACTCAAATCTCTAAATTGTTAAACTAAATCCAATTCGCGAATCATCAACATTGACATATGTAAGGACTTTCTACTACGAAACTTGTCTGCAACAACATTTGCCTTACCGGGATGGTAATTGAACCAAATGTAATCCTTGAAATTCTAACCCACTTATTCTACGCCTCGCCCAGCTCTTTCGATCAAAGAGATACTTGAGAATCTTGTGATTCTTGAATACCTCAAATGAGAACCATATAAATAATGCCTCC